>OY856412.1:868360039-869560039 GCA_963693085.1 Alisma plantago-aquatica | reverse complement strand
CTTAAATGTGGCTAGGGTGGATACCCTCCACACGGCTTGGATGAGGCCCTTATTTGGGTCTTTAATCATATAAGATGCAACCTTGGATGGAGAAGATTCACCGTCCTTGTTCTCACGTGCCTTGTCTTTCATGTTTGGAATGAGAGAAACAACAGACTCCATGGCAAGGGTGCTTGCGGCAGACTTAAAGTGTTTGACAATATTGTAAATAGTTTGCTTATATTTGCCAAAGGTAACCTGGGTATCCTTAAAGGGGTGAAACCTGAGGTTCTAGATATGTGGGATCTTTCTTAGACCTTGTACTGTATACGGGGTTTTGCTTACACCCCTATACACATTTGGAGAAATGAGTAATATTTTACTTTATCCAAAAAAAAAACATATCAAAGATCCAAGAATTGTTCACAACTCCTCTATATGCAAAGAATCACCATAGATAAGAATTTGGTGAAGAAGAAAAGAAAGGAAGAATCACAACCTAGATTCATGCTTCAACCAAGGTTGAAGATGACCATGGCTTCACCTTAAGCTTAAGCATCGAGATCCTCCTTGCTTCTCAACTACTATGCACGATATCTAAGAGAAAAAGAGTTGTAGGATTCAAAAAGTTTCACTGGTAGGTGAAAGGAATGGTATATATAATTGAGGCTCATGAGAGAGAGTGTATAAGAGGTGTCATCACCTAATACTACTAGGTGACACATGTCCATGCATGGGTTGACATGTGTCCATGCTTGCACATATATTTATATTGACATGCAAAACTCTTGGGGATAATCTAGAAATAAGATTTTGGCCATTAGTTATCTTGTTGAACAAGATATTTCAACCCAACATCACTTTATTCACAAACTGATACAACTTTTCCAAGGAAAGTTGTAAACTGATATCCATCACCTTCTTGAGGTTCTTAACTCATCGTGGCCATTTCCAAGAGTTGAAAAAATGATATGGAGCCTCCTCTATGGATTCTTGGCTGATAGCCACTCCCATATAAGCTCTACAACTCAATACAACTCATTTTAGGGTTTCAACTATACAACTCTTCTTGGTCTTTTCATCACCAAGAATACCATCACTCAAATATGATTCAAACATGGTGCCTCTTTCTTTCTCTCTCCTCTAGATTATGATAAGAGAGAGTAGGGACACTCTATATGTGGTAATTTTCATATCACCTCTACATTTTTGGTAAATTGCAATTTGCACCAAAATTGGTACACAAGGCACAATCATTATTCAAACAAGCACCAACTTGGAACTTAGGCTTTCGACAAGCCACCCCTTGGCATCATTCTCTCTAATATGATGCTACAGAACTTGAGGTACGTTCAAAATGTGACATATTGCAATATAACCCCTCATCTTGGGTAAATTGCAATTTACACCCAAACTATCATATAGTGCACAAACAATTTGCAAATAAGCTCATACTTGAAAATTAAACTCTCTTTGAGTCTTAATTCCTTTTCAAAAGATTAAAACAACTGTATATATAACTTACTTAAGAAAAACTTCCAGGGTTATGGCATAACCCAGGTTAGGGATGTTACAATTATCAACCCCTAGCAGGGATTTCGTCTCTAAAATCTCAAGAGGAAAGAGAAGGGTACTTCCTCCTCATATCTTCCTCCAACTCCCATGTGGCTTATTCAATGCCACGGTGATGCCAGAGAACTTTCACAAGAACTAGATCTTTCTTTTTCAACTTCTTGATTCTTCTGTCAAGAATCATCATTGGACCTTCCATATAGGATATATCTTCATTTGATTCCACCTCTACAGGTTGCAACACCAACTCTGTATCAGGATGACACTTTCTCAGCATAGATATATGAAACACTAGATGTAGTCTATGTAGCTCAATTGGCAACTCCAACCTATAGGTTACCTTTCTAATCCATGATGTCAGCGGGTAAGGTCCCATAAATCTAAGATCTAACTTACCCTTTTACCCAAATCTAAGAACACCTTTCCAAGGAGAGACCTTGAGATGCACCCTGTCTCCAACTTGGAATTCTAAAGGTCTACAACATTTATCAACATATGACTTATGTCTATCCTGTGCAACCTTCAACTATTTTTGTATTACTTTAATCTTTTTAGTTGTCTATTGCACTAATTTAGGACCCAGAAGTTGGTATTCTCTTGTCTCATACTAGCATAACGGAGATCTACAATGTCTACCATATAAGGCTTCATATGGTGTCATATCAATACTAGTCTGATAACTATTGTTGTAGGCAAACTCTATTAAGCTCAAGTGTAAGTCCCAACATCCTACAAACTGAAGAACACATGACGCAAGTCCTCTAAAGTTTGTATAGTCCTTTTAGATTGTTTGTCTGTCTGAGGGTGAAAAGTTGTGCTAAACTTTAACTGTGTACCCAATGCTTTATGTAGTCATTCCCAAAAATGACTTGTAAACTGGGGACCTCTATCCGACACAATTGTGGCAAGAACTCTGTGTAACCTCACTATCTCATCTACGTACCCAATGCTTTATGTAGTCGTTCCCAAAAATGATTTGTAAATTGGGGACCTCTATCCGACAAAATTGTGGCAAGAACTCTATGTAACTGTACTATCTCATCTACGTAGATATGTGTAAGTTTTTCAGTACTATAGGTTGTTTTAATAGGAAGATAATAATTGGACTTAGTCAACCTATCAACTATCACCCAAATGGAATCATGACTTTTGGCAGTTCTGGGTAGACCAACCAAAAAGTCCATTGTCACGTGATCCCATTTCCATTACAGTGTAGGTAAGGGTTGCAATGTTCATGCAGGCTTCTAGTGTTCTTCTTTAACTTTCTAACACACTGGATACCACATAACAAACTCAGCTACATCCTTCTTCAAACCAAGCCACCAATACATATCTCTTAAGTTATGATAAATTTTAGTATTCCCTGGATGCATTGCATACATGGATGAATGGGATTCCTCCATAACTATATTTCTTAAGTCATTAGCATCAGGTACTACCTTCCTACCATGGTAACAGACTACCTCATCCTCTAACTCATGGAAACCATCCCATATCTCACTACCATACTCTGACCTGATCTGTTGAATCACATTATCAGCCTGTAGTGCCTCTTTAATCTGTTGTCTCAGAGTAGGTTTCACATGCATCTGGGTCAGCAATCCAGCTAACAAAGATACTTTTAGCTATACATTTATTTGTCTATAAGACAAACATGTCCCGTTTGAAGAACATTAAAGAATTCAACTATGCTTTATCTATGGGTGGAGATGAAGATTTTCTACTTAGTGCATATGTCACTACATTAGCTTTTCCTGGATGATAATCAATGTACAATCATAGTCCTTGATTAATGCCATCCAGTGGCATTGTCTCATGTTCAACTCATATTGTGAGTAGATATACTTTAAGTTTTTATGGTCTTTGAAAATCTGACATGTTTCTCCATAAAGATAATGCCTCCAAATCTTCAACATGTGGACCACTGCAGCTAACTCTAGATCATGCGTCAGATAATTCTCTTCATGTTTCTTAAGATTTCGGGAAGCAAAAGAAACTACATGATCATTCTGCATTAGCACACATCCTAGACCATTCTTGGAGGCATCACAGAAAATAATGTACCCCTTTCCTTGCTCAGGTAAACCAACACAGGTGTACTAGTCAACCTTTCTTTCAACAACTAGAAAGAACATTGACACTTGTCATTCCAGACAAAAGGAACTTCCTTCCTGGTTAACCTAGTTAGGGGTAGTGCTACAAAACTGAAGTCTTTAATAAACCTTTTATCATAACCTACCAGAAATAGGAAACTGTGAATCTCAGTTGGTATCTCGGGATGTTCCTACTCTAAAACAGACTCCACTTTTTGTGGATCAACACAAATTCTTGAAGTAGATATGATGTGTCCTAGAAAGACACTTCTGACAACCAGAACTCACACTTGCTAAACTTAGCATATAGCTTGTGTTGTCTCAAAAAAGTCAAGGCTTGACGAAGGTGTTGTTCATGTTGTTGACCATCTCTACTATATATTAGGATGCCGTCTATGAATACCACTATGACTTGATCAAGGAATGGCCAGAAGATTTTATTCATCAGCTCCATGAATGTAGCTAGTGCATTAGTTAGTCCAAACGACATAACTATGAACTCATAATGACCATACCTTATCATAAAGGCTGACTTAGGTATGTCATCCTCCTTGATACATAACTGATGATATCTTGACTTTAGATCTATCTTAGAGAACATTGTTGCACCACACAACTGGTCAAACAGATCATTTATCCTTAGTAGAGGATATTTTTTCTTTATAGTCACCTTTTTAAGATGTTTATAGTCTATGCATAATTTCATAGACCCATCCTTCTTTTTAAGAACAATAACTGGAGTACCCCATGGCGAAGTACTCGGTCGAATGAAATCTTTCTCAAGCAACTCATGTAACTATTTCTTGAGTTCTGCCATCTCAGCTGGCGCCATCCTGTAAGGTGTTTGGGATATGGGTTGTGTACATGAAATTAGATTTATCTCAAAATCAATCTCTCGAGGTGGAGGAATATCTGGAAATTCTTCAGGAAACACATCCTTGAATTTCCTAACAATAGGAACTTCACGAAGACTAGGACTTTCTTCTTTGGTGTCTACCACATGTGCCAAGTATGCTTTACATCCTTGTCGCATTAGTCACTCAACTACCATTGTTGATACTAGATAGGTTGGAAGAATCTTTCTGTCCACCTGAGAGACCCATGTCTTATCACCGTATGTGAACATGGCTTGCTTGGAAACACAATCCAAGACAACCTTATACTTTTCTAAGGTATCCATCCCAGGAATTATATCAAACCCGTGCATCTCAAGTGGTATAAGATTCACCTGAATGTTGTGTTCTAAAAAAATAAAGAACACAGGGAGAACATACCTCCCGTAATACTACATATCTGACTAACAAAGTTTCTATTAACAAATTATCTGCTCTATGACTGATAGTCATATTGCAGTCATGAATCACTTCTCGAGTAACAAAGGAATGTGTAGCACCTGAATCAATCGAAATAGATATGAAGTAGGATGAAGACATATCAGAATGAAATAATTCCATCTGACCTATTACGACTCATTGATTGACTACTGCCTCCAGTTGATTCATAGCATAGAATCTCACTATTGCCTATTTTTGACTATGTGCTCTATTCTTTGGTGCAGATGATCCTGCTTGGGACGCTTGTCCACATCCTCGTGTGCCACTACTAAATTGTTGCCTCTAAGAGCCTTGTTGACTCTACCTTGATGGTTGGGTTACCTCCATGTCTCTAACTGGACAATCCCTTATCATATGTCTTATCTGCCCACACTTGAAGCAATTTCTATCCTACTATGGTCTAGATGGTCATGTTACTGACATTGATGTCGTACTATGGGCTCCACTTGGTAGAACACTACAGCCTCTACCCTTGTTTGACATCCACTGTGTCTGAGCACTGAGCCTCTATCGTGCTACTGGTGTAAGAAATATCAGTTTCTTGAAACTTCCATACCTCTGTCCCTAAAACTGGGCTGGTCCTTTCCTATTGTTCGCCTCACATTTCTCAGTCACAGACCTCTCTATCCTCCTAACTGACTCCAAAAATATGGCAAACCTCTCTCTATTCTCTAGAGTAGCTACATCTATGGATAACTCAGCATTCAGACCCTTCTCAAAATGCTGAATCCTCTCCTCCACTGTAGTTCCCATGTATGGACAAAACCGCAGAAGCTCCATGAACTTAGCTTCATACTCACTAATTTTTGGTCCTTTCTTAATACACTCAAACGATGAGATTTTCTTATCCAGATAAGTCTGAGGAAAGTATCTACTAACAAACTCATGTCAGAACTCCTCCCATCCGACCTCAACACCCGATCTTTTCTCTTCTTCAATGGCCCACCAATGTCCAACTCTTCCTTTTAAAAGGTACACAACATGCCTAACTTTCTCAGTTTCTGAGATGCTAAGGATTCTAAAGGATTTTTCTAGCTCAGTGAGACATACATTTGTGTATGTTGGGTCAGCTGTACATGCATATTCGATGGCTCCTAGCTGGTGTAACTGCTCAAAGGTCTTACCAGACCCATGTCCCTCATTGGGAACTAGTGCCCTAGGTACTAGTGCTGGCATCCAGTCTTCTATATGCGTTATTGTGGTCATGAACTGCCTGAAAAGAGCATGAAAGGCTAGGTTTTCTAGCATGGCTTCATCAAGATGGGGATTCTCATGCACTGATTCCTCTCTTGCCTAATCCTTTGCAACTCCTCCTGGTGTAGCAATACTGCTCTCAGTAGCACATTCTTCGTGTGCTCCAGCCATCTTTCAGCTTTACTTCTTCTCTTATATGAGCAAAAGTCATTAAAAGATAAACTGGAGGACACTAGAACAGACTCAACAACCTTGATCCTATGTCTTTGTAGACTCAACGAACCTTAGGCTCTGATACCAAAACTTGTGTCAACTGCTATCAAACCGAAATCCAAATCACAGTCATTACGTTGAATAACCATTAGCAGCGGATTAACAAAAATCACTAAAATTAAAACTATTTTGCAAAGAGATCCATGGCCAGGAAACTCTTAAAGAAAGAACCAAAGTAATATATACATCATGGTTCACATTGTACATACATTGTACCATCTCATCTCAAGGATATCATATACCAGTTGCTTTGCCCAAACATATACATATGCAACATAAGACCTCGAGGCATATAAGCCAAAATTTCATATCGTTTATAAAACCATTACGTACCAACTCCCAAGGACCTGAGAGTACAGGGACGACACACTCAACCTGAGCTATTACTGTTGTCCATGTTGTTGTTGTCCTCCCTCTATAGTACAATCTCTACCTCCTTGTTCATGTCCACCTACATATGTTGGGACCAATGGGGTGAGACAAAAGTCCCAGCAAGAGATATAACTTTCTACCAACAATATTATTATCACAGGTAAAATGTATAAATTGAGTAGAGGATCTTTTATGTTAATAATCAAGATTAATCACTATTTATAAGCAGAAAAAAGCAATATCATCTTTTCAAGAAATGCAACTATCTATGATAGAGCAAAAAATCATCTATTCACTTTATAAGGAATACAAAGAACACATATAACATCTATCCATTTAAGATGTATAAAAGTAGTGTAACATCAACCAATGTTTCTAAATTCAATCCTTAATCAAAGATGCTACACGAGTGATTACATATTTACAATCACACTTACGCCCTGAGGAGATGAGGTATACCGCTCATGCTCCAACCGACCACAACTACAAAATCATCGATACCATACAAGGTCAAAGGAAGAGCCAACTTCTAAGACCTCACCTATTTCGGTTAGTATGAGACCACTGGCAGTGACATCACGTGTCAAACTGCAATTATCTTGCCAGGGTATAGTGGCATCTTTGCTATAGAGTTACAGCCGCATCATGCACTCTCTTCAGGGAGATCACACAACAATCCCTGGTATATTAATATTGAGTCATGGCATTTAGCCATACTCTTATGATGATGAGGGAGATCACACAACAATCCCTATATGGACGTAAGGATATTTTTGCCCATTACCCCCACATATTCAAAAATATTCTCTTCAAGTTAAACTCATTTCACCATTCAATAAATTCTAACACTGAATGGATCTATGGCCAGGGCAACTACATGTTAAGGTTCTATTTGATTAATTAGGTGCATTACAATATCTTTTAGCATCAACCATGTTACTAGCATGAATTATAACATATGCTACAAAGAAAGATGTAATACATTTATCAAGTACTTTCATAATTTTTAGAACACATTGAATGCATAACACTCGGGATCTCAGTCCCTTATCACATTATCGGGGATTCTCATCCCTTTACATTATCATCATCACGATTGCTAGATCTGGGTATTCCAACTCTTAATTCATCACTGAACATTGTCACCTCTTATCAGGTAACTATTTCCTCTAGGTCCTCAGACCCATGTATATATTATACTTGTTGCACAAGTATTTCACATGGCTCACAAGGCCCATTTAATATGTATCATATGAAACATCATAGATTATACCTGGATATGCTCATAATCTCATGATACCTGCATGGTTAGTATTTCATGATAAAAACAATATCAAATACATATCATCACCATGCAATACAAGAGAAATACAACCTTCCCATTATTAGGGTTAGGGTTTCCCTTTTTTGCCGATTAGGGTTTCAAGTTCATATTATCAAGAATAAAAACCATAATCCATAGCTCCACACATATTAGGAACATACATTGATATCATAAGTATTAAATCATACTTATTTATTCTCATCATTTATCATTAAATTATTATCACACAAAGTATGAGTTTCTCTCTCAGACTCACTAGGATATTGATTACATCATACTTTATTAAGTTGGCTCAACCCTTTTCTTAAGGTACATTGTCCTACAGTTATCAAAGTGCATTAAACTCTTTACATCTTAATGTATCATTTGACATAACACACTTCATATGTTACTCAATCAAGTATATCAGATTTGAGGTGCATACCTCCATATTAGTTTTGAGGTGCTTCCACCATATCGGGCAAGAGGTGTATGCTTACTTCCATATCGTCTAAGAGGTGTGTGCTTACCACCATATCATCCAAGAGGTGTTTTCTTACCACCATATCATCCAAGAGGTGTGTACTTACCACCATATCATCCAAGAGGTGTGTGCTTATCACCATATCATCCAAGAGGCTGTGTGTGTCACTTATATTGGGTTACTCAAGTATAGGGTTTTGCATATCAGGTTAAACCCTTATGATCATACCTTTTCAAACCTTCAAAGTATCAACCTACCATGTGTTGAGTGACAACCTAGACAACTGGTTAGTCCTTTTTCAACCAACCCAAATGTACAAAATTATAGGGGTGTGGGGTTCAAAGGTATAACAAATTTCACATCACCATATTGGGTTTCATTACCATATTGGTTTTGAGGTGTATCAACCCCATATCGGTTTGTGCCATGATGATGTCATCATCATTAAGCTCTATACTTTTGTCCCTTACTGCTCTAGTTCATGAAAAACAGTCCTATGCAACTATTAGAACTCATAGATTCATCAATTATTCAAGAAAATTTGAAATTGAAAGTAGATCAACAAGTATAGCAAGATTGAAGGTGAATAATAACATGATTGGGTTCAAGTTATATAACCCGCCTCAAGAACAACTTCAAAGCTCCAAAGCTTCACATTCTCAAGGTTGACACTACTACATTTTTGGCCAGTAACGTCGCTGCCCATAGCGTCATTTTTATTAGAATAACCGACCTAATAGACTATTACATCAGTTTTATCTTAAAAATCGACCTTATAGGTTTCCCGCGGAAAAAATTCACGCGATTTTGGCTTTGCGCGTCAATTTATAGCATTGGTTTTGCCAAATAACCGATGTTATAGCATCAAACAAAAACACACGCATCGCTTTGGACCTCTAGAGTCGGTTTTTAAGGATAACCGACCTTATAAATACTGACCTGTAGGGTCGGTTTTTTAAAATAACCGACTTTATAGATGGTTTACGAAAATTTGGGCACCACTTAGGCTGTAGAGATGGTTTTTTGGTTTAGCCAACGCTATAGAGACGGTTGTAGCGACGGTTTTCTTAGTTAACCGATGCTACAGGTCGGGCTGCTAGCAAATACACGTGCGACCTAGGACCTATCGATTTCTGTTTCATTTTATTTTGCTCGAAAGCACGGCGCTAGAGACCCCTCCTTCCGATGCCAGCATCCATCTCCGTGTCCAAGCAGCTCATCTCCGCTTCAAACGCCACCGCCCTGTCCAAAGAGTCCAGCCGTGTGCCGCCGTCGTGCACTCCTCCACCATCGTGCTGTGTGCCGCCGTCGTGCAAAGGCCGTGCACTCCTCCGTTGTGCAAGGCCCGTGCACTCCTCCGTGCAAGTCAACGACGACGGAGCCTTAGGTGTTGCAAGGGCCGTGCACATCTCTCTGGTTCTTTTCCCATACAAGCTCCCTCACCAACCGGTTCTTCTCAAGGTATTGTCTCTGCCGCCTCACTCCTCCGTTTACGTCTTACAACGGGGTTGGGGTCGGCGGTGGGTAGCGATGGGTGCTGGTGGTAGTAGCACGATCGTGCCATCACCACGACCATTTTTCTTATTATTGTAATGTCGCGATTGAGGAAAGGTTCGGAGTGGATGTATTTGTTAGGTAGCACAGCCGTGGTGGTTGTGGCTGAGTGTATGTTTTTGTTAGGTAGCACGGCCATGCTGGGTAGAACGTCTGTGTTGGTTGGTAGCACGGCCGTGCTGGGTAGCACGCCCATGGTGGCTGTGGCTGAGTAAATGTATTTGTTAGGTAGCACGGTCGTGCTGGGTAGCACGGTCGTGTTGGCTGAGTTGCTGAACTGCATTTGTTAAAATCTTTCTGTTCCTCTAATATTGATGTATATTGACCCTAATGCCTTACATTATAAGAGAATTGTGTAGTCTCAGATTGACACTTTACGGTTTATATATGAGATCATCGAATGCATGATGTTTAACTTAATATATAAATAAGACAATAATACATTTATGCATGTATCAACTTAGAAACCCGTTCAAAATTTACTCATACGAGTAAATATTGGATAGTCCCCGGTTTGGGACTATTTTTGGATATTTAATCTCACTTAGGATGTAACTATATAATGTATGTTTAGTGTTGAAGAAAATTTTAGTAGTATTTCCTCATTTGTTCTCTGGGTACATATGTGAGTGGTTATTTACCATTTACATCGGTAATGAGATTAAATATTCAAAAATGGGATAGGTGGTACACTTTAGTATATAAGTAATTAACTTCCTACCAATAAAAACTTACATCTTATAGTATCAATATTAAATGCTTAGTTTTATAATTTATTTTTAATGTGATATAGAAAATGGATCGAAGTTGGATGTCTATCAAGAACCGTTGTAGTCCAGAGTTTGCCAAAGGTCTTGATGAATTTATCAGATTTGCTGAGGAACATAGGAAACTACCTACAGATAGGTTCTATTGTCCATGTAGAAATTGTGGTAACAATTTGAAAGTTGATATTGCTGAGGAAATTAAGGATCATGTCATATGTAATGGGATCATACAAGGTTATAATGAATGGTATTGGCATGGAGAGAAAATTAATAATGGATCAGAAAATGTCAATACTAATAGTTGTGGCATAGAAGATATAGATAATGATGATAATTTCAATGATGAACCGATTCAGGATGACCTGATTCAGGATGATATGGTTGATGAGATGCTACGCAGTTGTCAGGACAATGTCATTGATCCACCTTCTTTATTTGCAAATATAGTCCATGATGCTAAAAAACCTTTATATAAGGGTTGTACTAAGTTCACGAGGTTGAGTGTTGTTATGCGATTATATACTCTTAAAGCTCAAAACCAGTGGAGTGATAAGAGTTTCACTTCACTATTGTCTTTGTTAAAGGAAATTCTTCCTGAAGGAAACGAGCTTCCAATTTCAACATATCAAGCAAAGAAAATAATGTGCCCAATGGGAATGGAGGCTAAGAAGATTCATGCATGTCCAAATGATTGTGTGTTATTTCAGAAGGACTATAGTAATTTAATAAATTGTCCAAAATGTGGTGCATCAAGGTATAAGACCACAAATTCAGCTAAGGCTAAAAATGGCTCTCCTGCCAAGGTGATGTGGTATCTACCAATAATACCACGAGTTCAACGCCTATTTGCTAATACAGAAGATGCGCAAAATTTGTCTTGGCATGGGGAGTTAAAGGCCAATGATGATGGCATCCTACGACATGCATCTGATTCACCACAGTGGAAGAAAATTGATTTATTATACCCTAAATTTGGTAAAGAACCAAGAAACTTAAGACTTGGACTCTGTACAGATGGAATGAATCCCTATGGTACATTAAGCAACCAATATAGCACGTGGCCTGTTATGATTGTTATATACAATCTTCCTCCTTGGTTGTGTATGAAAAATAAGTATGTCATGTTGTCAATATTGATATCAGGGCTCAAGCAACCTGGAAATGATATTGATGTTTACCTTCAACCTCTAATAGATGACCTAATGAAACTATGGGAAGAAGGTATTATGACATATGATGCTTCACGTAAAGAGACCTTCAGTTTGCATGCTATGTTGTTTTGCACGATTAATAACTTTCTAGCTTATGGAAATTTGTCTGGATATAGCATAAAAGGTTACAAAGCATGTCCTATTTGTGAGGAAAATACTGATTCAATCAGACTGAAACATGGTGGTAAAATCATATATCTTGGTCATCGGAGATTTCTCCCACCGGTGCATCCTTATCGAAACATCATCGGTACGCTATTGAACATACCAGGAAAGACTAAAGTTGGCATCAAATCTAGAAAAGATTTAGAATTAATGGGTATAAGAAAAGAATTAATAGTGGAGATCAGGGGTCGCCGCACATATTTTCCATCTGCTTGTTACACTTTGTCAAAGAAGGAGAAAAAGACTTTCTGTGAGTGCTTGTATAATATTAAGGTTCTACAAGGATACTCTTCTAATATTTGTAGATTGGTATCAATGAAGGATCTGAAACTGATAGGTCTCAAATCTCACGATTGTCACACCTTAATGCAACAAATTTTACATGTGGCTATTCGATCTATATTGCCGAAGCATGTAAGGTTTGCAATCACAAGACTCTATTTCTTCTTCAATGAAATATGCAAGAAAGTGATACATCCTGATACTCTCGATAAATTATAGAAAGATGTAATTGTTACCATGTGTCAGCTTGAAATGTACTTTCCTCCTTCATTTTTTGATATCATGGTTCATCTTTTAGTACATATTACAAGGGAGGTGAAGATGTTGGGTCCAATTTTCTTACACTGGATGTATCCATTTGAACGCTACATGAGTGTTTTTAAAGGTGATGTTTAGAATCGTTGTCGTCCTAAAGGGAGTATTGTTGAGGGTTACGTGGCTAGGGAGGTGATGCACTTTTATAATGATTTTTTGAATTGCAATGAAACTTGTAGCGATAAAAAAAATTCCCATCACATTGGATCTTATTGTGGCAAAGGAACTCTGGGAGGACGAGTGAAAGGAATCAGTCGTGAGTTGTGGGAACAAGCACATTTGTATATTTTACACAACATCGATGAAGTTAGTAGCTACATCACATAACACAATGATCTTATCAAGAGAAATCATCTGCGATCCAGTTCAATGTGGCTTGCAAGAGAGCATAATCAAACATTTATTAGGTGGTTTGAAGAGAAAGTATTTAATCAACTATCTGAATCATTGAATAATGTTGCTGAGAACATAAAATGGCTCACCTTTTAAGCCAAAAATGGATGTCATGTCATATGAAGGTTATGACATAAACGGATTTTCATACTACACAAAGCGTCAAGATGAAAGTAGTGTAGTTCAAAATAGTGGGGTCACTGTTAAAGCTTGTTCGTTGTATTTTGCCAGTACCAAAGATAAAAGACCATGCGAAGCTGAGATGTCATATTACGGCGTCATTGAGGACATATGGGAAATGGACTATACAAATTTTCGAGTTCCTATATTTAGGTGTAATTGGGTTGACAACAACAAAGGAGTTTTAGTGGATGAGTTGGGTTTCAAATTGGTGAATTTTGAAAAGATTGGTGAGAAAGATGAGCCATTCATCATGGCAGACCAAGCAAAACAAGTATTCTATATTGATGACCCGACAAATAAAATTTGGTCTGTCGTTCTTCATGGAAAAAGACAGTTTACTGTAGATCCTATAAATGA
Organism: Alisma plantago-aquatica; assembly: GCA_963693085.1. Lineage (NCBI taxonomy): Eukaryota > Viridiplantae > Streptophyta > Magnoliopsida > Alismatales > Alismataceae > Alisma > Alisma plantago-aquatica. The sequence continues at coordinate 869,546,208 of OY856412.1, read as the reverse complement.
AGAAGAATACTACGAAAAGTATCATGATTCCAGCCCATTCTCAGTTGGTTTGCCAACTGTAAATGTTGAACATAACACCGATGAATATTATAAATGTCAAGACCATGCTGAAGGAATTTTCCTTGACTAACAACTCAACCAATACTAGAGGCATGTATTCCTTGAATTATTTATTTTATTATCATTCAAGCTAGTATACCTTATCACTTGTGCTTTTATTATCACTTATTTTTTTATCATGTATACTTGCAGGTTCTAAAATGGTGAGTGAAGATGAACATTCTGAGCATGAGCATGAGCACCATGAGGATGGTAGTGGTGATGCTAAGAAAAGTAGAGGTCCCACACTAATGTGTAGGCTGCAGGAGCTCAGGGCTAAAGGGGAGAAATTGCCACTCCAGTTTGATATCACAGGAGCACCTATTTGGGAACATGCTAGTGCTTTCAAGCATTACGTAGGGGTGACCGCGCGCAGTAAGGTGCCAATAGATATAGAAAATTGGCATGATGTTCCTAATGCCAAAAAAAGACCTCATATGGAAAGAAATATCTATGAGTGGAAGTGATATTATTTTAATATGTTTTTTTATCTATTGATTCTAATTTAGTTTGCTTGGAATTAATTGCTTTTCAAAACAACATTATTAATTGCTTCTTTTGTATGTATAGGGTGTTTTTCATCTAAATGAAAAAGATCACAAGAAAAGAGTGCTACAACATTGTGGTGTACGATGGAGGGGTTTTAAGACATATCTAGTAAGGGAATTTATAGATAATCCTAAACAAAAGAAGAAAGCAACATATGTATATATTTTTATAGATCCTGAGGTGTGGGAAAGATTTGTTGCAGCTAGGGCATCGGAAGAGTTTCAGGTAATAAAGATTGTGATGTATTTTATGAATCTTTAATTTTATACAATTAAGGAGGTGAATCTTTTTATACATGTTGGCCAAGTCTAAATTGCAATACTTCATTTTAAATGATCAGGCTATCCACCAGTCTCAAAAGGAAAGACGGGCCAAAAATGTGCATGACCATCACTTGGGGCCCGGTGGTTATGCCTTCCGCTGCCAACTACAAGAGAAGCAATCCTCTTCTGGAGAAGAATCTAGTACAACTCAAGTTGAGCGTCCACCCCGACACTTGACATGGATTGATGCTAGAAAGAATCGAGCAGGTGAAATTGTCAACCCTGCAACTAAGGAGGTGGCACAAAAGATGGTAGGTTTATCCCAACTAAGTAAAGAGTAACTCCCACAAACTTAGATTTATTTATATCTAATTGATATTTTGTTTTAATATTTTTATTAACTATGAATAGATTGATCTCCACGAGAAAAGGAAGGAAGGAAAGTTCATCCCAACTGGCCACATGGATGAACTATCAGTTGCGCTTGGTACGAAGGAGCATCCTGGCCGTGTTAGGGGATTAGGAGCTGGCATAGGATTCAAGTCTTATTTTGGGCATTCGCAATCTAAAAGAGGTCGTGCAGGAGGTCTTACACAAGAGGAGGTTGAAGTATTAGTAGCATAGAAAGTAAAAGAAATAATGTCTTCATATCAGCCTACTCAACCTTCTCAACCTTCTCAACCTTATCATACTGTGTGTCTCTAAAGTGATGAGGTACAAGCCCATGCTCCAGTTGCAGAAGGTCATGGGAGCACTCGCGATGACCCACCACAACAATCTGCAGTAAGTTTTTGTTCTATATGTTGTGTTATTAGTATGATATATGATAATATATATATTTGTAACAGGTATCTATTCTACTTCTTCTTATATAACCTATATTATTTCAATCTAGGTTGGTATGAACTGTAAACTTGTAGTGGAGGTTCCAGAATATAATGTTGTGGCAGTAGGCAAGGTGCACAACTTTGGTGGAACATTGCATTGCCAACAAATTACTGATGACATTTGCCGTGTGTCCATCCATCTTGTGTATGACAGAATGGGGGACAAACCACTACCCATACCTAATCCTAAATATAGTACAGTTGAAGAAGCAGAGGGTGCTATGGTGGGTTGGCCTAGACACTTGGTTATCAATGACAAGGTATACTTGAATTCTACCATGTTTTTCATATTTGACTGCATATATGAACTCATCTAATAGAAGTATGTAATTTAATTAACATGTTTGCAAACCAAAAAGTAAAAAATCTACTAGTCGTCCTCCTATGACCAAGCCATCTATTATTCCATAATCCACATTCAACGAGTTGGGAAGTAAATGTAAATGTTTGTGTCGATACTTAGCCAACCAAAGCTCTGGACTACAAATGTTGATCAATTTAACATAAGATGCAACTGGGAGGGACTTTGACAATTATATTTTTCTTGATGATATTATAGAGTTGTTCCGTTATGATTGGTTGAATACTTCAATATTAGGAAGTATGGATAAGGTAAGGATCTATCAATATAGAAAATTCCAATACACATTTTTAGCTTATTTCTACATATGAAAATAATTACAAATGTTTAACAACCATTTATATACCGAGACCACAAACTTTGATATAAAGAATGTTGGATTCTTAGTTCCTTCGGTCACTAGTCAGGTGGAGACACATATTGACGAAGTGAGTGATTACTTCTCTGATGCATTCAAATATTTTGCTACTGTGGGAAAGGAAATTATCCTAATTCCTTTTAACATCGAGTAAGTATTATTATTCAATATAATTTTAATAATGAATAAATGTATTTTATTTTAATGTTTTTTTATTCTTACTCAGATCTAGACATTGTGAATTAGCGGTGATTGTCCCAAAATTGATGACTCTTTATTATCTTGACCCAATGGGAAAAACAACAAGGGGTCACAAACTGAAATTTCCAGTTATGGCATAAGCATAAATATAGTCAATGCTTCAACATGATATTTCTGTTTAGAATTTCTATTTTACCAACTACCATTTAATTTGATAGGGGTATAAAAGCTTTTCGTGAAAGCGGAGGACAAATACACACAAAATTAAAGACATTGACTTTGAAAAATGTCAAGGTAGCTACTTTGACAACTGCTTAGTCTTATATGTATTAATTTTCAACTCTTATAGTCTTTTGTTTATAGTAGTTACTAACATTAAGTATAATTCATTATTTGTAGTGTCCTATACAAAATAATGACTGGGCTTGTGGTTACTATGTAATGAAATATATGCAAGCTATTGTCAAACAAGCATCAAATGACATTCAGACTATAGACCAGGTAATAAAGAATAACATCATAAATTTACAAATGAGTTGTAGTCATTTTATAAAATATTAGCATGTGCATTTTCTGTTTAAAGATCTTTACAACTCATCCTTACACACGTGAGGACTTAAATGAATTCTGAGAAGAGTGGTTAGATGCTTTTCTAAATGAAGTCAATATAGCATTGGAATAAACATGTCAGTTACGTTCCATTTATGTATGTGGTTTCAGTACTCTTTCATATTTACTTTTGTATCTGACAGTTTTAATATATATCATCTCAGACTTACAATCTATCATTTTGTAAATTATGAAGTGACTATGTATACTCAACTCAATATATATAAATCATTTTTGTTATGAATGTGTGGTTTGGAATGGTGACGGTTGAGCATCAATGCTCCCCTCTCTCATATCTTATATATTCTTGTTCTTCTGTTTTGTTCTGTTCTGTTTTTGCAGAAATTAAAAAAAAATCCAACCCTATAGCGTCGGTTTTCTTAAAAAATCCGACCCTATAGCGTCGGTTTTCTTAAAAAACCGACGCTATAGGTGTTTTGGCCGTTCAGCGTAGAACGGCTGTGCTCCATAAAACGTCCGTGTTGGGAGGAGGTAGAACGCTCGTGCTAGTGTGCACGGCCGTTCTACCTCTTTCCAACATGGCCGTTTTATGCAGCACGGTCGTTCTACACTGAACGGCCAAAACACCTATAGCATCAGTTTTTTAAGAAAACCGACGCTATAGGTCTTTAGATATAATCTATAGAGTCGGTTATTTATTAAAAAATTGACGTTATAGGGTTCAAGTACAGTTTCATTTCTCATTTGGGTTTAGTTTTTGAGATCCTATAGGGTCGGTTGTTTACTATACAAGGTTGGTTTTTTTAGGTTAAAAAAACTGACGCTACAGAGCAATTACAGTAGCGACGACCACTTAGGCGTCGGCTGAAAAGTGACGCTATAGGCTTAAAAAATTGACGCTATAAACCATTTCTGTACTAGTGTGAAGATGAACTTGTCAAAGATCCAATACTTGTTTACAACTCCTCTATATGCAAAGAATCACCATAGATAAGAACTTGGTGAAGAAGAAAATAAAGGAAGAATCACAACTCGAGATTCATGCTTCCACCAAGGCTGAAGATGACCATGGCTTCACCTTAAGATTAACGCTCAAGCTCCTCCTTGATCCTCAACTACTATGCACGATATCTAAGAGAAAGAGAGTTGTAGTATTTGAAAAGTTTCACTAGAAGGTGAAAGGAGTGGTATATATAATTGAGGCTCATGAGAGAGTGTATAAGAGGTGTCATCACCTTATACTACTAGGTGACACATGTCCATGCATGGGTTGACACGTGTCCATGCATGCACACATATTTATATTGACATGAAAAACTCTTGGGGACATAGGAATAATATTTCGGCCATTAGTTATCTTATTGAACAAGATATTTCAACCCAACATCACTTTATTCACAAACCAATTCAACTTTTCCAAGGAAAGTTTTAAACCGATATCCATCACCTTCTTGAGGTGCTTAACACATCATGTCCTTTGCCAAGAGTTGACAAAATGATATGGAACCTCCTGTATGGCTTCTTGGCCGATAGGCACTCCCATATAAGCTATATAACTCAATACAACTCATTTTAGGGTTTCAACTATACAACTCTTCTTGGTCTTTTCATTACCAAGACTACCATCACTCAAATATGATTAAAAAATGGTGCCTCTTTCTTTATCTCTCCTCTATATGATGCTAAGATAGAGTAGGGACACTCTAGAGGTGGTAATTTTCATATCAACCCTACATTTTGGGTAAATTACAATTTGCACCAAAATTGGTACACAAGGCACAAGCATTATTCAAACAAGCTCCAACTTGGACCTTAGGCTTTCCACAAGCCACCCCTTAGCATCATTATATCTCTTATGATGCTAAATCACTTGAGGCACGTTTAAAATGTGACATATTGTAATATAACCCCTAATATCAAGTAAATGGCAATTTACACCCAAACTATCATATAGTGCACAAACAATTTGCAAATAAGCTCAAACTTGAAAATTAAACTCTCCTTGAGTTTTAATTACTTTTCAAAAGATTAAAACAAGTTTATAAATAACTTAGTTAAGAAAAATTTCTAGGGTTATGGCATAACCCAGGTTAGGGATGTTATAGTTATATCTCCCGCTAATATTTGGAATCTCACCCTGTGGATTTCCCACAACCTTTTTAGGTGGTCTGATGTGGTTTTTATTGCACTAACAAATCCACCTAGGGCTGAAATCCTTAAGTTTTAACCAAAACCTTGTGCAATAGTACCACCCACAAGCGGATGGGTCTTATCGCAATATAGTTAAGGATCAAATCCCAAGGGACAATGTTTTTGAGAATCTTTTTTAGTCAAATTTGGAATAACTAAGAATAATATTTAGAACAAGAGTTGATTTGGGTTTAGTTAAACTAATTGCAAGGAAAGTAAAAGATCACAATTAAAACTAAGTTTGGATTAATGATGGGAAGCACTGGAGTGGAATCAAGTTTCACCACCACTACACATACAAACTCATCCAAAACACATTCAAGCAAGATACAACTATCCAAATGGAGTAAGCAAACCATTCATTAGGAAATAGAGTATGCATAAGTATCTCCATAGGCTTGATGTCTCGTTACCCATGGGTCACACACTTACTACTCTGGAGATATCCCTTCCAAAGTTCTCATTCGGGCATCAACCATGTTAATCGATATTCAAATCCTAAGTATTGAAATTCTCACAACAAAAGAATATAATAGATCATGCAAGACATGTGATCAATCCACAAAGCATGCATTAAACAATTAGCAACAAAATAGAAAGTTATATACAAGCCATGGAATGTTATAAGATGAACATTTAAGCACAAATAGTGGGGCTAGTCTCCGCACCCCAACAAAATGGACTACTTGCTTCTCATGATAGAAATAAAAGAAACAAGACGTAGGGAAGATTCCGCCATGGTCATGGTGAAGAAGATGGTCATGGATAGGTGGATAAACGGTCTTATAAATGATGGCGGGGTAGGTCTAGATGAGGAGGGGAAGAGCACCAAAATAGATGAGGATGATCTTCTATCTCCTTCTTCCTTCTCTTGTCGTGCTCTTACTCTTGCTCACATGAGATGGAGTGGTAAATGGTTGATAGCGAAGTAGCAAGGACACCACAGAGGAAGCCTTTGGCGGTGGAGATTGTCTTCCTTGGATGGGCATAAAGCAGCACCCTGATGGTGTGGATGGAGTAGAAGTGATGGTTCAAATGAAGGAGGAGGTCATCTATTTATAGCTGCAGATTGAGAGAGCACCGAGTTAGCTCCTGTGGTTGCAGGTTTCAATAGTGGTCATAGTACTCCTCATCACGACTGTGCCTGGTGTGCACCTGACCGTGATGGGTGTGCACCCAACCGTATCGGGATGTCACGGTCGTGGTGGTGTGCCGTGATCGCTACACCTTGGTGGCCTCATCTCGATCATGCCGAGCTAGGCCCGGTCGTGTCGAGCATCATGGTCGTGACATTGTCTTCTTGGTCGCGGTCATGACATCCTTCTTGGTCGCGGTCGTGATATCATAGAACAAACCCACCCCCATGAGGGGGGGGCTATTTCTATTGTTTGATGGGGTTGCATTAATGAATCTTGTTACAACCCCAATTTTGGGTTCATATGGTGGGAAATGCAATTTCCCCAATAAATGTTTGATTATGGAATTGTATGAATTATATGTATTGAACGGATTTCCTTTTTGCAATATTTCCTTTGTGCAAGTGATTTCATGGTTCATAATGAGTTAATGAGTCCAAGATAATACAAAGAAAAAGAAAATTAAAGGAAATCAAATAATGCATAAATAAGAAAGGAAATTGAGGTAATAATGAAAATATGGGAAATATGTGGAAAGATGTATGATTGAATTATCATGGATGAGATTTCAAATCCACAAGGTTTCCAATAGTAAAAGGAATCCAAGTAAAGAGAATAAAAGAGTAAGAGAGAGAAAATATGCATAAAATATGCCTTAATAAATGATAACTTGTGTATGAAGAAAACTCTCTTATAATTTCGAGTTTGAGTCCCAAACTTGGCACACAAGTAGTTTAAGTCATTATGGACTTTTCTTTAAAATTTGGGAGAAAAAAGATAAATAAAGGAGGAGAGAGGTATCAATTAATGACCTTTTCCTAAAGTGAAAGGGGTTAATGGGAAATATATTATGTCACCTTTTATTTAGGATTTAGGGCGCAACCCTTTGTGGTGGCACACATGGATCCCCGACCATAGATCTGGAAGATCCAATGGTCCATAGTCATCTTCCAACTTATGACATTCTGGGAAAGTCATGAACATGGTAGTCAATCTTGTCAGGGACTAACCCCTCTTTCCTGACTACCTTCCCTCCTAAAAATCATCCCAACCAATTTGGAAGGAAATTTTGAGTCTAAAAAACCTAGTTTTGGGTGCATTGGGAAGTAATAGCAGTTTTTCCCAAATTGTGGATTGCTCAATAGCCATAGCCGAGAGGCCAGAGATATACAAGGAGAACAAATCCTCAGCGAGACCAAGAGTCAAAACTTAAGGGTCCACTAGACTCTGCTCTTTCCCCCTTTGCTTATGATCTCCTGTAAAAGATTGCCCCCGTTCCAAGGATGTGCCATGTTGTTTGTCAGAACCTATCCCTATTCGAATACCTTGTTTGGGACCAGCTTGGAGCAAGCCGAGGCTGCCACGAGGTTCAGTGGGTACGTGCGAAGGTGAGGCAGCCTTCACCGGTGGATGAGGAGGTAGGATGCCTGGAGTCAACTCAAGAGTTGACTGTGGCTGGAGGTTGCTTTGCGGAGTACATGGCTATGAGGTTGAAGAAAAGACGAGGTAAAATTATCTCTTTACCCCCTAGGCACGTCTGGACCCAAAACGAGGGCACATGGGTGAAAACGCACAACCATCCTGGAGCACACTACTGATGTGGCAATGTTCTATTCACAGATCCTTAATTTTCATGGAAAAGGCAAAGGGAAATCAGATTGCTGACGTGGTAGTCGGTTATTGGATGAAAGGTAATTTACCTTGCAAATTTTGTAATTAATTATCTATAGTCCGATGGTGGCATGTAATATATGGATCTTTTGTTGAAAAATATGAGGAATCCAATAAAAATATAATTGAAGTCTAATTCTTATTACAAGTTGAAAAGTACTTAATGTTGTCACCTTTAATGGTGTTAGTAATGGAAAACCCTAATTTTGATATTAATGAGATATAGTAGAGTTCTTTGGATGATTTAAGACAATATTAACCTATTGTTAATAAAAGGAAGAATTAGATCTAAAAAGATGATCTTTATGCACAGTTGGATTAATTTAGGGTTCCATGTACATGAATGTGCATTGATGGGCTTAGAAACCTTAATTTAGGTGAATATGACTTTTAATGGTTTTAATTGTGCAAGTCCAAGAATGAAATAGAGATATGATGCTGCTAAGCCAATTTGAGTATAAAAGATCCTTAATGTGGATAATTTGAGTAATTAGGGTTTTTATGAGTAGGAAAGCTATATTTGGGTTTGTTGACCTAAAAAGGATAAGTTTGAGAAATTGATCTAAGAATCCCTAATGAATCCTAATGAGACTTAAAAACCTTGGAAAGGTATCCCAAGTCAATAAGGAGTTGTTTGAGATATGTTTTTGGCAATTAGACATTATACATATTTTCAGGATCAATGTTTGATTGCTTGATTGACTGGCTTACTTTATTGGACATCTAGTTGGATTTGGATATATATTGCTTCTTTGAGATCTCCAAAATAGGTATGTGGTTACACTTATGAATAATTTCTCTAGTTTCATGGTGATTTCTAAGGTTTTATCAGTTGCTTAGAAATAATTTCTTGGTTGACTTTTATTTCATGCAACTCTAAAGTGATTATGACTATCGCCATAAATATATGTGCATGAATAGCTTAGATCCTATTCCTCCTATGTAGATTTGATGATGGTGAGAAGGATGATCTATTACATGGTCTACCCTTGGGGTAGGATCATTAGGTTATAATGAGTCGGTGTATTGGTCTACCCTTGGGTAGGACCATACGACTACACAACCCTAAGTAGTGATCTACCTGTAAGGTAGGATCACAGTGGGTAGATCTACCATATGAGTGAGGTAGTATCCATGTCCACTACATGGACATCACAGAGGCAAGGATATGTAGAGATTGAGTAGTTATGTTTAATGCATAAAGTTTGATCCGTTAAGCAATAATTTGGTTGCATTATGTTGTTACAAATAGATGCAAGATTTTGGTTCCCCCACATACTAATATAATTCATTATACTGACTGACATTTTGTTTGTCGACATTTTAGGAATATCTAAAAGGGGACAAATAGTAAAGTGGCATTTGTGAAGAATAAAGTTAATCTTTTAAAGTAGGATTTAGTTAGATAGAACTATACAGTGGGTAGAAGTTCTAGAATCCTATATTTTTTAAGGTATGTGAACATATATTTTTATCATGTTTCAAGCTTAGTTGTCATAAAATTTATTAATTATTTTTTATTATTTGCAAAATCATTGATCCTATTTAGGATAGTAGCTCAGACTTCTTGGTCTTCCTTAATTGGGGGTTACTGAGACGCGGGGTTGTTAAAAATCCTCTAATTGATGAGGATGCTTTCTGATGAAGGGACTGGCCTTTGAAAATAGGTCCAAATTATCGAAAGTGTTTTGGGCCCACTAGTTGGTTAGCGGGACCACAATATCCTAAGTTGGTGCACATAGTGTGATGCTTAATCATGCAATGGAGATGAATGAATTTGATCAAAACTCTAAATAATCACCTGAAACTGAGGAAAAATGTATATGAGCATATTCAAGGGATATATGAGAGCTTTTTGTGCAAAGTTGGGCCAAAAATGGTGACTAAAACTAAGATGAATATGCATTCATCATGGACGTGCATGAGGAGGGAGAGACCATGCATCAGAAGTTGAGGAGTAGTAAGAAAGATAATAGTTGACAATGTTAGAAGTACTGCTAGATGTCTTTTGTTGTTAGAGTCCTAGAGTCGTCCCTATACACTCGGGTTTTTGGGGATGTTTTGTAGACATGCCTTTGATATGTGGTTGGATTGTGTGCCCTTTTGTGTAAAATTATAGTGGACATATGTATATATGTTCTGGAATAGGTTTTCTGGTAGCAGACTGATGGCACACACAGTAAGTGCTTTGAGACATGAAAGGACTCATATGTAAAGATTTTTACTGTTTGACAGTTTTACAAAAATGGTTTCAATTTTCAATATTTTCTGATAACATGTTTGTTTAATCCTTCTTCCATAGTTTTGTTTTGAGTAATCTTGCTTGTGTGGCGTGGGGTGTCACAATACTAATGTCTTTCTTCTTATCATGGTTCTCATAGATGGGTTAACCAAGTACTAATAGTTATTACTATTTTGTGAAATTATTCTTATTTCATGAACATTGAATCAAACCTCAGTCAACCAACCTCTCTAGGTTCTTTCTCATGTGAAAATTATCTAAAACTTAACATTGTAGCGATCCTAGATCATTGATCCATACTATCATATATCTTGCATCATCGTATTCTTAAATCATCCTTATGTATCACCTTAAATACTTTTAGTCACCTCTAGTAATCATCACACCTTAAGCTTAAACTCGATTTGATTATCCTGAAGTATTTTCCTTAACAACCATCATGATTCGACTTGCGGCTGCAAATTTATCCTTGGAAGGAAGGTCCTAAACACATCAAAAGTTCTCCTATTCTCATCAAATATAGTGGTAAGGTTACCTAATATTCCTCCAATTACTAGTCCACTTTAAAGTCAAGTCACTCACCTTTTTCAAAACACCTTGCTTTGGTAGGCATTCTAGGGTTCTAATAGGTCTGTAATTAGGTTTAGGTGATCGTCTACATCAAAGTTTTTCTATCACCTCCTGATACATGTTGGTTGGTCATACATCTGAAGGTGTCATGTCTTATCATGCTTACCTCACCTGACAGTACACATGTCCCATACCATATGCATTAGAAAGAGTGCAAGAAACATAATAAGTATATAATTATGCATATAACATCCCCTCTATAAAACCCCATAAGTATGTGTCACATACCACGAACATGTGGAAAAAAGATAGGGCATGATATACACAAAACTAAAGTTGACATAAAATGTCCAAAGCAACTAGGCACTAGTTCTAATACATATCTCAGCTTCTACTGCCTTAGGAAACTTCTAACTTGGATTCTACAATCTTTCACTCACTCCTTTTATAACTAGGGCTATCATATCTTTCTAAATTGGTCTAGTCTCACTTGGTTTCTAATGGGTAATCTAAACTAAGAATATGATAATTTTCCTGATGGCCATCTACATTATTGCTCTGATACCATATTGTAACACCCAATTTTTCATATCTCGTGACCGGAATCTAGATTTTTTTTTCAATTGGGAGTGTCACAAACATATTATAAATAACAATAATAATACACAAAAGCCATTACAGACGTGTATGAAATAAAATTTTCCTCATATCTTCAGAAAAGAAACTTACATCAAACTTGATAATAAAGTCCACATTCATGACACTAAAATATATACTCTGTCTTAATATCTCAGATCATGTAGATGGCACCCTACCAAGCAAAACCTCTATCTTAATTGATCTTCCTAAATTTGAGTACTTGTGGATGTCTCGTCCCCAGCCATGCACAAAGAGAAACCTATGTTAGAGTAAGTGGCATTGAATTCTAGTAACTGGAATGAAAATAATGACATTATGAAAACTAGAAATATAAGTGAAGTAAACATATTTTATTTACATATTTTATCTTTCTTTGGCCACTCTTATACAGTAAGTCCTCTTCCATGGCAATATGTGCCTTCTATGGTGCAATGCACCTTCTGTGGCATGAGACCTTTCGGTGACACTGAGGTGTCTTCTATCCTATGGCACCAAGTGCCTTCTATGGTACAATGCACCTTCTATGGCATAAAAACCTTCTATTATGTGTACTGCAATACTTCTGTTCAGTGAAGACTTATTATATAATATAAATTATATTTTGGTATCATTTTTCAATTCTATTATGTTCTTTTTCTATTTCTTGTTCTGAATGTATTCTGGTTTTATTTCTATTCTGATTCTATATCTCATGTACTTGAGATGGATTTTGAAGTATATATCAGTTCCTCCATTATGTATTCTAAATTCTATTCTGACTTTGATGATAAATATGTATTCTCATATAACAAAAGGAACTAAAACTGAAGATGAATTTTGATGTTTCCATTCTAAGTTCTGATAATTATATTCTAATTTCTAGAATTCTATTAGTAAGGAATCATTATAAGTTTAAAATTTAGATTTTATATCTAAATCGAAGATTTTGAAAGAGATTATAAATTCTAAATGATTGTAAGGAATTAACATACTGAAATAAATTCTAATCATATAATTTGAGTTCTAATAACTCACATGCTGATTTTTAACAATTATGCATGAATAAAACTTGAAACAGATAATGTATATGATCTACGCACGAGCTATCTTTGGTAAAAAAATTATTGTTCTTAAAAGTAGTAATCTATGTATGAACATTACACCGTGCGTCTAATGGATTATTTTGAGAAGGATAATGAATTCCAAGGACATGGCCCAATTACCTTTTTATATTGAAGATGTCCTTAATGTAGCCCTGATTCTTTGATTCATAAAATATATACATGGTCATCAAAAAATTTGAATAAGTTCATGTGTATTCTCCTCTTTTCGTTTCTAAATCTCAAACCCCATCATCCTAATCTCCTAAATTAAATTAGGATTCATATTTAACTAAGACTAACTCTGATTTGAAGCACATTTAATGTCAAAACAATAAATTAAACTTGATTTGTCCATATAACATACACATATTAATATATCCATAATAACCAAAAAGGACCATATGCACTGATATGTAAGTATATAACTCATATACGAAAAGTAAACTCCAGAAATACTCACATATACTACTCTTAGTGACTTATTTTTAAAATTAGATGAAAAGAATAATTATAATTATTTTCCACACTAAATAGACACATAAAATACATATTGTCTCACCAAAAATCTTAAATCATCTTACATAATGGCCACTCATGCCCACAAACAAATACTAATATAAATATATATCAAACTCTATCAAATTTTTATAAAATATAATAAAAATATATTAAGATCATTGGTAAAACTTAAAATAAGAGTGGTCGGGCTTTAGAATCACGTTAGAAACATCAAAACACACCTTAGATAAAATATTCACTAATTTTGAAAATCATTTGCTATTTTTAATGTCCAACTTATTGAAATCTCATATCTTTTAATAATCAAATTATAATAATTATCAAACATCCAAATGACTATATGACTATATTTCTATGGGATAGTAGACATCATTAGCTTTCCATAGATTCCTTTTTTACTAAAAACTATGCTCCTAATCCCAAGATATAAATTTTGAGAAGTACCTTGATTTGGATTAATCTCAGCCGTTGATTTGGGATCCAAGGCCATAGACAAAGGCGCTCATCTCTTCTATTTCTATCTTGGTCGCGGATCCTCTTTGGGTATCAACTACCCTCTGGACCAGACTTGCCCGGTAGCGGCTTCTGCTTCCTGCGATCGCACGAGAACTCTGTTTCCTCTGTGAAATAGAGTATCGCCCAAGCAACCTTCTGTATGAAGAGATATGCGGAATCTTCAAGCCCAAGAAAAACTTCACACGAGATACAACCCAAGTATGTACAAAAAAAGTCACGACCGCCCACGTCGACACAACCAATAACCACCAAATAAATAACCAAGCAGAGAACATAATTGGCGAAGAAGACCGCAGAATTCTATTAAACAACTCTAAGAAGATTACAAGGATTGCGGCTCCTTTACAATCTTGTATCCACAATAGAATTTTGTAACACACTCTCATTCTCTCTCCCCTTTGGCTATCCTTTGTGGCTTCTCATTTTGACACATAATGTTGTCCTACATTGGCACACCCAAAGTTACCACACGTAGGAACCCCCACACATCGGTGCTCCTTGGAACACCATATACATTGGTGTCTATCCCTATTTATAGATAGGGACTCCCGATTAGACAATACAAGAGGATACGACAATCCTATAGGGATAAGGAAAAAACAATATAAAAGGATAAGGAAATAATGTCTTGGACTCCAAGTCTAACATTAATTGCACTTTATTAACATTGTTAGATATTATTTCTTATCCAATTAGGATAAGAGACAAAATCCTAACACTGTACAGATTACCAAGGCGATCTAAATCTCTCTGCCTCAAGGAGCTATAGCTGAGTCCACATCTCCTCCGTGCTCTGAGCACCTAGAGCCTTCATTCGGGCTATGAGAGGTAGGTTGTTGTAGTGTCACCTAGGAGAGCATGGAGCAAGCTCTCTTCCTACAACCAGGCACCGTTGTTCGGGGGGGGGGGGGGAATAGCGATCAGGAATGGGGCTACAATCTGGTCCCTTTGATGCTTCCTCAGAGGCTTTTAGGGCCCATCGGCCATCCCCATAGATGTGGCTCCTCAATCCTCACAGGTAGGCGGGTGACGAAAGCAAAGCCATCAAGGCTTGGGTTAGGCTGTGTCAGGATGCGCTTTAATGGATTTGCCCACTCGTGGATACATCCTGCCATCCTACTCATTGGCCTACTCTGGGCAAGTTTGGTTAGTTGGACTTACTGAAATGTTGTATTTTATCCATCTGCATTCTCAAAATCCTACAAAGTAAAATTTTATGTATGATTTGTTGGATTTTGTAAGTGTGGTATTTTTTTTCATGCATGTTGTCTTTCCCATGATGGATTTTGGCATCCGAAAGAATAATGATGGAGACCAAAATGCGGGATTACTATTCTTTCTAAAAATCCCAAGATTAGCCCAATTTCTCGAATCCTGCAAACCAAACATAAAATTTGTTGAACTGGAGTCCAAAATATAATCCAATACTTGTAAAATCTAGGTAACCAAACACGCCCTTTATATGTCTCAAGGACTAGCTGCAAATTGTGCCCTGTGGAAGGTCTACATCCTCTTATATATACAATGAGAGTCCAACCCTTAACCCTAAGGGTTATATGTCTAGTGAAAAGAATTTAGCACAATAGCAGTTTGGTTTTCTATAGGATACCTACTATTCTTATATACCAATTGATGAGTATTATACCTAATGAAGCCAGTGATGGAAGAGTCTGACCATGTTATCACTCCTGTTGAAGTGTAACAAAGTCCACAATAAGATTAACTCAATCAAGAAATTGCTTTGAAAAGGTAGGGTATCCATAAGAGGGATACCACACACAGAGCCTTATTTCACAGAGATAATATAATGTATCTCATAACATCAAACTAAATATGCAAATTCTCAAGCTTTGAGGATATTACAAAATTGACCAAATTGCATGTAAGATCTTTCTACATTCTTTTTCTCTTAAATTCAAATATCACGAAAACGGGATGCAACCTCTTAAATCAATCATAAATTGCTTTTATCAGTAACCTAATCATGAGCTTTATAGGTTATAAAAATTAGATGTGACAAAGAGGATCTAGGAGAACTGCCTACAATCTTTTTGTCGTCTTATGCCTTGAAGATCGGTTGTTTGGAAAGTCATACAACATTATTTTTGTGGTAATCCATGACATCTTCTTTAGGAATTTGTCCATATAGTATTTGATATGATTTGATCTTCATGAAATTATCTTTATTTCTCTTTGTGATCCATAAGGTTCACTACCTATTCGAAGACTTTTATGGACTCAAATTTGCTATTTTGCCGGCTATACAACGTTTCTATGGACTAACACAGTGTATTTTCAGTGTGAATCTATTGTTGTGCTTTTGTTGAATAGACACAATGTGTCACCTTCTGACATGGCATGTCAATGACTTTTGACCCATTTTCTGTGTTGGTATATTATGCATTCATCTTCTTCCTCCATCGATATTCATGAGGCACACCCTAAGTGTGTAACCTCTTCGAAATTTAATGGCTCCAACTATGTCCTATGGTCACTCTCTTTTCATATCTATGTGCACTCTTCATGAAAACTGGAGCATCTCACATATCTACCTCCACCAGAAGAAGATACATATGATATAAGGAAATCTACTAAAGAAGCATATGATAAAAGAAAGGTGGATTTAAAAAAGTGGGTTGAACACGACTCTCAAGTTCTTGACTGGATTCTGTATAACTATAAATCACATATCTCTTCTAATTTACTCTTCACAATCACATCCAAGGAGTCATGTGATCACCTTTCCCAAGTGTACTCAAGCAAAGGAAATGCATCCTGTGTATTTTATCTATACAAACATTTACATTCCCTTAAACTTGAAGATAACTCGACCTTCGTTTCACATTTTGGCACTTTTCAAGGTGAGCTCAAACTTCATCACCCCTTATCATCTGATCTTTCTAAAATGCAAAAGCAGCAATAGGAAATCCAACTATGTCAATTTTTGACATCTCTACCTTCTAGTTATGAAGTTGTCCGCCAACAAGTTCTTGCATCTGAACCTTTTCCAATGCCAGATGATTTCTATCTTAGACTATCTTCTATGTGTCTTCTATTACTTTTTTCAAGGATCCTAGTACCCTTGTTGTTTCCAAACAAAGGAGTGGTAATCCTAGCCATGAATGGGGAAATTTCTACAAGCGTACTAATCACAATGAAGAAAAATGTTGCTAAAGCATGGGAAACAAGAATGGGCCAATAAAGTGTCAACTACTAATGTTGATGGAGAGTCTAATTCTATGTTTTTGGTACTAATCCTTAGATTATAATACTGAGTTCTTCTGACCTTGACAAACTATCAAAGTTGCTTCTTCTACCATTAATCCTCAAACAAATATTGCCAAAATTCATGTGACCCCTCATGTCTTCAAGCCTCTTCCTCTTCAATAAAATATGACTAGGTTATTGATACGGGTGCTACAACCCATATGACTAGTAATAAGAAATTTTTTACTTACCTAAAGAAATCTACTTGTCATCCTCATGTGCATGTAGCAAATGGATCCACCGATCCAGTTACTGGGAGAGGAGATGTGAATAATAGTCTTCTTAAATCTATTTTGTTTGTGCCAAAATTCCCATTAAACTTCAAATTTACCAAAACCTTAAACTACAATGTAACCTTCTTTTCCTACACTGTCTCTATGTAGGATCTTAGGACTAAGAAGATGATTGGTGGGGGGATATGAAGGCGGAGATGGTATGTACTACCTATAGACCTCATCAAACCCCCTACACTACTCTTGTGACCCAGCCTAGCTCCCTTCATTTACAACACCTGCAAATCGGTCATCCTTCTGCTTCCAATTTAAAGCCTCTATTTCCAACTCTGTCTAATGAGAACTTTTCATGTTAGCTTAGTCAGCTTGGAAAACATTATCTTATAGTGTTTCCTTGCTGTCATAACAATAAGAGTCCAAGTTTATTTTACTTAGTTCACTTTGATGTTTGGGAACCATGTTGTATTTCTAATCGTACTGATGTATGATATTTTGTAGCCTTTATTGATTACTTGTGCTACTTGGATCTATTTGTTAAAAGATCATTATGAAGTTTTAGATGTTTTCTCCAAATTTCTAAGTGAAATAAAGACTCAATTTTCCTCTACCCCTAAAGTTGTCAGCAATGATAATCCTTCTAAACATGTGCAACATGGTTTTCAAAAGATTTGTATCACCAAGGGGATATTCACAAAACTTTTTATCCCTATAGGCCACAAAAAAATGGAATTGTTGAGAGGAAGAACAAGCATCTCCTTGATGTAGCTCACACTCTCCTAACTAAAATGAAAGTCCCTAAGTTTTTTTGGGTGGATGTCATCCTTTTCGCCAATTATCTCATCAATTAGATGCCCTCTTTTGTTCTCGAAAAATGGATTCCTTACTACCTTCCTTATCTCAATGAACCAACCTTTACTTTACCACCAAAAAGTTTTTGGTTGCCTATTGTTTGTTCACAATCACCAACCTGTTAGTGATAAACTATCACCCGTGCTATCCGATGTAGTTTTCTTAGATACTCTCTTACACAAAAGGGGTATAAATGTTTTAATCATGTGGCACGTTGTTTGTATGTCACTGTGGATGTTGCCTTTTTTGAAGATACATACTTCTTTTCTGAAACTCATAACCAGACACCTCTTCCAACTGGGCCAACTCCTGATCATGTTGTGTCTGCATCTCTAACTGAAGTATCCCCTACTTTGGGATCTTCTGAGACTGATGATCCACCTCAATACAGTGGTAATATTATTGATTCTATCACAACTTGTGATTCTGATATTCCCATTGCATTATGATGAGTGGACATTAATCCTACTTACAGTTGCATTTTTCATTTAGTTTTTCCTTCAGTTCTGTCATTTTACTCTAGAACTAGATTACATTTAAGTTTTCCTTGACTTTATACTAATTTATAAGGTTTTACCCAAATTCCTTATTTTCATGGTAGTCCTGAGCTTCATTGTGTGGTGGGAGTGCAAGAGGCGGATGACTAGCGGGCCCAAGACACTTTTGAAGAAATAGACCATATTTTTTATGATTTATTCCACTATCAGTTGATTGAAACCATCAGTTTGCATTACTTCTATCGTGCCATCAGTTTCCATTCCTTTGGTTGATTCTTCATCATCACAATCCATCAACCTTACAACAATATCTCCCTTAGGGTGGGTTTGCATGAGTTTGCCCAACCATCAGTTTAGCATATTCATCTCGTGGTTTTCTACAATTTTCCTTCTGATGGCTGATCAAACTCATCTTCCGATGGTCATCCTAAACTATCTTTGATGGTTGGTATGGAATCCTCTTCTGATGGCTCTCCTATGTTCAACAACCGAAGGTACTCAAGATTCACCTTTTGATGGAGTCCCGCAAGCCTTTTTTGATGGTCATATTGCCTACTTACCTATTAATGGATTTCCAGCATGCCTACCATATGATGGTCACCCAAACTCCTCACTTTCCAACAGACCTCCTATTCAGACTTCCGAATGTGGTCCTGCATGTCCCTACTGATGTTCTTCTACCTATTCATCTAGTGATAGGAGTGTTGAACATCAACAAATCTTTCATCTACCTTTCACCATTGTCCCTTTGCATCTATATCCGCCAACACTTCATTACAAGGTGGTTGGCATGTTCTAAACCCTACAAACCACATATAAATACAGACCTCCAACCTCCATAGGGAGGCATCTCTTCTCCATCCACCAAGCTTCTAGCTTAACAACCCAGCCATCAGAAGACGATCCCCGCTTGTAGTTCCACTGGTTGACACCCATGAGAACCTCTCCGCTAAGGCTCAACCTCCTATACTCCAAGGAGGAAGGTTAATGACGCCCCCATGGCCATACTTCCACCTACAAATTTATCATCAGCAGATCTGCTCCAAAAAAATAGGGCGATGAAGAAGAAGGGCCACCTGATGACGATCATGGGTGGACATTGTTGCTACATCTCTTCTACCCACTAAGATGTTGTCTATCTCCTTTTTTTCATGTAGTTGGTTCTTATGTCGCTATGAGTTGTGAGTAGTTCCATACATCATGGCATGGGAAGTATCCCCACTACTTTCTATTGTTATTTTGTTGCATCCATATCTGCATGAACCTTAATACATGTAGAACTAATCATTAAATGCTTATATGCTTGGTCGACTAGTAGGTTTACATGTTTGTCATGATATCAGGTGTAGACAACTTTGAATCCAAGATCTAGGATATTGATAGGTTTTTGTTAAACTCTTGATGAGAACTCAGATAGGTATTTTTTGGGGCGATGGATACAAGTTGTCTAGGTAACTTGACAATGAGCATAGGGTGATATATATCTGTATCTAATCCTAAAACTGAAAGAGGGATTTACCTAGCCTCCATGATATTATTTGTGTGTATGTGATGTAGTGAGAGAATAAACATAGGTAGCGGTGGTGAAAACCACTCACCCTAGTGTATTCATCTATTTGATAATTTTAGATTATATTCATTCTTGTATTCTTGCACATTAACTGTAATAAACTAAATCCGCCTTTTGTGCTAAATACTCTTCATAGTTTAATTAAATCGATCAACCAATTATTAAAAACATTTTCCTTTGGGTTCGATCCTAAACTATACTGCAATCAGACCTGTCTGCTTGCGAGTGGTGATTATTGTACGTTGGCAAAGTTAAACTCTAGGGATTTCACCCCTAGTGAATTTGTCAGTGCAATATCATGCACGTCAATTATGAAAGGGGCGATGATCTGGTACCAAATATTGTATCTCTCAACATGTTTCTACAACTCATTTGAATGCTTCCATGGCTTAATTTAGTGATGATTTATCTACAATTTCTATTCCAATGAACGTTCAGGAGGCAAAACTACACTATGGGTGGAAATGAGCCATGGAATAGGAGATGGATGTACTTAACTCTCATGGGACATGGAACTTGTTGATATCCCTACAAATACTAAACATGTTGGATTTCAATAGGTTTTTACTATGTATACATTCCCAATGGAACAGTTGAATGCCTAAAGGCCATACTTGTTGCTAAGGGATACACACAAGAAGTTGGGATTGATTACTTCAAAACCTTCTCTATTGTTGTTCATCTTAATAATGTTTGTATCTTGGTTTCTATTATTATTAATAAAGGTTGGCACTTACATAGACTATATGTTAAGGACACCTTTCTATATGGATATTTATAGGAGATTGCCTACATGTCAGAACCTCCACGTTATGTTGCTCATGGGGAGCATTATGGGAAAATATGCTCATGCAACCCTATTTTAGGGCTTTATCTGGTGTCTTATTGCAATTCAATCACATCTATAATTTCTAGATTAAAGGTTTTCCCCTCAATATGTGTTTTATCATAAAATGTAGTTATGTACATTCTTTGTATGTTTTAGGTACTTGGACCATGCTTGGATGGAGGGGAGATAGAGAGAATAGTCCTAGGGTTTCTCTACCCTTATAGAGGCCCAAAGTGAGTCAAGATAAACCTACCCCTACTGTCCAAGGGTCAATTGAAGCAAAGAAGTCCAAGGATGAACAAAGAATAAACTCAAAGTGTTGTTGAAGAGACCAACACAACCATGGTACTACAGAACGGCCGTGCTGGCCCAAGAAAAACCATAGAGAAGCAATAGAGTGAAAGAGATAAAATTCAAGTCAGTATTATAGTCACACTGCATAGCACGACTATGTAGCCAAGCATCATAACAACCATTCCACCCAAAATAGACAACCAATTCATCAACCACCACAGGCATGCACCATAACACATGCGCTCTGCCGTGACCCAGTCGTACCACCAGCCAACCAAAAATCCCAATTCAACATGTAACTTTTTCCCATTTTTACCTTTCCCATTCATCCCATCATGGGCATGTTGACCCTTACCCACCACGCCGTGGTGCCCTAGCCCAACTTTTACACTGCATTCTCTATTTTACCCCACTTGACCTAGTGCTTCCCCACCACTAGTGTATTCATAGGTGGTGGATGGAGCTCGAGGTTAGCCACTAGTAGTCCACTCCAGCTCCCCCATTTTTTTATCCCACCCATTCCCATCCATTCCACCTCCATTCCATCATCTCCCACCCCCAAAACACCTATGTTTTGGTTTTTGGCCACTTTCCACCATACACCCATGCCATTCCACCTTGGAGGAGGGAGGTTCTCGAGGTGTGGATGTTATGAGGTGGAAAAGGATGAGTCTTCACTGAGCTGATCATGGCTTTCCAGTCCTCTACTCATTCTTCTTTCTCCATTCTTGTATTTTCTTGTTCTATGAGTAGTTAGGCCCCTTTGGTGGGTTGTTTGGGTCTAAAAATGTTACTTTCATACCATGTTGGGGGTAAGTGATATGTAAACATTGTAATTTCGTCAGCTAATGAATATTTTATATTTCTATTTCATTTCTCATACATTGCTTTTTGATTTGTGCTTCAATTACCTAGGATTCTAGGCAAATTTCTTATATGTAGCTAATTTGTGAATTGCACCTAAGTCCAATTAGTGGATCCCTAGTCAGCTATTCCCCTTCCTACATGTTAATCAATCTCTTACACATAGGTGAGAGATCTAAGTAGCTAGTATAGGATCATTTAGTGTAATTATCTTGGAGACTTCTCATGTCTAGAACGTGGGTGATAGGAGGTCTAAAACCTCACTTCCACCTTACATTACTACCTCGACCTCTAATTACCCTAACAATTCCTATACTAGAAACCTAGGCTTGACTAGACACTAATTTTATTCCACCTAAACTCTAACCCAATTGAGCCTCATAAGAGTGGGTGGGAGATGATAGGGACTAGTTCCTCTATACACGTCCTATCCTATCCATGGCCAGTTAGTATCTAGGGCAATTCATGAGCCTCTAGCTTGTTGTTTGGTTTGGTAATCTGAATGAAAGAATAATATTTGCATGTTATCACCCCAAACCAATTGACTAGTGAATCCCACAAACATCCCATACTTTGGATTAAGAGAGGCATTCTCTCTCCCTCTCTCACGCCCGTGGCGGCTGAACGCCCGGGAGGGTGGTAAACCAAGGATGCAATTGGGATTCGAGCCCAGGTCCCTTTATTAGGAGACACCATGCTTGACCACTTGAGCCACTCATTTTTGTCACCCACACTTCTCTTAATTGCATTAAAATCCTAATTTTCCTCTTGCTTAGCTAGTGTTATCTTAGTTATATCTTTACTTGCTTGGTTAGTTCATTGCCTTGTTTGTGCTTTGTTCTTGCTAGTCTAGGTCTTTAATTACTCTTTTGCCTAGTTTGCTAGCTTAGTGTAGTGTAGGTCTCGTAAGGCTTGACTTAGTGTAATTTGCTCCTCTTCTTGCTTACCTTGTCATCTCTTGCTCATTAGAATTAATTGTCTAGGGTTAACTTAGATTTTGATATTATTTGTTCTCCTTTAGTTATTTGTTTGTTCAACCCTCAGTGTAACCAACAAAATGAACCATCAAATCCTTAAACTCTAAGCTCCACAGTAGGAACCTAGTGAAAATTAAATTAACTCTTATACCCCCTTTTCTCTCTTGGGTTCGACCCCTAACTTGTCGCTTTCCTATACTATAACACGACCATGTGTGTTTGCAGGTGAAGTGTGTTAGTTTATGTGTGTGAGCCTATTATATCTTTATAAGTTTGAAAGACACCTAGTGTACTTGAAAACCACTTAGGGTTGCATCTAGTCACCATTCCATTGATTAGTGTGTAATCCTGGGAAAAGAACACCAAGCTTTCTAGCGTCATTCCTGGGGAGAAAGGCGCTCGGCCTAGCTAGTTAATTTTTCTTTGATATTTTCCTACAGACCTCATCATTGCTATTCTTTATTCTTTATTCTTTATTCTTAGTATACTTTGTGCATATTGGTTTGCAAATTACCCTATTTTATTTGGTTGTGTCTTATGCATGTGACAACAACGTGGGGAAGACAAGATGGAAGGCCAAAATGTACCTCACAAGCCACTCTAAGAGTACTTCATGCCTAGCAACTACAAACCACCAATTGATAATAGAGTTGATAAAATGACAGGGGAGAAATTCTCCATCCCTTCATGTCTTCTTGGGATCCTACCCACCTTCTACAGCTCGAAGAGTGGGAACCCCTACAAGCACTTGAAATCTTTTCTTGAAGTAAATACCACCTATAGGAGGCCAACATCCACCGATGATGCCACTAGGTTGACATTGTTCTGAATCTCCTTCAAAGATAAAGCCAAATATTGGTATGATTCAAAAAGGGACATCATGAGTTGGTAAAAGATGAAGAATGCCTTCTTAAGGAAGTTATACTCCATTGCAAGGTTAACACGAATGAGGATTTCCAAAGTGAGTTTCACTCAAGTGGGTAGTGAGTAGTTTCATAATGCTTGAGAAATATTTCAGAAGATGTTGAGAGAATGTCCACACCATGAAATTCCTTTATGGTAGCTTGTTCAACCCTTTTAGTCTAGTCTCTCTCCAATGAGTCAAGCTAAAATGGATTCTTCTTATGGAGGAGCTTTTATGGCTAAGCCACCTGAGGAGACACGACCCTTGTTTGAGAAGTTGGCGGAAATTTCAAGGATCCAAGCTTCTAGCATGATGAATGATGGTGACCGCCCCTTTGGTGTGACATCTCCAACTCATAGGCATTCAAACCCACAAATGGTGAACATTCTTGGAGACACAGTGAGCTTTATGAAGACCAAGTGAGAAGTTTTCCTTGTCACTTGGTCAATTTTGTTGAGTGTTTTAGTGAATAAAAGAAGACACCTTATACTTAAAGCTACTTAGAACAACAAAGTCCAGGACATAGCTCAAGGTTTGAGGAAGAAGTCCTCTCTAGGTTGAAAGCTTTGATGATGTGCAAATTTATGTGGCAAAGCTTGAACAAAGAGTATATCAACTCTCTTCAATTCTTGCTCTACAAGCGAAAGCAAAATTGTCCCCCAACCCATAATTAACTTCAATGAAACAAATAGACCAATTATCATAAACTCCTAATGAGGATTTCACCCCTGAAATCCTATGTAGAAAGAGATAGGTACTTACCACGTGACTTCCTCTACGCCACAGTGATACTACAAAACCTTCACCAATAGTATATCCTTCTTCTTCAACTTCTTGATCCTTCTATCGAGGATCAACACATGGCCTTACACATACAACATATCTTCTTCCAACTCAACCTCCACTGGTTGTAGCACCAACTCGGTGTCTGGGTGGCACTTCCTCAACATGGACACATGGAACATTGGATTCAATCTGTGCAAATCAGGTAGTAAATTCATTATGTAGGCCACCTTCCCAATGTGTGCCACCACAGGGTAAGGTCCCATAAATCTAGGATCCAACTCACCCTTCTTCCCAAACCTCAAAACACCCTTCCAAGGAGAGACCTTAAGATACACCATGTCTCCACTTAGAACTCCAAGGGTCTACGATGATTATCAGTGTAAGAATTTTATCTACATGTGTTGCCTTTAGAACTGCTAAATCACTTTGATCTTCTCTATTGTCTGATGCACAAGCTTGAGACCTAGGAGCTGATATTCATCAATCTCATACTAACATAAAGGATATTTACAACGTCTCCCATACAATGATTCATAACGTGACATATCAATGCTCCTCTGATAACTGTTATTATAAGAAAACACTATCAAACTGAGGTGCACATCCCAACTACCCAAAAACTGTAAGACTCATGTTCTCAACAGATCTTCTAGAGTTTGTATAGTCATCTCAAACTGACTGTCTTTATGTGGGTGAAATGATGTGATAAGCCTCAACTGGGTACCCATAGATGAGCGCAGACGTTCCCATAAGTGACGGGTAAACTGAGGGCCTCTATATGACATGATGGTAGATGGATTACCATGCAAGTGAACAATCTCGTTAACATATATTTGAGCAAGCTTCTCCATTTTATACATTGCCTTCATGATGCAATGATTTTGAGTCGCATTTATAGACTTGTTTGATATGTGTTTTATGCATTTATTAGTCATTTTTATGGTTAATGTTGCATAATTCATTCATTTTAGTCTATGCTACTTCTTTATGTCAAATTCCCTTTATTTAAGCATTTTTAGCATTAATTATCGAAAGAATATATTTTGTGTGAATTTATGTGGTTCTGTGTGTTAATTTTAGGAAAAACAAGTATCTGTTGCCGTCGATACCATCGACGGTGGTCGATACCATCGACCGGACCATAGGCTCCCAGCCGCAAGGACCAGAAGACAGTCGATACTATCGACGGGGATGTCGATGGTGTCGAGACACCATCAGGTTGCTAGCGAGAAGTGCATCGATACTATTGACCAAAATGTCGATACTATCGACTGGTGGAGCTACAGTGACACAAAACGACAAAATCGTCGCTACAGGTTTGTCGATACCATCGACCCGCGTCGATGGTATCGAGACGACATCAGGCGCTCAGACGAAAGGAAAGAAGGGTTGCCTCTATCACGCTAGGTCGATACCATCGACCCGCGTCGATGGTATCGATGCCATCAGATATGAATTTGTTTCAGATTGATCTTAATCGGATGGTTGTGGTTAATTGGCGACCTAATTAGGGAGATATACCTAATGATGGTGCCCTTGACTGGGGATTCACGTCATTAGTTGTTGCACACATCCCGGAGAGCAAAGGAGAGAAGAACGGAGCACGAGAGCATGCCCCAGCTGAACCGGACACTGCAGAAGACGAATTCCACCACCGAAAGGCGGCAGAACACGGATTCCACACCAAGGATCAATTGGACCTTCTCCGTTCAGGAGTTTCACCACTCAATTTCGTTTTTCTCATGTTTCCCCTTTTCTTTACTACATTGTTCTCTGAGATGAACATGTGGGGCTCATCCCCTTTATCTTTAGGACTGGGAGTAGCCCGGGGATTCATTGTATGACGATTTTATAATAGTAATTCATATCTTATCTCTTAAATCTGTGGTATAGTTTCATGTTCTCCAATATATTGTTATGCTTGATCACCATAATAATAACCTAATGCCCTTAATTGCTTTGAAAGAAGAATTAACGGTTAAAAAGAGACGGAATTTACATTAATTGACAAATCCCTTGAACAAGGTGGTGTAAGATTAATGATGGATACCGAGAGGTCGTTTATAATGCACCTAGTTTAGGGTATAGGTTACTACGACGGTGGAACTGACTTAGACATAGGTAGTGAATTGTACCACGATAGTGGGCAATTCTGATTATAGGCCACTACCCAGATAGAGAGATAAAATTGAGTAGCTATATAGAATTTAATACAATGAAAACCCGCGGTGAAACCGTAACCCTAAAGATCTCCTTTTGAATTGATTAAACCAACATTTAATCGATTGCTTGTTTTGTTTTGTTTTTATTTTCTTTTAATTTTAACAACAACTCTCAACTTGTTAATCATCTTAGCTGATCGTGAGTAGTTAGTAGGAGTCCCCGACGATGGCACGTATCCCTGAGTTCGACTCGGGCCTCACAAAGGCCTGTACTACTCGACGCGTTCACTTGCGTTTCTACGCACGGTAAATCTGCGTCAAGTTTTTGGCGCCGTTGTCGGGGATACGGAAATTTGTTGGCACTTTGAGTGCTGTGAGCGGACACTCTAGGCCACCTTTTTATTTTTTTTATCATTCCAAAAATTCATAATCTATTTTCTGAATATTTGCAATCGTCAAGCACTTTACTAAATTTAATTTTTATATTTTCAGGTACTGTGCATGGTACATACGCGTAGTACTGACTACGCGGGTCGCGCACCAGAGGTTCCGCTACCAGGACCAGAAGACGAAGGCGAATATAATCAAGACGAGTTGGAGGATATAAATTCTGAACCCGAACAGGAAGAGATGGATGATCCACAGACAATATGGGAGAAGATTAAGGCTTCTTCCTCGTCCGCTTCCAAGGGGCCTATAAAGAAGCAAGCGCTGAATATTCTGACATACAAGATTGATCCAGCTTTGATCAACTTGGTGAAGTCCAATGCCTTCCATGGCCTAAAAAATGAAGACCATGTCGCGCACATAAGTCAGTTTGTGGAGAATTGTGATATGGTAAAAATCGACAGATTTCCACAGGACATGCTCTACTTGAAGCTCTTCCCGAGTTCACTAGCGGGAATTGCGCGTGAATGGCTACATAACTTAGATGATGAATATGTGGAGTCTTGGGACCACATGGTGGAGGTCTTCTTCGAGAGGTTCTTTCCTCCCAAAAAGACCAATGACATGATAAGAAAGATCCAGAACTTCACTCAACAAGAAGGCGAGACTTATTCTGAGACCTGGGAGAGATTTCAGATCATGCTCAGGCGATGCCCGCATCATGGGCTGGATAGGGAGACCCAAGTGAAGATCTTCTATTTTGCTCTCTCCGAGCATGATAGAAGCAACCTAGATTCAGTCGGTTCTGGATTCTTCTTGAATAACACGGACACTAGATGCTGGGAGATCTTAAAGAACATGGCAAAGAAACAATCATGGGGCAAAAGAGGCGCCGTGGAGCAGGTTTGAGTAGTAGGAGAATCTAAGGCAATAAAGGAACTAAATGAGAAGATGGATCTTCTCGCAAAAAAATTGCTTGCAAAGGAGGATACCGAGTCTGAGGACGAGGCTCAAGTGAAATTTATGAGGCAGCAACCAGGTTACAGGAACAACGACTATTCATGGAGAAAAGACAAGAAGTTTTCCTAGAAGGATCCCAACAACTTCTTGCAGGATCCGGATGCTAAACCCCAGCCAGCTGCAGAGGATAAGAGCATAGAGCTGCTCAATCAAGTTATAAAGCAAAACCAAGAACTCATGACTACTTTTGGCCAGCAAATAAAGCAACAAGGGGAGTTCATGAACCAATTCGGGCAGACACTGCAGAGCCATGGGGCTCAAATGAGGACAATAGAGACATCTATGGCACAGATGGCTGCGGATATATCCAGTTTGAAGAAGCCGACACATCCAGGTTTCCCGAGAAATACTAATGTTCCAGGAGGGAACCAACAAGCTAAGGCCATCTTGCTAAGAAGTGGCAAGAAATTGTTAAATCCCAGGGCCGATGAAGCAAGCAAACCCCAAGATGAAAAAGAAGCTAGAGCCACTGAGGAGCTTCCCGCACCGGTCACAGAACCATTCGATGACACAGTTGTGGATGCTATTGAAAACCCTATTGTAGAGGAGGAGGGACCTCAGAAAAAGACACCCTATGTGCCACCGCATCAAAGGGCACAGGCTATACCGGTTCCTTATCCGAACAGTGCTAAGGCAAGGAAGGTAGATGATCAATTCAAAAAGTTCTTGGACAGTTTTAGGAAGCTTTCAGTAAACATCCCTCTATTGGAAGCTATTGAGCAAATTCCATCTTACGGGGAATTTTTGAAGGACATCATCACTAAGAAGAGAAAAATTCCAGACATGAAAGTAGTTGTGCTTAAAGAGCAGGTGAGTGCCTTCATCATGGGCACATTGCCACCAAAGAGGCAAGATCCGGGTTGTTTCAACATTTCGTGCTATATCGGGAAAGTCAAATTTGGTGAAGAATTATGTGACTCGGGAGCAAGCATCAATTTAATGCCCCTTTCTACATTCAAAAAGTTGGGATTAAAGGAGTCAAGGCCAAGTAACATGACAATTCAATTGGCGGATAACTCTGTAGTGAAACCATATGGGATTTGTGAAGATGTGCTTGTGAAAGTGGATAGATTTGTATTTCCTGTAGATTTTGTCATCATGGAGATGCAAGATGAGCAAGGCAATGAGCTACTACTCGGAAGACCATTCCAAGCTACAACTGACATGATACT
The DNA here is from genome assembly GCA_963693085.1 of Alisma plantago-aquatica. Classification (NCBI taxonomy): domain Eukaryota; kingdom Viridiplantae; phylum Streptophyta; class Magnoliopsida; order Alismatales; family Alismataceae; genus Alisma; species Alisma plantago-aquatica. The sequence goes on along the minus strand of OY856412.1, from coordinate 869,516,544 downwards.
TGAGATGGGGAGAGGCCGGTTGACCTTGGGTATAGCCGATGACCGATTTGAGATGGTCATGCCTTCCAGCGTCACTTCACCGAAATCCAAGGAGCAATGCCACGTGATGAAACATTTTGATAATACTATCTCACTTTGTCTAGGGAAGCGATTTCTGGATATGGCTCATGTTATAACCTCAATTTTTTTGGGTTCAATTGGTGAGAAATGCAATTTCTCATATTAAGGATAATTGAACAAATAATGATGTGATTTGTTTTGAATAAATGAATTCTTTGCACAATAGCCTTGATTGGTTGCTTTGTGGGCTTTATTGGCTATTGGGCCCAATAACATGGCAATAATAAAGAAAATTCAATTAGTGAATGAATAATTGAATAATGGATAAAAGAAATATGTAGAAACCTCTAGAAGGCAAATCCAAAGAGGATTTCGTGCCTCTTGGATTCCTTGGGTTCCAAGGAGTCTGAAGTTGCAAAGAAAAGAAATAAGAAAAAGAAAAGATTAATTAAATATTTCTTTATGAAGAAAGAAATTGAAAACATTGAGGAAATGTGGAAAATTAAGTGGAAAGATGGATAATTGAGTTACCCTTTATAGAATTTCGTATCCCAAATATTTCTTATGATAAAAGGGATGCCCAAGAGGAAAATAAAAGAGAAATAAAGGGAAATCCTCAAAAAGGAGATATTTTGATAAGAAATAAATATAATATGAGAAATTGACTTTTAAAGGAAGATAAAGGCAATCGAATGTTCCCCAATGTGGGAATCCGTGCCTTGGGTTTTCTTGAGGTCCAAGGGACCAAAAATAATGAGATAATTGCAAAGTGGAAAGAGAAAATAGCAAATTGCAAAATAAAAAGATAATGAGATACATTATTAGTGAATTGGTGATATTGATAAAAAGAAAGTATCTTCTTATTAAATGAAAATAGAATTTGTGCCTTTGGAATAAAGGGCAAGTAAATAAAAGAATAAAAGAAGTTATTTTCGATTTCCTAATGTCTAAAGAATAAAGAAGACTAAGGGAATAAGAGAAAGAAACTAACTTATTAATGAAGGAAATATATATTCCTATTATGAAAGGGTTTTGCTAATGCATAGATGAAGAATATTTTTTTTTCTATTAAGAGGAAATAGTTTTTCGTGGCCAAGAGAGTATAAGGAAAGTCTGGAGATAATGAAAGGGATAATTTTAGTATTTTTATAATTATCCATGAAATAGGGTTAATGAAGAGATAGAGAGAGAGATGATTTCTTCTTAATTAAGATAAAATACGTTTCCTTTTGGGATAAGGACTTGAGTCCTCATGGACGCACATCTTGGAGTGAGTGTGAATACTCTTTCCCTATATAAGGGGAGGAGCCTTCGGCTCAAGATCAAGAGAACCCTACGTATGCATCTCCCTCTTCTTTTTGGTTTTCTCCCTTCAACCCTAATCATGGGAGTTAAGCCCATCCGAGTTGTATAGTGTAAACTGATCCCTAGCAACGATCCTCATATCCTTGCCAACCCTAGATATACCTCATGGCGATGCCAAAGACGCATCGAGTTGCAATGCCAACGTCAACTCTGCTAGAAGGCGGGAAAGAGGAAGGAACCGCATCATGGACCAGCACGGACCAACCCTTGCATGGGGAGGCATCCGCGGGGAGTCTACAGACCTCAGAGAGGCTTCAGGGACGACGAGATACCCCTCCCCCTTCTCCCTTCGTAGGCAGCGACCTCTGCTAGGGAGGTTTTCCCTGCAGAGCGAGATCTGTGTGCGGCCCTGGTACTCCTCGACTGGGTCATCGCGGCCTTGATCCGCAGCCTAGACAAGTGCGGAAGGGAGCTGCGGAGGAGTGGGAACCCTCGCGTGGTCCTCTCCCACCTTAGGTAGCCACCGGATCGCATTAGGGTTTGGCGTTGCAGCTGCAACATCGCAACATCGAAAGGAAGAAGACGATGCAGATCTACTGGACCGTAATGCCCCTCCAAAGCGTACAGGAGCAGTCCGCGGCCCAGGGGTAAAAGAGGAAATTCGTTATAAACTCAATCTGACCCGCAAGGTATGCGCTTTAAGTAAGTTGCCTACGTGGCACTTCGCCATTGGTCCATATGTGTCTATTTTGCAAAAATCGTATCTTATGATTCATAACTCGGATTGAAACAAATTATATATGCATTTTGATCAAAAAATGCAAGGAATCCATTAAAAATGGTTTTATAGCCTGAATCTGATCCTAGTTCGAAAAGTAGTGTAATGTATGAACTTTAATGTATTAATGGTAATGAAACCCTACTTTGATATGATTAAAGTGTGTAATAGGGTTTAATGAATCATTAGAGTTGATATTAACCTGTTAAATGCAAAAAGATACTTTAAGATCAAAAATGATGATCTTTGCATGTAATTAGGTTAATTAAGAGATTATATGCCTAAATATGCTTGCAATATGAAAAGTGCATAAAAGCTATCATTTTAATGATTTATTTAACGAAAAATCTTTAGATTTGATGATAGATGGATAATTTAAGCATGTTATTGATAAACGAGGAAATAGGATCTAAAAGATGATCTTTTTAAACAATTGGCTTAAGTTAGGGTTTTGTGCATAATTATGCATTAATGAGCTTGAAAACCCTAATGTAAAAGAATGTGTCTTTTAATTGATTTATTTGTCCAAATCTGTAAATAAATAGGGATATGATGATCCTAAGTTGAATTGAGTATAAAAGATTATTAAAATGGATAGTTGAGCAATTAAGGTTCATAAATATGGAAAAAGGATATTTTAGGGTTTGTTAACCTAAAAGGGATGAAGTTTGAGAAATCGATCTAAGAAACCCTAATGAGTATTAATGAATACTTAATGCGGATTAGAAATCATAGAAAGTGAATCCAAGTCAATAAAGTAGATTCTTGATAAAGCGAGTAATGAATAGAATACATATTTATTTCAGGAACTATGTGATGATTGAAATTACTTGCTTGGATCTGTTGATTGACTTGATTGTATACACATGAAGTATATGTTGAATAATCTGCAAGTCAGGTATGTGGTTACGCTTATGACTATACCGAATAGTTTCCCGAAGATTTTATCGATGTTTCCCTCAAATGCATGAATTAACTGTTGGATGTCTATTTATTTCATGCAATTATAAAGTGACTATGGCTATCACTATGAGTATACATGTATAACTAGCTAGATCCGAGTCCACCCCTGTGGCTATGCAAAGGCTAAGGATAACCTAGAGCAAGGTCTAGGGTATCATGAGTTAGAAACTGGGCTACACATGAGTAGTGCCATGAGACTCTTAGCATACCATGAGTTAAGGAGTGGGCTACCTACGGGTAGTGCCATGTGACTCAGCCCTAGAAATTGATTCACCTATTAGGTGAAGTCATGAGGGGTAAAATGGGAATCTACCACATGGGAGGTAGTATCCAGGTCCACTGCAGGGACAGTGCAGGGGATAGGGTACACATGGATCGCGTAGTTATACTTAAAACGTAAACTTGTTTGTTAAATGATAATTGAATGTGATACATTGTTATATATAATTGAATGATCATTGTTTCCCCCACATACCAGCTACGGCTGACCGACGTTTTGTTTGTCGGCGTTTTAGGTACAATGAAAAGAACAAACAGTAAAGTGGCACATGTGATACTAAATGAGAATTAAAGTGCAAAGGAGGATTAGATAGATTAGTATCGGTATGGATAGAAGAATAGAGATCCAAGTTTTCAAAAGGTATGTAAAGAAAAATTTTATTACCATTTTCAGTATAGTCTGTTAGAATTTAATAATTGTTTATGGTTATATGTCGAACCTTTGATCCGGGATTAATGGGTACGGCTCAACCTCTCGGTTTCCCTTAATTTGGGGTTATCGGGAGGTGGGGTCGTAACATTTGGTATCAGAGCATGGGTTCCTCAGTTAACCATTAATAATTATTAAATTTTACAAACTCCATAGAACCCAAGGGAGTTATTAGAGGAGTATCTGAAAGACGGAGGTGTCTAGAAAGGGATCACGACCGGGGGCTGGCAAGATTTTCCTCCGCACCGCTAGTCGGAATACGAGGACTCCCGGACCCGTGTGACCGCCTGGCCAAAGTTTTAGGGTATGAATCGAAATAAGATACCTTTAGGACTTCTCATCTTATTCATCCCTTCTCATCACAAAAATTCTGATAAGGACCTAAAGGATTAGGGTTTCCTTTCTTCTCCTCACCCTCCTGAGGTATGGGTAAAGTTGATAAGGATTAAGGAATCCTCTACTAAATTAATGAAAGGCATGTAAATAAGATGTCATGGACATAAGCTTAATAGATTAAGCGTAAAATAAATAATAGATACATGCTTAGGTCGTATGACATAAGATGTCATGCCCCCAGGAGAGACCTGAGGCTAGACCTTCTTGTCAGGAGGATAAGTCAGTCTTGGAGATAAAGATCTCCGTTACAAGTAGAGACCTGGCACATCCTCTGCGGATGATGCTAACCCTAATCCTAAGTGATGGTTAGAGAGAGATGAGTTGGACCAGGTGTTTGAAGGGACATGCCTTTGGGATGCCATATGATCCATGGATAACCTAACACCTTTGGCAACCCAACCCTGGGAAGGATCGTGCATGTCAGGGTAAAGGATAACTCCTTAGATGATGAGGTTGAATGTAGGGTTAGCCCTAGAGAGAGCAGGAAACCCAGTAAGAAGGTTGGAAGCCTAAAACCCTAAACTATGGATGATAGTGGTTGCCTCATGATCGGTCCTTGAAAGTTGATGATACCTTGGTTGTCTTGAGAGGGACCAACCCCTGAGAGAAGATGAAGCTTCTGGAACCTACGTGCCCATGGTAGGGATGTTTACCTTCTGAGAAAGGAAGAAGATGTTCTATTTACCCTGAAGAGGTTTAGTAGCAGGTTATGAGGCCTTGTACCTTGTTGGTTGTCCTTGAGGAAAATCCAACTCTAAGTATTGCTTGAGTTGAAGGATGACAGGAAGTGCACGTTATGCCTTTTGCAAGCTTGGTTCATGGTTAAGGGATAGAGCATGCAATTGGACACCTTAAAGTGAACCTAGGGTTCCTAGGCCTAAGAGGGGAAGTGGTATACCTAATGCTCATGATGAGAATTTAGTTGCTATAGAAGCAAGCATGGTACTCCTCATGTATAGAGGAAAAGGGGAAATCCCCTTAAGTATAAGGTATGTGTAATGAACTCCTCGTAGCTAGGTTGATGATAAAGGAAGGTATGATCTTGATCCAGCATTGAGGAAAGAGGACAAGTATGACCTTGTATGGTTCAATAGGTGATCTGTTTATGCCTTAATGGTTTTCTAGGGTTAAGTAGGCTTGGGTGGATGTAAACCCTAGACCTAAGAGCTTTTGTGACCTTAGAGATAGTTTTCCTCCCATCCTGGGAGAGGAACCCCCTTTGGAAGGGTGTATATCAGTTTTGTTGGTTCAAGGTAACCTAAAGAGGTCTCGTAGGATCTTGAGAAGTTAAGAGAAAAGTGCATGGTATGAGGATGAACCCGTAGACCCATAGATACCCATCTCTTTTGCATGTGAATGTGTTACCATGGAGGTAACCGGTATGGGGCTTGACCAAGGTAGGCAGGTTGCCATAATACCTATGAACGGATGAGAGTCAGCCCATGATTGCAGAAAGAGAGATGATGAAGACTTGGGTAAGGTTCTAAGTGAACATGTACTATAAAGAATAATCCTAAGTCTATCCTAGGGTCAGGTAGGTATAAGACCGATGAAAGTAGGAGTTGCCTAATTCCCAAGTTGCACATGACTATAGGGTCGGGAGGTAACAGCTATCATTGTCTGAGGGCCATGGGTTAGGAGATTTATCACCTTCATGGACTCATGGGACCCAAAGGGCAGATGAGTAGGGCACTCTCTTGATGCATGAGGGAAGAGGGAAGACTCCAAAAGAGTCGGTACCCTATAGACCTAGAGGAGATGACCAAGGATATAAACCTCAGTAGGTTCAAGACTAGTTTGATATCATGATGTTTGTGTTAAAGAGACATATGTGGCACGTTGCAACTTAGATTTAAAGGTGTACTGGCAAGGTGGGATGTACCATCCCTGCTCTTGGAACAGGAAGAACTCTGTATTTGGACTGCAGCCAAATGCTTATTTCCTCTTGTTATGGGGGTGAGAGATAGGACATTATGCATGTCGTACACCAAGGATAAGAGATGATATAGGTTGGAACGTTGCCACGAGAAATGGGGATAGAGAAGATCTCTTACCATGGTAAAGTGAATGATACATGGATGGATTGCAAACACTAAGAGGAATGAGGTGATCACCTTATGAGGATGTGGAGCTTACGGGTTATACCAGGTTGAGTTTGATCACCATGATGATGGAATCAGAGAGTGTTCTTATGAAGATGAATATATATAGTGTAAGGTGACATGATAAGCAAAAATACATGGAAGTATAATGTTACCTAATACCTAAGGATGTGAAGTGGTAATGGATGCTCTGGTTGAGATACATCTGACTTGTTTGACTAGAAGCTAGAAGAGTTTGTTTGGCTAACCCTAAGTTTGAAAAGGAGATGTGTTTGGATAACACTCAGATGTAACAAGATGCGTTGAAAAGTTAAAGGTTGTTTAGCCAGTCTAGTCCTTGATGCAATGAAAGGATGGTGGTAGAACCTCAAGTGCACTTCTTTGTTTGAGAAGGTGATGAAACCTTGATGAGGGTGGTGTAGGGTTTCCAAGGAATCGATCTTGAGGAATCATGACATACTGGAAATCATGATTGAAGATCAACATACACCATGGTTCTACCAAGATAGTAAATGGCAATAGCACTTTGGATGCTTAAGATGAGGTTGCATGTGGATTATGTCCATGCAAGCCAGGAGTAAAGGACGAATCCCAGTAACCCAGTGTATCGATATGGAGGACAAAAGAATCCCTGAGAGGGAATGAGAGCTCAACGGATGTTGTGTCTTCCCTGGATCGAGGATGGTCGAGATACAATATGGGTTATGGTAGATCGCCTTACCTAGATGACATAAGAAAGAAAGAGTTCTGTCAAGAGACAGATCTAGTTGAACTACTCATGAAAGAGATGGCTCAACTACACCATGAAGCAAGTTCAAAGGATTCTTGAGTTTGACTTAAAGGTTCTCTTCCATAAAGTGGAAGTAGGTACATGAAAAAAAAAACTCAATAATAGTATAGTTTATCACCCCTAACTATGGTTAGTATGATCCAGACTAAAGGGTCTGATAAGGGCATGTGTGCTCATTCAGGGTGATATCTAGAGACAGTTCTTGTCCTATGAAAGATGTGACAATAACCACCATAGCCAGTATCAGGTTTTATATGAAGCTCTGTAAGGGAGGTTGTGTCGGTCACCACTTTAGTAAGGTAATGTTGGTGAAAGGACCACATGATGGTCAGAAAAAGGGACCCCAGTACATGTAGATGAAGTCACTTTGGTTGCGCAAGGGCTGAAAGGAGCCTAGAGACGATGAGAGTCGTGAGCAAATGCAAAGTAGACTGACATACAAGTTACTGTGGGAGAAAATATGACATGAAAAAAAAATCCGACCCCTCTAAGTTATATCTAAGAGAGCCGAGTCCCGATACATGGGTCCATTAGAGATGGATGGGTGGAGAAGGTTAGGTTTGACCCTACCCATCAGGATAGAGTAATGGAAGATGTTTTCCATGTGGCCAATTTAGAGCACTATGTGAGGTACCCCGACCATGTGCTGAGCAATGAACCTAGTGAGCCCCAAGGGAGGCTGAAATGGCCTGAGTCACCTGTGTAGTTTATAGATGCCAGGATGAAAGAACTCAGAGAAAAGAATATGTGATGATAAAGGTTCTTTGAAAATGCCATGAGTACGGCAAAGCCACATAGGGGCCAATGATGTACATGGAGAAGTCTTATCCTGAATTGTTTGTTTGTTTGAATTTTGAGGACAAAATTCCTATAAGAGGGGAAGGATGTTATAACCTCAATTTTTTTGGGTTCAATTGGTGAGAAATGCAATTTCTCATATTAAGGATAATTGAACAAATAATGATGTGATTTGTTTTGAATAAATGAATTCTTTGCACAATAGCCTTGATTGGTTGCTTTGTGGGCTTTATTGGCTATTGGGCCCAATAACATGGCAATAATAAAGAAAATTCAATTAGTGAATGAATAATTGAATAATGGATAAAAGAAATATGTAGAAACCTCTAGAAGGCAAATCCAAAGAGGATTTCGTGCCTCTTGGATTCCTTGGGTTCCAAGGAGTCTGAAGTTGCAAAGAAAAGAAATAAGAAAAAGAAAAGATTAATTAAATATTTCTTTATGAAGAAAGAAATTGAAAACATTGAGGAAATGTGGAAAATTAAGTGGAAAGATGGATAATTGAGTTACCCTTTATAGAATTTCGTATCCCAAATATTTCTTATGATAAAAGGGATGCCCAAGAGGAAAATAAAAGAGAAATAAAGGGAAATCCTCAAAAAGGAGATATTTTGATAAGAAATAAATATAATATGAGAAATTGACTTTTAAAGGAAGATAAAGGCAATCGAATGTTCCCCAATGTGGGAATCCGTGCCTTGGGTTTTCTTGAGGTCCAAGGGACCAAAAATAATGAGATAATTGCAAAGTGGAAAGAGAAAATAGCAAATTGCAAAATAAAAAGATAATGAGATACATTATTAGTGAATTGGTGATATTGATAAAAAGAAAGTATCTTCTTATTAAATGAAAATAGAATTTGTGCCTTTGGAATAAAGGGCAAGTAAATAAAAGAATAAAAGAAGTTATTTTCGATTTCCTAATGTCTAAAGAATAAAGAAGACTAAGGGAATAAGAGAAAGAAACTAACTTATTAATGAAGGAAATATATATTCCTATTATGAAAGGGTTTTGCTAATGCATAGATGAAGAATATTTTTTTTTCTATTAAGAGGAAATAGTTTTTCGTGGCCAAGAGAGTATAAGGAAAGTCTGGAGATAATGAAAGGGATAATTTTAGTATTTTTATAATTATCCATGAAATAGGGTTAATGAAGAGATAGAGAGAGAGATGATTTCTTCTTAATTAAGATAAAATACGTTTCCTTTTGGGATAAGGACTTGAGTCCTCATGGACGCACATCTTGGAGTGAGTGTGAATACTCTTTCCCTATATAAGGGGAGGAGCCTTCGGCTCAAGATCAAGAGAACCCTACGTATGCATCTCCCTCTTCTTTTTGGTTTTCTCCCTTCAACCCTAATCATGGGAGTTAAGCCCATCCGAGTTGTATAGTGTAAACTGATCCCTAGCAACGATCCTCATATCCTTGCCAACCCTAGATATACCTCATGGCGATGCCAAAGACGCATCGAGTTGCAATGCCAACGTCAACTCTGCTAGAAGGCGGGAAAGAGGAAGGAACCGCATCATGGACCAGCACGGACCAACCCTTGCATGGGGAGGCATCCGCGGGGAGTCTACAGACCTCAGAGAGGCTTCAGGGACGACGAGATACCCCTCCCCCTTCTCCCTTCGTAGGCAGCGACCTCTGCTAGGGAGGTTTTCCCTGCAGAGCGAGATCTGTGTGCGGCCCTGGTACTCCTCGACTGGGTCATCGCGGCCTTGATCCGCAGCCTAGACAAGTGCGGAAGGGAGCTGCGGAGGAGTGGGAACCCTCGCGTGGTCCTCTCCCACCTTAGGTAGCCACCGGATCGCATTAGGGTTTGGCGTTGCAGCTGCAACATCGCAACATCGAAAGGAAGAAGACGATGCAGATCTACTGGACCGTAATGCCCCTCCAAAGCGTACAGGAGCAGTCCGCGGCCCAGGGGTAAAAGAGGAAATTCGTTATAAACTCAATCTGACCCGCAAGGTATGCGCTTTAAGTAAGTTGCCTACGTGGCACTTCGCCATTGGTCCATATGTGTCTATTTTGCAAAAATCGTATCTTATGATTCATAACTCGGATTGAAACAAATTATATATGCATTTTGATCAAAAAAATGCAAGGAATCCATTAAAAATGGTTTTATAGCCTGAATCTGATCCTAGTTCGAAAAGTAGTGTAATGTATGAACTTTAATGTATTAATGGTAATGAAACCCTACTTTGATATGATTAAAGTGTGTAATAGGGTTTAATGAATCATTAGAGTTGATATTAACCTGTTAAATGCAAAAAGATACTTTAAGATCAAAAATGATGATCTTTGCATGTAATTAGGTTAATTAAGAGATTATATGCCTAAATATGCTTGCAATATGAAAAGTGCATAAAAGCTATCATTTTAATGATTTATTTAACGAAAAATCTTTAGATTTGATGATAGATGGATAATTTAAGCATGTTATTGATAAACGAGGAAATAGGATCTAAAAGATGATCTTTTTAAACAATTGGCTTAAGTTAGGGTTTTGTGCATAATTATGCATTAATGAGCTTGAAAACCCTAATGTAAAAGAATGTGTCTTTTAATTGATTTATTTGTCCAAATCTGTAAATAAATAGGGATATGATGATCCTAAGTTGAATTGAGTATAAAAGATTATTAAAATGGATAGTTGAGCAATTAAGGTTCATAAATATGGAAAAAGGATATTTTAGGGTTTGTTAACCTAAAAGGGATGAAGTTTGAGAAATCGATCTAAGAAACCCTAATTAGTATTAATGAATACTTAATGCGGATTAGAAATCATAGAAAGTGAATCCAAGTCAATAAAGTAGATTCTTGATAAAGCGAGTAATGAATAGAATACATATTTATTTCAGGAACTATGTGATGATTGAAATTACTTGCTTGGATCTGTTGATTGACTTGATTGTATACACATGAAGTATATGTTGAATAATCTGCAAGTCAGGTATGTGGTTACGCTTATGACTATACCGAATAGTTTCCCGAAGATTTTATCGATGTTTCCCTCAAATGCATGAATTAACTGTTGGATGTCTATTTATTTCATGCAATTATAAAGTGACTATGGCTATCACTATGAGTATACATGTATAACTAGCTAGATCCGAGTCCACCCCTGTGGCTATGCAAAGGCTAAGGATAACCTAGAGCAAGGTCTAGGGTATCATGAGTTAGAAACTGGGCTACACATGAGTAGTGCCATGAGACTCTTAGCATACCATGAGTTAAGGAGTGGGCTACCTACGGGTAGTGCCATGTGACTCAGCCCTAGAAATTGATTCACCTATTAGGTGAAGTCATGAGGGGTAAAATGGGAATCTACCACATGGGAGGTAGTATCCAGGTCCACTGCAGGGACAGCGCAGGGGATAGGGTACACATGGATCGCGTAGTTATACTTAAAACGTAAACTTGTTTGTTAAATGATAATTGAATGTGATACATTGTTATATATAATTGAATGATCATTGTTTCCCCCACATACCAGCTACGGCTGACCGACGTTTTGTTTGTCGGCGTTTTAGGTACAATGAAAAGAACAAACAGTAAAGTGGCACATGTGATACTAAATGAGAATTAAAGTGCAAAGGAGGATTAGATAGATTAGTATCGGTATGGATAGAAGAATAGAGATCCAAGTTTTCAAAAGGTATGTAAAGAAAAATTTTATTACCATTTTCAGTATAGTCTGTTAGAATTTAATAATTGTTTATGGTTATATGTCGAACCTTTGATCCGGGATTAATGGGTACGGCTCAACCTCTCGGTTTCCCTTAATTTGGGGTTATCGGGAGGTGGGGTCGTAACAGCTCATGTAATGACTAAGGTGGACAAAGGGACTTTGGCTGTAGACATCATGGAGCAAACCAAAGTAGTTTCCCTTTGCAAGGCTGTAGGATTCCCGAATGATGAGAATGAGGACATTCCTCCCTCTATGGAGGATGATGCTATAGAAAAATTAGTTTTTGATGCATATCCGGAATTACCATTGGAGGCTTTTTTAGTTAACATCACTCATGATTGGATGAGAAGCAAATCACTCAAGGAGTGCGCCAAGATGCCTAAGATGCTTCCATGTTTCTATGCGAGGTATTATGAAGATTTAGGTGAACTTCCCCCTCCGCTTCAATCATCATTGATCAGCCCGCCAGAGTTAGAGTTAAAGCCACTGCCACCGCACCTCAAGTACGCCTTTCTAGCGGAGGAAGAAAAGTTACCTGTGATCATTTCTGCATATCTGAGTGCGGAAGAGGAAGACCAATTGTTGAAAGTGCTGAAGAACCACCGGGGAGCATTTGGGTGGTCTGTCGCAGATATCAAGGGGATTTCCCATACCTTGTGTCAACATAAGATTCGGCTCGAGGAGGGAGCCAAGCCAGTGATCCAACCGCAACATCGACTGAATCCGAGCATGATGGAGGTAGTGAAGAAAGAGGTGATTAAGCTTCTCTCCGCAGGTATCATATATGCGATTTCAGACTCGACATGGGTAAGTCCCACGCAGGTAGTCCCTAAAAAGGGGGGTATTACTGTCACTCAAAACATTTTAAATGAACATGTCACCACCCGTTTGGTAACCGAGTGGCGAGTTTGTATTGATTACCGCTGTCTTAATGCCGCTACGCTGAAAGATCACTTTCCTTTACCATTCATTGATCAAATTCTAGAGCGCTTAGCCGGCCGATCTCATTTCTATTTTCTAGACGGGTATTTGGGATACAATCAGATTTCAATCGATCCTAAGGACCAAGAGAAATCTACTTTCACTTGTCCCTATGGAACTTTTGCGTATCGCCGCATGCCCTTTAGATTATGCAATGCACCAGCGACTTTTCAGCGTTGTATGCTCGCCATTTTTTCTGATATGGTAGAACGCTGTCTTGAAGTTTTTATGGATGATTTTTCCGTTTATGGTGCTTCATTTGATGAATGCCTTTATAATTTGGATAAGGTATTATAGAGATGTGAGGACACACATTTGGTCCTCAACTGGTAGAAATGTCATATGATGGTAAGTGAAGGGATAGTGCTAGGACATAAGGTGTCTAGCAAAGGTTTGGAGGTAGATCCGGTGAAAATTGAAGTAATTTCTAAATTTCCCCCACCAAATTTGGTAAAAGGGGTAAGAAGTTTCTTAGGACACGCTGGATTTTATCGTCGTTTTATAAAAGATTTTTCTAAAATCACCAAACCTCTATTCGAGCTTCTCGAGAAAGATGCCATTTTTTATTTCAATGATAAGTGTTTACACGTGTTCAACGTGCTGAAGGAGAAATTGATTTCCGCACAGGTTGTTCAAACACCGGATTGGACTAAGCCATTTGAACTCATGTGTGACGCATCGGATTTTACTGTAGGAGCTGTATTGGGACAGCGGGTGGACAATAAACCCGCCGTAATCTTTTATGCTTCTAAGACTTTGAATGATGCTCAATTAAATTACACAACTACTGAAAAAGAATTACTTGCCGTTGTTTTTGCTTTTGAAAAATTCTGGCAATATTTGGTTGGATCGAAAGTAGTTGTTTGGACTGATCATGCCGCTATTAAATATTTGATGGAGAAAAAAGATGCCAAACCTAGATTGATTAAGTGGATCTTGCTCCTACAAGAATTTGATATTGAAATTAAAGACAAGGCGGGGTTTGAAAATGACGTGGCGGATCATTTGTCTAGGTTAGAGAGGGTGGATGAAAAAGATTTACACATACCCATAACTGAGACATTTCCAGATGAACAATTTTTGAAAGTTAATTCTAAAGATCCTTGGTTTTCATATATCGAGAATTATCTTTCTTGCAAGATCATCCCAGAAGATTGGACATATCAAGAGAAGAAATTTTTCCATTCTCTACGTTAATATTTTTGGGATGACCCCATTCTTTTAAAGCAATGCAGGGATGGTGTTCTATGCAGGTGTTTACATGAGGAGGAATATGAGAGTGTTCTTCGTCACTGCCACACTCTACCTACGGGCAGACACCATGTGAGCTCTCGTACGGCGGCCAAAGTGTTGGAAAGTGGCCTATATTGGCCTACCTTGTTCCGAGACGCCTATGAGTTTGTGAGACAATGTGATTCCTGCCAAAGGACGGGTAACATTTCAAAGAGACAGGAAATTCCTCTAAATGTTTTCCAAGAGGTTGAAGTATTTGACCTATGGGGTATAGATTTCATGGGACCCTTTGTGTCCTCAAATTCGAATTTATATATTCTTCTAGTTGTTGATTATGTGTCGAAGTGGGTAGAAGCAATACCCACAAGGACTAATGATTCTTATGTAGTGTGCAGATTCATAAAAGAAAACATCTTTTGCAGGTTTGGAGTGCCCCGAATGATCATCAGTGATGGGGGTACGCACTTTAAGAATCAAAAGTTCTCGGCATTGTTGAAGAAATATGGGGTGAAACATAACATAGGTACCCCGTATCACCCGCAAACTCAAGGACAGGTGGAGGTCTCCAATTGCGAAATTAAGAAGATTTTGGATTGTACGGTGGCTTCCACGAGAAAGAACTGGAGTGCCTTACTGCCGGATGCATTGTGGGCATATAGGACGGCATACAAGACACCTATAGGCACCATGCCTTTTAGGTTGGCGTATGGCCGGGCTTGTCACTTACTGGTGGAGTTAGAGCATAAAGCACATTGGGCGTTAAGAAAGCTCAATTTGAGTTATGATGAGGCGGGGAAAAAGAGGCTGCTTGAATTAAATGAATTGGATGAGTTGCGCATGACTGCATATGAGAACTCTCGGATATACAAGGAGTGCACTAAGTTGATCCACGATCGTCACATTCAGATGCGCACCTTCAAAAAGGGAGATCGTGTGTTGCTGTTTAATTCAAGGCTGAAGTTGCATCCCGGGAAGCTAAAATCCTGATGGAGTGGACCATTCATGGTGGAAGAGGTCAAACCACATGGCACAATCTTGGTGCGCGATGGTGAGACGACATTTTTGGTGAATGGACAGAGGTTGAAGCTATATTTTGGAGAAGATTACACAAGGAAGGTGAATGAGGTCAAACTCATTTCACTTTTGGATGCATGATGTGATTCAATTCATCTAGCCTAAGACGTTAAATAAGGGCGCTTGTTGGGAGGCAACCCAACCATTGGTACCTTAGATTAGTTCATTTACATTCATAGTTTAATTTTTTTTTACTTAGTTTTTAGTGTAAAAAAAAGATATCGTGATCGTTTGTTACATGTGCAGGGCTGAGGCAGAGTCGATACCATCGACCCTTGTGTCGATGGTATCGACCGTGGTATAGGTTGGCGACTGCAAGAATCGCACTGCGTCGATACCATTGACGGCCTCATCGATGGTATTGACATACCTACAGGTAGATTGCAAAGACAAGGTCGATGGTATCGAGATGCCAGTCGATACCGTCGAGATCTCTGGAGATTTTCAGAAGAAATCGACTCAGGAAAGTCGATACCATCGATGGGCGTGTCGATGGTATCGACACATTCATGTAAATATGGCGGCGGTCGGGCCTCGCGAGGGTTTGCCCTATTCAGAGAGTCGATACTATCGACTCTCATCGATAGTATCGACGTGCCACGTCAACGATCCACAAAGGAAGATCAACGGCGATCGCATCAGCCAAAAAGTCGATCCGGGGGATGGGTCGATACTATCGACCCGCGTCGATAGTATCGACGCGTCAGCAATCCGGGCCCCGCAGATCCAGCCATCGACGACCGTCGATACTAGCAGAGGTACGGATCGTGCTACCCGCGTCGATGGTATCGACGGGCAGACAGTAGCGCTAGCCACGGCTATATATGGGGAGTAGTTGTGTCAGATGACATCACACCTTCAGTGCAATCTTCCTCCACTTGTGCGGAGCGAGTTCCAGAGCTGTGCAAGCCCGTTGATGAGCAACACTGAGCTAGTTCTTCATCGAGCGGAGATTCGATTCTCCAATCTTCACCGAGCTCCTTTCTAATCCTCTTTCTCTCGCAAACATGGTGCATGTAGCTGGTGTGTCATCTTCACGCGCCAATCCGATGGACATCCCCATGTTTGTGTCACCTCCGACGGCATCCATCGCACGCCCGCGGCTGATTCAACCATCTGCGGAGGTGAAGAAGATCTATGAAGAGATCTTGAAGAGGAAGATAGAGCCGACCCGATATGTTGATCGGGATACAATCCGCAACCTCGGGTTTGACGCAAACCTTGCCTATGTCTTGAAGGGACAGGCACGCCATACGAGTCGACGACCTGATGAGCTCGAGTATCATGCTGATGGCCAGCCGTTCTTCGGTGAGTGGCCGACGTACAAGGAGTTGGTGGCAGAGTTCATGGCGTCTCTGGATGTCTGCGTCATGCCCAACGACGTAATTGCCACTGACCGCGAGTGGATCAAAGGCCGGGTGTCATTCCAGTTATACAACAAGGACTACAACATCACACTTCGGCAATTCAATGAAATCTTCAACTGGAACCACTCCCCAAATGACTACCGGTGCTTAGATAATCGCATCGACTACGATGCCATCTTCGTCGAGTTGGTTACGGTGCTGCCGGGGAAGTCCGTTAGCTACCATAATGCTGCGGTAGCTGACTTCGAGAACCCTTTCGTCCGGGTTCTACACCGGAAGCTCAGTTCGATGCTATTTGCTCGGGGTGACTTGGCCCTCAGCAAGTTTTAGGAGACGGACTTATTCTTTCTATATAAGCTCTTGAAGCGTCAAGAGTGCAATTTGGGTGCCTTCTTTCTGCAGAGAGTGTTGGCGGTGAAGAGGAGTACGAGGAAAGCGTCGATTCACTTGGGCGGGCTCATTACCAAGCTGGCTTCATACCTCGGTTTGAATTTCCAGACCCTCACTCCTCTATCTACTAGGAGCAAGGTGAACTTGCAACATTTGCACCGGTCCAATCTCCTACTTCTTCGAGATGGTTTGGCATATGCACACTGCCACGTCAACCACGCCTATCAGGAGTGCTCGTTGCCTGATCCAGTCTTCAACATCGACGGGGCGCATCACTTCCGATGGCCAATCATAGCCATCACCGACTCCGATGAAGAAGGCGGCAACAATGGCGGCGACGACGGCGGCGACGACGGAAATGACGACGAGGCTGAGGAGGAAGAGGAGGCATTTACACCTCTTCGAGCATGAGTGGCACCACGGAAGCGTCCTCGGATGCATCCGGGTGCATCTTCATCATCACAACCTATGCCGCCACCACCACCGCCCTCGCAGCCAAGCGAGGATGTCTATTCCATGCAGGGCATGTACACTATGTTGCAAGACATCCAGCAGACGTAGCAGTAGCACATGGCAATGTATACCGGTATTCAAGATACTACGAACCAGATACCGGACAACCAAAGGGCAATGTTCGAGAATGAGCGTCTTCTCCTTGACAACCAACAGCAAATCCATGATCGGTTGCAGCGGATGGAGATGCAACAACATCCCTTCTACGACCACTATTGGAGCCAAAATTACTTTGGAGGCTATCCACAACCTCCACCCAGGGCCCAGTTTGATCCAAGCTTCCAGGGGGAGTATCCTTCTTGGGACCCTACGGCTCCGCAGTACCCGCCTCCACCACAAGAGTAAAAGCGGTATCTCTATTCCAACCTTTAAGATTGTTTTTGACTATGAGGCCATAGTTGAATTCAAGCTTGGGGGGTGTTGGAACAGTTCTATCTTTCATTTTCTCTGTTTTTAGTTTTATTGCTTTTGTTTCCTGTTATTTGCTTTCTGTAATCTTAGTTTGTTTTAGGATCCACAATCTATCTAGTGTAATTGTGGATGTCTTTAATGTTGAGTCATCTCAGTTGCATGTGCATGGGGAATTGAGGGAAACTAAAAAAATTTTGAGTGTTCACAAGCTTGAGTGTTGTTTAACCTTGATCACTTAACTTAGAAAATGATTAGTTTTGTCAACTTTAAAATAGAAAATCACAATTGTATATTCCTAATGATTCATGAAAGTGGACGGAAATGGTTGTTTGAGCCTAAACTGACCAAATGATAATGAGACTTTAATTTGAAGTAAGAGAGAATAGACCTCTTAACTACTACACAGGTCAGTAAGGAGGGACACATAATATCTTTCTAAGGTTCAGTCAACTAGTCTTGTGATCTGTCCACCTCATTGTTTTCACAATCCACCCAAGATTTGGAAGTAAAGTACAGTTTTAACTCTCTTTGATTGCATGGCATGTAGATAGGACTTGCATTGCAATTTTCTTATGTTTGCATGAAGAAAAAAAATAAAAAGATTAGAATAGGTATACATGCACATTACCCTTAGGTGCATGTCATGTAGTTGCATTCATAACTTTTATGCATAAAGTATGTCATGTACCTTATTTATTCTTTAATGGTGTATTCAATTGTTCCATACCTTCCAAATAGTGCAAATATTGAGTTATGCAAAAAAAAATAAGCCCAATAAGTATTCATTGTCAATCATGGATATAAGGTTTTGGAAAAAAAGAAGAAGAAAAATCTGAAGAAAAAAAAAGAGTTATTCAGAAGCAACAAAAATAAGAAGGAGAAAGGAACATAATTTCACCTGTATTTCAAGATAAGTGAGTACATGATGTAGCTTAATTAGATATCTATCTCATTTTGAGATGGATGGTTAGTGCATGCATCATTCTATCTAATCTTAGGCATTAGGGCATTGTTCATGTGCATTTGCATCATTTAGGGCATTTTTGTTTTATGCATGTTGAAATTGTATAATACTTCCACTTCTTCCATGAGCCACCTATTCCATCCACCCATTGCTCGGATTGGTAGGCCACCGTGAATTTCTCCTCACTAATGAATATCAGGAGAACTGCTTCCATGTAGATGGTAGTTAGGGCGAGCAACGTAGTATAGAAGATCACAAGATGCACTAAGTCTGGACCGGCAAATTTTATTATGTTAACTACCTTATGTGATAGTGTTCATCGGTTTGAGGTTAATAGCTTTTATGGATGATTATTGTCGCCTTAAGGGTAATTATCATTCTGTGGTTAGCGAGGGCCGGTATGCGAATGTCTGGTGGGAGTCATATGGGATGTCGGTTGTGATGCTTTATTCTTTAGTTGACTCTGGAAATTCTATTCTAAGAAATAGTTGCTCGAGGGCGAGCAATGTTCAAGCTTAGGGGAGTTTGATGTGATGATTTTGAGTCGCATTTATAGACTTGTTTGATATGTGTTTTATGCATTTATTAGTCATTTTTTATGGTTAATGTTGCATAATTCATTCATTTTGGTCTATGCTACTTCTTTATGTCAAACTCCCTTTATTTAAGCATTTTTAGCATTAATTATCGAAAGAATATATTTTTTGTGAATTTATGTGGTTCCGTGTGTTAATTTTAGGAAAAACAAGTATCTGTTGCCGTCGATACCATCGACGGTGGTCGATACCATCGACCGGACCACAGGCTGCTAGCCGCAAGGACCAGAAGACAGTCGATACTATCGACAGGGATGTCGATGGTGTCCAGACACCATAAGGTTGCTGG
The DNA here is from genome assembly GCA_963693085.1 of Alisma plantago-aquatica. Lineage (NCBI taxonomy): Eukaryota > Viridiplantae > Streptophyta > Magnoliopsida > Alismatales > Alismataceae > Alisma > Alisma plantago-aquatica. The sequence continues at coordinate 869,497,126 of OY856412.1, read as the reverse complement.
CGAGAAGTGCATCGATACTATCGACCAAAATGTCGATACTATCGACTGGTGGAGCTACAGCGACACAAAACGACAAAACCGTCGCTATAGGTTCGTCGATACCATCGACCCGCGTCGATGGTATCGAGACGACATCAGGCGCTCAGACGAAAGGAAAGAAGGGTTGCTGCTATCACGCTAGGTCGATACCATTGACCCGTGTCGATGGTATCGATGCCGTCAGATATGAGTTTGTTTCAGATTGATCTTAATCGGACGGCTGTGGTTAATTGGCGACCTAATTAGGGAGATATACCTAATGACGGCGCCCTTGACTGGGGAGTCACATCATTAGTTGTTGCATACATCCCAGAGAGCAAAGGAGAGAAGAACGGAGCATGAGAGCACGCCCCAGCCGAACCGGACGCTGCAGAAGACGAATTCCACCACCAAAAGGCGGCAGAACGCGGATTCCACGCCAAGGATTGATTGGACCTTCTCCGTTCAGGGGTTTCACCACTCAATTTCATTTTTCTCATGTTTCCCCTTTTCTTTACTACATTGTACTCTGAGATGAACATGTGGGGCTAATCCCCTTTATCTTTACGACCGGGAGTAGCCCGGGGATTCATTGTATGACAATTTTATAATAGTAATTCATATCTTATCTCTTAAATCCGTGGTATAGTTTTGTGTTCTCTAATATATTGTTATGCTTGATCACCATAATAATAACATAATGCCCTTAATTGCTTTGAAAGAAGAATCAACGGTTGAAAAGAGACGGAATTTACATTAATTGACAAATCCCTTGAATAAGGCGGTGTAAGATTAATGGTGGATACCGAGAGGTCGTTTATAATGCACCTAGTTTAGGGTATAGGTTACTACGACGGTGGAACCGACCTAGATATAGGTAGTGAATTGTACCACGACAGTGGGCAATTCTGATTTCAGGCCACTACTCAGATAGAGAGATAAAATTGAGTAGCTATATAGAATTTAATACAATGAAAACCCGCAGTGAAACCGTAACCCTAAAGATCTCCTTTTGAATTGATTAAACCAACATTTAATCGATTTCTTGTTTTGTTTTGCTTTATTTTATTTTAATTTTAACAACAACTCTCAACTTGTTAATCGGCTTAGCTGATCGCGAGTAGTTAGTTGGAGTCCCCGACAATTGCACGTATCCCTGAGTTCGACTCGGGCCTCACAAAGGCCTGTACTACTCGACGCGTTCACTTGCGTTTCTACACACGGTAAATCTGCGTCACTTCACAAGAAGTAAATGCGCTGACTTGGTCAACCTATCAACAATCACCCAAATGGAATCATGACCTTTGGCTATCCTAGGGAGACCAACCACAAAGTCCATCGTGACATGATCTCATTTCCATTGTGGTATAGGGAACATTTGCAAAGTTCCTGCAGGTTTCTGGTGTTCTACCTTAACCTGCTGACATACTATGCACTTAGCCACAAACTCAACAACATCACACTTCAAGCCAGACCACCAATGAAGTTGTTTAAGATTATGATACATTTTGGTGCTACCTGGATGCATGACGTACATCAAAGAGTGAGCCTCTTCCAAAATTATCTTCCTCAGATCATCAACATCAGGAACAAAAACTCTATTGTGGTACCATATGATCGCATCCCCTGACTCGTGGAAACCATCACGCTTCTCACTGCCAAACTCTGCTCAGATTTTTTGTGTTACGGTATCATTCTACTGAGCATATCAAATCTACTGCCTCAACGTAGGCTTCACCTATAACTATGTCAGCATCATGGCTAACAAAGACACCTCTAGTTGGACATCCATCTAAGGCAAGGAGACCAACATGTCTCACTTATAGCACACCAAAAAGCAGAAATTTTCCTTATCTATAGAAGATCATGAAGAAGGCTTCCTACTCAAAGCATCTTCTACAACATTCACCTTCCCTGGATGTTAATCAATAGTACATTCATAGTCTTTGATCAGATCCATCCAATGTTGTTGCCTCATATTCAACTCCTGTTGTGAGAAGATATACTTCAGGTTCTTGTGATCTATTTGAAAATCTAACACTTCTCACCTTAAAGGTAGTGCCTCCATATCTTCAGGGCATGAACCACTATAACTAATTCTAGATCATGGTTGGGTAGTTCTCCTCATGTTTCTTAATTTGTCACAAAGCAAAAGAAATCACATTCTTATCCTACATCAACATGCAACCCAAACCGTTCCTTGACACATCACAGAAAATGATATATCATTTCCCTTGCTTAGGCAGAACCAACACTAGCACACTAGTCAACTTCTCCTTTAACAACTGGAAAGCATGCTAACACTTGTCATCCCAGATGAAAGGTACATATTTCCTTGTCATCTTTGTTAGGGGTAATGCTATGGCACTAAAATCCTTAATGAACCTCCTATAGTAGATTGCCATACCTAGAAAACTGTAAACTTCTATCGACATCTTTAGTTGTTCCCACTCTATCACAGATTCAACCTTCTTAGGGTTCACATGAACACCTTAGCAAGTATCACATGTCCTAGGAAGGACACCTCCTTCAGCCAAAACTCACACTTACTGAACTTAACATACATACAACCCATATTGTATCAAAAGGTCAACGCCTGACGCAGATGTTGTTCATGTTGTTTCCTATCTCTAGATTGTATCAAGATATCATCTATGTACACAACCACAAACTGATCAATATATGACTGAAACACTCTGTTCATCAAGTCCATGAACATTGTCGGTGCATTGTTGAGCCCAAACGTCATAACCACAAACTCGTAATGACCATACTGAGTCCTAAAAGCTAACTTGGGTATGTCATCTGACTTGATCCACAACTGGTGATATCTTGATCTCAGGTCTATCTTAGAAAACATTGTTCCGCCTTACAATTGGTGGAACAGATCATCAATTTATGACAAAGGATACTTGTTCTTGATTGTCACCTTCTTCAGCTGTGGATAATCAATGCACAACCTCATGGATCAATCTCTTCTTCACAAACAACACAGGAGCACCCCAAGGTGAAGTGATTGGTCTAATAAAACCTTTCTCAAGCAGCTCCTACAACTATTTTCTTCAACTCTAACATCTCAGCTGGTGCCATCTTGTATGGTGTATGAGCTATCGACTGGGTTCCTGGGACTAGATTGATCTCAAAATCAATCTCTCGAGGTGGGGGAACATTTGGAAACTCATCAGGGAAGACATCTTAAAACTCGTAGACAACTAGCACCTTCTAAATACTAAGTCTGCTTACCTTAGTATCCATCACATGTGCCAAGAATGCTTCACAACCCTACATCATCAACTTATCTGCCACCATTTCTGACACAAGACACGTAGGGAGAATCTTCCCATATCTTTAGAAGACCCACACCACATCGCCGTCGACAAACGTCACCACCTTGGAACTACAGTCCAAAACCACTTGATACTTCTCCAAGGTGTCCATTCCAAGGATCACATCGAATCCATGCATGTCAAGTGGTTTGAGGTCCACTTGAATGTTATGTCTTGAAAAAGAAAGGACACACCTCTCGTAGTTTGACGGAACTAACTAACAAGGTTTCTAAATGAAGACTATCACGTCTACGACTATCAGGAAAAGAACAACTGGCAATCATTTATCTAGTGATAAAAGAGTTTGTCACACCCGTATCAACCAAAACATATATAAAGCAAGAAGAAGACAAATCAGAATGAAATAACTCCATCTGACATGTCACAACTTACGGGTGGACCACTCCTTCTGGCTGACTCATGGCATAGAATCTAGCTCATTTCATGTTGTAATCCCCATCCTCTATTGGATTATCCAGAAGAACCATCTTGTGATGCATGTCCACGTCCTCAGCTTCCACTACTGCTAAACTACTACCTCTACGAGCCCTACTAACTCTATCTCAGTTATCGTATCACTTCATCATCTCTCACATGAAAATTCCATCTAATGTATCCCAGATTCCCATACTTGTGGCAAATTCTAGAATCATACTATGGACTATACGGCCCCATCACTGACACAAATGTCGTGGTGTGGGATCATGTTGGTGAAAAGGTACGACCTCTACCATTGCTTGGCGACCACTGTGTCAGCACACCTGACCTCTATTGTGACTACGATACTGAGAACCTAGACTTCTTAAAGCCTCCAGAAGACTGCCCTTGGTACTGTGCTGGTCTCTTCTTAGCATTCTCCTCATGTTTCTCTATCACTGGAAGCTCTATTCTTCTAACAGACTTCACAAACGTGGAAAACCTCTCGCTATTCTCCAAGGATGACACTTATGTCGTAAGTTCTATACTCAAACCCTTGTTAAAGCGTATGATCCTATCCTGATCTGTCGCAGCCATATGAGTGCAAAATCCTATCAGCCAGATCTTCTCGAACTACCAGATCTTCTCGTACAGGTAGGTCTAAGGACCAACTCACAAACTCACATTGGAACTCCTCCCAACTGATAGCAGCACCAGACGTCTTCTCCTTCTCGATGACCCACAAATGGCCAACACTCCCTAACATACTACCTTGCACCACCTCCAGGTACATCAACACTACTCTTGACATCATGTTCATCATGTTCTACAAAGATCTTCTCTTCTCTTTTTCTTCTTCTGTGTAAGCATAAGTTACTATAAGATATACTAGAGAACACTAGAATATACAAAAACCCTAGTCATATGTCCATGTAGACTCAACGAACCTAAAGCTTTGATACCAACCCAACTGTGGTGACGCCCTGCACCACACAAAGCAAGATTAATCAAAACAAAATGTGTAACTAATACTAATCATCCAGATTACCAGAAAACATAGGAAATTAAAATCGATGTCACATAAGCACAACAGTAGAAACATATTGCATATGTGTCCACAAGAATCCACCCATGTCACATATCATATCACAAAAATATATACATCACTGTTCACTAGCTATCTTGCCACCAACCTATTACAAGAAGTAATTGTTCACATATACAAGCCATATCTGTACAACCATGGCCTACTACCAAAACCTTGAGTCGATATACAACATCTACAAAATTCCCCCTAGGACCTGAGAGTACAATGACGACACATAGGAATCTACTACAAAACACTAGCAACATATCCAACCTTGAACTTCTTTTGCTCCTCTTGCTGCTCAGCCTCAACAACATGATCTCTACCTCATCGTGCGTGACCACTTAGATGGTGTAGAAACCCACAGGGTGACACCAAACGTCCCAGCAAGAGATATGACTATCTTCCAGCAACTATTAGAACACAAATATAAGCCAAAGCAGAAAGATAGGCATTAATACTAAGATGAACAGATTCAGCTAAATGATATAAGCAAGGTAGTTTTCATTAATGAAGTTGTTTAGGCATCTACACTAACCAACATACCATTTTATACTTTCAGAAGGAATATGAAGGACATGTAAAACTGTTATCAACTAAACAATACAAGATCAAGGCAAGGGATCAACCAATGTGAATCGTATCTGAACCTAAGAAAATACGCTACACGACTGTATTATGTCTTTTATTATGCCTCGAGGGGATGAGGTATACCACTCATGCTCCAACTAACCACTACTAAGTCGAAATTAGTGCCATATAAGATCTGGGAGAGCCAGAATCCTATGAACTCCCATAACCTTCGATTAGTCTGAGTCCTCTGCAGTGGCATATCAAGTCCAACGACATAACAACCTATTCTACCTTGTTATATAGGTCACGACACTAGTGAAATTGAGACACGACCACATCCATTCTCCTGTTAGGGTATGACTGCAACCATCCCAATAATTGCATCACATATAGTGAATCATATCATCTGAGATATGGCCTCAACCATTCTCCTGCCAAGGCATGACTGTAGCCATCCCAGTGAACTCAGGATACAAGGAGATATCTCAACTTCCAACCCTCAATTCAACAATATGTGCTTTGAGTTTCCCACAGGAAATGCTTGTTTCACCATCCAACTAGTACTGACGCTGAAGATGGATCTATGGCACATGGAAACTACATGATTTGGGTTTCACTTTATTAGTTATGCCAATTGGGTACCTTTTAGAATCAATCGAGTTACAACACACAAATCATAAGCAAACTCTACAAAGATAAGGGTATGTTACAACTACGAAAGATATAAAATGTATGCGTATAACTTGTTACATCATCACTTGATATGATTTCCATTCAAGGCTATCAACATTAAAACATCACTAGGGGATAGAAATCCATCATATCATCACTAGATGATATCACCTCACAATAGGCATTGAGACTCTTCCAAGTCACAAGACCCAAATCACATGTTTCATGTACATCATCACTATTTCATCATGCCTCATAAAGGATCACACTCATTATCCTATGTCATTTCAAGACCATAGCATTCACTAGATATATCATTCATTCCACCTTCAAGGTTAGTATTACATAAGTAGGAGAGAGAAAACACCATAACATGCTAATCACTTTAAGTAACATAAGCAAATGCATCATATGTTCTAAAATTAGGGTTAGGGTTTCATGTTTAACCGATCAGGGTTTCCATCGTATCACCCAAATAGAAACCCTACTTTCATCACCTCCCATATGTCTGACGGATATTAGGGTTAAGCATTATTGACTAAGATTAAGCAAATCACCCAAATAGAAACCCTACTTTCATCACCTCCCATATGTCTGATGGATATTAGGGTTAAGCATTATTGACTAAGATTAAGCATTCATATCCACATTAACATGTAGCATCCAAGCATATAGTGTAGTGACCAAACTCAACAAAGTGTAGCGACCTCCTTTGGTGAGTGAGTGTAGCGACCATGGTCCACTTGTAGCAACCATGTGTTGCAACCCACCTAGGGTTGAGACCTTGTTGCTACCAATTGCAACCATAAGGTAGGTGTAGAAACCAAATACTGGCATGTGTGTATTGACCAAACCGTCATAGAAACCAGTTGCGACTGCAAGCAAAAGGAGTGTCATCCATGTGTAGCGACCCACTACACATCACTATCAACAGAAACAAGTGTTGCGACCACTACACAACCTTGGTCATGTGTACCAACCGTCACACTTAAAACCACTTCGACCGCAAAAAATCAACCCACTAAGGGTAGTGACCGACAACCATCCAAGATGATTCGAACAAAACAAACACATAGCATAGCGACCATCAACCAAGATCAAGGTGTGTCGATCGAAACAAGCTCAAAGGTGTAGTGACCAACAAGGTCAAGCTACCTTAATAGCAAATAACCAACCTCAAAATAGAGATAAACCATGATCAAAACACATGGTAAATGTCAAGGACACTAAGCATTGTATAAGAGAGATAAAACCTACATTCAACACATGCCAAAAAGAACTAAAACTTCATGATACTCTAAGATATTTGAACCATAACCATGTTGATAGAAATCCATAATCAAAATTAAGAGAAAACCATCTATTCCGCAATCACCACAAAACCGGGTACAAAGATTAGGGTTTATGAGAAAGAGTAATCTATTTGAGAATACTACAAAATCTTAAACCCTGAACTATGGTATCTTCATCTAGCATATTAGGAGCACATTTTAGAGATGTAAAAACAACATGAATGCAAGAAAATGGTGCAATAATAGTAGGGAGAAGAGTTATATAACCCGCCTTATGTAGAGAATCAAGCTCCAAAGCCACAAGCACCAAGAGGGAAGAAGAAACTCCAACTTGGATCAACACTTTGGCCACAAGATCACCTCAAAAGAGAAGAACATCATGGTCAAAGAAAAGCTCAAGAAACAGGGTGAAAAACCCTAGGCCAAACAAGGAAAAAGAAAGCTCCCTCTCACTTGGGTTAACCATAGTCTCTGACCCTTATGTAGAGAAGTTTCTCTCAAGACGACCACCATGGTAGAACCATAGTTTCAAGGCCAAAAAGGAGAAAAAAAGGTATGGTTCCAAAAGAAAAATGTGATCAAGGAGGTAGAACCACTTACCAAGAAGAGAAACCACCAAGAATTATCACAAGGAAGATGATCAAGCTCAAGATCACCACATGTAAGGTTGGTTAGCCACCAAGGCTCCAAGATCAACCCTCTTTTGCTCCAAAAATCTCCAAGGATGAACCCAAGAGACAAAAGAAAGAGTAGAGCCGAAAAAGGTACTTTTATGTGAAGGAGAGTGGTTATATACACATGGTAGGAAGGAAACAAGGGGGTTATGAGGTGTCAACACAAGAGAGCATCAAAAGGACACTTGTCCACCAAGGAAACTGACATGCAACCACTTAACACATGCATGCATCAAAGGGTGATACAACCTAGGTGGTGTAGATACCACTTAGGTTCACTACACACCTTGTTGTGACCAAAACACATCATGGAACCCATGGAGCGATCGCTACACTAGGTCACCATGCACAACATGGTTAAAGCACTCCACTAGAGGACAAACCTTAGTGACCAAACCATGGATCAAAGCATCTAGGTCAAAACAAACTCACCCAATGAAGGTGTGTCGGTCAAAGCACACTCAAAACATATCAACATAGTTGAAACACATGTCGTAAAACACAACCAAGCTCAACATGGTCGACACCATGCTTCACCAAGCAAAACCCTAGAAACCCTAATATCACCATGGTTGTCACATCATAAACCATGGTCTGAGCAAGACACCCCTACGTTCCTTTCACTCTATTATGATGCCAAGACATAGAGGGTACACTCTACATGTGAACAATTTCAAGATAACCCTCAAATATGGGTAAATTGCAACTTGGTCCAAAATAAGCATACATCGCTCAAACATAGACCAAACAGTACCAAATTGGAAACATAAGCTTGCCACATGTTATAAAAGTATCTCAAGGAATTATATTATGGTTCTAAGAATCTAATCAAACAAGGAAATAAGATTATCCTAGAAATCTAGGTTAGGGGTTCTACAAATACATTCCTCTCAAGTTTTCTATAGCCCACCTCCAATGCAAGTGCAACCCATTTATCATTTCCAAGGCCATCCCAAGCCTTATACACATCCTCCCATCCATCACCAGAACCATACCACCATTTAACCTACCAACCTAAATTTTCTTCACCTCAATTCCAATCACAAGCATCACCTCCACCTCCTCCACAATCCCAGCAAGCTCCCTCTCTCCAACATGAGCAAAGAAGGATGTGACAGTTCTAATTAGTGGAAGATCTCTTCAGAAGCCCACAAGTCAATGAAATGTTGATAAATATAAGGAATATGGTAGCACAAGGGTGATTCTTTGATTGAAATTGCTGAAGATGATACTTTGACACATCGTGTTGAGCATGTGATATCGTGTGTTTCGCCTTCTACTTTGTTTGCAGGTTCCACCATCCCTAATGTTCCATCTCATGGCATGCCATAAGAAAATCATGTTGATGCAATTAGGGAAAATCTAGTGAGCCGCCATTCCCTAAAACATCAGATAAGCCCCAAGTATCTAGATGTGCTTACCAAGTGAAGGTGAACATTCCATTGTTGAATATTATCAAGAAGATTCCATCTTATGCCAAGTTTCTTAAGAACTTGTGTACTGTGAAGAGGAAGTCAATGGGGAGGATGCCAAAGAGAGTTAAGTTAACTAAAAAAGTGAGCTCTATCATCCAACACTCACTTCTTGTGAAGAAGAAAGACCCAGGAGTCTGACTCATACCTATCATAGTACATGTTCAACTTAGAACCTTACCCAAGCCTTGATCATCTCTCTCTCTCTCTGCATTCATGGCCGACTTCCATTCTTTCATAGGGGTCATGGCAACCTGCCCACCTTAGTCAGGCTCCATATTGGTTACCTCCATGGTAACACATCCACATGCACTTAGAGATGGTTATCTATGGGTCTACAAGTTCATTCTCATACCTTGTACTTTTCACTTATCTTCTTAAGATCCTATGAGACCTCTTTAAGTTTATTCAAAACCCACCAAAAACTGGTATACACCCTACAAATGGGTCCCTCTCCTAGGATGGGAGGAAACCACACCTTGATAACAAAGGTCACAAACGTCCTTATGTTTAGGGTTTACATCGACATGAGCATGCTCGACCCAGCTGCACAAGTAGACCACCTAGTAAACCATGCTAGGTCATACTTGTTCTCTTTCCTCAACACTAGATCAAGATCATACCTTCCATGTCATCAACTTAGTTGTAGGGGTTCATCAAACATACCTTTAAACTTAAGGGGTTCCCTCTCCTCTAACCATGAGGAGTAACATGCTCAAATCTATAGAAACTCAAACCTCATCATGAGCATCAGGTACACCACTTCCCCTCTTAGGCCTAGGAACCCTAGGTTCACTTCTCTGATGTCCACTGTCTGCTCGACCTCTTAACTACAATCCAAACATGTACAATGCATGGCATGCACTTCCGATCATCCTTCTACTCGAGCAACACTTCAGAGAGGAGTCCTCCTCAAGGACAACCAACAAGGTATAAGGCCTCACAACCTGCTACTAAACCTCTTCAGGTCTAAGGAACTCTTCCTCTCATCTATACCAAAGGTACAGAGGTACCATCTGACTCATCCTCCCTCTAGGGTTTGGTTCCTCTCATGGCAACCAAGACATCATCAGCCTCCAAGGATCAAGTATGAGGCAACCACAAACATCCACTTAGGTTGCATCATTCTCAACTTCCCACTTTTCCTCATATCTCAGAGTCTAGGCTTCTGACCTTCTTGCATGGTTCCTTCTCTCTCTCTAGAGCTAACTCCTCAACCAACCTTATACTAAAGGTCCTCTCTCCATGTAGATGGATCAAGCTCACAAGTATACCTCTACATGGTGAAGCATATGATCCAACTTATGTTTGCTCAAGATTATCCATAGCTCTTTATGCTTATCTCATAAGCTATCCAGCATACTCCCTTGGCCAAGGTTTCAACCTGCTGCTCACCCTACTGACATATCTGGGTGTCTACTATGTCATACTCATATAAGCTCATGGGGTTTCCATAGGTTCTTCTCTAACCTCATCAATGATTGATCTATCCTCCACTCGAACATACACGACCCTTTCCAGGGTTGGGTTGCCAAAGGTGCTAGGTTATCCAACCTCTCATGGCTCATATCAGTATCCAAGGAATGTCTATCCAAGCACCTGGTCTACCATGACATCTAACTTATCAGGACATCTCTCTCTCTAACCTTCACTTAGGGTTAGGGTTAACATCATCCTCAAAGGATGTTCTAGGTCTCTACTTGTAATGGAGATCTCTACCTCCAAGACTAACTCTATACACTTATCCTCCCGACAAGAAGGTCTAGCCTCAGGTGTGAGGGCATTACAACTTTTGTCATACGAACTAAGCATATATCTATTCTTTTATGCTTAATCTATCAAGCTTATGTCCATGACATCTTATTTACATGCTTTTTATTTATTTGGTGGAGGATTCCGTAAACCTTATCAACCTTACCCATACCTCAACAGGGCAAGGAAAAGAAATAAAACCCTAATCCTTATAATCCTTAACAACATTTGAGTTGAGAAGGGATGAACAAGATGAGAGAGTCCTAAAGGTATCTTATTTCGAGTTAAATCCTGAGACATTGGCCAGACAGTCACATGGATCTAGGAGTCCTCATATTCCGACTAGCGGTGTGGAGGAAAATCTTGCCAGTCCCCGGACGAGATCCTTTTCTAGACACCTTTGTCTTTCATAAAATCCTCTAATAACTCCCTTGGGTTCTACTAAGTTTGTAAAATTTAATAATTATTAAGGATTAATTGAGGAACCTATGCTCTGATACCAAATGTAATGACCCCACCTCCCAGTAACCCCCAATTAAGGGAGACCAAGAGGTCAGAGCCATTATCCCAATTTCTGGATCAAAGGTCCGATAAATAATCAATAACAATTATTAAATTCTACCAACTATACTAAAATATGGTAAAAATAAAAACTTTGCATACCTTTTGAAAATGTGGATCTCTAAACTTCTATCCACATATGAACTCTACTCTAACTAATCCTCCCTGTATTTTAATTCATGTATTTCACAATATGACCATTTACTATTTTTCCTTTTGGCTTGTACCTAAAACACTGACAAACAAAACGTCGGTTAGCATAAAGCTGGTATGTGGGGGAAACAATAATTATTCAATTATCCATAACAACGTATTGCAGTCAATTATAGTTTAACAATCAACTTTACATTTTAAATATAACTGCGCGATCCATGCGTACCCTATCCTCTGCACTATCCTTGCAGTGAACTTGGATGCTACCTTCCTTATGGTAGATTCCCATTAAACCCCTCATGATCCCACCTAACAGGTGAACCAGTTTCTAGGGTTGAGTCACATGGCACTACCCATAGGTAGCCCACTCCTTAACTCATGGCATGCTAAAGAGTCTCATGGCACTACACGTGGGTAGTCCAATTTCTAACTCATGATAACCTAGACCTTTCTCTAGGTTACCCCTTTTTAGCCTTTGCAAAGCCTCAGAGGAGGACCCGAATCTAAGCCAGTTATATATATATTTATAGTGATAATCATAGTCACTTTATAGTTGCATGAAATAAATAGGCATCCAATAGGTATTTTCAAGCAATTGATAAAATGTTCGGAAATCGCCATGAGACTAAAGCGATTATTCATAAGCGTAACCACATACCTATCAGGCTGATAGAATAATCCATGCAAGTAAGAAATCCAAGCAAGCAAGTACACATAATAAGATCCTGAAATATGCATACAATTTCCTATTATTGATCATGCCATCAAGATCTATTAAACCTAGCTTGCTTCCTAAGGTTTCTAGGCCACTTTTAGGGTTTCCATTGCCATTAGGGTTTCACTTCATCTTTTACTATTTTAAACCCTAATTTTTGTCAATTACTCACAAACCCTAATTATCTCCTGTATTCATCATGAAAGTTACTAAGGTTATCTTTTAACAACATATAACCCTAATTTCGATTTAAAGGCACACTTAAACATTAATTAAGTCCATTAAGCCTCTTTTACAATAAAGCTACTATTTTTATCCTTTTAATATATGACAAGATCATTATAATCATTTATCATCAATTCAAAGTTCATTATGGTCTACTTCGCATATGAACTTGATTTGCCATTCATTCTATCTTTTATTCATTAGAAAACCCTAATTACTACATTAAGGGTATTTATCCACAATTAGGAACTTTTATGCTCGAAATAGCTTGGAATTATCATATCTCAACATTATTCACGATTTTGAATAATCAAAACCATTATGAGTCACATTTACTAATATTAGGGTTTCAAGGCCCATTAAAGAATATGTATGCACAGGAAACTCTAAATTAACCAATTACGTGCAAAGTTCATCCTTGTTGTGTTTAATGTACCTTTTTACAATTAACAGGTTAATTTGAACTTTAATCATCCATTAAACCCTACTAAATACATTAATCATCTCCAAATAGGGTTTCTTAATCTTTAATTCATTAAAGTTGATAAATTACACTAATTTTCGAATTGCAAGAGGAATTAGCCTTCAAGCATATTTTTAATGAATTCCTCTCATTTTTTTGAGAAAAAAGCATATATTATTTGCAATCATCGGAGTTACCAACATTTAGTTATGATTTTTACAAGGTTTATCTATCTGGACCAATCAGAGGATGCCATGTCGCCTCTATCTCCATGCAATGCAGTGATTTGGAAACATAACCAATTGTTGATTTTGCCCTCCACTTAAACGACCGTCTCTTCATAATAGGGAGGGGTAAAACGGTCTAAAGGGACCTTTGCCGTCTTCAACCTCGTGCAATTGTTGTTGTGTCGCCCTAGCCGTCGGCCTGTAGCCAAGCGTGAGCCGTTCCTCCCTCTCTCGACCACAATCCTCGTCGGAAAAAGCTTCCTTACCTCGGATGTGCCCTGGTGCACCTGGTGTGCCTTCAGTTCTCGGCCAAGGTGGTTGTTTTCCTGCTCGCCAAGCCATGCAAATTGGCCATCACTACAGCCTTGGTGCCGCTGTTGTGCGTGCTCTAGGACACAACTTCGATGGTGAAGTGGCTCCTTGACACCATGGTACACTAGGCTCCCATCGCAACCCCCTGGTCCCCCTTGTTGCATCATGCTCATGATGCTACTTGGGTTTAGGGTCTGAAGAAGAAAACAAAGAAGAAGAATGATGAGTGGAATCCTCTAGACTTGTCCCAGGGTCGTACCCCTTATATAGGGGAGGGTAGATAGGCCCTAGGTTGCTTATCCACGATATCCAAGAGGAAACAAGTCCCACACTTAAAGGAAACCTATTACTTCATTAAGAATCTAGTTCCTCTCTCTCTCATATTTCTTTAATATTCCTTCTTCTTTTGATATTAGGATTTCAAAAAACACCCCTCTTATTCTCTTTGTTCTTGCTTTTTAATCCATTGGCACGAAATTCTACTTTCCTTTAGTAGAAAAATACTTTCTTTTTAACATTACCCCAAAATCATTCATTATGCATCATATTATCTTCTTATTTGACATTATTGGTATTTTATCTTTCCTCTTTCTTCATTGGGGCTCCTTATACCCCAAGAAACTCCAAGATTTTGAAATTCCTTCATAAGGATACTTATTATCCTTCTAGATGAATCAATATACATTATTTCACATTATCTTGTTTATTTCTTATTAAAATATCTCTTTTTGAGGATTTCTCTTTATCTTTCTTTTTATTTTCCTCATTGGCATTCCATTTAACATTAGGAATCCTTTGGATACGAAAATCCATCAAGGATAACTCAATTATACCTCTTTTCACTTATTTTCCACATTTTATCATTGTTTTCAATTTCTTTCTTAATAAAGAAATATTTAATTGATCTTTTCTTTTCTTATTGCTTTCTTTTTGAAACTTTGGAATCCTTGGAACCCAAGGAACCCAAGAGGCACGAAATCCTCCTTTGGATTACATACTTTTGCCTTCTAGAGGTTTCTACATTTTTCTCTTCTCCATTTCTTATTAATAATGGAGTTCCTTCCGTCTTTTCCTTGTTATTGGGCCCAATAGCCAATAAAGCCCACGAAACAATCATCAAGGCTATTGTAAACGAAATCCATTTATTCAAAACAAATTATATCTTTATTTGTTCAAATATCTTTAATATGAGAAATCACATTTCTCACCAAATGAACTCAAAAGAAATTGGGGTTATAACATCCTTCCCCTCTTATAGGAATTTTATCCTCAGAATTCCATCAAGCAAACAAACAATTCATGATAAGACTTTTCCATGTCCATCATTGGCCCCTATGTAACTTTACCTTATCCATGGAGCTTCCAAAGAACCTTTATCATCACATATTCTTTTCTCTGAGTTCTTTCACCTTGGCATCTATAAACCTCATAGGCGACTCAGGTCATTTCAGCCTCCCTTGGGGCTTACTAGGTTCATTGCTCAGCACATGGCCTGGGTCCCTCACATAGTGTTCTATATTGGACACCTAGAACTCATCACCTATTACTTTATCTTGAGGGGTAAGGGTAAACTTAACCTTCTCCACCAATCCATGTCAAAAGAACCCATGCATCGGGGACTCAACTCTCTTAGCTATAACTTAGAGGGGTTGGATTTTCATGTCACATATTCCCCCACAATGAACTGCATGTCAGTCTACTTTGCATCAGCTTACAACTCATGTCGTCTCTGGGCTCCTTTCAGCCATTGCATGATCAAAGCGACTTCATCTGCACACACTGTGGTTCTTTCTTGACCTTCACGAGGTCCCTTCACCAACATCATCTTAATGAAGTTGTGACCGATGCAACCTCCCTTGCAAAGCTTCTTTACAACCCGATACCGACTATGGTGGTTATCATCACATCTTACAAAGTACAAGAATTGTTTCTATGTATCACCCTGAACGAGCACACATGCTCTCATCAGACCATCTAGTCTGGATTATACTAACCATTAGTTAGGGTGATAAGGTACTAACATCGAGTTATTCATGTACCTAATTCCACCTTATGGAAGTGAACCTTTAGGTCATACTCAAAAACTTTTGAAATTGCATCATGGTGTAGTTGAACCATCTCTCTCATATGTAGTTCAACTGGATCTTCCCTTGACAATACTCTTTCTCTTTTATGTTATCTAAGTAAGGCGATCTACCATAACCCATATTGTATCTTGACCTTCCTTGGTCTAGAGGAGAATTACCACGACATCCACAGTGATGAACTCCCATTCCCTCTCAGGGACTCTTTTATCCTTCATATCGATACACTGGGTTACTGGTGTTCATCCTTCACCTCCTGGCTTGCATGGCAACTTACCCCATGCAACTTCATCTTAAGCATCCAAAGTACCATCGTCACTTATTATCTTGGTAGTACCATGGTATATGGTAATCTTAAATCATGATCTCTTGTATTGTCATGATTCCTTAAGATCGATTCCTCAGAAACCCTAAACCACTCTAATCGGGGTTTCATCATTTTCCTTTTGAGAGAAGTGCATCTGAGGTTCTATAACCATCCTTTTATTACATCAAGGCCTAGGCTGGATAACCAAGCAACCACTGACTTTTTCAACATATCTTGTGCCATCTGAGTGTTAGCCAAACATATCTTCTTTTTCAAACTTAGGGTTAACCTTACAACCTCATCTAGCCTCCAGCTATACTAGACAGCTACCTCTCAACCAAGGCATTCATTACCACTACACATCCTTAGGTGTTAGGTAACATTGAAGACATACACCTCCCGGTATTCCACTTATTATCTCATCTCATCTCTAAGTCTATCTTCATCAAGAAAACTCTGAGCTTATTTCCTTAGGTTTCGTACTCAACCTTTTATGACTCATATCTCATGATAAAAACATCCTCATAAGATGACTACCTTGTAAACCATCCATGTATCATCCACTCCACCAGAGTATGTTATCATCTCTGTCCTCATACCTCATGGAAACGTTCCAACTCACATCACCTTTTATCCTTGGTGTATGGCATGCGTATTGTCCTATCTGTCACTCCCATAACAAGAGGAAATAAGCATTTGGCTGCAGTCCAAATACAGAGTTCTTCATGTTCCAAGAGTAGAGATGGTACATCCCACCTCTCCAGTAAACCTTTAAATCTAAATTGAAATGTGCCACATATGTCTCTACATCACAATCATCTTGATATCACAGTTACTTCCATGGATAACTGGTCTCGAACCTACTTGGGTCCACACACATTCCTTGGTCATCTCCTCTAGGGTGTCAACACTTTTGGGAGTCATCCCTCTTTCCTTTATGCAACCAGAGAGTGCCCTACTCATCTGCCCTTTGGGTCCCATGAGTTCATGAAGGTGATTAATCTCCTAACCCATGGCCCTCAGATAATGATAGTTGTTACCTCTAGACCCTATGGTCATGTGCAACTAGGGAATTAGGCAAATCCTACTTCCATTGGTCTTATCCCTACCTGACCCTAGGATAGACTTAGGATTCTATCGTAGTACATGTTCAACTTAGAACCTTACCCAATCCTTGATTATCTCTCTCTCTCTCTACATTCATGGCTGACTTCCATTCTTTCATAGGGGTCATGGCAACCTGCCCACCTTAGTCAGGCTCCATACCAGTTACCTCCATGGTAACACATCCACATGCACTTAGAGATGGTTATCTATGTGTCTACAATTTCATTCTCATACCATGTACTTTTCACTTAGCTTCTCAAGATCCTATGAGACCTCTTTAGGTTTCTTCAAAACCCACCAAAACCTGGTATACACCCTACAAATGGGTCCCTCTCCCAGGATGGGAGGAAACCACACCTTGATAACAAAGGTCACAAACGTCCTTATGTTTAGGGTTTACATCGACATGAGCATGCTCAACCCAGCTGCACAAGCAAACCACCTAGTAAACCATGCTAGGCCATACTTGTTCTCTTTCCTCAACACTGGATCAAGATCATACCTTCCATGTCATCAACTTAGTTGTGGGGGTTCATCAAACATACCTTTAAACTTAAGGGGTTCCCTCTCCACTAACCATGAGGAGTACCATGCTCGAATCTATAGAAACTCAAATCTCATCATGAGCATCAGGTACACCACTTCCCCTCTTAGGCCTAGGAATCCTAGGTTCACTTCTCTAATGTCCATTGTTTGCTCGACCTCTTAACTACAATCCAAACATGTACAAGGCATGGCATGAACTTCCTGTCATCCTTCTACTCGAGGAACACTTCAGAGAGGAGTCCTCCTCAAGGAAAACCAACAAGGTACAAGGCCTCACAACCTGTTCCTAAACCTCTTCAGGTCTAAGGAACTCTTCCTCTCATCTATACTAAAGGTACAAAGGTACCGGCCGACTCATCCTCTCTCTAGGGTTTGGTTCCTCTCATGGCAACCAAGACATCATCAACCTCCAAGGATCAAGTATGAGGCAACCACAAACATCCACTTAGGTTGCATCATTCTCAACTTCCCACTTTTCCTCATATCTCAAAGTCTAGTCTTCTGACCTTCTTGCATGGTTCCTGCTCTCTCTCTAGAGATAACTCCTCAACCAGCTTTATACTAAAGGTCCTCTCTCCATGAAGATGGATCAAGCTCACAAGCATACGTCTACATGGTGAAGCCTATGCTCCAACTTATGTTTGCTCAAGATTATCCATAGCTCTTTATGCTTATCTCATAAGCTATCCAGTATACTCCCTTGGCCAGGGTTTCATCCTACTGCTCGCCCTACTGATGTATATGGGTGCCTACTATGCCATACTCATATAAGCTCATGGGGTTTCCATAGGTTCTTCTCTAACCTCATCAATGAAGGAGCTATCCTTCACTTGAACATACATGACCCTTTCCAGGGTTGGGTTGCCAAAGGTGCTAGGTTATCCAACCTCTCATGGCTCATATGAGTATCCAAGGCATGTCCATCCAAACACCTAGTCTACCATGACATCTAACTTATCGGGACATCTCTCTCTCTAACCTTCACTTAGGGTTAGGGTTAACATCATCCTCAGAGGATGTTCCAGGTCTCTACTTGTAATGGAGATCTCTACCTCCAAGACTAACTCTATACACTTATCCTCCCGACAAGAAGGTCTAGCCTCAGGTCTCTCCTGAGGGCATGACAACTTATGTCATACAAACTAAGCATATATCTATTGTTTTACGCTTAATCTATCAAGCTTATGTCCATGACATCTTATTTACATGCTTTTTATTTATTTGGTGGAGGATTCCTTAAACCTTATCAACCTTACCCATACCTCAAGAGGGCGAGGAAAAGAGAGAAAACCCTAATCCTTATAATCCTTAACAACATTTGAGTTGAGAAGGGATGAACAAGATGAGAGAGTACAAAAGGTATCTTATTTCGAGTTAAATCTTGAGACATTGGCCAGAGAGTCACACGGATCTAGGAGTCCTCATATTCCGACTAGCGATGTGGAGGAAAATCTTGCCAGTCCCCAGACATGATCCTTTTCGAGACACCTCTGTCTTTCGGAAAATCCTCTAATAACTCCCTTGGTTCTACAGAGTTTGTAAAATTTAATAATTATTAATGATTAATTGAGGAACCTATGCTCTGATACCAAATGTAATGACCCCGCCTCCCAGTAACACCCAATTAAGGGAGACCAAGAGGTCAGAGTCATTATCCCAATTTCCAGATCAAAGGTTCGACAAATAATCAATAACAATTATTAAATTCTATAAGCTATACTGAAATATGGTAAAAATAAAAACTTTGCATACCTTTTTGAAAACTTGGATCTCAAAACTTCTATCCATATATGAATTCTACTCTAACTAATCCTCCTTGTATTT
The DNA here is from genome assembly GCA_963693085.1 of Alisma plantago-aquatica. Lineage (NCBI taxonomy): Eukaryota > Viridiplantae > Streptophyta > Magnoliopsida > Alismatales > Alismataceae > Alisma > Alisma plantago-aquatica. Next base: position 869,477,319 of record OY856412.1, on the reverse strand, counting down.
TAATTCATGTATTTCACAATATGACTATTTACTATTTTCCCTTTTGGCTTGTACCTAAAACGCCGACAAACAAAACGTCGGTCACCGTAAAGCTGGTATGTGGGGGAAACAATAATCATGCAATTATCCATAACAATGTATTGTAGTCAATTACAATTTAACAATCAACTTTACATTTTAAATATAACTACACGATCCATGCGTATTCTATCCTTTGCGTTGTCCCTACAGTGGACCTGGATGCTACCTTCCTTATGGTAGATCCCCATTAAACCCCTCATGATCTCACCTAACAGGTGAACCAGTTTCTAGGGTTGAGTCACATGGCACTACCCGTAGGTAGCCCACTCCTTAACTCATGGCATGCTAAAGAGTCTCATGGCACTACATGTGGGTAGCCCAATTTCTGACTCATGATAACCTAGACCTTGCTCTAGGTTACCCCTTTTAGCCTTTGCAAAGCCTTAGAGGAGGACCCAGATCTAAGCCAATTATATATATATTTATAGTGATAATCATAGTCACTTTATAGTTGCATGAAATAAATAGGCATCCAACAGTTATTTTCAAGCAACCGGTAAAACGTAGGGAAATTGTCGTGAGACTAAAGCGATTATTCATAAGCATAACCACATACATGTCAGTTTGATAGAATAATCCATGCAAGTGAGAAATCCAAGCAAGCAAGTACACATAATAAGATCCTAAAATATGCATACAATTTCCTATTATTGATCATGCCATCAAGATCTATTAAACCTAGCTCGCTTCCTAGGGTTTCTAGTCCACTTTTAGGGTTTCCATTGCCATTAGGGTTTCACTTCATCTTTTACTATTTTAAACCCTAATTTTATTCTACTACTCACAAACCCTAATTATCTCCTCTATTCATCATGAAAGTTACTAAGGTTATCTTTTAACAACATATAACCCTAATTTTGATTTAAAGGCACACTTAAACATTAATTAAGTCCATTAAGCCTCTTTTACATTAAAGCTACTATTTGTATCCTTTTAATCCATGACAAGATCATTATGCTCATTTATCATCAATTCAAAGTTCATTATGGTCTACTTCGCATATGAACTTGATTTGCCATTTATTCTATCTTTTATTCATTAGAAAACCCTAATTACTACATTAAGGGTATTTATCCACAATTAGGAACTTTTATGCTCAAAATAGCTTGGAATTATCATATCTCAACATTATTCATGCTTTTGAATAATTAAAACCATTACGAGTCACATTTACTAATATTAGGGTTTCAAGGCCCATTAAAGCATATTTATGCACAAGAAACTCTAAATTAACCAATTACGTGCAAAGCTCATCCTTTTTGTGCTTAATGTACCTTTTTACAATTAACAGGTTATATCAACTTTAATCATCCATTAAACCCTACTAAATACATTAATCATCTCCAAATAGGGTTTCTTAATCTTTAATTCATTAAAGTTGATAAATTACACTACTTTTCGAATTTAAGAGGAATTAGCCTTCAAATATATTTTTAATGAATTCCTCTCATTTTTGTGAGTAAAAAGCATATATTATTTGCTATCATCGGAGTTACCAACATTTAGTTATGATTTTTGTAAGGTTTACCTTTTTGGACCAATTAGAGGATGCCACGTCGCCTCTATCTCCATGCAATGCAGTGATTTGGAAACATAACCAATTGTCAATTTTTCCCTCCACTTAAACGGTCATCTCTTCATAACAGGGAGGGGTAAAACGGTCAAAAGGGACCTCTTCCTTCTTCAACCTCGCGCAACTGTTGCTATGTCACCCTAATCGTCAACCTGCAGCCAAGCGCGGGTTGTTCCTCCCTCTTTGGACCACGATCCTCGTTGGCAAAAGCTTCCTTACCTCCACCGTGCCCTGGTGCACCTTGTGTGCCTTCAGTTCTGGGACAGGGTGGCTATTTTCCCGCTCGCCAAGCCATGTACAACGACCATCACTGCAGCCTTGGTGTCATTGATGCACGTGCTCTAGGACACAACTTCGATGGTGAAGCGGCTCCTTGACACCATGGTACACTAGGCTCCCATCACAACCCTCCTGGTCCCCCTTGTTGCGTCATGCTCATGATGCTACTTGGGGTTAGGGTTTGAAGAAGAAAACAAAGAAGAAGAACGATGAGTGGAATCCTTTGGACTTGTCCCACGTTCGTACCCCTTATATAGGGGAGGGTAGATAGGCCCTAGGTTGCTTATCCACGAGATCCAAGAGGAAACAAGTCCCACACTTAAAGGAAACCTATTACTTCATTAAGAATCTAGTTCCTCTATCTCTCATATTTCTTTAATATTCCTTCTTCTTTTGATATTAGGATTTCGAAAAACATCCCTCTTATTCTCTTTGTTCTTGCTTTTAATCCATTGGCAAGAAATTCTACTTTCCTTTAGTAGAAAAATACTTTCTTTTTAACATTACCCCAAAATCATTCATTATGCATCATATTATCTTCTTATTTGACATTATTGGTATTTTCTCTTTCCACTTTCTTCATTGGGGCTCCTTGGACCCCAAGAAACTCCAAGATTTTGAAATTCCTTCATAAGGATACTTATTATCCTTCTAGATGCATCAATATACATTATTTCACATTATCTTGTTTATTTCTTATTAAAATATCTCTTTTTGAGGATTTCTCTTTATCTTTTTTTTTCCCTCATTGGCATTCCATTTAACATTAGGAATCCTTTAGATACCAAAATCCATCAAGGATAACTCAATTATACCTCTTTTCACTTATTTTCCACATTTTATCATTGTTTTCAATTTCTTTCTTAATAAAGAAATATTTAATTGATCTTTTCTTTTCTTATTTCTTTCTTTTTGAAACTTTGGACTCCTTGGAATCCAAGGAACCCAAGAGGCACGAAATCCTCCTTTGGATTAGATACTTTTGCCTTCTAGAGGTTTCTACATTTTCTTTTCTCCATTTCTTATTAATAATGGAGTTCCTTCCGTCTTTTCCTTGTTATTGGGCCCAATAGCCAATAAAGGCCACAAAACAATCATCAAGGCTATTGTAAATGAAATCCATTTATTCAAAACAAATTATATCTTTATTTGTTCAAATATCTTTAATATGAGAAATCACATTTCTCACCAAATGAACTCAAAAGCAATTGGGGTTATTACAGATCCAAAACAACTGTGCTCTATAGCACGACCGTGTGGCATACTAGCCACCATGCCTATGTGGCACTACACACCCATGGGGAAAGGTATTCAACACGATCATGCCATGTAGTATGTCTGTGTTGGACCCTAACTTAGACACTTAACCCCCCGAATCAGAACTTTATTTTGACTTATTCACTCTATTCTTATGTGACTCCATACCCATGCAGCCGCGATCAACGGTCATCTAGCCTACCACCAACCTTATTCCACCTCCAATCTCACCTCTTTTCACCCCCAATCATCTTGCTAACATTCCCCCCACCTCCATCTACAATTTCCACCCCTTTTGATCCACTAAATCCACTCTGTTTCTCCAATCCGCCCCAACATCCCAAGTTTTCCAAAATTCAAATTTCTTCACATTTCTCCACACAAATTCGCCTAAAATTTACAAGGTTGCTAAGAAAGTTGTGGAGAAGAACAAGGGCATTCTCTCTTACCAACTTCGAACCAAGAACTAATCATCTTTGACCCCAAAGTCATCTCTAGATCCTCCGCAGCCACCGCCCATGTGACAACCCATCACACTAAATGAGATTACTCAAAATTAAAAACATGATTGATCACTAATTAACCACATATAAAAAGAATGGAATAATTAAAACTGATTAAGCATTTCAAACATATCCATGATCATTTACATAAAAGCCTAACATCTTTCATGTATTCATATCATGCCAAGTATCTTTTACAATTACTTTGTGGCCTCAGCCACAACATATAGATACAAAAGATGATATCCTCATATACATCATGTACAAGCATAGAATGCTACCAGAAGCTCGAATCAATTGAAACATCATATACAAACTTTTCCGCCCAGACCTAAGAGTACAGGGACCACTCTAGGACACACTAGACATCTAACAACCTTCTCTAAGGTCCATCACCATATATCTGCCTCACTGCCACAGGTCTGCTACCACTACTACCGATCATCTAAAAAGATGTGGTGACCCACGAGGTGAGACCCATGTCCCAATGAGAGATATAACTCTCAACATCACTTATTGATTGCAATAAGTTATTTGATTAAATAGTTAAGCAGGTCAAGAAAATTAAATAGATAAGTGTAACAACAAGCATTATTAACAAGGTATATAAAGGAATAGATAAAACTATCATCATTAGTCTGACTATCATCATATACATTGCTAACAAAAGCATAGCTCATAACATAAGCAAGTCTAGCATTATAAACATATATATCAACATGAATATGTCTATCATCATGAGTATCTAACAACATTAGCATGGCTACATTCTATATTGCATTACACAACATCTATATATAAAAGGAGGAAACAAGGGTTACCATCCAATGTGAAGCACTATATATAACCATAACAGATATACTACACAGCTGGATTATGTCTTTTATTAAGCCCTAGGAAATTTGAGGTGTACCACTCAATTTTCAACTGACCACTACTTGGTCACAATCAACTCAATATAAGATCCAGGGAGAGATGGAATCCTAAGATCTCATCCACTCTCAGTCAGTACGAGTCCTCCACAACGACACATAAGGTCAAGTTGCAAAGTAGCCTAGTCCTCCCTTGGTATATAGGCCACAACACTAGTAACCAGGGTATACAAAACCCTATCATTAGAAGTACAACCACAATTGTCTTCAATCATATGACATACACAATTATCAAAGATACGACTGTAGTTGTTCTCTTGTCGAGGTATGACCACAACCATCCTCAAAACCTTAGAATCAAGATGATAAGGATACACAGTCTCATACACCCATGCATACTGAATGGTTATGTATGTGACTCTGAGCTTCCTTTAGGAACACTTGTTTCCCAATCCAACAAGTCCTGACACTGGAATGGTTCTACACCACATGGTACTACATGATTAGGGTTTCACTAGATTAGTTATTGCCAATTGGGTGAATTAATGATGCATCGAACAAGTGGACATACAAACCCTAATTCATTTCTAACAAGCACTAATATATAATGGTTCTAGAAGATATAAAATGTATGAGACATATTCCTCATTTCAACATCACATGGTACTATTTCATTACCATTTATGAGAAGATACTTGTCATCACACCATTCCAGGGTACCAACCCTTGTCACCATAGGATTATAGCTCCATAAGGGTTTAAGACAAGCCCAAAGGTCATTAAGACTATCAAATCATTTCCTAAAAGATCATTATTATCTTTGAACACCATCAAGAAGGTTCAACTTACACCATAATGCTTTCAATACACATGTATATTATAAGAAAGAATCATAAAGGCTATGATAACCACTAGTTAACATGTTAGTGTTACACAAACATTAGAGTGAATACTCCTTCATCATATCATACAAGGAAGCTAAGTATGATTAATCATCATTCCTTAATTGCATTAAGTTAATTTCAATAAGATAGGTGGAAGCGATGTTACAAATCAACACCTCAAACTAAACCATAGGTTCATACACTTACTTAGGTTAAGCACAACCTTCATTGTGACGTCCCCAGATTTTCTAAAACTTAATGTGATGTGTGACATCCAAATTGAAACCTCACCTCAATGAGCATCCCAATTTAAACACCCCACACTGGGCTAAGAAGAAGAAAATAAAGGGAGTCAAAAGGAAACAACAGTAGCACATGCACACGAACAATAATAAAACCATACAACACATGTTCACCATTCAACGTATAATTACAACATGAATTGTTACAACATTTGATATTACATACTAAACAACAAACTTTTACCTATACATGTACTACATTCTAAAATAACAGGATCTTAAGACAACAGGTCCACCTGTACATCAGCTCACCACACAACTCTCACTATCTTGGATCTTCAAGAGCATTGGCACAACCTAAACAAAAGATTACATGTGGTACATGTCAGCACAATATTCAAGAATATGGTACTGAGTACGCCTACGTGTCTTTTCTATACCTCTCGTCATATCTTGGCAATAAGATAAAACTAATACTTGGCAGTAATACAAGAATATAACAAAAGCATACTTGAATAAGAAATATGTTTATCAATAAAAGATAACGCATATCTTTTAGGCATATTTTCCATTATATCATTCATGCATTGACTACTAGAGAGTTGAATGCATTAAGGCCTTATGATCGAATACCAAAGAGTTGGATCATTTCATAATATGATCAGACTACCAAAGAGTTGGATCACTTTTAAGTACTTGACTACCAAAGAGTTGAAGTACTTTATTTATAGCACTTGACTACCAAAGAGTTGAAGTGCTTAGATATAATGGAACAAATACATTATGTTTCATGTGTTCATAGCCATAAGTATGGAAAATCAAGCAAGTTGTCATACAAGAACAATCTTTTCATCCAATATCATATGCCAAGTATTTACTACACATATAACACAAGCATATCATATAATAAGCCAAGTAAGAAGTAATGGCATACCTTGATCAAGAGACAAACCTAATCACCATATATCTAAGAGTTAACTACATCCTTGGTCAACCCTGTTTAAGACAAGACCATGTTACCATCAGTTTCTCATCATCATTAACCCTAGTTATGTAAGTTAGGGTTTAGCTTAGTTCATTAGGATATGTGCATCATTACTTGCATTCTTGTCTTAGGATTATCTTACTGATGTCATTTTCTAGATTATGATTCATCATCTGAACATTGAGTTCCATATCCTTTTTGTGCACATAGTAACCCTAGTTTATAGATGTTATTCAAATTAGGGTTACAACCCATGCATTAAGGGTCATCTTCATATAACACACATTATGTACATCATAATGATATCAAAATTCCACATTAGATTCCATTTACTGATATCAGGGTGTTCTGTAAATTTCATCATTTATTGACCATGTATGTATTTATTGCATTTATTTAGGGTTATTTGCCCTAGATAGACATATAGAGAAAATTACATGATTTCTTGCATCAACATCATAATATTTGGCCTCAAGTGGATTGTACATACCATTTAGGAGTTACTAGCACATTCTTATAATTTTAGGCCAACATTTGATATTTATTATCCATGAAATAAGCATTATACATATTACATGATATCACTGATATTTAAGGATCAAAAGACTAATATAATAGTTTCACATTGTTCTACTCATTTTTTTTAGAATAACAATATTTTTTTGGGAATTATTGGACATTAGAGCTATTTATTATGAATTATTGAAGTTCTAGGAATTTCTGTGAATATTTACCTCTTAGGGCCAATCGCTGGCTGCCATGTGGCTCCTTCCTAGTTCGGTGGCTAGGGTTGGGACCTGGTCTAGATGTTAGATCTATGGACTCAATGATCCGCTAGCCCAATCACGCTCCTCCCTTTCTCGCAATCTCGCACGGACGCTCACTACCTACACCCTCTAATATGCAGGGCGTCGCCGTGTGTGGAGGCCTCCAGTGAGCAAACAAACTTCCTCTAGCAATGTTCATCTCCTGGAGATCCTTTTTAGAGCTTGGCCATCACAATTCTCACATTCTCAGCTTGCCAGGGTGACGCCAACTGCTCCAGCGCTCCACATCTGTGAGGTTTCCCGCCATGGTCGTCGTCACGGATGGCTTGCATCGGCGAGGAAACAGAGGTGACACAGTGCTCCTACTTGTCTCCTAAGGATGTCATCCGGTTTGGGTACCCCTTCCGGACCTCTATAGCTACTCATGTCCTAGGATCTACCTGTAGATCTCCTTCTCAGTGAGGGTGCCATCGTCTCCTTTTGGTTGTGACAGAACAAAGAGGCAACCCGCCTATGCCCTTCTTTGTACCGGTCTAAAGCTTCAAAAAGCTTTGCGGCACCTCATCTTACTTAGTCAGGCCCTCCAACTACATCGAGGAGGTCTATGGGTCCCCTTCGAACTCGACCTTCATCTTCAACCAAGCCTGGCTTCAGCAGCCATGGAAGACTCTGTGACATCCTATGAATACAACTGTACCTGTATCCTTCCATTTCCTTCTTTCTTTTCCTCTTTGTGCATTCTCACATCCCCCAGCAAGCTTCATTGTACCTCCCTTCCTTGCTCCTAGCCATGGATTTCTCACTGTGATGGAAAGCTTTGGGAAGCGAGGAGGTCGTTCCCGCTCTATAGACTACCAAAAGCCTTCATATTGGGTTCGAGATAGATGTAGTTAGTAGGAAGACACAACCATCCCCTCAGTTTTATTCCTTGGCCCACAATTATGATGTGGTGGCATTGAGAAACACTACCTCCATTTCTCCCCCCCCCCACTATCTCCAGCTAGATTGAAGGTAAGGGATAAAGATTTGGCCATTCGATCATAAATCTAAGGCATGGATCTATGCACGTGAACTGGTAATACGTGGCTTCTCAAAACTATGTGATGCAACCCTTGGATCTGGGATCCAGGGCTAGAATCTGATCACACAGACCCAACCCAAAATCAATGTGGGGGGTGACACAGACTAAGGATTCAAACTTAGGTCTATAAATCATCAATAAAGCACATTATTTCACAAATTTCAAACTTAACTTCTTCTAGGAACCTCCAATTGTCACCAAATTTTAGTCATAGCTCCTTCACAACTGAAGATACCTTGTACACGAATTTGGTGTCAAAACTCAATTGTTTGTCATCCACTTAAATACCTCAAAGGACATTAAATATAGGGATCTTAATCATGATATAACAATCAAACACCATCCAAACCTTACCAAAGCACTTGTAGCTCTTAAGATAACTCAACATGCATGATTTACTTATGTCAATGGACATTTAAGGATTCCAAAAGTCCACTCCATCACATCCTACACACCTTAAGATATATTTCTTCCTCAAACTTTAGACAAAAGTTGCGTCTATCACATCATATACATCTTAAAAGAAATTTCATCCTCAAAATTAAGCCATCTGATTACTTCAAGGAAAAATGAAAAGGTCTTCATCCATATGTAGGACACCACTCTATGCACAACATATCCACAAACCAAACTCCATAATCAAATCCAAACCATTATTAGGAGGTTTTAAAACATCTAAGATGAACGAACCCTTCATATAAGATTGCAACAAAGGTTTAGAAACTCTACCACTCTACTTTATCCTTCAATGTTCTTTATGATGTTGTTTTAAGAAAAATCAATGGACAAGGAGATAATGGCCACATGGAAAGCCTGAATGTTGTCAACACTATCCCTAGTCAAGGTTATTAAAATCCAAGTCAGAACAGGAACCATCCCGATTTTCAATATGGAAATCCTTCAGGAGCGGTAAACTCACATCAACTTGGTTCAAACTGCCAACAACAGAACTTCAAAAATCAAGGGAACTTTAGAGGTCACTTCCATAATAGGAATTTCAACCAATATCAGAACAACCTTTAATTCCAAGATCCAAACCAAGTCCTCACCAGAACAATCAATAAGGACATCAAGTCAGGCCAAGTTCTTCTAATGACAAACTTTCATTCGTTGAGAAGATGTTGCAATCGCAACAGACTTTGATAGTGAACTAGCATGCCCATCAAAAGGCTATTGAATCTCAACTATCTTAACTTGCAGCCTTTTGTTGATAGAGTCTTAGAGTCATCCCTATACACTCGGGTCCTTGGGGGTGTTTTGTAGATGTTTTGTGGACGTGATTTTGATATCTGGTTGGCTTGTGTGCCCCTTTGTATACATATGTAGTGGATATATGTATATATGTTCTGGAATAGGTTTCTAGTAACAGGTGGATGGCACACACAGTAAGTGATTTGAGGCATGAAAGCACTCATATGTAAAGGTTCTTGGTGTCTGATAGGTTTATGAGAAAAAAAAAGGTTTTAAATTTTTAGTATTTTACTAGTAATCTACTTGTTAATCTCTCTTCTGCAATTTTTTTTTTGAGTAATCTCGCTTTGTGTGGCAAAGCATGTCACAGTCTTTATGCACTCCCAAGTGGTTCAGGTCAATGGTTTTTACTCTCTCTCTCTCTCAACTGAATGCTTTACTTGGTATTTGAACATGTTTTCCACCTAGTGATGAGAAACGATGGTGCTATTTTGAAACTTATCCTAGTACTTCTAACTGATCGCTATGCTCCTCTAGAGTGAATGGCTTTAATGCTCTCTATTCAAGGGGTTTGAAATGAGGGTTTTTTAGGCTTCACCAAACAATGGTTCTACTTAGAGTTTTGGATTTGTTTCTCCATTGAATGATGATGTCTGATGGTGTCACTAGGTCAAGACTTGATGGTGCTTCTGGGTTCACAAATGATGGTCCTTTTCAGTCCACATCTGATGGTATGCCTAGTTCAATGGTTGATGGTTCTACTACTTGACCACAAACAATGGTTTCTCTACTTGATCACATTCTATGGCTTTAATGGTGTCCAAACCGATGGTGGACCAGATGTCCACAACCAATGGTGTTTTTCAAGTCAGAAAATGATGGCCTTTCTAGGTGTATATCTTATGACTTCTCATGATCCAATGGTGGTTATTCATGCATATGATTCAATGGTTTTGTTTGCCTTGAATCCAATAGTTTTAGGGGTGGTTTATGATTCGATGGTTTGTGCTTGCTTCACCTGATCCTATAATTTGGATTTCATGATTTAGACTTTATGGTTTTAAGTCCATGAGTTTGTAGTCTTACCTTTTCCCACGAATTCACAAAATCTGATTATTTTGTCTATCCAACATTTGATGGTTTTGCTTTTATGGGAATCGATGGTTTGTTGAGACCTAAGTTTTGATGGTTTGGTTTGAGGCTACAATCTGGTGGTTACACCATAATTTATGTATGAATCCATACTTGATGATAGCATCGGATTCTATGGTAATACTTTACCTTTTGTATCCAAGATCAGATGGGGATGTTATATGTGAATGTGATGGAGTGGACTTTTGGAATCCTTAAATGTCCATTGACATAAGTAAAGTCATGCATGTTGAGTTATCTTAAGAGCTACAAGTGCTTTGGTAAGGTTTGGATGGTGTTTGATGGTTATATTCATAACTTCCAACCTTTTCACCTACTGCCTCTCTTGCTGCTCCCCAACCCCTACTGCACGATATCTACCTCTTCGTGTAGGACCACCTAAAAAGGATGTGGGAAACCCACGAGGTGAGATTCCAAATCTTAGTAGGATATATAACCCTCCACCAACTCTATTATTAACACATATAAGATAATTAAAGCAACAATAAAGTACAATTATAAGAAGCAGGTAGTTAATATTAACATGATAGGCAATTACTATTTGATTATGAATCATCTTAACAATTTAAAAGGAATATGAAGAACATGTATATTTCCTATAAACAAGATTGTATAAAGATCTAGCAAGTCCTTATCCAATGTTTTTGTATTTGATCGTGAACAATTATATTACATGGCTAATTACATATTTTATTATACCTCATGGATTTGAGTCATACCACCCAAATCCAACAGACCACTGCTAAGTCGAAATTAGTGCCATACCAGGTCTAGAGGAAGAGTCGAAATCCACGACCTCGCCACCTTTTGGTCAATACACGAGTGAAACATGTAGTGACATCACCAGCCAAACTGCTTCCAGTGGCATATTGTCCAGCTGTACAAACCTAGCCCACCTCGGTACAGGTCACGACGCTAGTGAAACTGAGCTACATCTCATAGCCGTACACTTCTAGGGTATGGCCCGCAGCCAATCTTATGTCACATATCACTGAGTTATGGTCCAAGGCTACACTCTTCCAGCTATGTCCCATAGCCAATCATGTGTCACATACTCCTAGATATAAGGGGATATTCATCCTCACCCCTGCTTGTTCAAAAATATGTGCTCCAAGTTAAACTTGTATCACCATTCAACAACTATTGACACTGAATGGATCTATGGAACAAGGCAAGCAACATGATTAGGTTTCACTTGATTTATTAGGCCATTAAGTATCTTTTAGCATCAATCAAGTTACAACGTACAACCTCTAAACAAATTATACATAAATAAGGACATAACACATCATCTAAACATATTTGAGAATATAAGGTGTGATCTCATCACGTTATCACTTGATGCTTGTCATTCACCATAGCATCCATTACAAGGATCACATACTTTTGGGGTAGCAACCCCACACTCATTACTAAAGAAATCATCATCTCATATAAGGCAATAAGCTATCATTAGGTCATAACATCATTTACCTCCTCTTTTAATGATGTCAATATCACATATGCCGCACAAGGCCCATTCAAACATATCATAAGCAACATAGCTTATACCTGGTTGTGCTTATCAACTGGTGTTATCTGCATGGTTAGAGACTTGTAACAAGAAGAACAAAACATCATCAATACTACCATCTCATAAGATTCATTCCATTCACATTACATCATTAGGGTTAGGGTTTCTACTAATCAATTTGGGTTTATAACGTTGGATCAACAACCACCCTTAGATCATTACTTACATCATCATTATAAGGTATGTTATGAAATAAATATTACAAAAAACATCACTCCTTAATATTCACACAATCATCCCATAGGGTATCTCATCATAACATGTAACCTTATCATCCACATGGTGTAACTTAGCTACCATCACAAAGTATCGGTTGGGGCTGACATATAGTATATCGGTTTAGACCTCGTTGGTATATTAGGTGATACTCAACCATAGGGTTTCCACTTGTCATCATCACAACATGTCAACTACCACTATGCAAGGCACAAGAGATGACCTTGCAAAAGTTGTAACGATTTACCACACCTCTTAAGCGTGTGACGGTGAACACCATCTAAGGTGTGTCGGGCAACACCACCTCATGGTGTGTCGGCCAACACCACCCCATGGTGTGACAGACAACACCATCCCAAGGTGTGACGGCTAGCACCATCCCAAGGTGTGACATCCGGCACCATCCCAAGGAGTGATGGCCAACATCATCCCAAGGTGTGATGTCCAACCAAGGCATGTCAGACAACCCTAGGTACATTGGTTGTTAGGGTTAGGGTTTAGCTAGGCATCATAGTCAATGTGTATCGGGAAAGACTCAACTAGGGTGTCACGGTTAGCCCTCAAAGCATACCAACTCCACATGCACTTTCTTAGCCATGACAAGATAACACCTCCAAGGCATATCGGTCGAGCAACACCTTATCTCTTTAGGTACTTTAAGAGCATGATGACTAACATTTACCAAGAATAATGGTTTAGTCAACACATATATCAGTTTAGGTGCTTATAGGTCATGATGGCTAGCTCTTCAAGGTCTATCCACCATATTAGAGTAGCAACCACAAGAATAGCCAACATTCTCAACCCATGACGACCTAAACATCCACAAGGGATGTCATCCTAGACATCCCCAATTCGTGATGATATGTCCCATGGTGTGTTGGCTTGTTGCACTTACAAGTCGTGATGACCACACACACCACCATGTGTCGACCTAGTCATTTTCAACCTTAGGAACTCATCTACTCATCCACCTACTATCATGGTAAGAAGGTGTAAGACCTGGGCAACAGTAAGGAAACTTCCTACTTCAAAACAGATCTCGAAACCACCAAAAGAACTACTAACATGCAAGATATAAATGATCTAGAGATAAATAACAACATACACATATAGAGAGTGATAATAACAAAGGAGGTTTAAAGTTATATAACCTGCCTCAAAGGTCCCCACTAAGATCCAAGCTCCAAAGTCAAGCTCCGATCTCACGAGCTCAAGATAGAAGATGATCCACCAACTTGATCACCACCATACCTCCAAGGAAGAAGATGATACTAAAGTTATGATGGTTCAAGGTGGACATAAGGTATACAAGATCCATGAATAAGAAGTAAAAGAAGAAGAATCTATAAAACATGGCTTACCAAGGTAGAAGATGAAAAATGATCAAGGAACACCACAACTTGGAACTCGTCCACCCAACTTCAAGGGGGAATCTCTAGCTCCATAGGTTTCTCAAGGTCATCCACTAAGGAAGAGGGAAGGAAAAGATGGCCAAAAGGATCCTCTTGCATGGAGAGAAAGGAGTATATATACAAGAGGGATGAGAGAGATATCAATAGATAGGTGTCATCACCTTCGGTGACACTTGTCCACAAAGACAGGCCACATGCAACACCATGCAAGATGCGGTGATAAGATCTAGGTCTCGACCCTTAGGTCTACTACCAAGGTCATGCCCTATACCTTATCTCCACACACCCATAAACTGATAGGGTACAACTCTACACACTCATAAACCTATAGGGTACAACCCTACACACTCACAAACTGATAGGGTGCAACCCTGCACACTCAAAAACTAATAGGGTGAAACCCTACACACTCACAAACCAATACACAACCTCTTTAAGGCTCTCTATCCCGAGACAACACATCTAGGTGTAAGGCACACCTCACCCATGTATCCAAAACATCACCAAGGATGTCACCACACAACCAAGGCCCAAACAAGGTGCCCCTCTCTCTTCTAGATGTTGCCAAAGGAGAAAAGGAATACAAAAGAGGTGGAAAACTTGCACATTCACCCCTACTTTGGGTGAATTGCAATTTGCACCAAAACCTCACAACAAAACACAAGCATCACCCAAACAATAAACTTAAGCCTCCAACATGCCCTAATTATGTCTCAGATGATAAAAGCAAGGTGCTAAGCAACACACTTAATCAAAACAAACAAGATTATCCCAATATGTGGGTCAGGGTCCTTACAATCCGTAAACCCCTGATAGGGATTTTGCCCCCAAAATCCTAAGAGAAAAGGGAGGGGTAATTCCTCCTCATCTCTTCCTCAAGCTCCCACATGACTTCCTCAACACCACGATGATGTGAAAGAACCTTCACAAGCACAAGGTCCTTCCTCTTTAGCTTCTTCACTCTCCACTCAAGGATCAACACTGAGCCTTCCACATAGGTCATATCTTCATCGAGCTCCACCCCCACAGGATTCAACACTAACTCTATATTCGGATGAAACTTCCTCAACATACTTAAATGAAACACTGGGTGCAACCTGTGCAGCTCAAGTGGCAACTCCAACATGTAGGCCACCTTCCCAACATGTGCCACCACTGGATAAGGTCCCATAAACCCGGGATCCAACTTACTCTTCTTCCCAAAACTCAAAAACACCCTTCCAAGGAGATACTTTCAAATATACCTTGTCTCCCAGTTGGAACTCCAAGGGTCTATGGTGGTTATCTGCATACAGCTTCTATCTGTCATGTGCTACCTTCAACTGTTGCTAGATTACCTTGATCTTCTCTGTTGTGTATTGCACAAGATCAAGACCAAGTATCTGATACTCACTTGTCTCATACCGATACAACGATGATCTGCAACGCCTCCCATACAACGCTTCATAAGGTGCCATGTCGATGCTACTCTTATAGCTATTATTGTCGGCAAACTCTATTAGACTAAGATGTATATCCCAAATTCCTAAAAATTGAAGAACACATGCCCTCAACATATCCTCCAAGGTTTGAATGGTCCTCTCCGTTTGACCATCTGTCTGCATGTGGAAAGCAGTGCTAAACTTTAACTGTGTACCCAAAGTTGTGTGCATTCGCTCCCAAAAGCAACTTGTGAACTGGGAACCTCTATCAGACACAATAGTTGTTGGAACACCATGCAAACTCATTATCTCATCCACATATATCTAAGCAAGCTTCTCTGTTGTGAGCATTGTCTTTGTGGGAAGGAAATGCACTGACTTGGTTAATCTGTCAACGATCACCCAAATGGAATCATGGCCTTTGGTTGTCCTAGGCATACCAACCACAAAGTCCATAGTCACATGATCCCACTTCTACTGTGGTATAGGCATCGGTTGCAATGTCCATGTAGGCTTCTGGTGCTCAGCTTTAACCTACTGAAATACAACACATTTTGTGATGAACTCAGCCACATCCTTCTTCAAGCATGGTTACCAATACATATCCTTCAGATTATGATACTTCTTGGTACTACCGAGGTGATAGTGTACATGGATGTATGAGCCTCTTCCGGCACCATCTTCCTTAAATTGTTAGCATTAAGAACCACTATTCTGCCATGATAACAAACTATCCCATCATCCGACTCATGGAAACCATCATGCTTCTTTCTATCGAACTTTGATCTAATATGCCATATCACAATATCCATCTATTGCACCACTTTGATCTACTGTCTCAGCGTAGGCTTCACCTGTAACTATGCCAACAAACCCGCTAGCAAGGAGATCTTCAAATTAACATTCATCAACGTAAGGAAACCAATAGTTCTCACTTATGGCACATCAAAGAACTCATTTAGTCTTTATCCATAGATGAAGACAAAGACTTCCTACTCAAAGAATCTACTACAACATTTGCCTTTCTCGGATGATAATCAATTATACATTCGTAGTCTTTTATTAACTCCATCTACTGATGTTGTCTCATATTCAACTCATGTTGTGAAAAGATGTACTTTAGGTTTTTATGATCTGTGAAAATCTGACACTTCCCCCATACATGTAATGCCTCCAAATCTTTAAAGCATGAAGCACAATGGCTAACTCCAGATCATGGGTCAGGAAATTCTTATTGTGTTTCTTAAGCTGTCGGGAAGTGAAAAAAACCACTTGCTTGTCTTGCATCAGCACACAACCCAAACCATTCATAGATGTGTCATAAAAAACTATGTATCATTTTCCTTGCTCAGGAAGGACTGGAACCAGTGCACTTGTCAACTTCTCCTTCAATGTTTGAAAATCACATTGACATCTGTCGTCCCAGATGAATGACATATCATTCCTTGTAAACTTAGTTAGGGGTAAGGTGATAGCGTTGAAGTCCTTGATGAACCTCATGTAATAGCCTGCCAAACCTAGAAAACTACACACTTCTTTTAGCATCTTAGGCTGCTCCCACTTTGACACAGGCTCCAATTTCTTAGGATCCACATGTACTCACTCAGCAGATATGACATGCCCCAAGAAATCTACCTTCTTCAACCAAAACTCATACTTGCTAAATTTAGCATAAATTTGGTGTTGTCTTAGCACTTTCAACTCCTGACGAAGATGTTGTTCATGTTGTTGACTGTCACGACTGTATATCAAGATGTAATCTATGAAGAGCGCCACAAAATGATGAAGGAATGGTCATAACACTTTGTTCATCAAATCCATGAATGTTTTTGGTGCATTGGTCATCCCAAATGGCATAACCACAAACTCGTAGTGACCGTACCTAGTCCGACAACTATGTCATCCTCCTTGATCCTCAACTGGTGATATCTTGATCTCAGATCTATCTTTAAGAACATTGTCACACCACATAACTGGTCAAATAGATCATCTATTCTTGGCAATGGATACTTAGTCTTTATCGTCACTTTGTTCAACTATATATAGTCTATGCACATCCTCATAGACCCATCCTTCTTCTTTACAAACAACAATGTAGCACCCCACAGTGACGTAGTCGGCCTGATGAAACCTTTATTAAGCATTTCTTACATTTATCTCTTCAACTCTACCATCTATATCGGTGCCATTCTATACAGTGTCTGAGATATCGATTGTGTGTCGGGAACTAGATTGATCTCAAAATCAATCTCTCAGGACAGGGGAACACCTGGAAAATCTTTAGAGAACATATCCTCGAACTCTCTAACAACCAACACCTCCTGAATACTAGGACTCCTCACCTTAGTATCCATCACATGTGCCAAGAATGCCTCACAACCTTGTCTCAAAAGCTTCCTTGCTACCATAGTAGATACCAAACACGTCAGAAGGATCTTCCTATCTCCTTGAAAGATCCACATCTTACCATCATCTATAAATGTCCCCTACTTAGAACTACAATTCAATACCACTCTATACTTCTCCAAGGTATCCATTCCAAGGATTACATCAAATCCATGCATGTCAAGTGGTATGAGACCCACTTGAATGTTGTGTCCTGAAAAGAAGAGGACATAGGAAGGACACACCTCCTGCAACACGGCAGGACTGACTAACGCAGTTTCCAATAACAAACTATTCTTCTTACGACTAACAAGCAAAAGACAACAGCTAAGCACTTCATGAGTGATAAAAGAGTGTGTTGCACCTGGTTCAACCAAAACAGTTATAAAATAAGATGAAGACAAATCAAAATGAAATAACTTCATCTGACATGTCACCACTCACGGGTTGACACCACCTTCGACTGACTCATAGCATAGAATCTAGTCGTTGCATGTTGTCACCCCTATCCCCTACTTCCCTAAGTATATGATTAGACTTACGATGCTTGGCCACGTCCTCATCGTCATGTGCTATTATTCTGCCATCTCTACAAGCCTTGCTAGATCTATTTCAGTTGGTGGCTCACCTCATCATCCCTCACTGGACAATCTCGCCTCAGATGTTATCAGCACAATGTAAAATAATTATGACATCATTGTTCAAGGGTTATACCATTATTCCCTTGCTAGGGTTAGGGTTTCCCTTTTCAATATAATTAGGGTTAATCATCCTCTTTAGCTCAAATAGGGTTAAGGACTCACCATGTCATTGTCCAACCTTAGAGCTTCTTAGTATAAAGTATAACCCAGAATTAGGGTTTCACATATTCATTCATCTTATTTGGAATTAGGGTTTACTCTTCACATCACATCACCCTTGATTAGGGTTTATAACCAACAACCCATAATTAGGGTTTACTATTCACATCACATCACCCTAGGTTAGGGTTTACTATTCATATCACATCACCCTAGATTAGGGTTTACTATTCACATCACATCACCCTAGATTAGGGTTTACTATTCATATCACATCACCCTAAATTAGGGTTTACTATTCACCCTAATTAGGAGTGATCATCAGAGTACCTTGAATTAGGGTTTCTCATGTCATCATTATGAATTAAGGTCATACTATCATCATGTATTAGGATTTCACCTATCAATGCCCTTATTTAGGGTTATGATTCATTAACCATCATAATTAGGGTTTCATGATCTCATTATGAAGGATCATACCCTAATTAGACATTCATTCATATTAGAAGTCCAATACTTAATTATCATCCATGTAGGCAATCTTCTCTTTCATCTTCGAAAGATGATGTATGCTTCAGTCTTGATTAGGTTAAGTCAACTCACTCTTGAGGAAGAATTGACATCATGGGTTATGTCATTGTCACCATGACCATTAAGGCTTAATTATTCAAAGGGTACTAATCACCTCATCCCATTAAGATGTAATTACTATAATCATCTTTGATTACATCATGTATTAGTCAACTAATCACTTTGTCCTTTAACCACTTTAAGTACCCATGAAGTTTTGGTTAATTATCCACCAAACGGTTTTGGCCTTATAGACTCTAAACGGTCTTGACCAAATTAGACCTCAAATAGTTTTGAGCAACTAATGAAACTGTTTGCTAAAGTACCACCTTGAAACCGTTTAGTAAAGTAGGTGGTGAAGACTGTTTGCCCAAAGTTGACTTTTGAAACCGCATGAACTCAATCGGTTTGGAAACCGCATGAACCTAAACGGTTTGGGATCATTCGGTCCCAAATGATCTTGAGACCGTTTGGTCCAAACCTCCTCAAAATAGCAAGGACCAAAAATAGTCTCAACAAGTCAAATTGAATTAGGGTTTCCAATGTTGGTTCCTTCCACCATTGAATTCATGTAACCGATCATCAATTGGACCAATCACCATACTTCAATTGAGTTGAATAGGTCAACCTTCAACTGATTTGACACTCAATTGACCCTCAATTAATCATCAATTAGGGTTTGAATCAATTGGATTAGGGTTTGGAATCGATGATCCTTCAACATTAATCAATGTGAGATTGGTAACTTTGAAACCATTGAACCTTCATCCAAATTGAACATGACCTGACCCCAAACAGTCTTGAGGTCATTTGGATGACCTCCAAACGGTATTGAGACCGTTTTCCCATGTCCACATCAAAATCCAAGTCAACCAATTAGGGTTTGGTTCATTGTATTGCTCACCAAATCAGCAATTGATTACTCTTCAACTCAATACCTTTAGATCTCCAAACACCTAACCATAGTCAATCCTAGACCTCCGAACGGTCTTGGGTGACCCCCAAACGGTCTTGGGATCATTTGGATGACCTCCAAACGGTCTTGAGACCGTTTTCCCATCACATCATCATCAACCATGTCATTCAACTAAGGTTTGGATCCTAGGATTGGTCACCAAATCAGCAATTGATTGTACATCAACTTAATATATTTAGACCTTCAATTGCTCAACCATACTTAACCCTAGACCTCCAAACGGTCTTGGGTGATCAACAAACGGTCTTGATACCGTTTGGGTGATCCCCAAATGGTTTTGAAACCGTTTGGGTCAATCAACCCAAAACATCAACTCATTCCAATGCAAAATCAGCACTTAGCCGATTAGGGTTAATACCATATCTTTGGATCTTCAAACACTTAACCATATCCAACCCTAGACATACAAACGGTCTTGGGTGACCCCCAAACGGTCTTGAGACCATTTAAGTGATCCCCAAATGGTTTTGAAACCGTTTGGGTCAATCAAGCCAAGTTTCAAACTCAAACACTTATGAAATCAGCACTCAACCCGATTAGGGTTTTGGTGATTGTTGGACCTTCAACTCATGAACCAATTGGAACTAATCAATTATATTTAGTGTATCAATAACCAACATTATTAGAAACAAATTCCCAAATGGTAAACCCTGGTAAACACCTCCAAACGGTCTGAAACCATTTGCCCTCATGCGGTTTAGTGAAATTGTTTCATTCCAAACGGTTTGAAACCGTTTGCTCCCAAACGGTTTGGGAAACCGTTTGAGCAACTAAGGAGACCGTTTGACCTGGGATTTTTCTTGTATAAACATCTAAGATGATTTCATCATCGTCCTCTTTAGAACAACCAAGAACATAAACTATTTTTCATGGAAATTGTAACAATATATCAAAAGAGTTCGAAATAGAAGAAAATAACCAACAAATCATAGAGAACTTGATGCAATATCAATGTTTAAGGGTTAAAGTTAGAAAACCCACCTCAAATATGATCTCCAAGCTCCAAGCTCCATGGCTCTAATGGTGTATGGAGTTCCAGCAACTGCCCAAGGTCCGTTCTTGAGCTATTGGATGAAAAAGATGGCTAGAATTGGAAATCGGGTGAAGAAAACCAAGAATCAAGCATTACTTTAGGGTTTCCACCATGAATCCGAGGTAGAAGATGATCAAAACCTTACCAACAGGTTGTGTTCGTCCTTCTCCTGCTCCTGAGCTCTTCCTTGGTCGGCCAAAGCAAAGTGATAAGAGAAAAACTAAGGAAAGGTCCTTATGTGTATTGGAAAAAGAACATGTGTAAGGGATTTTCAAGGAAAGAGAAAATGGATTATTTTCTTTTAATTCCAAAATAATTTCCATCAAATCCCCCTCCATTTCTTGGACACGAAGCCATCTTCATGTTCTTGCAAAACCTCTCCATTATCCAAAGATTAATGGAAAAGAAATTAAGCACCTTAAAGAGTTTTATATTAATATCCATCCTTTTAGTGGATATTACTTTTTATTATAATAATGCGAGTGGCTTCCACTCAACCAAGATCTTTTTGTGCCATAAAAAGGAACAAGCTCGTCCAACTATATTTCAAACACATCCTTCAACTTTTGGTTGAAGGGCTCCTTAATTAATTGATTTCTTTTTGCATTAAATTAAATTAAAGTCCCATATATGCTTAAATCTTGATTATTTTAATGTCAAGATTCTCTCTCCTCCATGATAATTCAAATGAGGTGCCCCTCTCATTTTATTTGCTCTACTTGATTCCAAGAAACATGAGAGACCCTCTAGAGGTGGTATTTTGCATTTTGAACCCTAGGTTTTGGGTAAATTGCACATTACACCAAAACTAGGTTTTAATGCACAAGGATTGCTCTACAAGCTTTATCTTGATGCCCAAGATTGTGGAAACCATACCACTACATCATATTCATATTATGATGTATCAACATCATAGGAACATCTTATCATGTGGAATTTGCAAGTTAACCCCTCAACTTGGGTAATTTGCACTTTAGTCCAAAATTAACAAAACAATGTTTCAACATTATTCAAAAGGGACTGAAATTGAAATATAAGTTCCTCAAAAGCCTTAATTACTTTTCAAAATATAAGAGCAAGCATATAATCATCTTTATTAAACAAAACACCTAGGGTTAGTACATAACCCAGGTCAGGGATGTTACATTGACCTTCTATGTCGTCTGTTGTACTAACTCAAGACCCAAAAGCTGATATTCGCCGGACTCATACTAGCATAAAGGAGATCTACACTTCCTGCCATATAAAGCTTCATAAGGTGACATGTCGATACTCCGTTGGTAACTGTTATTGTAGGCAAAATCTATCAAACTGAGATACACGTCCCAACTACATAGGAACTGCAAAACACAAGCTCAGAGAAGATCCTCCAAAGTCTAAATAGTCCTTTTAGATGGTCCATCAGTCTGTGGGTGGAAAGCGGTATTGAACCTCAACTGCGTTCCCAATGCTCTGTGAAACTATTCCCAAAAATGACTCGTGAACTGAGGACCTCTGTCAGAGACTATCATTGCCGGCAAGGGAATAGCCCGGTTGGCGAATTCCGCTGGTCCCCAAAGAAGGGACCCGGGTTCGAAACCACACGGAGAAGCATCTCTTGATTTATCACCCTCCCGGGCGTCCGGCCTCCACCACGGGTTATGGGAGAGGGGGAGAGAAATCTTTCTCTCTTAATCCCACACTTGAGCAAGCTTCTCTATTGTATAAAATGAGCAGACTTCATTAATCTATCCACTATCACCCAACTAGAATCATGATTTCTAGTTGTCCTTAGAAGACCAACTATGAAATCCATGGTTACATGATCCCATTTCCACTACGGTATTGGCATGGGTTGCTACGTACCTACCGACTTATGATGCTTAGCCTTAACTTGTTGGCATACCACACTCCTAACCACAAACTCAGACACATCTCTCTTCAAGCTAGGCCACCAATACAAATCCTTCAGATTGTGATACAACTTGGTGACACCTGGATGCATAGCATACATTTATTTGTGCGCTTCCTCGAACACTAACTTCCTTATCATCAACATCGGGGACCACCATCATGTTATGGTAACAAACTAGTCCATCCTCAGACTCATGGAAGCCATCATGCTTCTCGTTTCCAAACTCTGATCTGATCAACTGAACTGTAGCATTTACTTGTTGTGCTTCTCTGATCTGCTGCCTCAGAGTACGCTTCACTTGCATCTGTGCAAACAGTCCTGCCAACAAAGATACTTCCAACTATACATTCATCTGTTGCAAAGAGACAAACATATCTCGCTTATGACATATCAAAGAACTCAATTGTGCCTTATTTGTAAGAAGAGAATAACACTTCCTACTAAGTGCATCAGCTACCACATTCACCTTACCAGGATGGTACTCTATGGTGCAATCGTAATCATTGATCAGCTCCATCCAGTGATGTTGTCGCATGTTCAGCTCACTCTGTGAGGAGATATACTTCAGGTTCTTATGATCTATAAAGATCTGACACACCTCTCCATAAAGATAGTGTCTCCAAATATTTAACACATGGACCACCGATGCCAACTCCAAATCATGTGTCGGATAACTCTCCTCATGTTTCTTAAGTTGTCGTGAAGCAAAAGAAACCACATGATTTTCCTGCATCAGCACACAACCTAAGCCCTTCTTGGAGGCATCGCAGAAAACAACATAGCCTTTCTCAGGCTCTGGAAGCACCAACACTGGAGCACTAGTCAGCTTCTCCTTTAAGTTCTAAAAAGCTAGCTGACAACGATCATCCCAAACAAAAGGTACATCTTTCCTGGTCAACTTTGTCAGCGGCAACGCAATCACACTGAAATTCTTTATAAACCTCTGGTAGTATCCTACTAAACCCATAAAACTATGAACTTCAATCGGCATCTTTGGTTGCTTCCACTCTACAATTGACTCCACCTTCTTGGGATCCACTCTGACTCATTCTGCCGATATCACATGTCCCAAGAAAGTCACTTCCTTCAGCCAGAACTCACACTTGTTGAACTTGGCATACAACTAGTACTGGCAAAGGAGAGTCAATGCTTTTCGAAGATGTTGTTCAGGTTGTTGACTATCCCGACTATATATCAAGATGTCATCTATGAAAACCATGACAAACTGATCTAAAAATGGACAGAACACTCTATTCATCAGATCCATGAAAGCAGTAGGTGCATTGGTTAGCCCGAACGACATAACCACAAACTCAAAGTGACCATACCTCATCCTAAAAGCTAACTTTGGTATGTCATCCTCCTTGATTCTAAGTTGATGATATCCAGACCGCAAATCGATCTTTGAGAACACTATAGCACCACGCAACTGATCAAACAGATCGTCTATCCTTAGAAAATGATACTTGTTCTTGATCGTAACTTTGTTCAACTGCCGGTAATCTATGCACAGACACATCGATCCATCCTTCTTCTTTACGAACAGAACTGGAGCATCCCATGGCGATGTGCTCAGTCTAACGAAACCTTTATCCAGCAACTCCTGCAACTGCTTCTTCAGTTCTGCCATCTCAGCTGGAGCCATCCTGCATGGTGTCTGAGCAACTGGTTGTGTCCCTGACACTAGATTGATCTCAAAGTCAATCTCTCGAGGTGGGGGAACACCATGAAACTCCTCAGGAAACACATCTGTGAATCCTTTGACAACAAGCACATCCTCAAGGCTAGAACCTTCTGCCTTGGTATCCACCACATGAGCCAACAACTCTCTATAATATTTTTGTAATAACTTCTCCGCCACCATAGCTAATACCAAACATGTCTGAAGAATCTTCCTATCTCCCTGGAAGATCCACTTCTCACCATCGTCGGTAAACACCACTAGGTTGGAACCACAGTCAAGCACAACCTTATACCTTTCCAAGGTATCCATCCCAAGGATTACATTGAATCCATTCATATCAAGTGGTATGAGATCCACTTATATGTTGTGTCCCAAAAAGGATAGAACACAAGATGGACACACCTCTCAAAGCATCGAGGAACCATCAAGAGGGGTTTCTAATAACAAGCTATCTTTCTTACAACTAATAGGTAAAAGACAGATATCGAGCATACTACGAGAAATAAAAGAGTGTGTAGCACCCGAGTCAACCAGAACAGATACAAAGCAAGAAGAAGACAAATCATAATGAAATAACTCCATCTAACCTGCCACCACTCGTGGGTTGACTATCGCCTCTGGCTGACTCATAGCATAGAATTGAGTCGTTGCTTCCTGTCCACGTCCTTGGCTTCCTTGAGAAGACGATCCATCTTGTGACGCTTGACAGTGTCTCCACCCTATGGTGCCACTAAACTACTATCTATTTGACCCTTGTGTACTCTGTCTCAGTTGTTGTGTCACTTTGACGTCTCTCCTTGGGCAATTCCACCTGATATGCCTGACCTGTCCATAGAGAAAACACATACGGTCTCTTGGTTGCAGCCTAGATGGTCCTGTCACTGCCACTGAAGCTGTACTGTATGCTCTGGATGGCGAATAACCATGCCATCTTCCTTTACTTGGTGACCACTAAGATGGTGCACTAGAACCATACATCATAGAAGGTGTAGAAAACATTGGCTTCTTATGGTTGTCAAACCTCTGTCTCTGAAACTAAGCAGGCTTTTTCTTGGACATAGCTTCTCTCTTCTCTGTGGCTGACTATTCAATCCTTCGGACAAACTACACAAATGTGGCAAACCATTCCCATTTCTCTAAAGCAAGAGCAGGTGTTGTCAGCTCGACACTCAAACCTTTCTCAAACTGTCTGATCCTCTCATCATACGTTGTCACCATGTGAGGACAAAACCTTAACAGCTCCATAAACTTATCCTCGTACTCAATGATGCTCAGAGAACCTTGGCACAGACGCTTGAACTGGATGATATTCTCATCCAGATATGTCCTTGGGAAGTATCAACTCACAAACTCCTGCCAGAATACGTCCCAACAGATCACCTCACTGGGTCACTTCTCTTCCTCGATGGCCCACCACTGGCTAGCACTACCCTTCAGAAGGTAGACAGCGTGCTTGACTTTGTCTACTTTGGGGATATTGAGAATCTGAAAGACCTTCTCAAGACCTGTCAGCCACATATTTGCATCTGCTGGATCAACCATTCCAGCATAGTCTTAAGCTCCAACTCGGCGAAGCCTCTCAAAGGTCTTCCCAATACCCAATGATTCTTCACAGGGAACCAATGCTCTTGGCGGAGGCACAGGTAATCTCTCCACCATGAGATTCATTGTAGCCATTACTTGTCCCATAAGGTGCTGGTAGACAGGACTCTCAAGTATGGCTGGGTCAATTTGGGGGACCTCAGGCACCCGATCTTCATATGCCTTCACACTCGCTCGATCAACTGATGTAGTGACACTGCTCTCGACAGCATGTTCTTTTTTATTTCCAGACATATTTTAGCTTTATCTTCTGCTGGGGGTAGAAGGTTATTATGAGAAAATCTAGAGAAAATCATAAGAACATACACAAAACATAGTCCTAGATCCCTGTAGACTCAAGGAACCTAGAGCTCTGATACCAACCTATTGTGTGACATCCTGCTATCACACAGATAATGAAATGCCATGCGAAAATGTGTGGCACCGTCATAAACACCGTATTACCAAAAACACGGGTTAATTAAAACTGATTGCGGAAAGAAAATAAGAACAGAACTATTACAACCAGATCCACATCCTGCAAAGAAATATGTTATATAAACATACATCAACCTGATACATATCCACAGTTCATAAGATCCATCTATCACTTATCAATAAAGGATGCATCACCTGTTTATATACAGAACAGACCTAGCCAGGTCATCATCAGGATACAAGAAGGCCATATCAACTATACATCGTGAAGCATCGCCAAAACACCTCTAAGGACCTGAGAGTATAGGTATGACTCTAGGACTCTACTACAAAACAACCAAAACAACAACAACATATCCAACCTTGCCTTCTACTATTCTTCTTGCTGCTCAGTTGCAACACCACCACGTCTAGCTCGATCACCTAAAGAGGCTTTAAACCAACAGGGTGAGACACACAGTCCCAAAGAGAAACATAACCCCCGCTGAAACTATAAAACCTCAAAGAATAGCTAGAATAGATAGAATAGGTAACTGATCTGAGAAGATCATATATGAGAAGCATACTGAGCAGAACTAACTTGTTACAACATCTTACCAAGATATTTGACAAAGCATATGCACAAATAATAATATGGAACATGATTGACAAGACAAGTCTAATAAGAACTTATCATAACATCTAAGGAACATGTAAGTAACTGCAAGATAAAACTAGGGAAACTATACAAACAAGGCCTCAACCAATGTTTCATGTTTGCCCTAAGAAAATATAATATACGACTAGATTACGACTTATTATGCCCTGAGGAAGTGAGTCATACCACTCAGATCCAAATCGACCACCACTTGGTCACAATCGATTGCCATACAAGGTCAATGGGAGAGTTGGATTCCACGACCTCTTTCCCTTATGGTCAATGCATAAGAACCAACAAGCATGACCACAGTCTCTTGCTTAAGTGGCCTCAGCCACACAGGGTCAGGCTACCCTCTGCCTAGCCCACCTTGGTACAGGTATGGGTGCTAGAAAACTGAGCCACGGGCCTATTCACCGTCCTCCATCGTCACTGAGCCATGGGTCTGTTCACCATGCTCTATCACATATCCTTAGCCATGGGCCTATTCACCATGCTCTAACCACACTGAGCCATGGGCCTGAAACTGTGCTCTAAACATGCACTACTACTTAGGGCATAGGCGCACCCTGCATATTCAACAATATGTGTTCTGGGTTAACCCACAGGAGAACCCGTTTTTCCATCACCAAACTCCTAACGATGATGGATCTATGCCCAAGGCAAACTACATGAAAGATTCATCTATAATTAATTAATGCATTTTAAGAGGATTGCAAGATTCAACCAAGTTATGTAACATGTAAACTAAAACACAAGTAAACAACATAGATCTCATTATCATGTGTTACATTGTCATTCTTATTCTCAAAGCCATCAACATCATCCTGATCCATCACAAGGATCCAAAATTACATGTTACCACTTGGCCTCTTGCCAATCATCAAGATCCATCTCAAGGATCAACATTATAGGGATTCAATCCCATCATCAAGGCACACATTGCCATCCCATGGGTAACACCCATCATATATCACTGGGTTCATCATAACCCTTGATGTTCCACATCATGTTACTATCATGCCATTACCATGGCCTCATCATACAACTGCTACCTGCATGGTTAGTGAAATCACAAAGGAGCAATGATACTTGTACAAGGAACATCTATAACCCTTTACTTTATTATGAGAGTCAACCATACAACATAGATGAGTGTATCAAAGCATATCATTCTTATATATATCAAGCATAATAGTCGCATATACCATAGCATAACAAGAATTAGGGTTACCAACCGAACACAAGGTACAACCCTCACTAAATGTGTATCGGGTAAGGAACAACCCTCACCAAAGGCATCACAACCCTCACCAAAGGTGCAGTGTCTCTCACCAAAGAGTGTGACGCCCAGTACTATATCAGTTAAGCATGCAACTGTTCACCACCTACTGTATCGGCTAGCACCGATCTAAGGCTACAACTATATCGGCCAACCACTATCACTTAGGTATCTGGCAGCACCCCAAGAAGATATCGAGCAGCATCTCCTCAAGACACCATATCAGGCAACGGCTAAGAACCAACCTGTAATGCCCAAGCGTGTAGCATCATATTGGGCATGCAACGCTGCGTCATCCAACATGCATCACGCAACGCCCTGAGACGAACAATGTTGTGATGGGCAATGTACCTACAGGGGTAACAGGCAACACTACCCAAGAGGGTGCCATGCAAAGTAGCAGGGCCATGTCGCCAAGTGCAATGCCCAACACCCGACACAACCCCAACGTCCAACACAACCCCATATCATCCAAGGGATCAACTCTAACATCCAGTCTAGGCTCATATCGGCCAAGGACATATCGCCCAACATCTAGGGTTAGGATCCATGTCAGCTAAGAACCACATGACCTATCAGGCAAGGTACCATATTGGGTTGGTCATCCTCAACCTCACGACTGACACCAAGAAACCCTAATAGGTCAAGAGAGTTGGCTCACCTCTCAACAACCAAGTGAGAGGGGTTTTTCACAACTTCCATCACATATCGGGCAGCAAGGTGGGTCATCACCATATCGGCCAACCCTCCAACCTCAACTAGGTCAACACCAACCAAAGTCTCACCTCTCAAGTCCATGGTAAGAGAGGGGTATTGCCCAAGCAACTAGAGTGTAGACTCACCTCTCAACAACTAAGTGAGAGGGGCTTTTCCGACACAACTAGAGCTTAATCTCACCTCTCAAGACCAAAGAGAGAAAGGGATTTTGCCCCAAGAACACACCAAACGCACAATGGAGTTAGGAAACCCTAGGCTCACCTCTCAACAACTAAGAGAGAGGGGTTTTGCCCAAAGAATCCTAACCCAAAGGTTTGGCCAACAAGGTCCAAGAACACCTCTAAACCACACAACCATATAATCATATCCCAAAACATCAAGGTCACATACTAGAGCAAATATATTACTAACAAGATAAGCATGGCCAATCAAGATAGCATATAAACAAGAAACATAAAGAGAAGGTAATATAGTTAGGGTAGGAGTTATGTAACCCGCCTTAAGCTCTAAAGCTCCAAGCTCCTAGCGCCAAGCTCCAAGCTCCAAGGCACCACCTTTGACAAACACAAAGAAGAACAACTTGTAACCACCATGGCCGAAGAGAAGGGAGAAGAAGAAGAATGTGACAAGGAAAGGGAGAGATACTTACCACAAGAGAAGGAAAGGGATAAGATAGCAAGGTGTTTCGCCCAAGACACCAGTTGTATCAGCCACCACTTGCTCCTTTCTTATCCTAGCTCGGCCACCAAAGGAAGGGAAGCAACTAAGGGTGCTAAAGAGTCCTAGCTAGCAAGAAGGGTTTCTTATATGCTAAGGGGTAAAGGGGAAGAGCAAGGCAAGGTGGCACCCACCCTTAGCACACTTGTCCAAGGGTTATGCCACATGCTAGCACCCCAAACCACTTGTCTACGACTTGCCACCCATTAGCAAAGCAACGACCACTTGTCCAAAGTTGGTGACACAAATGAGGCTAGGCCAAGAGGGTGTGTGTCACCCAACATGGAAACCCGACACACCATGGTCGATACACCTCCTTGCCCGATACAACCAGCACTCCCTTGGCTGATACACCAAGGTCCAACCTCATACCAAGCCTCAACAAGGCTCAACAAGGCTCAATAAAGCCCAACAAGGCTCAACAAAGCCCAAGGCTACTCAAGCAAAGAGCCCAACCCATCCTCTCAACCCTAGAGGATGCAAGGAGAGACAAAGACATCTCTCAAGGTGACAAACTTGGGTAATTTGCAAGTTGCACCTCAACCTCTCAACAAAGCACAAACAAACCCTAATCACAACTCAGGTGATTAGCACACATCTAAACACAAGGTTTAGGCAAAGCAAATAGGGTAAGCCCAAAATGGAGGTTAGGGTCCTTACATAGATGGGTGAGGTCATGACAGCCAAATCTTCCAATGACCTTGTATGGTACCGACTTGTGAGAAGTTTGTGGTCGGTTGGAGCATGAACAGTATACTTCATCTCCTCAGGGCATAAGTGTGATTGTAAAATATGTTTAGTCGTGTAGCATATCTGCTTAAGGATTGAATACGAGAAACATTGTTTGATGTGCAATTCAATTATACATCTTAGTTGATAGATGATATTTATGTTCCTTTACATTCCTTGCAAAGCAGATAGATGATTTATAACTCTAACATGGGTAGATGCAATGTTCTCCTTAAGAAAGGAGATTACTTCATCTGTTCATACAGTTATTTATCATGCTTGTTAATATAAAAAGAACCTCTGCTCAGTTTATAAATGCTTAATATATGATAATAATATGGTCGGCGGAGAGTTATATCTCTCACTAGGACAATTGTCTCACCCTATGGGATCCACATTTTTAGGTGGACATGCACAACGTGGAAAAGAGCTTTCTACAGAGGAGGAACAACAACTGAGGTAGCAGTGACAGCTCAGGTTGAGTGTATTGTCTGTCGTGTCTTGTAGATAGAAGTCTTATGTGTTGTCTTTATTCGCTCAAGTCCTTGGAGTTGGTTCGTACTGGTTTCATGAATGATCTGAGATTTTGGCTTGAATGCCTCAAGGTTTTAAGTTGCTCCAGTATGTGTTTTGATAGAGCAACTGTTAAATGTTGTCCTCAAGATGAGATGTTGTACAATGTAATCATGATATGTATGAGTTTTGGATCTTTCAGTAAGAGTTTTCTAGAAAACATCTCCTTGAAAAATGGTTTTGAATTTTAGTGATTTTTGTTAATCCGATGATTATGTTTATTCTGCTTAATTAGTAACAATTTGTTTGTCGGTTTGATGACATTTGTTTCAATAGTTGTTTCCTAGTGAGAGATGATAAGATGTTTATAAAAGTTTCATGTAAGAAATGATAATGTTCAAAATAAACTAGGAAATGGAAACTTAGTAACATAATAATAATAATAATAATAATAATAAATGGATACAATAATAATAATGCAATCTTGATCATAGATGCTTTATGCTTATAGCCAAATAAGGGCTATAGTGTTTTGAATATTCTTAAAGGAGATAAGAGGAATATTTGTATTATATAAAGGATGTGAATAAGTATGATGGCTTGGCCAAGGTAATGCCTAGTAAAGGTGATGTGGTATTCAGTAATGAGATGCACAAGATTGGCAGAGTCCAATGCCTGGAATAGATGCATAGGATTGGCATAGTCTAATGTATAGCTTTTAATCATAGGATTGGTAATAACCCAATGCCTGGTTGTTAATCATAGGATTGGTAATAACCCAATGCCTGGCTGTTAATCATAGGATTGGTAATAACCCATTGCATGGTTGTTAATCACAAGATTGGTAATAACCCAATGTATTGCTGTTAATCACAAGATTGGTACTAACCCAATACCTGGCTGTTAATCACACGATTGGTAATAACCCAATACCTGGCTGTGAATCACAGGATTGGTAATAACCCAATGTCTAGCTGTTAATCACAAGATTGGTACTAACCCAATACCTGACTGTTAATCACAGGATTGGTACTGACCCAATACATGTTTGTCAATCACATGATTGATAATAACCCAATACCTGGTTGTTAATCACAGGATTGGCACTAACCCAATACCTGGTTGTTAATCACAGGATTGGTAATAACCCAATGCCTGGCTTTTAATCACAGGATTGGTAATAACCCAATGCCTGGCTGTTAATCACAGAATTGGTAATAACCCAATGACTGGCTGTAATATCACAGGATTGGCATAGTCCAATACCTGGAATAGTTGCACATGATTGTCATAGTTCAATTCCTGGAATAACCAAATCCAATACCTGGACAGATTATGATGATGCATATTCACATGACTGGTACAATTCAATATCTAATTAGTAGATTGGCTGAGGCCAACAGATAGAAATGAGAATGATTCATGGATGTCATACCATGATAATGAGTATCACATGATAAGCTTGAGATGTTGATATAGTATGATGGGTAAATGATATACATGTTCTTCATATTCTTTATAAAGTGAATAGATGATTTACTGCTCTATCACAGATAATTGCAATGCTTTAAAAGATGATAATGTTCTAAACTGCTTATCCTCTGCTCAGTTTAATACTATTTAACTGTGATAATAATATTGTTGGCAGAGAGTTATATCTCTCGCTGGGACAATTGTCTCACCCCGTGGGATCCACATTTTTTTAGGTGGACGTGCTCGGGGTGGGGGGGGTTGAGACCATATTGTAGAGGGAGAACAACAGCAGTAGGGACAATAGTGACAGCTCAAGTTGAGTGTACTATCTATCATGTCTTGTAGATAGAAGTCCTATGTGTCGTCTTTGTACTCTCAGGTCCTTGGATTTAGTAAGTGTTTGTTTTATGAACAATCTGAGATTTTGTCTTGTATGTCTCGAGGTTTGTTGTTGCTTTATGTATATGTTTTGAGAAAGAAACGATTATATGTTATCCTCGAGAAGAGATGGTACAATGTATGTACAATATATGATCAATGTGAATATCAGGTTTTGATTCTTCTCTAAAGAGTTTTCCTGGAAATGGATCTCTTTGCAAAAAAATGGTTTTAATTTTTAGTGATTTTTGTTAATCTGATGCTTATGGTAATTCTGCTTAATTGTAACAATTTGTTTGTCAGTTTGGTGACGGTCATTATAACGAGGAACATGTTGCTAAGAGCAATGTTGTTGCACCAAGAGAGGGTGCAAGGCATCAGTCAAGAGAAGGACAAGTGCCTGAGAATTCCTATCTTGACCCAATCATGATAGAGAATCCTATTTTTATGCTCTTGTTGGGTAGGTTAGGACAATAATGATCCATATAGTAGACTGGATACTAGCATTACAACCTAGGTTACCAGTCCTCAATGTAGAAACTTTGGGTTCTAAAAGGGTTCTTGAATGGCATAGTCATGTTGGAACAGTGGAAAATATGGGAAGGATTAACATATGGCAAGAAAATAGACTCTTCCATAAGTATAGACAGATAGTACATCTGTGATGGTAATGCCCAAGGAGGGGCAATAAGCTGAGAATTAAGGAAATGTCACTACAATTCTAGAGACATTTTCTTAGTTGTTCTAAAAAGCCAAATTTTTCAGTGCCACCAGTGCAATAAATGCCTAGTGCACCAGGGCAGTAATCACTATGAAAGGAAAAAGTCCTAACTTTCCACCTGTAAGAACCCATGGCTTAGTCTCTACATCGATAATAAGATCGATAAGACCATGGTACGAGGATAAGGCATGTTATAGATGTGTACATGTTGAGCATACTAAACCCTTTTGTTCAAAAAGAAGGTAGGAAATGACTCAACAATCAAGGCAGACTTGACAGGGCTTATGAAAGTTACAGCCCAATAATGTAAAGAGGCTAAAGCAACAACATGAAACAACTAGACTCTATGTGTTGAGTCAACCTGAAGCGGTAGATGACCGTGAGGGATAACAATCAGATATAGCTTTTTTATTTCGATATGCCTTATCTTGATGTTATCTTATAATCATAAAAAAGGATTGTTATGGACCTCCCTATTGATTGCCCTATGGGGACATAGGGAAGAAATGATGAGAGCTAGAATTTATATTATGTTCAGTATTCTTTTAAATGCTCTATAATTGCTCTTATTTGTGTGAAAGAGGATGAGGTATAGAAGTGATGCTTAGAGAAAATCCAGGAATGCTAATCCTATGTTTTTGATGATATGAAAAGTAAGGAATATGATAGTAAACAAAGTGCATACTACCTAATCTTAGTACTTGTATACCCTGGCCAGGTATTCAACTATTGAAGAAAAGGTGAGTATGGAACTGTTAGATTTTTATCTTTCTGATTACTCTGATCAAGTAGTCATTTTAAGACAATTTAGTGAGCATAATGAAATTAGAAATATGGCATGGATATTTTTATCACATCCTAAGTACATTAAATGGAATCTGAGATGATCTTAGATCAATCTGTGTGTATGAGGAAGTAAAAAGTATAATCCTCATGATAAGAGAATGAGAACAAGGGAGATGATCCCTGTCTGATAAAGTCTGTGTGAATAGTAAAGATCTTTTCCCATGATGTGGAAATGGGAAATGTGATAAAATCACAAAATGTTCATGAACATGTTAGAAAATAACAAAGAAAGGAGTGATGACATGTAATCATCCTTATAATTCCTATGCGGGTGGCAAGGAACCTGGGATGAAACAAAAGTAAATGACTCATGAATAGTGGAAAGTTCATGCAATAATTAGAGGAGATGATAATCTCTTATCTTTGATAAACAACCCTGGGTGATGATGGGGTGATAAGAGGAATATGTTTCTTTGTGTTCTTTCCTTTCAGGGACATGGTAATCAAGTGGGTCTTATGACACTTGATGTGCATGAGTTAAAAGTGTCCAATTGATGGATACTTAGAAAAGTATCAGTTTGTCCTGGACTTTGGTTCTAAGATAAAGATATGTGTAACAAGTAATGTCCCAGGATGAAAGGAAGATCCTTTTATATGTGTGTCTTTGGTAATAACAACAGAGAGATGGGAATGATGAGGATATGTGTATTCGACACATGTGACAGATGCTAAGATAAGGAATTCTGGTATCTAAGAAGTTCCAGATGGTATGAAAAAGTGAAAACATAACTTTTAATCCGATAATTAATGTTTGTTACCTAGAATGGCCAACTATGAAATTAGTCTAGTTATATAAAACAATATCGACATCATATGTTAGGGGTTTATGCTCTGCATAAACATGACATCAACAAGGATGAATGGGTTGAAGGAACAATTGTGGAATCATTGTGGGAAAATCTTATCAAGCTAAAAATAATTCCTTAGAATACCCCTATCTAGATGTGTTAAGGCAACTTATACATAACATCTATAGATACCTATAAGATAAGTTCTTAATTGATAAGTAACCTCCCCTTGTGATAAGAGAATATATAACTAATGATATAGTTGGTACAAGTAGTAAGAAAGTTTGGTGTTGTATCAACAGATTAGATGGCATAGCAGATGTATGATAAGACTTGTAGTCCCAAGTGGGTGACATAATGTATCTCTGGTCTTTCCTTGAAAGTGAAATGCTAAACTGAATGAGGAGTATGGAAGACTCCTCAGAATCAAGAATCTTATCACATAAAGTTGTAAGTTGAGAAAGGTGACAAATTAGTGAGGTTTGACACCTAAGTTAAATTAGGTATGTATAATGTTTCTCTGACTAAGAAAAATTGTTACCTGACACAGAGTTGACTCTACAGTCAATAATGAAAAGGACAGTGGAGTATGTGTCTTGTATGACAGATTCTATGATAACCCTGTATGGAAGAACTTTGTGTAGATAAAAGTTATATGACATCTCCATTACATTAAGATGTTATGTGTAGACTTGATGATATGATGAATGAATAATATGTCTCCCTTTACCAGGGATTTCGGGGATGAAATCCTTATCAGGGGTTTATCAATTGTAATGACCCTGACCTGGGTTATGACTTAAATCTATTTTTTTTGGCTAAGTAAGTTGCTTAGAAATTTAATATAATCCTCTAAGGTGTTTTTTTATCATGTGACACACTTATTTTCCAAGTTTGGTCATGATTGAATGTTGTTTGAGCAATGTTCCTTTATTTTGGACCAAAGTGCAATTTACCCAAGTTGAGGGGTTATATTGCAATATGTCACATGTTGAACGTGTCCTATATGTTTTAGCATCATAAGAGAGATAATGATGCTAAGTGGTGGCTTGTGGAAAGCCTAAATGCCAAGATTGAACTTGTTTGAACAATGCCAGTATTGTGTGCACCAATTTTGGTATAATTTGTAATTTACCCAAAATATAGGGTTGAAATGCAAATTACCACCGATAGAGTGTTCCTACTTCCTCTATGTATCATTTAGAGGATAGATAATGAATGAGACACCATGTTTGAATCATCTATGAGTGGTAGTATGCTTGGTGATGAAAAGACCAAGACAGGGGTTGAATGGAAACCCTAATTTGAGCTTGTATTGAGTGTATCGGGTTGTAGTGTTTAATGGGAGTCCCTATCAGCCAAGGAGCCAAATATGATACCCACATATCGTTTTGTTAACTCTTTGACTTTTCAAAAATGATCTAAGAACTTCAAAAAATAAATGAATATCGGCTTGCAACTTTCCTTGGGAAAGGTTGCATTGAATTATGAATATAATAATGTGAGTGGAAGTGGATTGTCCTAGAAGATAACCAAAGGAGGCCGACCCTTGACCCTTTCATTATCCTAATGTTTTTATTTTTCATGGAAAGATAAATATGGAGTGCATGCAAGTACATGTGTCAATCCATGCATGGTCATGTGGCACCTACTAGTAGTAAATTGATGACACCTCATATACACACTTTTTAATGAACCTCGAGTATATATACCCTTCCTTTCACACCTAAGTGAACGTTTTCGAATCCTACCACCTTCTTTCTCTTAGATAACGTGCATGGAGTCTTGGTATCGTGCATGGGTGCAGCGGTATCATTCATAGGGCCTTGGTATCGACCATAGTAAGTGATATCGGCCATATCAAATGATATTGGCCATAGCAAGTTGATATCGGCCATAGTGGAGTGTTTTTGGACACAAGTGAGGGGGATATCGTCTGCAAGTGATGGCATATCATGCATTAGTAGTGACGTATCATGAAAGGTGCTAAGGAGCAAGAAGGATCTCAAATCTTAACCCTAAGGTAAGGCCATGATAATCTTCAACCTTAGATTGAAGCATGGATCTAGGGTTATGAACTTCCTTTCTTTTCTTCTTCACCAAGTTCTTAACTATGGTGATTCCTTGTATATGAAAGAGTTGTGAATTAGCCTTGGACTTTTGATAAGTCATATTCAACCTTAAGAACATGGAGCTTTGGAGCTTTGAAGTTGTTCTTAAGGTGGGTTATATAACTTGAACCCAAACATGTTATTATTCACCATCTTTCTTACTATACATGATGATCTACTTTCAATTCTAAAATTTTCTTGAATACTTGATATATTAATGAGTTCTATTGGTTTCTTAGACTTGTTATCCTTGTACTAGAACAAGTAGAATGAAGGTCTAGAGCTTGAAGATGATGGTATCACCTTATAAAGTGATATCGAATTCAAGCACACAAGCAAGCACCTCTAACACGATATGGTGATGCACCTACTTCACTAAAATGATATGGATTTGAGTGTATACTTTCTTGCACGATATGGTGGTGTAGTATATGTTGGTATGTATGCCCATAGAGCAAGTCATGTGATGATTTTAATGGGATACTTTGTAAATGATTTGAATAATAATAAAGGCAATTTCTGATCAATATGTTTTAACTATTTCTGAGATGATAGTTTAACATGATAGATGTCTAAAGAATTGTTTACTTGATGACGTATGCTTTTAGGTTAAGGACCTAAATGATGAGATCATACGTATGTTAAGAGTATACGTTCTTATTTAGTCCCTAGTCAGTTGTTATTGTGGAAATAACCATAGACATCAATAACACTAAAGACTAGATTGTGTGTTGGTTGATGACAGAATCTCATTAGTCATGCTATAGTGATATCAGACCAAGAACATAGGTACTTGTTAGAGAACAAGTGTACCGGACAGACCCACCATGAGAGTGACACATGGAACCATGATTTGGTAGTCACAGTCAGCTCTCACAGTGATGGTGGTGAATGTGATTCTTCGACCTGAAATCACTACATTCAACACATGTCGTTGGGTACACTTTGACATCATCAAACATAGTCCTGAAACATGGGTTGTTATAAAGGTGATGATTGGGTGACTTTGACACATGGGGTTTTTGAGGGGTGAGTGATAGATATGAGATTTGTCCCTCCTAAGGGAGTTTAATGTCCATGGCCACTTGATGAGTATGATTGAGAAAGGCATGCACATGAATGTGTGAATCAATACATGATATTGATGTCACACACATCTCACCCAGTCTGCTCTGAGATCAAGGAAATGGATGAATGTTGAAAGGATGACTGTACCATGCCTTGAGTTCATTCAGGACATTAGTGACAAAGGAATTATACATTCACTGTAACACCATTCACATATTATAGGATTGAAAGTTGTTCTCCAACTTTCTATTTCACTTGGGTAGCACTGATGTGTGACTAGGCACCGCTCTTTGCTTGTGAAGTCATAAGTGTTATGGACTTTCACTACCAACGTGAAATGGACTTGCAAGGTCACAGACATAGGATTTAACCTAGAAGAGGAGTTTATCCACAAATTATGTTTAGATTGATTACTAAAGGAGTTTAGTAGTTCAATTAAACACTCAATCGATTGATAGCTCAAAATCATAGTTTTCAAGGTGTTGGACCAATTGATTAGAGTATCAGATTGATTGAAACTGCAATTGACTGATTTTGCATAATCTGCACTTCCAACCGATCGGCTCATGAGATGAAGCGATTGGCTCAGGTTGGTGAACCGATCGGCTCAACTAGTGAGACGGTCGGCTCATTTGACCAATGGAGATCGTTTGGAAAGTTGATTTTGCAAATATAATTTGTTTCACTTGTACAAATTCGATTTGGACAAGGATTAATGTTTGATTAATCAAAAACAAATATGAAAGTTAATTTGAGTTGGACCAGGACCAGGAACCGATCAGCTCATGTGATGAACCGATCAGATCAAGGGTGCCAAATGATCGGTTCAGGTGTGAACCGATCGATTGAGGTCACCAAACGACCGTTTTAGGGTTGAAACGATCGGTTTAGCTGGTGCAGTTGGTTGTTTTGTGGAAAATCTCAAACCCTTCTACTCCTGTTTAGTCCCACATTGCCCGGGGTAGAGAACCATGTCCCATGACCCTCCTATATATAGGGGTGTTGGGGGCTTCTCAAAGTACAACTCAGAATACCAGTTGCTCTGCAAAGTTGTTGTTCTCTCTGGTTTTGGTAACCAAGAGAGCCCGAGTAAGTGCTACCCGATAAGGGAGGCACAATAAGGGAAAGACAACTGCAGAAAAGCAACTGGTTGCAGGAGAGTGAGTCGGTGACTAGTACGCAGACAGGAGGGTGTGAATCGTTCTAATTTTTTGTAGGACAAGGAGATCGGAGTTCCAGGCAGTCTGTGTGGACGACTACAGAGGCGGGAGACTTCTGCCACTCGGAGGACAGGTGTCAATCCCGACAGTCCCGGTGAGACCAAGAGCTGCACAGACACCGTCCAAGACTGGAGGTGAAGACCACGCAAGCCGCGAGGTATCATCGCAGAGCAAGCCTCGGGACAAGGTATGCCTCTACAAACCATCTTTCCTATTGTATAGATGTTGACGTGATTCCTTCGTTTTGGGTTTGGGAGAAGAAATTTTTTGTTTCCACTGCGTTCTCTGTCTCCCCTAAAACCCAACAGTGGTATCAGAGCCAGGTCAACTTCTCTATGCTTTAGGATTATCGATCTGATCGATTTTGGTTTGTCGCCTTTATTTATTGCATACGATGTGAATAAAATTGGCTTTATGCATGTCCAATCCTAAATCCATAAATTCCTATATACATATATGATATGTAATACGAATGCACTCGATACACGTCGCCCTTAAATGAGTTTTGTGGTGGATGTATGGTGCGCTCCCGCTAGAGGCTTGCAACAAGTGCAATCCACGAGGTCGGGAGGCACGGGATGAGATGGGATCTTTGCTTTCAAAATTTGTATGGTCCCACACTAACTACCTACTTCTACTAAGACATTACACCTGTAAGCGCACGGGGTCGTGTCGTAGTATAGGTGAGGTGGCAAGTACAGGGTCGATCCGCGAGGATAAAGGGGGCACTAGAGTTAGATGGTGTGAGCTACGTTCCTAGTGCGGAGACTAGGGTTAAGGGTTTAAAGGTTGTTTTGATTGTTAACTAAGGATGAACAAGCAAGCAATTAAAGGCAGGAATGAAATCTACGTTAACCCTAGACTAGATTAAGGCTAAACAAGCAAGGAAAGACTAAGCTAGGTATGAAAAGGCAAATTACACTAAGGCAAGCAAGAGAGAAGCAAAAGAGCAATTAAAGAACTAAACTAGCATAAACAAGGCAAGAGCAAGGCAAGAAGCTAACTAAGCTAAGCAAACACAAAACTAGGGTTTTAAATAGTAAAGAGATGTGTGGGCTGTTTAGGGGTATGAACTTATCACTAAAGTTGGGGGGTGACATGTGAACATTATGATTCCATTTAGATTATCCAAACCAAACAACAAGTTAGAGTCTAATGAATTAACCTAAGCTACTAACTGGCCATGTATATGCTAGGTTGTGTATAGGGGAAATAGTCCCTAACACCCCCTACTACCCTTACGAGGCTCAATTGGGTTAGGGGTTAGGTTTAATTCAATTAGAGTCTAATCAAGTCTAGGTTTCTAGACTAGGCATTCCTAGGGCAATTAGGGGCCGAGGGTAGTAATGGGGAGGTGAGATTAGGGTTTTGGACCCCAATTCCCCCACATTCTAGCCTTGAGAAGGCTCCATGCTAATTGCACTAGAATTATCCAATCTAGCTACTTAGATCTCTCACTTAGGCTTAGGGAGATT
Source organism: Alisma plantago-aquatica (assembly GCA_963693085.1). Lineage (NCBI taxonomy): Eukaryota > Viridiplantae > Streptophyta > Magnoliopsida > Alismatales > Alismataceae > Alisma > Alisma plantago-aquatica. The sequence goes on along the minus strand of OY856412.1, from coordinate 869,435,791 downwards.
GATTAAGATGTAGGAAGATGGGAGGCAGCCTAGGGATCCAAGATTTGGACCTAGGGGCAAATCCCAAAATTCACACATATAAGCAATTTGCCTAGATTCCTAAGTGATTTCACACACAAACCAACAAGTAATCCATGGAGAATGAGATGCAAATAGAACATAATCATTAAGAAATGGAATTACAAAGTTTACATGTCATTTTCCCCCAACATGGTATCAAAGTAACATATTTGACCCCAAACAGCCCACCTAAGGGGGCCTAGCTACTCATGGAAATAGAAAATACAAAAAGAAAGGGGAAGAAGATGGAGGTGGCCATGGAGCTCGAAGTAGTGGTTGTCAATCCTCTCTCCAGCAGCAGCAGGTCGACCTCCTCCCTCCTCCAAGGTGCAAGGGTGAGAAATGAGGGGGATTATGGGTAGGAACTAGTGTAAACTAGTGATTTGGTGGTGAAAATGGTGGAATGGGGTGGATTTGAGGTGGATATGGAGTGGAATGGAGTGGATGGAGATTTGGGGAGCTAGGAGGCGATGGAAGGTAGCTAACCTCGTGCTCCAGCCACCACCTAGGTATATATAGGTGTGGGGAGGAAGCACTAGGTCAAGTAGGGGCAAAATGGGCAAAACAGTGAAAACTAGGTGAGTTTTGTGAGTAGCACGGTCGTGGTGGGTAGGGTAGGCCACGGCCGTGGTGTATGGGCACGGTCGTGGGAATTAAAATGGCTAAATGTCAGGTTGGTGGTCAAATATGGGCTGAAAAGGCCACGACCGTGGTGGTCACCACGGCCGTGGTGGGTTGAGGGTAGCACGGTCGTGCTGCATAGCACGGCTGTGGTGGGAGTTTGTAGCACGGCCGTGCTGCGTAGCACGGCCGTGGTGGGATCTGGTAGCATGGTCGTGCTGCGTGGCACGGCCGTGGTGGGTGGTCGCAGCACGGTCGTGCTGCGTAGCACGGCCGTGGTAGAGTTCTGCTTGATTTGGAGGTTGAGCCTGTCGATTTCTAAGTGACCTAGCACGGCCGTTTTGTTCCACCACGGCCGTGCTGAGTCCTGGGGCAGCACTTTGACTTGGATCTTTGGATTTTCTTGGACATCTTTGCTTCAAATGATCTTTGGCCACTAAGGGTAGGTTGAGGGAGCCTTGGACTTCACTTTGGGTCTTCTCCAAGGGCAGAGGAACCCTAGGATCACTCCTTCTCTCTCTCTTCCATCAAGTGTGGTCCAAATGCCTGAAAAACACGCAAATGATGTCCATAAGTGCATTTTATACAAATAAGCATATTAGGGGGAATGACATGCAATCTAACAGGTATAGATGTGATTGAAGAGCAATATAACACAAGATGAAGCCCTAAAATAGGGCTGCATCACCACCCCAAACTTGAAACATACTTGTCCTCAAGTATGCTCTAACTCAATCTCTCTACAAACTTTCACAAAAAGAAATGACAAATGCAATATAAAAGACGATTGTTGCTGAATGGGATCAAAGATGACTAAGTACATGCATTTCACCTCTCTCCTCTCCTTCTTTCACAATCCAATCATGAAAAGAGCACAGAGCATATCAACTTTAAATATAGCGCATAGAATACACAAGTTATCCATATTTCTTCCATTAAGTTCCGGGTAAACCGTTTCATGGTGGCGTTAATCAAGAATGACTAGGAGTGTTGTTTCACATTCATACATTCAATCTTATATCTCAAATCACACCAAATGACCCACGTGGCTGTGAAAAAGGGTAAAATGAGCTAAGTTTGATGTTTCCTAGCTCAATGGGTATGAAAGTGGAAGAAAGGGTTGCGGTAAGATTTTTGGAGTGTGTTTACACACTCATCTTTTCTTTATTTGAATGCTCTTAAACAGGAGCATCCTTTTATTTTATTTTTCTTTTCTTTTTCTTTTCTTTTCTTTTTCTTGCCCTTGGTGTAGATAGGGCATATGGTGGGTAGAGTGAAGCGGGGAGATAAAGGTATGGCCACCCCAAACTTTTAGAGGTGGCCAAGGCTGATTATGTGCACTAGGGCATCTTTTTATGAGGCGGAGGGGTATGAAGATGATGGAAGAAGAATCGGGTCAAAGAGGGGTCATTGGTATGATTTTCCACATAAGACATCCTGCATGAGAATTAATCCAACACTTCATCCAAGATATCACACCACATGAATGAACCAAATGGAATTGATATATCAAACAAGTAATTCCACAAACACTAATCGTTCAAAGCTTGTTCAATTTCACAATTCAACCAATTAAATCACAATCCTAAGAGAGGTGATGCACATGTAAAAAGTCAAGCATTGATACCACTTAGCAACAAACAATGGTGATTCACTTGCATTTGTCAAAGGTCAACATTTTAGTTCAAAACAGTAGAGATTGGGTCAAAACACAATTTTTAGACAAGAAGTTCCAAATTTGGGCAAAATTGGCCAAAACAGTGCCAAGTTGCCTTCAATCACATCTAAACCTATATTATTAAACTTAAAACAGAAAATAAGCAAATCCTAGCTAAAACATGCAAAAATTACCAAAAATCTACATGATATGCAATGCATGGCAAAAAGAGCAAAATTTTTGAAAATTACGCAAAAATAGCAAGGAAGCAAACTACATGGCATGCAAGTATGCAAAACAAGCACACAAAATATGGATGCACAAATATGAGAGATGGTTATACTGTTCATTCATCTAGAGAAAAAACTTAGAACAAGGAACATAGAAGAAAGTGGGGTAAACAAGGGCTTACCGCCCTACCACCCCAAACTGTTAAACCATGTTGTCCTCAACATGAAATAGAAGCTCAGAATGGTAGGGTAGAGGGCATGGAGTCGTAGTAGATAAATGCCCAGAGGGGAGAGAGATCCCAATGTGTCCATTGAGCAGGGGATAGCCTCCTCGGTCGTGGTGTGCACCGCGCCCATTTTGGAATGCATGCAACACGGCCGTGTTGTGTGGCACGGCCGTGCTGATATCCTTTCTATAGCTTCTCTACTGATTTGCAGTTTTCTCTTCATTTTTGTTCTCCTCCTTATCAATATCATCCATGCATCAATCTCCTTCCAATGTACCTGTCCTAAAATGACATAAACAACAAAAACCATGAAGCAAAAAGTGTGTGTGTGTGTGTTTTCTTGGAAAGTGTAAAAGCAAAGCAATTGTATCAAAAAGTGAAGGTTCGGTCAAAATTTCCCAAACCTATGTGGGTTGCCTCCCACAAGCGCTAAGTTTCATGCCTTCAGCCAGGCTTCTTGTTCTTTCACCATCAACCATGGTCCAAAAACAAAATGTTTTCACCCCCATCATAAGCAATCTTGTCAAATGCTTTCCTTGATTGATCTTCCTCCCAAGGGTCATGCGAGCTTCGTAAGTCTTTTTCAGCAATTCTCTCTCCTTGGGGATCATCATCATAGATCTTAATCAGCCTTGAGACCCTTAGAAATCTCATGCCATAGGTTTTCTCTCTCTTTAGGAATGGGTCTTCATAGGCACCAAAGAGAGGGGTCTCAATCATATCCATTTGTTCATGGGAAGTAGGGGGAGCATGTGATAGTTGTGTTGGTGGCATCGGTGTTGATGGTTGTTGGACTTTAGGTGGAGGAGGGCATTGAGGTTGGAAGGTGAATTGGTGGGAGGGTTGTGGTGATGGAGGTGGTAGAATGAATTGAGGTTGGAAGGTGAACTGGTAGGAGGGTTGTGGAAATGGAGGTGGTGGCAGTGTGTAAGGCTTAGGATAGCCTTGGAGGTAGGGTAGTGGAGGAGGGAATTGAGGTTGGAAAGTGAAGTGGTGGGAAGGTTGCGGTAATGGAGGTGGTGGCGGTGTGTAAGGCTTAGGATAGCCTTGGAGGTAGGGTGGTGGACGAAATAGATGGGTTTGTGCATTTTGGCCTTCTATCTTGTCTTCTCCGAGTGGCTTGTCACATGCACAAGGCACAACCAAACAAAAGAAAGCAAGTTAGCAAACTAATATACACAAAGAATGCAAAGAGTAATGAATAAAGAATAGCAATGATGAGGGCAGTAGCAAAAGTCAAACCAAAACTAACTAGCTAGGCCGAGCGCCTCTAATCCCCGGCAACGGTGCCAGAAAGCTTGGTGCACTCCCGCTAGAGGCTTGCAACAAGTGCAATCCACGAGGTCGGGAGGCACGGGATGAGATGGGATCTTTGCTTTCGAAATTTGTATGGTCCCACACTAACTACCTACTTCTACTAAGACATTACACCCGCAAGCGCACGGGGTCGTGTCGTAGTATAGGTGAGGTGGCAAGTACGGGGTCGATTCGTGAGGATAAAGGGGGCACTAGAGTTAGATGGCGTGAGCTACGTTCCTAGTGCGGAGACTAGGGTTAAGGGTTTAAAGGTTGTTTTGATTGTTAACTAAGGATGAACAATCAAGCAATTAAAGGCAGGAATGAAATCTACGTTAACCCTAGATTAGATTAAGGCTAAACAAGCAAGGAAAGACTAAGCTAGGTATGAAAAGGCAAATTACACTAAGGCAAGCAAGAGAGAAGCAAAAGAGCAATTAAAGAACTAAACTAGCATAAACAAGGCAAGAGCAAGGCAATAAGCTAACTAAGCTAAGCAAGCACAAAACTAGGGTTTTAAATAGTAAAGAGATGTGTGGGCTGTTTAGGGGTATGAACTTATCACTTAAGTTGGGGGGTGACATGTGAACGTTATAATTCCATTTAGATTATCCAAACCAAACAACAAGTTAGAGTCTAATGAATTAACCTAAGCTACTAACTGGCCATGGATATGCTAGGTTGTGTATAGGGGAACTAGTCCCTAACACCCCCTACTACCCTTACGAGGCTCAATTGGGTTAGGGGTTAGGTTTAATTCAATTAGAGTCTAATCAAGTCTAGGTTTCTAGACTAGGCATTCCTAGGGCAATTAGGGGCCGAGGGTAGTAATGGGGAGGTGAGATTAGGATTTTGAACCCCAATTCCCCCACATTCTAGCCTTGAGAAGGCTCCATGCTAATTGCACTAGAATTATCCAATCTAGCTACTTAGATCTCTCACTTAGGCTTAGGGAGATTGATTAAGATGTAGGAAGATGGGAGGCAGCCTAGGGATCCAAGATTTGGACCTAGGGGCAAATCCCAAAATTCACACATATAAGCAATTTGCCTAGATTCCTAAGTGATTTCACACACAAACCAACAAGCAATCCATGGAGAATGAGATGCAAATAGAACATAATCATTAACAAATGGAATTACAAAGTTTACATGTCATTTTCCCCCAACATGGTATCAAAGTAACATATTTGACCCCAAACAGCCCACCTAAGGGGGCCTAGCTACTCATGGAAATAGAAAATACAAAAATAAAGGGGAAGAAGATGGAGGTGGCCATGTATCTCGAAGTAGTGGTTGTCAATCCTCTCTCCAGCAGTAGCAGGTCGACCTCCTCCCTCCTCCAAGGTGCAAGGGTGAGAAATGAGGGGGATTATGGGTAGGAACTAGTGTAAACTAGTGATTTGGTGGTGCAAATTGTGGAATGGGGTGGATTTGAGGTGGATATGGAGTGGAATGGAGTGTATGGAAATTTGGGGAGCTAGGAGGCGGTGGAAGGTAGCTAACCTCGTGCTCCAGCCACCACCTAGGTATATATAGGTGTGGGGAGGAAGCACTAGGTCAAGTAGGGGCAAAATGGGCAAAACAGTGAAAACTATGTTAGTTTTGTGAGTAGCACGGTTGTGGTGGGTCACCACGGTCGTGGTGGGTAGGGTAGGCCACGGCCGTGGTGTATGGGCATGGTCGTGGGAATTAAAATGGCTAAATTTCAGGTTGGTGGTCAAATATGGGCTGAAAAGGCCACGACTGTGGTGGTCACCACGGCCGTGGTGGGTTGAGGGTAGCACAGCCGTGCTGCATAGCACGGCCGTGGTGGGAGTTGGTAGCACGGCCGTGCTGCGGAGCACGGCCGTGGTGGGATCTGGTAGCACGGCCGTGCTGCGTGGCACGGCCGTGGTGGGTGGTCGCAGCACGGCCGTGCTGCGTAGCACGGCCGTGGTAGAGTTCTGCTTGATTTGGAGGTTGAGCCTGTCGATTTCTAAATGACCTAGCATGGCCGTTTTGTTCCACCACGGCTGTGCTGAGTCCTGGGGCAGCACTTTGACTTGGATCTTTGGGTTTTCTTGGACATCTTTGCTTCAAATGATCTTTGGCCACTAAGGGTAGGTTGAGGGAGCCTTGGACTTCACTTTGGGTCTTTTCTAAGGGTAGAGGAACCCTAGGATCACTCCTTCTCTCTCTCTTCCATCAAGTGTGGTCCAAATGCCTAAAAAACACGCAAATGATGTCCATAAGTGCATTTTATACAAATAAGCATATTAGGGGGAATGACATGCAATCTAACAAGTATAGATGTGATTGAAGAGCAATATAACACAAAATGAAGCCCTAAAATAGGGCTGCATCAATGTACAGCAAGGTTATGGCCAATAAACCCTATGTTTGTGTGCTTGGATGTATGTGTTTGCTTGCATCTCGGTCTGCGCACCGATTCCCCATCTATTATTCCTGATGTAACTCAAGATAACTCGATATTTCTTTCCTACCTTTGCTCCCCCCAAATGTAACTCGGGGTTTCCTTTTTCAAATGTAAAATAGGATAGAATTTTATTTCCTATTATGTCAAAGAACGGTAGACCTTTTTGACGACCAGTTCGAGGAGCGAGACAACCTAGTGGCGGCTTGAGGAGATGCACAATGACCAGTGAACCGATCGGCTGGAGGTGCCAGTCGATCAGCTGGTGGCACCCAACCGACCAACCTGATGGCAAGCTGATCAATCATGGAGATGAGTTGATCAAACCCAGAAAGGAAAAGCACAGAGTTCATCTTGTACAGATTGCAAATGATGTGGACCTAGATGACCATGATTCCTCTTGGCTCGAGGAATCACATTAGGATGGCCATAATCATTGCTTTTATCGTTTTGCATGTTTTCTGTGGGATATAGCATGTATATGACACTTACTATATTGTGGTGATTGGATATGTATTTATAAAAACCAAATCCCTCATCTAAATATTAAGTCTTTTACGTCCTCCACTAGCGGCACACATGAAAAACTTAATCGACCAAGCGTAGGTTATGCCAAAGTGTGGTGCGCCGTCTATCTCGTAGAAGTGTGAAGAGTAAGCATGTAGGTTCTGCCAAAGTAGGGTGCATGTTTACCATGTCGGCTTTTGGGTTAGACTTAACTGGTGATTCTTAGAGTGTCTAAGCCCAGAGGCAAGGAATGTTCATGGCAAGGTGTTGCGCATGTTCATTCATCAAGAGTTGCACATGATGCAATTGGCATGATGGCCTACCTGAATAGTCAAGTTATGGGCGATCAGCCAAAGCAGACTCATGACTTGATGAAATACGGATCTTGACCCACTAGAAGATTGTACGTTGTAATCTTCTGAATTGATGGTGAGGGCTGTCAATTTGAATCAAAATAGTGGGAGCAGTAATTAATTAAAGGTTGAATTAACTACTGTCAAATTTTATTCAAATCAAATCAAAAGGAGTTTTCACAAATGCAATTTTCTCTTATAGAATGGCAAAAGAATCATCTTTTAAAATGGGCAAATTAATTGAGAATAAATTCCATAACTGGTTGAGGGTTGTGAGAAGTGTTCTGCACAATCCAGAAATACCGGTAGCCCTTGAATCCACTCTATGTGCACTTAAGAAGAAGGATAGTTCATTGATGGAGATCAATGGAACAAAGTCTAAGGACAAAGGTGAGGGAGAGAAGGGTTCTCTCGCCAAACCAATGTCAGAATCTTCTACGCTCAAAACATGGAGAGGATGGAAGGAACGATGGAAGAAGAAGCGAGAGATAGAGATCTCTACTTCTGGTGTATACGTGATAGAGATTAACTTTACTACTTCTTTGTCATGGTTACTTGATACCGGATGTGGATCTCACATTTGTTCAAATGTGAAGGATCTCAAAAGAAGTAGGACTTTGGGAAAAGGCGAGGTTGAACTACATGTTGCCAATGGGGCAAGGGTTTCCACCAGTGCTGTAGGAACCTATGAGTTAACTCTACCTAGTGGGTTAATAATAGAGTTGAAGAACTGCTATTATGTACCTACCATAAATAGGAATATCATTTCCATTTCTTGTTTGGACAAGGATGGTTTTGAATTTCTTATTAAGAATGGAAAGTGTTCCATTTCAAAAGATGGGATCTTTTATGGCAATGCCCAAATGTCTTATGGTCTATACTTGATAGATCTATAGACAAATATATACAACATAAACACCAAAAGGCAAAATCTCAACAACTCAAACAAAATGTATCTTTGGCATTGTCGTCTAGGGCACATAAATGAGAAATGCATTTCTAGACTCCATAAAGATGGTTATCTAGACTCTTTTGATTATGAATCAATAGAGACATGTGAATCTTGTTTGTTGGGCAAGATGACCAAGACTCCCTTTTCAGGTAAAGGTGAGAGAGCTAGTGATCTATTAGGACTCATACATACTGATGTATGTGGGCCTTTTAGAACTAATTCTAGAAATGGGTATCAGTACTTCATTGCCTTCACTGATGACTTCAGTAGGTATGGCTATGTGTACCTGATGAAATATAAGTCAGAAACCCTTGAAAGGTTCAAGGATTTCATGAATGAAGTACAGTTGCAACTTGGTAAAAGTATTAAATCACTTCAATCCGATCAAGGTGGAGAATACTTAAGTCAGGAGTTTGAGGACCTTCTATGAGCCCATGGTATTGTATCACAATGGACTCCGCCTAGAACACCACAGCATAATGGTGTCTGAAAGAAGGAATCATACTTTACTGGATATGGTGCGATCAATGATGAGTTTTTCTGATCTTCCAATTTCCTTCTGGGGTCATGCTCTTGAAACCGCCACATTTACACTTAACCGAGTACCATCTAAATCGGTTCAAAAGACACCATATGAGATATGGACTGGGAAGCATCCCAATATGTCTTTTATGAGGATTTGGGGGTGTGAGGCATATGTCAAGAAAATGTTTCCTAACAAGCTAGGCCATAGATCAGATAAATGTTATTTTGTTGTATATCCTAAGGAAACCAAGGGATATTACTTATACTACCCAACTAACAACAAAGTGTTTATTTCCAGGGATGTTGTGTTCCTAGAAAAGGAATTTATTTCTAAAGGAAGCAGTGGGAGGAAAATAGAGCTTGAAGAGGTTCAAGCCCAACAAGAAAACATTGAACTGGTAGATGTACAAGAGGAACATAGAGATTTACAAGGTGTTGTGGAATCTCAGTCTCCTCAAGTAACACAAGGACCTCGTAGATCTAGTATGACACACCTTGAACCTGAGAGGTTTGGATACCTTGTGAGTCAGGAAGGCAATGATTTGATCATAGATGATGATCCAACTACCTATCTAGAGGCTATGGAGGGACCAAATTCTAAGAAATGGCTTCAGGCCATGAAATCCGAGATGAAATCCATGTACTCCAACAAAGTATGGACTTTGGTGGAACCACCCGAAGGGATAAAACCCATAGGGTGCAAGTGGGTCTTCAAGAAGAAGACCGACATGGATGGCAATGTGCAAACTTATAAAGGCAGATTGGTTGCAAAGGGTTTCTGACAAGTTCAAGGTGTTGACTATGACGAAACTTTTTCTCCAATAGCCATGATTAAGTCCATCAGGATTATGCTTGCTATTGCGGCTTACTATGACTATGATATTTGGAAAATGGATGTTAAGATCACATTCCTTAATGGGAATATAAATGAGGATGTGTACATGACACAACCTGAAGGTTTTGTATATCCAAAGAATGCCAATAAAGTATGTAAGCTACAAAGGTCAATCTATGGATTGAAACAAGCGTCTCGGAGTTGGAATCTTCAATTTGATGAGGAAGTCAAAGTGTTTGGTTTTATTCAAAATGAAGATGAACCTTGTGTGTACAAGAAGGTTAGTGGGAGCACGACCACATTCCTCATATTGTATGTGGATGACATACTATTGATGGGGAATGATGTCTCAACCTTAGAGAAAGTAAAGACTTGGCTTGGGAATACTTTCTCAATGAAGGACTTAGGAGAAGCATCCTACATTCTAGGTATTAAGATCTATATAGATAGATATAAAAGGATTCTCAGACTCAGTCAAAGCACGTACATTGACAAAGTGCTGAAGAAGTTCAACATGGAGAACTCAAAGAGAGGCAACATCCCCATGCTACATGAAGTCACTGTCTCTAGAGCTCAATGTCCCCAATCTTGTGAAAAGAGGGAGCGTATGAATGGGATCTCATATGTGTCAGCCATCAGATCCATCATGTACGCTATGTTGTGCACATGCCCAGATGTCTCATATGCTCTCAGCATGACGAGCAGGTACCAGTCAGATCCTGGGGATGCTCACTGGACAGCAGCAAAGAACATCTTCAAGTACTTGAGAAGGACTAAGGATCAGTTTCTTGTATACGGCGGTGAGGAAGAACTGGTTGTAAAGGGTTACACTGATGCGAGCTTCCAAACTGACAAAGATGATTATAGATCACAATCAGGATTTGTGTTTTGCCTAAACAATGGAGTTGTGAGCTGGAAGAGTTCCAAGCAAGAAACAGTTGCCGATTCTACTACAGAGGCCGAGTATATTGTTGCTTCACATGCAGAAAAGGAAGTTGTGTGGATCAGGAAGTTCATCTCTGAACTTGGTGTAGTTCCCAGTAGTTGTGATGCAATTGAGCTTTATTGTGACAATAATGGAGTTATTGCTTAAGCTAAGGAGCCCATATCACATCAGCGGTCCAAGCACATACTGTGGCACTTCCATCTCATACGAGAGATTGTACAGTGAGGAGATGTGAAGATTTGCAGAGTACCAACTGAAGACAACAAAGTTGATCCACTAACTAAGGCCCTTTCTCAGAAGAAGCATGATGGTCATGCTAGGTCACAAGAACTGAGGTTCCTAGGTGACTGGCTCTAAGTGCAAGTGGGAGTTTGTTGGTATGTATGCCCATAGAGAAAGTCATGTGATGATTGTAATGGGATACTTTGTAAATGATTTGAATAATAATAAACACAATTTCTGATTTATATGTTTTAACTGTTTCTGAGATGATAGTTTAACATGATAGATGTCTAAAGAATTGTTTACTTGATGACATATGTTTTTAGGTTAAGGACCTAAACGATGAGATCATACGGATGTTAAGAGTATACATTCTTGTTTAGTACCTAGTCGGTTGTTATTATGGAAATAACCATAGACATCAATAACACTAAAGACTAGATTGTGTGTTGGTTGATGACAGAATCTCATTAGTCATGATATAGTGATATCAAACCAAGCACATAGGTACTTGTTAGAGAACAAGTGTACCAGACAGACCCACCGTGAGAGTGACACATGGAACCATGATTTGGTAGTCACAGTCAGCTCTCACAGTGATGGTGGTGAATGTGATTCTTCGACCTGAAATCACTACACTCAACACATGTCGTTGGGTACACTTTGACATCATCAAACGCAGTCCTGAAACTTGGGTTGTTATAAAGGTGATGATTGGGTGACTTTGACACATGGGGCTTTTGAGGGGCGAGTGATAGATATGGGATTTGTCCCTCCAAAGGGATTTTAATGTCCATGGCCACTTGATGAGTAGGATTGAGAAAGGCATGTGCATGCATGTGTGAATCATTATGTGATATTGATGTCACACACATCTCACCCAGTCTGCTCTGAGATCAAGGAAATGGATGAACGTTGAAAGGATGATTGTACCATGCCTTGAGTTCATTGAGGACATTAGTGACAAAGGAATTATACATTCACTGTAACACCATTCATGGATTGCAGGATTGAAAGTTGTTCTCCAACTTTCTATTTCACTTGGGTAGCACTGATGTGTGACTAGGCACCGCTCTTTGCTTGTGAAGTCATAAGTGTTATGGACTTTCACTGCCAGCGTGAAATGGACCAGCAGGGTCACACACATATGATTTAACTTGGAAGAGGAGTTTATCCACAAATGATGTTTAGATTGATTACTAAAGGAGTTTAGTAGTTCAATTAAACACTCAGTTTATTGATAGATCTAAATCATAGTGTTCAAGGTGTTGGTCAATTGATTAGATTATCGGATTGATTGAAACTACAATTGACTAATTTTGCACAATCTGCACTTCCAACCGATCGGCTCATAAGATGAACCGATCGGCTCAGGTTGGTGAACCGATTGGCTCAACTGGTGAGATGGTCGGCTCATGTGACCAATGGAGTTCATTTGGAAAGTTGATTTTTCAAATACAATTTGTTTCACATATACAAATTCGATTTGGACAAGGATTAATGTTTGATTAAACAGAAAAAAAAATATGAAAGTCAATTTGAGTTGGACCAAGACCACAAACCGATCGGCTCATGTGATGAACTGGTCGGCTCAAGGGTGCCAAACGATCAGTTCAGGTGTGAACCAATCGGTTGAGGTCATCAAATGACCGTTTCAGGGTTGAAATGATCGGTTCAACTGTCGCAGTTGGTTGTTTTGTGGAAAATCTCGAACCCTTCTACTCTTGTTTAGTCCCGCATTGCTCGAGGTAGAGAACCCTTGTAACATCCCTGACCTGGGTTATGTTCTAACCCTAGGAGTTTTGCCTAATAAAGTTTATTATATGCTTTCTCTTAATTCTTGAAAAGTAATTAAGGCTCAAGAGGAACTTATATTTCAATTTTAGTCCTTTTTGAATAATGTTGGAACATTGTTTTGTTAATTCTCTTAATTCTTGAAAAGTAATTAAGGCTCAAGAGGAACTTATATTTCAATTTCAGTCCTTTTTGAATAATGTTGGAACATTGTTTTGTTAATTTTGGACTAAAGTGAAAATTACCCAAGTTGAGGGGTTAACTTGCAAATTGTACATCATAAAATGTTCCTCATATGTTGAGACATCATAAGAGTTAGTATTATGCAATGGTATGGCTTCCACAAGCTTGAGCACCAAGATAGAGCTTGTTGAGCAATCTTTGTGCATTAAAACCTAGTTTTGGTGTAATGTGCAATTTACCCAAAACCTAGGGTTCAATATGCAAATTACCACTTCCTGAGGGTCCCCCATGTTTCTTGTCATCATGTAGAGCAAATAAAATGAGAGGGGCGCCTCATTTGAATTATTTTGGAGGAGGGAGAATCTTGGTATTAAAATAACCAAGATTTAAGCATAAATGGAACTTTAATTCAATTTAATGCAAAAAGAAATATATTAATTGAAGAGCCCTTCAACCAAAAGTTGAGGGATGAATTTTCAAAAGGGTTGGACGAGATTTTTCCTTGCAAAGGAACGAAAAGATCTAGTTTGAGTGGAGACTCCACTCACATTAAGTTAATAAAAAGTAATATCCACTAAAAATGGGATATTAGTATAATATGATTAAGGTGCTTAATTTATTTTCTTTTAATTCTTGGATAATGAAGAGTTTTTGCAAGGGGGAGAATATGGCTTCGTGGACAAGGAGTTTAGGGGGATATGTTTCAACAATTTTGGAAATTAATGGAATTAATTCCATTTTCTCTTTCCTTGGAATTTCCTTATACAAGTCTCATTTTCTACCCACTCAAGGATCTTTTTCGGAATTCCTTTTCTCTTCTTACTTTGGCTGACCACAAGAGAGCTTAGGAGAAGGAGAAGGACGACCCCCAAACTTTTGGTAATTTCTTTACCTTCTTTCACCTTGGTTTCATGGTGAAAACCAAAAATCAAAGCTTGATTTCTTGTTTTCTCCATCCAATCTTCAACTCTAGCCACCTATTTCATCCAAAAGCGTGAGAACGGACCTTGGGCAGTTGTTAAAGCTTCATCCACCATTGGAGTTGTGGAGCTTGGAGCTTGGAATCAGATTATAAGGTGGGTTATATAACTTAAACCATTAAACATTGTTATTACATTCAATTCTCCATGATTTGTTATTTATCTTGTTCTATGTTGAACTTCTTTTGATTCATTGCTGTAATTTCCATGAAAATGGCAGTACTTCTTGGATGAATGAAGGGAGATGATGATGACATCATCTTGGAAAATTTTCCCAAGAAAATCCTATTCCAAATGGTTTCAACAAAAGCGTTCAATCAGTTTCCACAAGATCGTTTGAACTTAAACGGTTTCATCAAACTGTTTGGAAGTAAACGGTTTCATCAAACCGTTAGGGAGCAAATGGTTTCAAACCATTTGGAATAGTTGACCATGGTTGACCATTTAGATTTTTGATGCTAAAAATGATGGTTGATGACCTATTATATATATAAGTTATTGATTTCAAAGGGATCATTAGTTTAAGGTCCATGAAGTAGCAAACCCTAATCGGGTTAAGTACTGATTTTCTAATTAATTCATTTAGAACTTTGGGTTAATTAACCCAAACGGTTTCAAAACCGTTTGGAGATCGCCCAAATGGTTTCAAAACCATTTGTAGGTCAACCAAGACCGTTTGGAGGTCTAGGGTTGAGTATGGATGGGTATTTGAAGATCCAAAGATACTAAATTGTAATGTAATCAATTGTTGATTTGGTGATCAATCCAATGACCTAAACCCTAATAAGATTCCACCAATTTTCATGTTGGAATGGGAAAACGGTCTCAAGACCATTTGTAGGTCATCAAAACAACCTCAAGACCGTTTGAGCTCAGGTCATACCCAATTTGAATGGAGCTCCAATGATTTCAAGGTAAATAGTTTCACGATGACTAACATTGAAGGTTCATCGATTTCAAACCTTAATCCAATTAAATTCAAAACCTTAATTGATGATCAATTGCAAGTCAAATCAATTGAAGGATGATTTATTAAACTCAATTGAAGTATGATGCTAGGTTCAATTGGAGAGTGGTTACATGAATTCAATCGATGAGGGAATCAACCTTGGAAACCCTAAATCAATATAAGTGTTTGAGATCATTTTTGGTCCATTTGGTTTTGAGGAGGTTTGGACCAAACGGTCTCAAGACCGTTTGAGTCCAAATGGTCTCAAGACCATTTGGGACCAAATGGTGTCAAGACAGTTTGGGACCAAACGATCCCAAACCGTTTGAGGCCCAATCAATCTCATGAATGTTTTGGTTAAACAGTTTTGCGCACAAAGTTTCTATTTGGTTTCAAAACCGAATGAGGTCAAGCACCTCAAGACCCCATGGATGGTCAAAGGTGGTGATTGAAGGATTGAAAGTCCAAGGGCCAATAATTGTTGAACTCTGACAATTCAATCGATTGAAGGTTTCAATGTATCAAAGCATGTTCAATTGATTGATGAGTTCATCTAGAGAACCCTTGCGGTTTTGAGACTGATTTGGCCCAAACGGTCTTGAGACCATTTGAGTCCAAACGGTCTTGAAACCGTTTGGGGTCAAACGGTTTCAAAACCATTTGGAGATCAAATGGTTTCAAAACCATTTGGTGATGAAACCTTAAAACTGAATAAAGGTCAATTGTGATTCAATCATTTGGAAATTGAAGGTGATGATTGTTCCAATGATCCAATGATTGATAGTGATGGTAATCAATGAAGGTACAAAAGTTGAAATCCTAAAAGTACCTAAATGATTAGTACCATTAAAGGGATAAACCCTAATTTCTTATAAGAACAAAAAAACTTAGTACACTATGCCATTCATAGTTGTATGTACTTGATTGAAAGGTTGATATAACCTAATCAAGTTGAGAGGATGATAGAATGGAAATCATACATAAGTATGATTCGTGTGGTGATGAAGGGTATGATCCTTAGCAAAGAGATCATGAAACCCTAATCATGAGCATAAACCCTAATTGATAAGATTATTGAACCCTAACCCTAAATTAGGGAAATTCTGAATGAAACCCTAATCTAGGAAGATAATGTGATATGAATTTAGGGTAATGACATGAGTAACCCTAATTCATGGTATTTTGGTCCAAAACCCTAATTTAGATGAATAGTAACCCCTAATTGTGGGGTATTGAATATAAACCCTAATCTAGGGTAATGTGATGTGAATAGTAAACCCTAATTCTAAATAAGGTAAAGGTGTATGTGAAACCCTAATTCTAAGCTATACTATATAGCATGAAACTATAATCTTAGACAATGAAATGATGAATCATTGTTCCTAATTGATCAAAGGGGATGTGTAACCCTGATTGAAATGAAAAAGGAAACCCTAACCCTAATAAGGGAATAGTGGTGTTACTCTTGAATAGTGATGCTATAATTGTTATGCATAGTGTTGATATGTAATTGATATAATTGTTATTATGTGCACTAATTATGCAGGTTTCATGAGATGTTGGACATAGCGGGGTATGAGCTATGATGTCTTACTATTGAAATTGTTTTATGGGCCTTGTGAGCCATAATATGTTGTGTTGCCTAGAGAGAGGTAACAAGAGATATTAATGGGCTTCAAGAGACATGTGAAATACCTACATTGCAATTATCATGTTTACATTGGTCAGATGACCTGAAGGCATTAAGTTACCTGTTAAAGTGGTAACAAATGTTTTGATGAACTAAGGGTTTGAACACCCATATTCTTGAATCATGATGATGAGATGATAAGAGACTGAGATCCCAATGTTAATAAAGTTGTGAAAAGAACTTGATATAAATAGTACTCATTCTTTATAGCAATTGTTATAGTGGTTTATGTTTGAAAACATGCTTGATGCTAAAAGAATATTGTAATGTACTTAAATAATCAAGTGAAATGATATCATGTAGAACCTTGACCATAGATCCATCATCGTCAGCAGTTTGGTGATGGTGAAACAGGTTTTCTTACGGGAACTCATGGAGGGCATACTTTTGAGTGTGTGGGGGTTATGGGCGTGAATATCCTTACGCCCTAATGGAGGAATTGATGTGAGATAAACATTAAATCTCTCAATCCTTAATTATATATATGATGGGATGGATGTATCACTAATCTCCTGATGATGTTAATGTCAAATCGATGTGAGATAAATATGAAATCTCTCGATTGCGAAGAGAGTACAGCATGCCACTGTAACTCTAATAGCGAAGTTGCCAGTATACCCTGGAAAGCTATTTAGCAGAGACACAAGAGGTCCTGCATTTGGTCCTCACACTGACTGAGGAAGATGAGGTCATGGGAATCTAGCTCTTCTATCGACCTATGTATGGTACCGATTTTGATTTTGCAATGGTCGGTTGGAGTATGAGTGGTATACCTCATCTCCTCAGGGCTTAAGCTATGATTGTAAAAATGTAATCAGCCATGTAGCGTATTTGCTTAGGATTAGCATACGAGAATCAATGGTTGATGATACATTGTTTAGTATATCTTAGTTGAATAAATGATATACATGTTCTTCATACTCCTTATTGAATAAATGACATGCTGTCTTATCAAGACATAGCAGAATTGACTTGAATAGAGAATATTGCTCTACATAGTTTAGTCAATGATTTAACTGTTGTTGAATATTTACAATTCTTCTGTTCAGTCTTATTCTATTATCTACAATAATAATGTTTCTGGCGGAGAGTTATATCTCTCACTGGGACAATTTTCAATTGTCTCACCCCTGTGGGATTCAACTTTTTAGGTAGACGCCGAGGAAGAGGTAGAAACCCTACAGTGGGTACAGAACAATAACAGCAGCAGCATCAACAAGGACAGTAGTGAATCCTCAGGTGGAGACACTGGCTGTCATGTTCTATATATAGAGAGTCCTATGTGTCATCTCTGTACTCTCAGGTCCTAGGAGTCAGTAGTTAGTTTAATATTGATCTGAGATTTTGGCTTGATGCCTCGAGATTTTCATACTGCCTTTATATACCTTAACAGGGCAGTTGATGCTTGTAACTTTCAAGAAGGAGATGATACTAGTAATGTATTGATGAACCGGGATATAAATAACTTACTTTGGTTCTTTATGAAAAGAGTTTTTTCAGTTTATGGATCTCTTTGTAAAAAGTTTTAAATTTTTAGTGATTTTCAGTAATTTTGTTGCTAATGATCGCTTCCGCATTAGTTAATCTTGATTTATGAGTCAGACATCAAAATTTAGTTGGTATCAGAGCTCTAGGTTCACTGAGTCTACAGAGACATAGGATTAAGGTTGTTGAGTCTGTTCTAGTGTCTTCCAGTTTATCTGATAGTGTCTTTTGCTCATATAGGAGGAGAAGAAGAACTAAAGATGTCTGGATCACACGATGAACATGTTGCCGAGAGCAGTGTTGCTGTACCAGGAGGAGGTGCAGGAGACCATGATAGGGAGGAGCATGTACCTGAACAACCCCAATTCAATCAAGCTGATATGGGGAACCCAGCCTTCCATGCTATGTTTGGGCAGTTTATGGAAGCCATGACCCATATGACAGATAGGATGCCATTACCTGCACCTAGGGCACCTACCCACCATGAAAGACAAGGAGCCGGCAAGACATTTGAACGACTTTGCCGGGTTGGAGCCATAGAATATGCTGGTACAGCTGACCCAGTAGATGCTGACATGTGGCTGACTGAGTTGGAGAAGGCCTTTAGAATCCTTAACATCCCATAAGTTGAGAAGGTTAGACATGTTGTGTACCTTCTTAAGGGGAGTTCTGGTCACTGGTAGACCATAGAGGAGGGCAAGAGGCCTAGTGTGAAGATCGAACGGGAAGTATTCTGATGAGAATTCGTCAATAGATACTTTCCTAAGACGTTCCTGGATGAGAAGATCTTTCAGATTGAGAGATTAAGACAAGCACCAATGAACATTAACGAGTATGAGGCTAAGTTCATGGAACTTTTGCGGTTCTGTCCACATATGGCACCTACCGATGAAGAAAGGATTCGGCGATTTGAGAAAGGGTTGAACGCTGATTTGACCACTCCTGTGTCTTCTCTGGAGAATAGGGAGAGGTTTGCGACTTTTGTGGAGTCGGTTAGATGGATAGAGAGGTCTGTGACTGAGAAGCGACAGACTAAGAATAAGAAAGTGTATCCCCAATTTCAAGGACCCTTGTCCAAAAGTTTTAAGAAACTGAGGTATTTTGTGCCTACACCACCACCAAGGTTCAATACCCAGACACAGTGGATGTCAAATAGGGGTAGAGGTTGTAGTTTACCACTAGAAGGAGCCCACGGCTCAGCATCTGTGTCGGTAACAGGACCATCCAGACCATAGCCAGGAAATAGAAGTCGTTTTATATGTGGCAATATGGGGCATCTGATGAAGGATTGTCGAGCCATAGAAGCAAGTGTGACTCAACCCCAGAGGCAGAGTCAGCAAGGCTCTTAGAGGTGACAGTTTCCAAGTGGCGCTAGAGGACGTGGACAAGCGTCCCAACCTGGATCATCGACACCCAGTAATCGAGCATCGAATCAACAGCAGGCGACGGCGAGATTCTATGCGATGAATCCGCCTGATGCAGTAGTCAACCCTCGGGTCGTGACAGGTTAGATGGAACTATTTTATTCTGATATATCTATATCCTGCATCGTATTTCTTTTAATTGATCCGGGTGCTACACATTCCTTTATCACTCGAAGAGTGATTTTTGACTGCAACATGACTACCAGTCATAGAGCAGATAGCATGTTGTTAGAGACTCCTTTAATGGGATATGCTGTGTTACGGGAGGTGTGTTCTCCCTGCACTCTTTCCTTTTCTGAACATCGCATTCAAGTGGATCTTATACCACTTGAGATGCACGGGTTTGATATAATTCTTGGGATGGACACCCTAGAAAAGTACAAGGTTGTTTTGGATTGTGAGTCCAAGCAAGTTGTGTTCATAGATAATAGTGACACATGGATCTTTCAAGGAGATAGAAAGATTCTTACAACCTGTCTTGTGTCAGCTATGGTAGCTGAGAAGTTGATGAGGCAAGGATGTTTTGCATTCTTGGCACATGTGGTAGACACCACTATGGAGAGTTTTCATCCTTCTAAAGTTCTAATAGTCAGGGAATTTGAAGATGTGTTTCCTGAGGAACTTCCTAGTGTACCTCTGCCCCGAGAGATTGATTTTGAGATTAATCTAGTCATGGGCACGCAACCAATAGCATAAACACCATACAGGATGGTGCCTGCTGAGATGGTAGAACTCAAGAAACAACTTTGGGAGTTGCTTGAGAAAGGTTTTATTCGACCGAGTACTTCACCATGGGGTGCTCCGATCCTCTTTATTAAGAAGAAGGATGGATCAATGCAGTTATGCATTGATTACAGGCAGTTAAATAAAGTAACTATAAAGAATAAGTATCCTTTGCCAAGGATTGATGACTTGTTTGATCAGTTGCATGGAGCAGCTGTCTTTTCCAAGATAGATCTGAGGTCGGGATACCATCAATTATGTATTAAGGAGGGTGTCATACCTAAATCTGCCTTTAGGACAAGGTATGGTCACTATGAGTTCACAGTTATGTCGTTTGGACTAACTAATGCACCAGCTGCATTTATGGAACTCATGAATAGAATCTTTTGACCTTTTCTTAATCAGTGTGTAGTAGTCTTCATAGATGACATCTTAATCTACAGTAGAGATGCTCAACAACATGAGCAGCACCTCCGTCAGGCTCTAACTTTGCTAAAAGAGCATAAGTTATATGCTACGTTTAGCAAATGTGAGTTCTGGATATCAGAAGTTTCTTTTCTAGGACACGTAATATCTGCTTCAGGTATTCGTGTTGATCCTAAGAAGGTGAAATCTGTCATGCAATGGGAACAACCGAAGACACCGATAGAAATTCGCAGTTTCCTAGGGTTGGCGAGCTATTACAGGAGGTTCATTAAGAACTTTAGTTCTATATCTTTACCCACGACTAAGTTGACCAGGAAGGAGGTTCTGTTTGCCTAGAATGACAAGTGTCAACAAACATTCCAGTTGCTGAAGGAAAGGTTAACTAGCGCACCTGTGCTGGTGTTACCTGAGCAAGGGAAGGGGTACGTAGTTTTCTGTGATGCATCTATGAATGGCTTAGGTTGTGTGTTGATGCAGGATAAACAAGTGATTTCTTTTACTTCTCGACAGCTTAAGAAACACAAGGAGAATTATCCAACACATGATCTAGAACTAGTTGTTGTAGTCCATGCTTTGAAGATCTGGAGACATTATCTCTATGAAGAGACATTCCAGATTTTCACAGACCATAAGAACCTAAAGTATATCTTTTCTCATCATGAGCTAAACATGAGGCAACGCCGCTGGATGGAGTTAATCAAAGACTACGATTGTACAATTGATTATCATCCAGGGAAGGCCAATGTGGTTGTTGATGCTTTAAGTAGGAAATCAGCAACACCGACCCTAGATAAAGCACAATTGAATTCCTTAGTGTGTTCTAAGAGGGATATGTTTATATCTTTGAGGAAAAACAATGTACAGCTAAAAGTATCATTGTTAGCCGGGTTGTTAGCTGAGATGCACATAAAACCAACTCTGAGACAGCAGATTAAAGAAGCACAACAAGTTGATGTAGTAGTTCAGCAGATTAGATCAGAGTATGGTAGTGAGAAGCGGGATGGCTTTCATGATTCAGATGATCAGGTAGTCTGTTACCATGGTAGGATGGTAGTACCTGATGCCGATAACTTAAGAAAGTTAGTCCTAGAAGAAGCTCATTCTTCGATGTATGATATGCATCCAGGAAGCACCAAAATGTATCATAACTTGAAAGATATGTATTGGTGGCCTGGATTGAAGAAAGATGTAACTGCGTTTGTTATGCGGTATCCGATGTGTCAGCAGGTCAAAGCTGAACATCAGAAGCCCGCAGGAACAATGCAACCTTTGCCTATACCGCAGTGGAAATGGGATCATGTGACCATAGACTTTGTGGTTGGTTTGCCTAGAACAACCAAAGGTTATGATTCCATTTGGGTGATAGTTGATACGTTGACTAAGACAGCACATTTCTTACCTGTCAAAACAACTTACACTACTGAGAAGCTGGCACAGTTATATGTAGATGAGATAGTGTGTTTGCACGGAGTTCTAGCTGCAATTGTTTCTGATAGAGGTCCCCAGTTCATGAGTCATTTTTGGGAACGAATTCATAAAGCTTTGGGTACGTAGTTAAGGTTTAGTACAGCCTTTCATCCACAGATAGATGGACAATCTGAAAGGACTATACAAACCTTGGAGGACTTGCTTAGGGCATGTGTCCTTCAGTTTGTAGGATGTTGGGATCTACACCTGAGCTTGATAGAGTTTGCTTATAATAATAGCTATCAGCACAATATTGACATGGCACCATATGAAGCTTTATATGGTAGACGTTATAGATCTCCTTAATGTTGGTATGAAACAGGAGAAAATCAACTTTTGGGTCTTGAACTTGTGCAGCAGACAACGGAGAAGATTAAAGTAATACAACAACAGTTAAAGACTACACAGGATAGACAGAAATCAGATGCCGACAAACGGTGAAGACCTTTAGAATTCCAAGTTGGAGACAGAGTATATCTTAAGGTCTCACCTTGGAAAGGAGTTCTTAGATTTGGAAGAAAGGGAAAGTTAGCTCCTAGATTTATGGGGCCTTATCCAATCATTGAACGGATTGGAAAGGTAGCTTATAAGCTGGAGTTACCACCTGAGTTGCATAAGTTGCACCCAGTGTTCCATATCTCTATGTTGAGGAAGTGTCATCCTGACACAGAGTTAGTTCTACAACCTGTGGAGGTAGAACTAAATGATGATATATCTTATGTTGAAGGACCTATAATGATCCTTGACAAAAGAATTAAAAAGCTGAAAAAGAAAGATATTTGTCTTGTCAAAGTCCTTTGGAACCACCGTGGCATTGAAGAAGCTACATGGGAACTAGAGGAAGATATGAGATGAAAATATCCTACTCTTTTCTCTTAAATGTTTTTGTTGATGATTTCGGGGATGAAATCCTTGTAAGGGCTGGATAATTTGTAACATCCCTGGCCTAGGTTATGCTCTAACCCTAGGTGTTTTGCCTAATAAATTTGATTATATGCTTGCTCTTAATTCTTGAAAAGTAATTAAGGCTCAAGAGGAACTTATATTTCAATTTCAGTCATTTTTTAATAATGTTGAAACATTGTTTTGTTAATTTTGGACTAAAGTGCAAATTACCCAAGTTGAGGGGTTAACTTGTAAATTGTACATCATAAAATGTTACTCAGATGTTGAGACATCATAAGAGTGAGTATGATGTAGTGGTATGGCTTCCACAAGCTTGAGCACCAAGATAGAGCTTGCTGAGCAATCTTTGTGCATTAAAACCTAGTTTTGGTGTAATGTGCAATTTACCCAAAACCTAGGGTTCAATATGCAAATTACCACTTCATGAGGGTCCCCCATATTTCTTGGCATCATGTAGATCAAAGAAAATGAGAGGGGCGCCTCATTTGAATTATTTTGGAGGAGAGAGAATCTTGGTATTAAAATAACAAAGATTTAAGCATAAATGGAACTTTAATTCAATTTAATGCAAAAAGAAATATATTAATTGAAGTGCCCTTCAACCAAAAGTTGAGGGATTAATTTTCAAAGAGTTGGAAGATCTTGTGCCTTGCAAAGGCACAAAAAGATCTAGTTTGAGTTGAGACTCCACTCACATTAAGTTAATAAAAAGTAATATCCACTAAAAATGGGATATTAGTATAATATGATTAAGGTGCTTAATTTCTTTTCTTTTAATTCTTGGATAATGAAGAGGTTTTACAAGGGGAATAAGATGGCTTCGTGGCCAAGGATTTGAGGGGGATATGTTTCAACAATTTTGGAAATTAAAGGAATTAATTCCATTTTCTCTTTCCTTGGAATTTCCTTATACATATCTCATTTTCTACCCACTTAAGGATCTTTTTCAGAATTCCTTTTCTCTTCTTGCTTTGGCTGAGAACAAGAGAGATTAGGAGCAAGAGAAGGACGACCCCCAACCTTTTGGTAAGTTCTTGACCTTCTTTCACCTTGGTTTCATGGTGAAAACCGAAAATCAATGCTTGATTTCTTGTTTTCTCCATCCAATCTTCAACTCTAGCCAACTATTTCCTCCAAAAGCTTGAGAACGGACCTTGGGCAGTTTTGAAAGCTTCATCCACCATTGGAGTCGTGGATCTTGGAGCTTGGAATCAGATTAGAAGGTGGGTTATATAACTTAAACCCTTAAACATTGATATTGCATTCAATTCTCCATGATTTGTTGTTTATCTTGTTCTATGTTGAACTTCCTTTGATTCATTACTGTAATTTCCATGAAAATGGAAGTAGTTCTTTTATGAATGAAGGGAGATGATGATGACATCATCCTGGACACTATTCCCAAGAAAATCCTATTCCAAATGGTTTCAACAAAAGCGTTCATTCGGTTTCCACAAGATCGTTTGAACTTAAACGGTTTCATCAAACCGTTTGGAAGTAAACGATTTCATCAAATCGTTTGGGAGAAAATGGTTTCAAACCATTTGGAAGAGTTGACCATGGTTGACCATTTGGAGTTTTGATGCTAATAATGATGGTTGATGACCTATTATATATATAATTGATTGATTTCAAAGGGGTCATTAGTTGAAGGTCCATCAATTAGCAAACCCTAATCGGGTTAAGTGTTGATTTTCTAATTAATTGGTTTAGAACTTTGGGTTGATTAACCCAAATGGTTTAAAAACCGTTTGGAGTTCAACCAAGACCATTTGAAGGTCTAGGGTTGAGTATGGATGGGTATTTGAAGATCCAAAGATACTAAATTGTAATGTAATCAATTGCTGATTTGGTGATCAATCCAATGACCTAAACCCTAATAAGATTCCACCAATTTTCATGTTGGGATGGGAAACGGACTCAAGACCGTTTGGAGGTCATCCAAATGACCTCAAGACTGTTTGAGGTCAGGTCATACCCAATTTGAATGGAATTCCAATGATTTCAAGGTAAATAGTTTCACAATGACTAACATTCAAGGTTCATCCATTTCAAACCTTAATCCAATTGAATTCAAAACCTTAATTGATGATCAATTAAAAGTCAAATCAATTGAAGGATGATTTATTAAACTCAATTGAAGTATGATTCTACGTTCAATTAGAGAGTGGTTACATGAATTCAATCGATGAGGGAATCAACCTTGGAAACCCTAAATCAATATAAGTGTTTGAGATCATTTTTGGTCCATTCAGTTTTGAGGAGGTTTGGACCAAATGGTCTCAAGACCGTTCGAGTCCAAACGGTCACAAGACCGTTTGGGACCAAATGATCCCAAACCGTTTGAGGCCCAATCGATCTCATGAATGTTTTGGATAAACGGTTTTGAGCACAAAGTTTCTATTCGGTTTCAAAACTGAATGAGGTCAAGCACCTCAAGACCCCATGGATGGTCGAAGGTGGTGATTGAAGGATTGAAAGTCCAAGGGCCAATAATTGTTAAACTCTAACAATTCAATCGATTGAAGGTTTCAATGTAGCAAAGCATGTTCAATTGATTGATGAGTCCATCTAGAGAACCCTTGTGGTTTTGAGACTGATTTGGCCCAAACGGTCTTGAGACCGTTTGAGTCCAAACGGTCTTGAAACTATTTGGGGTCAAATGGTTTCAAAACTGTTTGGAGATCAAACAGTTTCAAAACCGTTTGGTGATGAAACCTTAAAACTGAATAAATGTCAATTGTGATTCAATCATTTGGAAATTGAAGGTGGTGATTGTTCCAATGATCCAATGATTGATAGTGATGGTAATCAATGAAGGTACAAAAGTTGAAATCCTAAAAGTACCTAAATGATTAGTACCATTAAATGGATAAACCATAATTGCTTATAAGAACAAAAAACTTAGTACACTATGTCATTCATAGTTGTATGTACTTGATTGAAAGGTTGATATAGCCTAATCAAGTTGAGAGGATGATAGAATGGAATTCATACATAAGTATGATTCGTGTGGTGATTAAGGGTATGATCCTTAGCAAAGAGATCATGAAACCCTAATCATGAGCATAAACCCTAATTGATAAGATTATTGAACCCTAACCCTAAATTAGTGCAATTCTGAATGAAACCCTAATCTAGGAAGATAATGTGATATGAATTTAGGGTAATGACATGAGTAACCCTAATTCATGGTATTTTGGTCCAAAACCCTAATTTGGATGAATAGTAAACCCTAATTGTGGGGTATTGAATATAAACCCTAATCTAGGGTAATGTGATGTGAATAGTAAACCCTAATTCTAAATAAGGTAAAGGTGTATGTGAAACCCTAATTCTGAGCTATACTATATAGCATGAAACTCTAATCTTGGACAATGAAATGATGAATCATTGTTCCTAATTGATCAAAGGGGATGAGTAACCTTGATTGAAATGAAAAGGGAAACCCTAACCCTAATAAGGGAATAGTGGTGTTACTCTTGAATAGTGATGCTATAATTGTTATGCATAGTGTTGATATGTAATTGATATAATTGTTATTATGTGCACTAATTATGCAGGTTTCATTAGATGTTGGACATAGCCAGGTATGAGCTATGATGTCTTACTATTGAAATTGTTTTATGGGCCTTATGAGCCATAATATGTTGTGTTGCCTAGAGAGAGGTAACAAGAGATATTAATGGGCTTCAAGAGCCATGTGAAATACCTACATTGCAATTATCATGTTTACATTGGTCAGATGACCTGAAGGCATTAAGTTACCTGTTAAAGTGGTAACAAATGTTTTGATGAACTAAGGGTTTGAACACCCATATTCTTGAATCATGATGATGAGATGATAAGAGACTGAGATCCCAATGTTAATAAAGCTGTGAAAAGAACTTGATAGAAATAATACTCATTCTTTATAGCAATTTTTATAATGGTTTATGTTTGAAAACATGCTTTATGCTAAAAGAATATTGTAATGTACTTAAATAATCAAGTGAAATGATATCATGTAGAGCCCTAACCATAGATCCATCATCGTCAGCAGTTTGGTGATGGTGAAACGTGTTTTCTTATGGGAACTCCTAGAGGGTATACTTTTGAGTATGTGGGGGTTATGGGCGCGAATATCCTTATGCCCTAATGGAGGAATTGATGTGAGATAAACATTAAATCTCTAAATCCTTCATTATATATATGTCGGGATGGATGTATCACTAATCTCCTGATGATGTTCATGCTGAATCGATGTGAGATAAATATGAAATCTCTCGATTGCGAAGAGAGTACAGCATGCCACTATAACTCTAATAGTGAAGTTGCTAGTATACCCTGGAAAGCTATTTAGCCGAGACACAAGATGTCCTACATTTGGTCCTCACACTGACTGAGGAAGATGAGGTCATGGGAAGTATGGTACCGATTTCGATTTCGTAATGGTCGGTTGGAGTATGAGTGGTATACCTCATCTCCTCAGGGCTTAAGCTATGATTGTAAAAATGTAATCAGTCATGTAGTGTATTTACTTAGGATTGAAATACGAGAATCAATGGTTGATGATACATTGTTTAGTATATCTTAGTTGAATAAATGCTATACATGTTCTTCATACTCCTTATTGAATAAATGACATGATGTCTTATCAAGACATAGCTGAATTGACTTGAATAGAGAATATTTCTCTACATAGTTTAGTCAATGATTTAACTGTTGTTGAATATTTACAATTCTTCTTTTCGGTCTTATTCTATTATCTGCAATAATAATATTTCTGGCAGAGAGTTATATCTCTCACTGGGATAATTTTCAATTATCTCACCCCTGTGGGATTCAACTTTTTAGGTAGACGTCGAGGAAGAGGCAGAAACCCTACAGTGGGTGCAGAACAGTAGCAGCAGCAACATCAACAAGGACAACAGTGAATCCTCAGGTGGAGATATTGGCTGTCATGTTTTGTATATAGAGAGTCCTATGGGTCGTCTCTGTACTCTCAGGTCCTAGGAGTCAGTAGTTAGTTTAATATTGATCTGAGATTTTAGCTTGATGCCTCAAGATTTTCATACTTCCTTTATATAGCTTAACAGGGCAGTTGATGCTTGTAACTTTCAAGAAGGAGATGATACCATTGATGTACTGATGAACCGAGATGCAAACAACTTACTTTGGTTCTTTTTGAAAAGAGTTTTTTTTAGTTTATGGATCTCTTTGTAAAAAGTTTTTTAATTTTAGTGATTTTCAGTAATTTCTTTGCTAATGATCGCTTCTGCATTAGTTAATCTTGTTTTTATGAGTCAGACGTCACAACACTGTCCCATGACCCTCCTATATATATAGGGGTATTGGGGGCTTCTAAAAGTATAACTCAGAACACCAGTTTCTCTACAAAGTTGTCGTTCTCTCTAGTTTTGGTAACCAAGAGAGCCCGAGCAAGTGCTACCCAATAAGGGAGGCACAGCAAGGGAAAGACAACTATTCAAAAGCAGTTGTGTCGGTGACTAGTACGCTGGTAGGAGGGTGCAAATCCTTTCGATTACTTATGGGGCAAGGAGATTGGAGTTCCAAGTAGTCTGTGTGGATGACTGCAGAGGCGGGAGACTTCTGCCGCTCGGAGGACAGTTGTCAATCCAGACAGTCCTGGTGAGACCAGGAGCTGCACAGACACCGTCCAAGACTGGAGGTGAAGACCACACAATCCATGAGGTATCGTCACCAAACAAGCCTCGGGACAAGGTATCTCTCTACAAAACATCTTTCCTATTGTATAGACGTTGACGCAATTCCTTCGTTCTGGGTTTGGGAGAAGAAAATTTTTATTTCCGTTGCCTTCTCTGTAACATCCCTGACCTGGGTTATGTGTTAACCCTAGATGTTTTGCCTAATATTGTTGAGTATATTCTTAATCTTATTTTTTGAAAAGTAATTAGGGCTCATGAGAAACTTATGTTTCAATTTTGGTCCTGATTGAGCAATGTTGAAGCAATGGTTGCTTATTTTAGACTAAAGTGCAAATTACCCAAGTTGAAGGGTTAAATTGCAAATGTTGCATGATAATATGTTCCTCTGATGTTGATACATCATAAGAATGAATATGATGTAGTGATATGGTTTTCACAAGCTTGGGCACCAAGATTAAGCTTGTAAAGCCATCCTTGTGCATTAAAACCTAGTTTTGGTGTAATGTGCAATTTACCCAAAACCTAGGGTTCAGTATGAAAATTACCACTTCAATAAGGTCCATAATGTTTTTTTCATCATGTAGAGCAAATAAAATGAAAGGGGCACCTCATTTGAATTAAGTTGGAGAAGAGAGAATATTGATATTAAAATAATCAAGATTTAATCCTAAGTGAAACCCTAATTCAATTTAGGGCAAAAATGAATGTATTAATTAAAGGGCCTTCAACCAAAATTAAAATGGTTGAATTCAGATGTGTGTGGATTATATTAAGGCCTTTCAAAGGAACGAGCATATCTTAATGAGGTGAAATTCCACTCACCATTATAATAAGAAAAAGATTTTCCACTCAAATATGGATATTCTTATTATAAGGGTTAAGGTGCTTAATTTCTTTTCCCTTAATTCATGGATAATGGAAGGGATATCGGTGGGGATAGAGATGCCCTTGCATGCAAGAAACCAAGGGGGAAGTGGTGGCAACAATTTTGGAATAAATAGACTTTTATAAGAGATTTTTCTCTCTCCTCAATTTTCTTTTAAAAGTACCTTTTCCAAGACAAAACAAAGGCTTTTTTGGATTTCTTTCTTTTCCCTTGCTTGGAAAACGACCAAGGAGCTGTGGAGGATCCGAAGGACGACCCCCAACCTGTTGGTAAGGTTCTTGACCTCCTTTCACCTTGAATCCATGGTGAAAATCGAAAATCAATGCATGAATTCTTCATATCTCGATCCCCTCTTCAATTCTAACCAATTCTTTTCACTCAAAGCTTGAGGACTACCCTTGGAATAGTGAAAGGAGTTGCATCCACCATTTTTGTCGTGATCTTGGAGCTTTAAAGCTCAATTGGAGGTGGGTTTTATAACTTGAACCCATATTCATTGTTATTGAATTCAATTTCTAAATTCAATTGATTCAATTGCTCTTTTTGTAATACCCTTGATTAGTTGATGCAATTGCCATGAAGATGGCAGTAGATTTCGAAGGTTTGCAGGTTGATTATGATGACATCATCACAAGCACACACCTTATCCAAGGGAATGAGAAAATAGTTTTCAAAACCGCATGATTTAGTTAGTTGCAAAACCGAATGGACACTTTTGAGTTCAAAACCGTTTGGAGTATTTGGACTCCAAGACCGCATGGGTAATTCACTCAAAAACGTATGGGTAATACAACCACGACTGCATGGGTAATTACTCAAGACCTCATGGGTAATTTTACCCAAGATCCAATGGATAATTCACCTCAAAACCGAATGGGTTTCAACTTCAAGATCGATTGGGTAATTTAGTCCAAAACCGAATGGGTAATGGACTCAAAACCGTTTGAGAGGGTTGACCAATGTTTGACCATTTGAGATTCCTGTTCCTATTTATGTTGGTTGATAACCCATCAAATTTGATGGATTAATTCCAAAGGAATCATGAGTTGAAGGCTAATCAATTAGGCAAACCTAATTGGATTAAGTGCTGATTTTCAACTTGAGTATTTTAACTTTTTGGGCAAACGGTTTCAAAACCGTTTGAGAGGGTTGACCGTTTGATATTACTGTTCCTATTCATGTTGGTTAATGACTCACCAAATTTTATGGATTAATTCCCAAGGAATCATGAGTTGAAGGCTAATCAATTGGGCAAACCCTAATTGAAATTTGTGCTGAAATTCCAATGAGTTGATTTGAGATTTTGGGTGGATTAGCCCAAACGGTTTCAAAACCGTTTGGGGATCACCCAAACGGTTTCAAAACCGTTTGGGGACTACCCAATACCGTTTGGAGGTCTGGGGTTAAGTATGGTTGACCAATTGAAGGTCCAAATGTATCAAATCACTTTGCAATTAAGTGCTGATTTGATGATCAACTCAATAGCTCAAACCCTAATGATTTTTCACTAGAATCCAAGGGTTGGATGAGCCAAACGGTCTCAAGACCATTTGGAGCTCATCCAAACGGTCTCAAGACTGTTTGGAGGTCACCCCAGACCGTTTGGAGGTCTAGGGTTGAGTATGGTTAAGCAATTGAAGATCCAAAGATATTAAGTTGGAGTGTAATCAATTGATGATTTGGTGATCAATCCAATGATCCAAACCCTAATTGATTGACTTGGATTTTGATGATGTCATGGGAAAACAGTCTCAATACCGTTTTGAGGTCATCCAAATGACCTCAAGACCGTTTGGGGTCAGGTCATGTTCAATTTGGATGATGGTTCAATGGTTTCAAAGTAACTAATCATGCATTGATTAGTGTTGAAGAATTATCGATTTCAAACCCTAATTCAATTGATTCAAGCTCTAATTGATAATCAATTGAGGGTCAAATCAGTTGAAGTTTGACCTATTAAACTCAATTGAAGAATGATGATAGGTCCAATTGATGATTGGTTCCATGAATTCAATGATTGAAGGAATCAACATTGCAAATCCTAATCCAATTCAATTGGTTGAAACCATATTTGGTCCATGTATTTTTGAGGAGGTTTGGACCAAACAGTCTCAAGACCGTTTGAGTCCAAATGGTCTCAAGACCGTTTGGGACCAAACGGTCTCAAGACCGTTTGGGACCAAACGATCTCAAACTATTTGGAGACCCAAAGTGCAAACGGTTTCAATACCTACCTTGTCCAATTGGTTTCAAGTACAACTTGTTCAAATGGTTTTCAACCAACTGATGTATGAGAACTAAGATCATTGGGGGTCTAAGTAATCAACTATGTGAAGATCAACATGGTTAATCCATTTGGACATCTCATGTAATTGAAGGTCCAATATGGTGAACCTATTTAGATACTTAATGCAATTGAAGATTCCAATGGTTAACCCAATTGATCACTTTGTGGAATTGAAAGTTTAATTGGTCAATTCTTTTGAATTCATTATATAATGGATGGTTTAATTGATTAGACCATTTGGACATCTAATATGATCAAAGGTCAATCATCTATGTGATTATTAAAGATGTAGACCCATGATGATTGTGAAAGTTAACCCAAGCTATGTGTGAAACCCTAATTAGAGCAAAGTTATGTGTGAAACCCTAATTACAACAAAGCTATGTGTGGAACCCTAATCTAGGACAAAGCTGAGTGTTATTATAAATCCAGGATGATGATGTAACCCTAACTTAGTGTAACAATGAAGGAAATCCTAATTTAGTGGGAATTGTACATCTAACCCTAATTTGGGTATGAGGTAAGAGGAACCTTATTTGGATGTGAATAGAAAACCTTAATCCCTAAAATGGGGTAAGGTGCATGAAACCCTAATATAGGGTAGTGCCACTAATCCTATGTGAAGACCTAGCACTGGGTGATGTGTTGTGAAATCCTAATTTCACATAATACTAGGTGAAACCCTGATATAGAAGGATGATTATATAAAACTCTATTGAAGAGTAATACTATGTGAAATCTATATATATATGGAATATGCTATGTGAATCCTCAAATTATAAGTATGGAGAATGCTATTCCTAATAGTGTAATAGTGATTAATGTTATGACAAATGTAGCACCTAGAGAGGTTGATAATGGATATCCTTATATTAATAGTCCCTGACTAAAAGGGTGAGTCTATATCATCGACAATGGTTGTATATCCTAAGTGAGTGACTAATGACCAATACATTACATTTTAAATGTGATATACTGGTGTGTAAATTATTAGGATGGGAATACCCTAATACAAGCTAAGTGGATGAACTCAAGTAAGATGAAGATGTTGAAGGAAGTGATACATCAAAATAAGATAGATATCACATCCAACACCCCAATACTGGTATACCTTGATGTGTTATAAGTCCAGGATAATTGAATGAATGACACATGAGATGTGTCATATAAATGGTTACTTTGAGATGTAATGCACCCTGTTGAATATAGGCTAACATGCCTTATAAAAAGGTTAATCCAAACCTATAAACTATGATGTAATTATATTCTGGCAAAGATGAGAGAGAAACTCATGTTGTGTGTTGATAATTCATCTAATGGTTAATGATGAGAATAAATAAGTATGAATGAATACTTATGTTATCCATATTGATTTCCTTACTATGAGAAACCCTG
This sequence comes from Alisma plantago-aquatica, assembly GCA_963693085.1. NCBI lineage: Eukaryota > Viridiplantae > Streptophyta > Magnoliopsida > Alismatales > Alismataceae > Alisma > Alisma plantago-aquatica. The sequence goes on along the minus strand of OY856412.1, from coordinate 869,402,681 downwards.
ATACAAGTTAAATGCTATGTGAACCCTAATACAGGGTAATGCTATGTGAATCCCTAATACAAATGAATGATATGTGAACCCTAACACAGGGTATTGCTATGTGAAACCCTAATACAAGGTGATTCTATGTAAGGTTCTAACACAAAGCAATCATATGTGAAGCTCAAACACAGACTAATGGGTTATGAATGTAATAGGATAACCCTTGTATTGCATGGTACTAATATGTAGTTGTATCATGATTACTAATCATGCAGATATGTTGAGAAGATGAGCATAGCCAGGTATGGGCTATGATGCTTTGTTATTGAGAATGTTTTATAGGCTTTGTAAGCCTTTACATGCTTTGTGTAGTATGAATCAATGAGCTTTGTGTACTATGTGCAATACATTGTGTAGCAAGAATTATGATGTCCTTGGTTAGATGATCTGAAGGTATTAAGTTACCTAACAAGTGGTAATAAGTATCCTATGGTGAGTTATGGGTTTAAATACCCAGATGTTGTAATCATGGTGATGAACTTGCTAAGAAGTGGAATTGTACTTGGTGAGTTAAGGGATTAAGATCCCAATACCTTGTGGAAAAGAGTATGGCTACAGGCCATGACTCCACAATGACAATGCCAGGCATTAGATATATGATCTAAGCCTGAAGAGAGTTAATGTTGTGATAATGATTCTATAGTGAAAAAATGTTATACATGTTCTTCATTTTCCTTAAAGGATAAATGACATATTGTTATATCAGGTTATAGCTGCAATGCTTTTGATAAGAATAATGTTCAAATCTATTAGACATTAAAATATCTGCTGCCAAATAAATATGATTTCTCTATTCATATTTATCTTCTTAAGTTGCAATAATAATGTTACTGGCGGAGAGTTATATCTCTCGCTGGGGCAATTTACAATTGTCTCACCCCCGTGGGAACCACATTTTTAGGTGGATGCGGATGAGGAGGCAGGAACCCTTCAGCAGGTGAAAGACAGCTACAGTAGCATCAGAGACAGTAGTGAAGTCTCAGGTGGAGACACTAGTTGTTATGCCTTGTATAGATGTAAATAGAGTCCTTTGTGTCGTCTCTGTACTCTCAGGTCCTCAGAGTAGTAGTTAGTGCTTTTGAGATTTTGGCTCAGTGCCTCGAGATTTTATATTGCCTGTGTTGAGCTTACCAGTGCAGTTGATGCTTGTAACTCTCAAAAAGAGATGATGCATGACATGTACCTTTAAACCAAAATGTAAATATGTTACTTTGGTTCTATGTGAGAAAGTTTTCCTTTGATGGATCTTTCAATAAAAAGGTTTTAATTTTTAGTGATTTTTGGTAATCTGCTGCTTAGTGAATGCTTCCACATTAGTTAATTATGATTTTATAAGTTGTTTGCCACATTCTCTGTCTCCCCTAAAACCCAACAGTATACACCTCTTGCACGATATGAGGTCAAGCATATACCTCAAAAATAATATTGGGTTAAGCACACACCTCTTTGACTGATATGGTGTGAAGCACACACACACCTCTTTTCCCGATATGGTGTGAAGCACACATACACCTCTAAAGTGATATGGTAAGCAAGCACACACCTCTTTGCCCGATATGGTGTGAAGCACACACACACCTCTTTTGTAACATCCCTGACCTGGGTTATGTGTTAACCCTAGATTTTTTGCCTAATAAGGTTGAGTAGATTCTTAATCTTATCTTGGGAAAAGTAATTAGGGCTCATGAAAAATTTATGTTTCAATTTTGGTCTTGTTTGAACAATGTTGAAGCAATGTTTGCTTATTTTGGACTAAAGTGCAAATTACCCAAGTTGAGGGGTTAAATTGCAAATGTTGCATGATAAGATGTTCCTATGATGTTGATACATCATAAGAATGAATATGATGTAGTGGTATGGTTTTCACAAGCTTGGGCACCAAGATTAAGCTTGTAAAGCAATCCTTGTGCATTAAAACCTAGTTTTGGTGTAATGTGCAATTTATCCAAAACCTAGGGTTCAATATGCAAATTACCACTTCAATAACGTCCATAATGTTTCTTGGCATCATGTATATCAAAGAAAATGAGAGGGGCACCTCATTGGAATTAATTTGGAGGAGAGAGAATCTTGATATTAAAATAATCAAGATTTAATCCTAAGTGAAACCCTAATTCAATTTAGGGCAAAAATGTATGTATTAATTAAAGGGCCTTCAACCAAAATTAAAATGGTTTAATTCAGATGTGTTTGGATGATCTTAAGGCCTTGAAAAGGCACGAGCATATCCTAAGGAGGTGAAATTCCACTCACCATTATAATAAAAAAAAAAAAGAATTTCCACTCAAATATGGATATTCTTATTATAAGGGTTAAGGTGCTTAATTTCTTTTCCCTTAATTTATGGATAATGGAAGGGATCTCGGTGGGGATAGATATGCCCTTGCATGCAAGAAACCAAGGGGGAAGTGGTGGCAACAATTTTGGAATAAATAGACTTTTATAAGAGATTTTCTCTCTCCTCAATTTTCTTATAAAAGTACCTTTTCCAAGCCAAAACAAAGGCTTTTTCAGATTTCTTTCTTTCCCCTTGCTTGGAAAACGACCAAGGAGCTGTGTAGGATCAGGAGGACGACCCCTAACCTATTGGTAAGGTTCTTGACCTCCTTTCACCTTGAATCCATGGTGAAAATCAAAAATTAATGCATGAATTCTTCATAACTCAATCCCCTCTTCAATTCTAACCAATTCTTTTCACTCAAAGCTTGAGGACGACCCTTGGGATAGTGAAAGGAGTTGCATCCACCATTGTTTCCGTGAGCTTGGAGATTTGGAGCTCAATTGGAGGTGGGTTTTATAACTTGAACCCTTAATTTTATTATTGCAATCAATTCCTTATCAATTGGCGATCATTTCTACATTTCCGGAATTAAGTTTGGTTGATTGATGCAATATCCATGGAAATCACAGTATATTTCGTGAGTTTGGAGATTGATGATGATGACATCATCATAAGCACACACCTCCCCAAATATCTAGACCAAATGGTTTCAACATGTTTGCCATTCGATTTCACCAAACTGTTTGAGAGCAAGCGGTTTGAGACTATTTGAGAGCAAACGGTTCAAAACCATTTGAAAGAGTTGACCAAGGGTTGATCGTTTGAGAATCCTGTTCCTAACTATGCTGGTTGATAACCCACCAAATTTTATGTATTAATTCCAAAGTAATAATGAGTTTAAGGCTAATCAATTAGGCAAACCCTAATTGGATTAAGTGCTGATTTTCAACTTGATTGATTTGACTTTTTGGGTTATTTAGCCCAAACAGTTTCAAAACCATTTGGGGATCACCCAAACGGTCTCAAGACCGTTTGGGGGTCACCCAAGACCATTTGGAGGTCTAGGGTTTGATATGGTTAAGTGTTTGAAGGACAAACGATATGGTGTTAACCCTAATCGGCTAAGTGGTGATTTTGCATGGAAATGAGTTGATGTTTTGGGTTGATTGACCCAAACGGTTTCAAAACCGTTTGGGAATCACCCAAACGGTCTCAAGACCGTTTGGGGATCACCCAAGACCTTTTGTAGGTCTATGGTTAAGCATGGTTGACCAATTGAAGGTCTAAAGGTACCAAATCACTTTGCAATTAAGTGTTGATTTGATGATCAACTCAATAGCTCAAACCCTAATGATTTTTCACTAGAATCCAAGGGTTGGATGAGCCAAACGGTCTCAAGACCGTTTGGAGCTCATCCAAACGGTCTCAAGACCATTTGGAGGTCACCCAAGACCGTTTGGAGGTTTAGGGGTGAGTATGGTTAATCAATTGATGATCCAATGATACTAAGTTAAAGTGTAATCAATTGCTGATTTGGTGATCAATCCAATGATCCAAACCCTAATGGGTTGACTTGGATTTTGATGATATGATGGGAAAACGGTCTCAAGACCTTTTGGTGGTCATCCAAACGACCTCAAGACCGTTTTGGGTCAGGTCATGTTCAATTTGGATGATGGTTCAGTGGTTTCAAAGTAACTAATCTTGCATTGATTAGTGTTGAAGGATCATCGATTCCAAACCCTAATTCAATTGATTCAAACCCTAATTGATGACTAATGGAGGGTCAAATCAGTTGAAGGTTGACCTATTTAACTCAATTTAAGTATGAGGATAGGTCCAATTGGTGATTGGTTCCATGAATTCAACGATTGAAGGAATCAACATTGGAAACCCTGATCCAATTTGATTGGTTGAGACCATATTTGATCCAAGCGGTTTTGAGGAGGTTTGTACCAAACAGTCTCAATACCATTTGAGTCCAAATGGTCTCAAGACCGTTTGGGACCAAACGGTCTCAAACCTCTTGGAGACCCAAAGTGCAAACGGTTTCAATACCTACTTTGTCTAATTGATTTCAAGTACAACTTGTTCAAATCATTTTCAACTAATTGATGTATGAGAACCAAGATCATTGAGGGTCTAAGTAATTAAATTTTTGAAGATCAACATGGTTAATCCATTTGAATATCTTATGTAATTGAAGGTCCAATATGGTGAACCTAATTGGATACTTAATGTACTTGAAGATTTCAATGGTTAACCCAATTGATCACTTTGTGGAATTGAAAGTTTAATTGGTCAATTCTTTTGAATTCCTTATATAATTTATAGCTTAATTGATTAGACCATTTGGACATCTAATATGATCAAAGGTCAATTAGATATATGATTATTAAAGATGTATACCCATGATGATTGTGAAGGTTAACCCTAGCTATGTGTACGCAAGTGAAGAGTTGACCTAGATTAATCTTGGTGTAGCTAACATCCTAAAGAGGATGAGAGAGCGAATGAGAGGGATGAATGCTTATATAATTAAGCCCTAATTCTTTCATTATGAGTAAACTATGTGATAAGGGTTTATCCATAATAATGAGATCATGAAACCCTAATCAATGAGCCCTAACCCTAATTAGAGCAATGATATGTGTGAAAACCTAATCTAGGGAAAAACTAAGTGTTATCATAAATCCATGGTGATGATATAACCCTAACTTAGTGTAACAATGAAGGAAACCCTAATTTAATGGGAATTGTACATCCTAGCCTTAATTTGGGTATGAGGTAAGAAAAACCTTATTTGGATGTGAATAGAAAACCTTAATCCCTAAAATGGAGTAAGGTGTATGGAACCCTAATATAGGGTAGTGCCATTAATCCTATGTGAAGACTTAGCACTGGGTGATGTGTTGTGAAATCCATAAATATATGGAATATGCTATGTGAATCCTCAAATTATAAGTATGGAGAATATTATTCCTAATAGTGGAATAGTGTTTAATGTTATGACAAATGTGATGAACTGGTGCATAAAGTATTAGGATGGGGAATACCCTAATACCATCTAAGTGTATGAACTCAAGTAAGATAAAGGTGTTGAGGGAAGTGATACATCAAGATATGATAGATATCACATCCAGCACTCCAATACTGGTATGCCTTGATGTGTTATAAGTCCAGTATAATTGGATGAATGACACATGAGAAGTGGCATGTCAATGGTTACATTGAGATGTAATGCACAATGTTGAATGTAAGCTAACATGCCTTATAAAAAGATTAATCAAAACCTATAAACTATGATGTAATCATATTTTGGCAAAGATGAGAGAAACCCATGTTGTGTGTTGATAATTCATTTATTGATGAATGATGAGAATAAAGAGTATAATTGAATACTTATGATTATCCATATTTATTACATGCTATGTGATCCCTAACACAGGGTAATGTTATGTGAAACCCTAATACAGGGTAATGCTATGTGAAGTTCTAACACAGAGTAATCCTATGTGAAGCTCAAATACAGACTAATGGGTTATGAATGTAATAAGATAACCCTCGTATTGCATGGTACTAATATATAATTGTATCATGATTACTAATCATGCAGATATGTTGAGAGGATGAGCATAGCCAGGTATGAGCTATGATGTTCTGTATATTGAAAATGTTCTATAGGCCTTATAAGCCTTTATATGCTTTGTTGCTTAGTGAGAGGTAACCGACAATTAATGAGTCATGTGTGTCACATGATGTGCTAATTATCTTAGATTGTTTATGAGCTTCATAAGCCATAATATGCCTTATTGCCTATTAAGGGGTAATAAGAGGTGGTATGAGCCCTGTGAACTATGTGCAATGTTTTGTGTAGCAAGAATTATAATGTCCCTGGGTCAGATGATATGAAGGTATGAAGTTACCTAATAAGTGGTAACAAGTGTTCTATGGTGAGCTATGGGTTCAAATACCTAGATGCTATAATCATGATGATGAACTTGTTAAAAAGAGGAAATGTACTTGGTGAGTTGAGGGATTAAGATCCCAACACTTTGTGAAAAGAGTATGGCTACAGGCCATGACTCCACAATGAAAATGTCAAGCTTTAGATATATGATCTAATCCTGAAGAGAGTTAATGTTGTGGTAATGATGTTGTAGTGAATAAATGTTATACATGTTCTTCATATTCCATAATGAATATGTGACATGTGGCTCTTTCAAGTTATACTTGTAATGTTTTAGATAAGAATGATATTCTAATCTGTTACACATTGAATTTACTGCTGCCAAACAAATATAATTCCTATGTGCATATTTATCTTCTTAAGATGCAATAATAATGTTACTGGAGGAGAGTTATATCTCTCGCTGGGGCAATTTACGATTGTCTCACCCCTGTGGGAACCACATTTTTAGGTGGACGCGGACGAGGAAGCAGAAATCCTTCAGTAGGTGAAGGACAGCAGCAACAGCAGTAGGGACAGCAGTGAAGTCTCAGGTGGAGACATTGGTTGTTATGCCTTGTATAGATTTAGATAGAGTCCTATGTGTCATCTCTGTACTCTCAGGTCCTCGGAGTAGTAGTTAGTGCTTTCGAGATTTTGGCTCAATGCCTCGAGATTTTATATTGTCTGTGTTTAGCTTGACAAGACAGTTAATGCTTGTAATTCTCAGAAAAAGATGATACAGAATATGTACCTTTGAACAAGAATGTAAATGTGTTACTTTTTTTCTATGTGATAAATTTTTCCTTTGATGGATCTCTTGTTAAAAAGGTTTTAATTTTTAGTGATTTTTGGTAATCCGCTGCTTAATGAACGCTTCCGCATTAGTTAATCTTGTTTTCACGAGACGGTCGTCACAATTAAGTGGTATCAGAGCTCTAGGTTCGCTGAGTCTATAGAGACATAGGACTAAGGTTGTTGAGTCTGTTCTAAGTGTCTTCCAGTTTATTTGATAGTATCTTCTGCTCACATAGGAGAAGAAGAACTTGAAAATGACTGGAGAACATGAGGAACACATTGCTAAGGGCAATGTTGTTGCACCAGGAGAGGGTGCATGGGACCAGGAAAGAGGAGAACAAGTGCCTGAGAATTCCCACCTTGACCTAATCAGGATAGAGAAGCCTATGTTATGCTCTTGAAGGGCAGGATAGGATAATAGTGATGCATATAGAAGACTGGATACTAGTATTACAATCTAAGTTACCAGTCTTTAATGCATAAACTTTGGACTTTCAAAGGATTCCTGAGTGATATGGTCATGTTGGAACTGTGGAAATGTGGGAAAGATTAATATATGGTGAGAAAATAGATTCTGCCATAAGTTTGGACAAATAGTACATATGTGATGGTAGTGCCCAAGGAGGGGAAATAAGCTGAGAATTAATGCAAGGCCTCTATAATTTTAGAGACATTTGCCTAAATATTCTGAAAAGCCAAAGTTTTTGGTGTCACTAGTGCAATAAATGCCTAGTACACCTGGGCAATAGTCACTAAGAGAAGTCAAAAGAAGCAACATGAGATAACTGGATACTATGTGATGAAATCAACCTAATGTGGTAGGTGACCTTGAGGGGTAATACTTAGATGAAATATATTCATCCTGATACTTCATTTCATGTTTCTATGTGTTAAAGATATGAAAATAGTTGTTTTTGAATTCCTTTGACTAGTCCTATAAGGACACAAGGGAAAGGAGAACTTATATCTTACTCAGTGTTCCTTAAAATGTTTTATAATCTCCCTTATCTGTGTGTTGAAAGATGAGATATAGAAATGATGCCTGAAGAAAATTCAAGAATGGAAAATTATGTGTGTATAATGATATAAAAAGTGAGGAATATGATAGAAAATAAAGTGCATACTACCTAATCTCAATACTTGTATACCCTGGCCAGGTATATGATTATTGTAGATAAGTCAAGTATGAAACGCTTAGATTGTTACCTTTTTTATTACTCTGATCAAGTAGTCATTCTGAAACAATCTAGAGAGTATAATGGAATTAAATTGGAAGAGCTTAGTGGATATTTTCAAAACAAATCACGTAGTGAACTTGCTCCGTGGATATTTTCAAAACAAATCACTTAGTGAACTTGCTCCGTGGATATTTTCAACATACTCAGTGAACTTGCTCCGTGGATATAGACATCCCAAACTTAAAGGGAAAAGCTATGTGGACATTCCCAACTAATAGGGAAGAGCTATGTGGACATTCCCAACTTAAAGGGAAAAGCTATGTGGACATTCCCAACTAATATGGGAGAGCTATGTGGACATCCCCAACTTAAAGGGAAAAGCTATGTGGACATTCCCAACTAATAGGGAAGATCTATGTGGACATTCCCAACTTAAAGGGAAAATCTATGTGGACATTCCCAACTAATAGGGGAGAGCTATGTGGACATCCCCAACTTAAAGGGAAAAGCTATGTGGACATTCCCAACTAATAGGGAAGAGTTATGTGGACATTCCCAACTAATAGGGAAGAGCTATGTGGACATTCCCAACTAATAGGGGAGAGCTATGTGGACATCCCCAACTAATAGGGAAAAGTTATGTGGATATTCCCAACTAATAGGGGAGAGCTATGTGGACATCCCCAACTTAAAGGGAAAAGCTATGTGGACATTCCCAAATAAAAAAGAAAAGTTATGTGGACATTCCCAACTAATAGGGGAGAGCTATGTGGACATCCCCAACTTAAAGGGAAAAGATATGTGGACATTCCCAAAAAAAAGCTATGTGGACATTCCTAACAAAAAAAAAGCTATGTGGACATTCCTAATAAAAAGGAAAAACTATGTGAACATTCCCAATTACATAGAGTTTGCTAAGTGAACTTTCCTAAATGAATAAAGGATTTCTGAGTAAATTATCTCTGTTAGATATATATTTTTTTCCCTTTGATAAATATTCTTAGGTGATGATAGATGTATGCTCTTTTATGCTTCTTTCTTTCAATAATATGGACATCATATGTTAGGGGTTTATGCTTTGCATAAACAATAAACACTGATAAGGTTGAATTAATGAAAGGAACTTTGTGTGGATTACAGAATCCATGATATCTCCATGATATTAAGATTTTATGTGGAGACTTGAGGGTATGATAACTGAATAAATTTATCCCTCCTTTTCCTGGAATTTCGGGGACGAAATCCTTGTTAGGGGTTTATAATTTGTAACATCCCTGACTTGGGTTATGTGTTAACCCTAGATGTTTTGCCTAATAAGGTTGAGTAGATTCTTAATCTTATCTTGGGAAAAGTAATTAGGGCTCATGAGAAAGTTATGTTTCAATTTTGGTCCTGTTTGAACACTGTTGAAGCAATGTTTGCTTATTTTGGACTAAAGTGCAAATTACCCAAGTTGAGGGGTTAAATTGCAAATGTTGCATGATAAGATGTTCCTATGATGTTGATAACTCATAATAATGAATATGATGTAGTGGTATGGTTTTCACAAGCTTGGGCGCCAAGATTAAGCTTATAAAGCAATCCTTGTGCATTAAAACCTAGTTTTGGTGTAATGTGCAATTTATCCAAAACCTAGGGTTCAATATGCAAATTACCACTTCAATAAGGTTCATAATGTTTCTTGGCATCATGTAGAGCAAATAAAATGAGAGGTGAACCTCATTGGAATTAAGTTGGAGGAGAGAGAATCTTGATATTAAAATAATCAAGATTTAATCCTAAGTGAAACCCTAATTCAATTTAGGGCAAAAATGTATGCATTAATTAAAGGGCCTTCAACCAAAATTAAAATGGTTGAATTCAGATTTGTGTATGAGCTTAAGACATTGCAAAGGCACGAGCATATCCTAAGGAGGTGAAATTCCACTCACCATTATGATAAGAAAAAGAATTTCCACTCAAATATGGATATTCTTATTATAAGGGTTAAGGTGCTTAATTTCTTTTCCCTTAATTTATGGATAATGGAAGGGATCTCGGTGGGGATAGAGATGCCCTTGTATGAAATAAACCAAGGGGGAAGTGGTGGCAACAATTTTGGAATAAATAGACTTTTATAAGAGATTTTCTCTCTCCTCAATTTTCTTATAAAAGTACCTTTTCCAAGCCAAAACAAAGGCTTTTTCGGATTTCTTTCTTTTCCCTTGCTTGTGAAACGACCAAGGAGTTGTGGAGGATCAGGAGGACGACCCCCAACCTGTTGGTAAGGTTCTTGACCTCCTTTCACCTTGAATCCATGGTGAAAATCAAAAATCAATGCATGAATTCTTCATAACTCGATCCCCTCTTCAATTCTAACCAATTCTTTTCACTCAAAGCTTGAGGATGACCCTTGGGATAGTGAAAGGAGTTTCATCCACCATTGTTGCCGTGATCTTAGAGCTTTGGAGCTCAATTGGAGGCGGGTTTTATAACTTGAACCCTTAATTTTATTATTGCAATCAATTCCTTATCAATTCACTACAAGAAAATTGGCTATTTGTGAAGGATGATTCCTTCACAAATGTACATTAACTCCTTCAAAAAAAATGGGTTGAAGAGCATTCCTTCACAAAAAGTCCTACTCTAAATGCCTCTTCACAAATAATTTGACGAGAGACTCTAGCCTTCACAAATACTATTTTGAAGGACTATTTTACCTTCACAAAAAGACTTTCCCAGCCTCCCAAATACATTTATGAAGGCTAATTTCACAACTTTCAATGAGGTTCTAGGGTCTTCAAAAATACATTTTTGAAGGACTATTTGACCTTCACAAAAAGACTTCCCAGGCCTGCCAAATACATTTGTGAAGGCTAATTTCACAACTTTCAATGAGGTTCTAGGGCCTTCACAAATATACTTAATTTCCCATGAATTACAATTGTGATGTACATTTATTTGTTTGTCAATGAGGTTTTAGCCTTCTTATATTTCACGAAGTGATATATTTGTGGCTTTTATCAGACCCAAATGATATTTTTAGTAACTCATCTAGTTAATAAGACACAATAAACATAACAAATCACTCTTTTGAAACATTTCTTTTATTTCACAGAAAAATTGTTCATCACATAAGGAAGGACATGGGCCTTTTCCCTTAATCAATACAAAGTTCAATATAAATATATATCTACATTTTGACTTTGTCACTCCTTTAGCCAATGACAATGTAGAGAGGAAGTGTAGTGGTTATGAACAGATTTCCTCCAATAATCCTCTAGTAATAGCCATCAAAGAATGTAGAGCCAACTTCTTTGCATTCAACGAGATATCAATGATCTTTACTTTTTGGACCATCCTTTCCAATTTTTTGGTTTCCCTCATCCATATAGAAGTAACCCTCTCCATATATAAGAGTTCCTAAACCCAGATAGCACACCAATAAACCAGCAAACACAAAACCAATTATAGGGATGTTGCTTGCTGCTGAAGATCAGAGGAAGCACCATACGTCACTTTGTTTTGTCCAAATATAATCTCTTCGGACACCCTACCACCCATGCACACATCCAACCTTGCAAGCATCTGCTTCCGCGATACACTTGTCTCATCCTTTTCGGGCAACTGAGCAACCATTCCAAGGGCCATTCCTCTAGGAACAATTGTTGCTTTATGAACTGGATGAGCCCCATCTGTGTGAATTGCTACAAGTGCATGCCCACCTTCATGATATGTTGTAAGCCTTCGAGATTCATCAGAAATGACAGATGACTTTCTCTCACATCCCATCATTATTGTGTCCTTGGCGTATTCAAGATCTTCCATCGTCACTGCTTTGGCTCCATCCATTGCAGCCTTTAAAGCAGCTAACATTAATCAAATTTGCAAGGTTTGCACCAGAAAAACCAGGTGTTCCTCTGGCAACGATCATCAAATCTACATCATCAGACTTACGAACCTGCACATATATTTGGCTGGGGTCAGAGTCACAGAGGTGATCCTTAATCTAGATGATATCTTGAACTATGCTTACAAAGATTAAAAAAAGGTCGGAATTGATAATTTTATTTGTATATGTTTAGCCTCAAGATCATGCAAGCTATGATGCCCTAAAAGTAAATTTCAATGATGTCACAAACAAACAGAAAAAAAAAGACTAGCAAAATACCTTTGACATGTGAGATTCTAATATCTGACGCCTGCCCTCAACATCCGGATTAGGCACTACTATGTGTCGATCAAAACGTCCAGGTCTTACAAGAGCTTTGTTCAATGACTCAGGGAAGTTGGTAGCTGTAATAACAATAATCCCTTCATTCTGCTTGAAACCATCTAGCTCTACAAGCAACTGGTTTAAAGTCATCTTCATGTACTGTTGATCCTTAGGATTGCGGCTACCGCCTATTGCATCTATCTCATCAATAAATATAATGCATGGAGACCTCTTTTTTGCAGCAGAGAAAAGATCCCTAAATCTCCTTACCCCCACCCCTACAAACATCTCTTTGAATTCACTACCACTGCAAGAGAAGAAAGGAACTCCAACTTCTCCTGCAATTGCTCTGGCTAGCATGGTTTTTCCAGTTCCTGATGGACCAACCAACAAGCATAACACCTTTAGGGAGCTTACCACCAAGCCGGGTGAAACATTGAAACCATCAGAGGAAGATAAGTGGTCAGGAATTTATTGTGCATTAAACACCAATACAAACAAGCATTGAGATTGAAACTGATGTCAAAAGAGAAAATTAATGGAAATGCATCTATAATTACAACATATATGACATGAAAATACAAGACAAAGAAGAAGTAAATGTATACCACTTTCTAAGATACTAGCCATGGTTAATACTTTATAAATGAACTTGTTATACACACTTTCTAAATATCATGTCAACTTGCTATGACACCTCTACTTGCTTATAGAAGAAAGTTAAACATATAAGCAGCATAATGGATAAAATTAGTTTTCTACACATTAGATATAAGAACTAGTGCTGCTTAGATGAATTATAAGGTCCTCTTTTAGAAATGTTAATATAAGAAATGATGTAATTCCTTATCATAAGGATACTCTAAATGGATTAATAAGCCATTTAGTTCCAAAACCATTCTACATTGAGACTCCTCAATAGAGTACAAATATGAGACATCACGTCACATAAGGTTCCTCAACCATAAAATCATATAGCAAGACAGCATACATACACCTCTAACACAAAAACTAATCAGCATAATTGTTAAATAGCCATTGGGCATGACCACTTATGTATTGCCTTTTCTTAGTTTCACTTAACATGAATCTCTAATCTCTCGTATGTATAGGAGACGACATACTTGGGCATGCAAACACTTGGTTGAATCTAATCTTCTATGGTTCCACATGATACCATAGCAAAATGATGGGATCCTAGCCTCCTACCTTCGTTGCTCACCCTCCACCCCATCTCCTTTTTCCCGTAGCCAGCACATCCCACCCCACTGTGGAAAGGCATCAGTGCCACTTGCGGAAGCATCCCCCAAAAGGGGTCACCATCACCCCTTGACAGAAGCAACTCAGAGTCGGCTTCTTCCTATGGCAGCTCGAGATTGGAACTATCATTGTTACTGTTTGCTTGCGCGCATTGACTTAAGATAAGATAATGTGCCACAGATTTATAACCAAGACTTATGGCCTTACTATACAGAGTACAAGTGGGAGCCCATCCTCTATGAGACCGACAGATGCCACAATTGCATATTCCTCGACAAACAGGGCATATCCAATCAGTTTTAGCATTTGCTTCCATCACAATTTCAGCATACCTCATAAAAGGTAGTCTCCATGGAATTGTCCTTGTACCAAGTCACATTTGCTGCAGAATCACCACTTTAGTTGGCGAAAATGATCTGAATTACAGTTCCATCTCAACACTGATCTCGTTCGTAATGGATGGTGGTATAGCTTCTACGACGATGGAATGAAAAGCTCACCATGAGGACTCAAAAAGTGACTACCTGTTGAACTTTGTTCCTTGTCTCTTAGATGAAAACTATAACCACCATCAAATAGTGATTACCCATTGGAAACTCCATTCCCATACCTCTCATTCCATTCTATTTTGGGGTTGAAAATCATAAAGCAGAAATGGACGTACTTGGTGCATCTGCTAGACATGACGACGGTGGGCCAGTAATTCAATTTTTTCGATGGGAGCTCATATCTCAACTTGCAAACTAAGTAATGAGAACTGATAAAGCAGAATAGCAAGATTCCTGCGGAACGGACCAGAAGCAATCAATCACACCTGAGCTTACATATCCAAATTGGGCATTGCAATCAATCCATGCTAAGGACAACCCAAACTATATATCACATTTTTCCAGTGGTTACTGTAATTAATATAATAGAACTGCAGATCACATATTTTCATCGCGTAATGAAGTCATTTCTGCAACTATATCTAACAAATTAAATCTAGAGTTAAACTAGCTTCTTGATGAGTGTATTGATGGAAGTGAAGTAAGCATTGACGACCTATTTCAGATTGTGTTTTAGACTGTTCGACTAGAATGAACAAAATCTCTGTTTGGTCTAATATGGCAATAGATCAACCAATAGTACAAAGATTTAAAAACAAAATATCGTAAACAAATAACTAATATATCACCGAAAGGTGTTTTTTTCTTAGTGGGGGCATCTTATATGAAACCACTTATTTAATTGATTATATAACTAGCCGTGCTCGATCATGATTGTAGAGTGATGCTTTTTGCTTTTTGGGTTGCGAATGGTACTTTTCAAAGAACACAAAGACCCATATGAAAATCTTGCTCCTGTCCATATAACCAGTTATCTAATTGATTATATAACTAGTTGTGCTCTATCATGATTAAAAGATTGAGATGCACTACTATGTATCAAATGCAGTACTTGTTTATAGCTCGCAGGTAGACTAGTATTCTTATCAAATCTGTATTGAATTTGAAAATATTAAAAAAACTATAAGATGGCATCTCAGATTCTGGTATAAGTACATTAGGTCTGAATCTGTATAAGTTATTGCATTTGAGTCAGATATTTGTTCTTACCAGAGTTTCTTTAGTTGTTTTGGAGTTGAGCACACTTTTGTAGGCCTAAAGGAAGGATTTGCTTTTTTCTATAGCAAGTTCTGCTCCCTCATCCAAATACACAGATGCAACACCTGAAAACAAAGTTGCCATAATTATCCATGTGGATTGTGAATTCCACATTATGGGTTGCTTAAATTTCCACCTATTGACTTTACCTTTGTTTCTATTACAGGTAATCATCAATGGAATTGGTATCTTCAGTATGACCATTGAAAATAACTTTAAAACAAGTGTGGATATATGCATAACTGCCTAAATCTATTGCTACAAAACTTGATCTATTCGAATAATAAAATTAGAGTAGCATCAGATGCAATTTTGAATGTTCTTGCTGCTGTTGTTGGTTACGCTACTGTAAGTGTATGGATCTTCAATTTGATGTTTGTGGATTTATAATACATTGAATGGAAGCAACATCATAATAGCATGTCACTAATTTGCTATTTGTAGGTCAGGCATCTAGTTGTGGAAAATGCCGACTATATTGTTGATTATCTATGTAGACAAATGTGTCATCTAGTTCTCAATCCCCACACTCCACATATTATTTTTGCTATATTTTCTTATATTGGTGCATCCCACAAACTTTTACCTCTGTTAGAAGAACCGGTAAGGTGATGGTTCATGTATGCTCATGAAAATGTGCTTAGAAATGCATGCTTAATGTAATTTGACTATTCTACAATACAAACTTTGTTCTATATATCCACCACTCTTCTCACTCTAACATGGTTCTAATTTGATCCTTATAGTCCTACCAAGGTTTTGATACACTGATTTCAGTACCGTTTTGGTACCCATGAAAACTTTGATGGGAATATCCAGTAATCTGAGTATGTCAAAGGAAACTTTGATGAAATCCAGGAATCTACAGAAATCGTGGAAACTAGATGGAAATGATGAATGGAAACTTCAACGGAGATATCGACATCACAGAAATTGTAGAAACTCATTACAAATGATAGACATTTGTCACAAAGTTAGGGGCTGTCTGGATGGACCCTTTTCAAATCCTAGTAGTTAGGCTAATAAACAATGGTCTAACACATCACTTCAGAATTTATAAATACCGGTGTGCACATGTTTCAATAGATTTTTGATGGAGTTGGAGTCACACCAAAAATGGGGTGATTCAACTGCCAAAGTTATCTGCTCTTCGTGCTATTTTACAGCTCATCCAGCTGCTATCCTAAGCGGCACCTATAGTTGGTTGGATTTTCACTCACTCTTTGTTTCAGAAATATGAATACTATATACTAACAATTATCGGTACTTTCGAAGTCAGTACCCAAACTCACCTTATAGGATAGTGTTATTTACAAAGACCGCATTTTAATTTTCTAACCCATTAAGAAAACCTACAATATTAAGAATAACCACTCAAGATAGGATTAGTTACAATTTAATCACAACCTAAAGCCTAAGAGTGATGTAATGATTATCAAATACTAGATTTTGTAATACACACAAATCCACAATTGTCAAATCAAAGGAAAACATAGCTTCACAGGAATTATACATTCTTTTTTTATATAATAATATTGTATATTGGAGAATATTTTCCCACATCAATGTGGTCTAACTTTGTTCATCTCTGTTTCTTGAGGATTCACATCTAGATGATGTTTTTTTATCTACTGTCATTCTGTCTGCTTTAATATTATATCATATGTTACCTCTATGCAATGCCACTTATTTTTTTGTACAACTTATCAACTGTGTCCTTTTAATAATATAACTCACTGTTAATTTCGACTATTATTTAATTTACATTACAAGATAGTTTTAAATATGAAGATTCTCAACTGAAACGAAGTCAATGCCATTTCTACCAAAGAATTCTCCATAATCCATTAAAGATACATTAAGTAAACTACTTGCTAAGAAAGTCTGTTTGACGGAACTTCATCATAGCAATGACAAGTATGGAAGCTCTATAATAGGATGGCATCACCAAGCATCTGCCATACATCATCCCAGGTCCTTTCTAACACTGGCCAATCAAGACAACACATCTGCATGTATGCAGGTAACAAGTATGCCAAAACGGATAGTTGTCTTCAACATCAAACCCATTCACGTACATAAACCATCTAGGAAGAACATAAACCACTTTGGAATGTTTGTAGAGTGATGCTTTTTGCTTATTGGGTTGTGAATGGTACTTTTAAGAGAACACAAGACCCATATGAAAACCTCGCTCATGGCCAGTTAACTAGTTATCTAATTGATTATATAACTAGTTGTGCTCTATCATGATTCAAAAGATTCAGATGCACTAATATGTATCAAAGGCAGTACTTGTTTATCGACTAGCTCACACGTAGACTAGTATTATTACTAAATATGGATTGAATTCGAAAATATTAAAAAAACTAACTATAAGATGGCATCTCAGTTTCTGATATAAGTACATTAGGTCTGAATCTATATAAGCTATTGCATTTGAGTCAGATATTTGTTCTTACCAGAGTTTCTTTAGTTGTTTTGGAGTTGAGCACACTTTTCTGGGCCTGAAGGAAGGATTTGCTTTTTTCTGTAGTAAGTTTTGCCCCCTCCAAATACACAGATGCAACGCCTGAAAATAGAGTTGCCTAAGTTATCCATGTGGATTGTGAATTCTACATTATGAAAAATGTTGTATCCTATTTGGTTAACTTCAAGGGTAAGTCATTGTCCAACCTTCCAAGTACACTGAAAGCTTTTCAAGATTGTGGGCTATTAGATCATGGAAATCTTCGCCAGCCCACACTGGAAACAGGAAAAGAGAGATGATAATGCATGAAGCTCCACCAATGGCAATGGGTGTGATCATAGATTTCAATGATAACTGATATTTCACTTACTGCACGGGTGTGATCATAGATTTCAATGACCGCCATCTCATATCTGTGAGCTCGGAGGTTAAAGTAATGATAAACAACCCAATTTTCACTGAAAATCTGGCAATTTTTTTTCAAAAAAGTCGATCAGACCAGTGTCCTTATAAAAACTATAAGTCTTCTGGAAGATTTTACTTCATTCTTCTCACCTAATTGACAGGACCTTGAGCACCATGGTGAGTAACATAGTGCAGAACATGACTAGTAACAACATCAATAAGATAAGAAACATGATTGCAGAATGGACAATTATTTATGTGATGTTAATTTTAGTAGTAGTAACATTTTTTTCAAAATTGTTGAAATGGTATATGAGGCAATGAAATACATATAAATAATCTCTATAATATAATAAGACACATGTATAGCTTCTTACAGGCTCAAATATGATGTAGCCTTTCTCCAAAAGTATTGATTGCCCTTTATCTAGGTCTAAGCATCCATGTCCTCACAAAAACTGTCACAAAAAGGTTAAGATCAGATTTCCTATCAAATAACAAGACTGTCTATGTGTGTACCCATGGAAATATTATTGAACAAAATGAAAGTCAAGATTTTGAATAGAGGATTGTACCTGTTATAGATTCGGTTAAACTCACATTTGTCCAACTACTCCCAAGTCAATTAAATTTAAACTTTATCAATATATATAAATACCTCATAGGTCTCATATGGAGTGTCCAACTACTCCCAAGTCAATTAAATTTAAACTTTATCAATAATGAGTTGACATATGGACAAAATATAATTTCTGACATGGATAATAAAAAAATGACAATGTAAATAAAATTCATACACATTTTCTAAATATTATCTATATCCAAGGAATTGTGAAGTTTCATAACAATTAAAAACTCTATTGTAAATTGTTGAAAATTCTTCAAGCATTATGAATGTCTTCTGTTGCAGTATCCCTTGCATGATTTTCTCCACTTGTACCACCATGAGCAGGAAACACACCGGTAGAAGTTGAAGTTGGAAAATATTGAGGCTGAAAAAGAATATAAATTTTCAATTTAAGATGATCATTAATAACCACACATTTGATAATACATTTAAATAAATACCTGTGATCCACTTGTACCACCATGAGCGGGAAACACACCAATAGGATGACCATTTGGGAAATATTGATGCTTGAAAAGAATTTAATTTTTCAATAAAGTGGAACATGAATAGGGAAATATCAGTAATATATTTTTTATTTATACCTGAGATCCACTCACACCACCTTGAGCGGGAAACAAAATAGTAGGAGGTCCATTTTGAAAAAAATGTGACTTCAAAAAAAAATTGATAGCATGAGAAGGAGTTTATTTCAGATAAGCCTTTATAAAAAATGTATGTAATATCATACATGTGATTGAAATGTAAACCCTGGCCCATTGATACCATTTGAGGTAGCTTGAGTAGAAAACACACCAGGAGAAGTCTCGTTTGGAAACATTTGAGCCTTTAAAGCAAGATTCTCATTTTCAATTTCTGTTATTTATAAAAATTTAAAATTCTTTAATTTTGTGAATATGTACATGTGATCCAAAATTTGACGATCTTGTACCAACACTAGTTTGAAATACTCCAGAAGGGGGTAGATTTGGAAACTCACTCGTCGGGCCAAACTGTGTACTTCTAGCTGATTTCGCCTATTGAAAATATAGAAGAGAATAAAGCAAATTCTATTTATATTGCAATATTATATCAATAAGTTTGATCTGATACTCGATTATTTCCATCAAACAACCTGATTTTGTTGCACCCATGTTATAAATTGGGACCTAGATTTTTGCATATTTTTCATTTCTTGATTAGCTTCTTTTAATTTATCCTACAATGAAATATATTTTTAGAAGACAATAATTACAATATCATATGATACTTACAATTTTGTTAAATTACTTACATCTTTTGCAATACTTTCTCACAATAACATTTCATACCGAATTTTGACAGCTTTCCCAGTATTCCCTTCTGCGGCATGTCCGAATCCAATCCCACAAACCCTATTCTTTTTTATGGGGTTGACTACACGCAAAAATGCACGACATGTCACCTCATCGATTAGTGTTGGATCAGTTACTTCACCATTTGTAACTTCATTTTCAACAATATCAGTTATCTCATCCTGACATTATTTGAACAAAGTCAATGTACAAACTAGACAAGTTTTATTTGAAAATTTAATATACTATTGATTTAAAATATTGAATAAATTACCACCAACGGGTTGTTCTCAAATACTTTCTTCAAAAATTCTTTTTGAGTTGGATCCCCTTCCGCAATTTTCTTTCATAAATCAAATAATAGGATTATTACTACTAACTAAACAATTTCTTATTTAGAACTCAATGGAAATAAATACAAAGTGAAAGGTGATACCATTTCCTCCCTATAACAGCTCCATGGTTTGGATCCTGTAGTATGATGCATTTGTTTTTTTGACCTGTTAACCTTATTTGTGGCAAAAATTTGCTATACAAAAAATTACTTACTATACACTATAAATGAAAGATAAATGATTATATATTAATTTGATATTACCTCAGACTTCTCAGAAGACCATTGTTTCATAAGATTGTCAAACTGACGAATATCTAATGATGCATTCTGCTCAACCTTTTTCCTCATCAAATATGGATTATCCTTATACTTTAGATTGTAATCTTTCTTAACCCGTGACTTCCAACTTTGTAAATCTTTGTGAATGTGAGCATCTACGTAGTTCCATGCATTTGGATGATCTCCCAAATCAAATAATTTCTGGAAAATATGTGGAGATGTTAAGAAACAATAAAAAACTCTTAAAATATACACTAAGTCTAGACTAAAAGAAATTTTGTAATTACTTAAGTACCTCAATGCATGATTTTCTATATTCAAATGCTAGTTGTGGTTGCTCTCGCCATTGTAGATCTAAACTCCATATTTGTGGTTTTCTAGCTAATATGCCACAACAATTGTTCAACTTTATACTATTCTTTCCAACTGCATTACCTGTTGCATTCCATTCCACCTTGTGTCACTGCTCTCCTATTTTTGGAATTAGATTAACCTCACTTGTAGGGCCCCTTCCATATCTATGGTGGTCATGTTCATCCTCAAGTTCCTCATGCTCATCTCCTACTTCACTTGAAGGAGAGGAGATTGTAGGTGAAGTAGTAGTGGGTTGTGGCAGAGTTGTATAAGCTCTCATAGTTGACCTTATGTTCCTCATCCTGCATAAGATGAAAACATAACAATTGTAGCAATGCATAAGAGGTTAGTCCAACAGTTTATGAAGTAAATGTACAACATTATAAGCACATAATATTCCACGAAGAAAAAGAGACAAATGATAAGGCAATATTTTTGCACCAATACATAATAATCCATAAACAAAAATATTACATCAACACAAAATATTCCTCATCCTACATAAGATCAAAAAAGGGACAAATGACAAGGCAATATCCTTGCACCAAAAGATAATAATCCACAGAGAAAAATATTGCAAGCACGATCATTCACTAAGGTTTGCAACAACTAATCAAAACAACTTTATTCCTCAGGCTCCCTAGCAATAAATGATCCATGCATATCATTCCTTGACCAGGAGATATCATCACTTGTGTGGTTGTTAACACTATTAACTTGTGTCCCACTTATATAATCCTCAATGATAGGTACTTCAGAATAATTTTGAGGTGGAAGTTTCAAAGCAGTGAACCAATTATCATCATCAAGATCTTTTACATAAAAGCATTGCATTGCTTGTGATGCAAGAGTGAATGGCTCATCTTGATTGTGTCTCCTTGAGAAATTGAGTTGTGTGAAACCATATTTGTCAATGCACAAATCATTAGAAGAACTTTCATCAAACCAAGCACACCGAAACAATGGTATTTTTATGTCTGGACCATAACATAGCTCAATGACCTCCTCCAATTGTCCATAATATGTAATTGTAGCCGTAATAGGATTTTTATCCCTCCCACTTGCATAACTAGATGTATATGCCACCAAATACACCCCACTATTTTCTATAGTAGAAGTACTTTCAACATGTTTTGAGCGAAATTAGTATCCATTTACTGAATAGCCTTCATATGACATTCCATCTACAGAAGGACCATGGGATATCCATCTCAACTCCTCACTAACATCCTATGGATGATCCATTCACATACACTTTACCTAATTTATCAACATAAAAATAATTAGGGATAAAACTCTCTTTCAAAATAAAATTTCAGTAATTTTATAAATTACTTACATGTTCTCTCAACCACCTAGCAAACTGTGTTGCGTGTTTTTTTTTCTAAAGCTCGTAGTGTGATATTTGGTTCAGCCTCTTGAAGCTTTATCATGTGTTCATTGGTTATTAGAAAAATTCAAAAGTTGTGTGACAGTATTGTCTTCTTCAAGATTCTTAAATTCTTCTACATCAATAGCATCTGAGCAAAGTTTATTGAAAAATAAACATAGGCTTGCAATAGGTTTATAAACATCTACACCTATGCAGTTCCTCAAGGCAACATGAAGAAGTTGTTGCATTAAAACATGACAATCATGGCTCTTCAATGTCAATAGTTTTTTTCTCTTTTATGTTGACACACCTAGATATGTTAGAACAATATCCATCAGGAACCTTCAATGTTTGTAAAATAGATAGAAACTTCTCTTTCTCTGTACTACTCATTGTGAAAGATGATGGAGGTAAGTAATAATGGCTCCCTGAATTGACTGGCCATAAATCCCTTCAGATACCCCATTGTTTTAGATCTTGACGAGCTTGTAAGTTGTCCTTACTTTTCTTTGAGTCACCCAACAAAGTGTTCAAGATGTTCTCACAAACATTTTTTCTATGTGCATTACATCCAGATTATGTCTCAGCAACAGATGTTTCCAATACGAGAGTAAAAAAATGCTTATTTTATTCCATCCAGGCGGCAATGGCTGATGTCTATTTGTAGGGATTTTGAGTTTATTAGTTTTTCTGAATGTGATGTTTGTGCAACCCTAAAATTGTTGTAGTATATCATCACCTGACCAGTGCCTAGGCGGTTGACGGAAATCTTGTTCTCCATTGAAACTTTTTTTATCACGCCTATAAATATGATTATTTTTCAAGAAACATTGATGGAAACCATAACATTGTTTCTTACCAAATTGAAGCCACTTGGATAAGGTATCTACATTACAAGATGGGCAACCTAAATCCTTTTTCCCTTTGGTGCTCCAACCAGAAAGGTCACCATAAGCCAGAAAATCATTTATGGTCCATAAGATCATTGCCCACATAGTGAAGTTCTTCTTGCTATAATCATCATATACTTTAACTCCCTGACCCCAAAGTTTTTGAAGCTCATCAATTAATGGCTCTAAGTAAATATCAATATCATTCCCAACCATATGAGGACCTGGGATTAGAAAATACATCATTATGTATGGCTCCTTTAGAAGAAGCCAAGGCGGGAGATTGAGAGGGGTTAATAGTACAGGCCATGTGTTGTTTGAAGCACTCATAAGTCCAAACGGATTGAATCTGTCTGTAACTAGAGAAAATGTGACATTTCGTGGTTCAGCAACAAAGTCTAGAAATTCTGTCTATTGAGATCCATTCTTCTGTGTCAGAGGGATGATGAATACGACCGTCATTTCCTTTTTCTTTAAATGGACACATCATATCTTTTGCAACTGAAGGGCACATGTAAAGTCTCTCCAGACGAGGGATAATAGGAAAGTGATACATCACCTTTTCAGCTACCTTCTTGTGTTTTGTTTTATATATCTTTTCATTCCATCTAGACTCACCACAAGTATCTCACCTTTCGTTCTTTGATGAACCTTTACGAAAGAGCATGCAGTCATTTCGACAGGCATCAATTTTAACTTTTTTGAGGCCAAGGTATTTTACAACTTTATTTGCTTCATAATAAGTCTCAGGAAATAGACTGCCTTCTTTTGGGAAGTTTGAGATTATCAACTTCAACAACTTTGTAAAAGAATTATTTGACCATCCAAACTCCTCCTTCAGATATAATAGAGGCACTAGAAAGGACAACTTGGAGTGAGTTTTACAACCTTCATACAGTGGCTGATCGCCTTCTTTGAGAAGCTTGAAAAATTGTTGGGCATTAAGATTTGTAGGCTCCTCCTCGAGTTCGAACACACTGGCATGACTTATATCGCCCATTCCAAATATATTTCTCAACATTTGATGCATACTTCCAGATGTAGGTCTAGCAGACGTTGCACTTATTGTATTCCTCCCGATCATCTCCCCATGATATGTCCAGACATCATAGTTGCGGACAAATCCTTTTTGTAAAACATATAAGAATACATCATCCTATGATTTAATGTATCTATTCGAGCATGTTTTACAAGGGCAAATTAAATTTTCCGGTCTGGGTAGTATTTTATGGGTACATGCAAATTCAATGAATTTTTGTAAACCAGACTGTAATACTTCACTTTACATCCTATTAGCAATATACATCCAATTTCTATCCCATAATAAATCCACCTACATACAAGTACACAAGAAGTTAACGGTCACATTACAACTAAAAAACAAAACTGAACAAGAGAAAAATAAAAGATAAAAGTCAACAACAACAGTAATCGAGGGCAGCATACAACAAAAACTTCTTTTAATGGAAATGTAAGCGTGTGCACTATTTCTGTCCTTAGTCTTATGTAATGGATGGTTAATGCATCTATCTTATTATACTAATCTATCTTTATATGATTGGTGTGGCTTTTTGCAAAATCAGATCGACAACATGCTCTTTTTTTTCCTCTGATGTGATCAGCTTCTTGTTATTTTCAATTTTAGCATGAAATGATGATACTCTTTATTTTTGCAAAAGAATATTTGTCCACATGAAAAATAGTCACACACAACTACATTGTCAAAGACCTGCCATGCAATAGTATGGTTTATAAAACTATGAGGCCATGTAAATATGGTTTAGAAAACTATGAGGCCACGTAAATATGGAAAATCTTAGTCTGACTGGATCAATTAATCAAAGGGTCTGACATATGGTATTGCCCCACAATATGGATTAACGCCAATACCCCTCAATAGACACCTAATTCTTGGGACATTGCATTAATAGTGCTAAGATTGATTGAAGCACTAAATAGAAAAACTTTCCTAGAGGACATATCAAATGAACACTTCCATCCATTATGGGAAAAGTATGTCAAGATAATCATTCATGATAGGCGATGTTTGTCATGATAATCATTCATGACAGGCGATGTTTCTATGACCTACACAGGAAAACCATTCCTAGGATTTTGTACACTGTCATGCCCCTCCCAAATAAGTAGACTTGGAGGAAGGTATTACAAACCCTTTGAGAGGAACCAAATAAACTAGTTGAGCCAGCTCAACCAAACAAACCTCTCTCCTCTAGTACAACCACAAGCAACATCCCCAGCCCGACCAACTACAAAAATAGAATAAGAGGCTGAGAAAATTAATTTGTGCCCTTCGAAGAAGCCACAACAATAGATTCTCGCCTACAAACTTGGTCACTCTAGCATTTGAAAGCTTTGACTGTCTGTTATGGTTTGTCCATTGAAGACTTAGCCATCATTACATAGAGACTAAGTCCTAAGGAAGATACGGTTGTAACCATCTTCAAGAGAGAAATTGTAATAGTTATAAAGGTTGACCTTTGCGAAATCCTCACAGTCGGACCTCTGTGGAAGGCAGACCTGTATGCAGTGGTGAAATCCGAAATTTCTACAAGGGTGGGCACCACACAATAATAGTTCAAATAAGCTATAACATAGATAATATCCAACTGATTCAATACATGAAATACTATATGCTATAGGAAAATTGCTATTTTATAAATGAATGTACAACATAATTTACTACCAAATTACAAAAAAAATCTTTAAAATTGTTTTGGTTCTATTACTGGAGGTTGTATCATTATATTTGCAATGAAATGTGTAGACCAAGTGTATGTTAGTTTAACCGAACAACATAACTTTATTCACCTTAGCATGATACAATGGCGTAATAGTAGAAGAATTCATTGCTACTGCTAGGATCCTATTCTTGAACTAAAATAACATATGTTATTAGATAGTCACAATTTTCCTTGATTTCCCTTCGGTTAATGGTATCAGTTCTATGGAGGATGAAGATGTTCTTTGATGTATAAAGCAAAAATAAACACAAATAGATCAACATTTTCATATTGAGAGTGAACAAACCGCATTTAACTTAAACATGATTAACCATCACAGATTCTCAATAACTGGTTCTGATGGAAAAAATATGCTAGGTCGCTAATTTTTGCAGGAGAGATTTATACATACAATAACAACAATGAATCAAGGAAGTATATAATTGGTAATTAACTTGTTGGTTGTAATCATCCAACTACGTCTGATCACCATTGAATGTGTTTCTAAACGTACAAACACCTAGCATAGACTGATATTTGGAACATATGACGGTTGTTGATAATTGGCCATAGCAGGATGTATAATAGGCTACCACTAATATATCCAAACTACTGACATTTCATTTCATCAATGATTTTTCCTCGGTCTAAACAAAGCTAGGCATCTAGAGAAGGTGCAAAATATGTCCATTTGAAGATAAAGGAACTAGGTGTACGCATTTCAGTCGAAAAACCACACCAACCAATAGGGGTAGGGCTATTTCTGAATGAATAAAATGTTTTATGCATCGTGTGGGATTGAATATGAATAGAGAATATAGAGAGAATTGAAGGAAAAGAAATAGACATCTGGTGGACGTCGTGATCAAGGTAGCCAATGCAGGTTCCTCCCTTCCTGACTTCCTAATGTTGGCAACGACATTTTCCGCCCTCACTCACTTCCTAACGCCAGCGGATCGGTTTCTCGCTTTTAGCGCTGCACAGTCAAGTGCGATCCGAGGGGGCGATTGATTGGGGTGTGGGGGGAGAGAGATCGGTTATCTCACAAATTATCTTACTAATTAATGAATATTGGGGTGGGAAAATTTGGTGGGAAGCCTGGTGAAGGACTTCTTTTATTTATGAAGGACTTTAAGCATTTAATAATTTGGGGTTTAATAGAATTTTGGTTGAAGGAAAGAGGGCCTTTTTGTAAAGGCCAGTCCTTCACAAATAATAAGTTTTTTTGAGGGGATTTGTTCCTTCACAAATGACCTCCACTAAAAGCCCCCTTTTTTGTAGTGATTGGCGATCATTTCTACATTTCCGGAATTAAGTTTGGTTGATTGATGCAATATCCATGGAAATCACAGTAGATTTCGTGAGTTTGGAGCTTGATGATGATGACATCATCATAAGCACACACCTCCCCAAATATCTAGACCAAATGGTTTCAACATGTTTGCCATTCGGTTTCACCAAACCGTTTGAGAGCAAACGGTTTGAGACAGTTTGAGAGCAAACAGTTCAAAACCATTTGAAAGAGTTGACCAAGGGTTGACCGTTTGAGAATCCTGTTCCTAACTATGTTGGTTGATAACCCACCAAATTTTATGGATTAATTCCAAAGGAATCATGAGTTGAAGGCTAATCAATTAGGCAAACCCTAATTGGATTAAGTGCTGATTTTCAACTTGATTGATTTGACTTTTTGGGTTATTTAGCCCAAATGGTTTCAAAACCATTTGGGGATCACCCAAACGGTCTCAAGACCATTTGGGGGTCACCCAATACCGTTTGGAGGTCTAGGGTTGGATATGGTTAAGTGTTTGAAGGACAAAAGATATGGTGTTAACCCTAATCGGCTAAGTGTTGATTTTGCATTGAAATGAGTTGATGCTTTGGGTTGATTGACCCAAATGGTTTCAAAACCATTTGGGAATCACCCAAGACCGTTTGGAGGTCTATGGTTAAGCATGGTTGACCAATTGAAGTTCTAAAGGTACCAAATCACTTTGCAATTAAGTAATGATTTGATGATCAACTCAATAGCTCAAACCCTAATGATTTTTCACTAGAATCCAAGGGTTGGATGAGCCAAACGGTCTCAAGACCGTTTGGAGGTCACCCAAGACCGTTTGGAGGTCTGGGGATGAGTATGGTTAAGCATTTGATGATCCAATGATACTAAGTTAAAGTGTAATCAATTGCTGATTTGGTGATCAATCCAATGATCCAAACCCTAATGGGTTGACTTGGATTTTGATGATATGATGGGCAAACGGTCTCAAGACCTTTTGGTGGTCATCCAAACGACCTCAAGACCGTTTGGGGTCAGGTCATGTTCAATTTGGATGATGGTTCAATGGTTTCAAAATAACTAATCTTGCATTGATTAGTGTTGAAGGATCATCGATTCCAAACCCTAATTCAATTGATTCAAACCCTAATTGATGACTAATGGAGGGTCAAATCAGTTGAAGGTTGACCTATTTAACTCAATTGAAGTATGAGGATAGATCCAATTGGTGATTGGTTCCATGAATTCAATGATTGAAGGAATCAACATTGGAAATCCTAATCCAATTTGATTGGTTGAGACCATATTTGGTCCATGCGGTTTTGAGGAGGTTTGGACCAAACGGTCTCAAACTGCTTGGAGACCCAAAGTGCAAATGGTTTCAATACCTACTTTGTCTAATTGATTTCAAGTACAACTTGTTCAAATGGTTTTCAACCAATTTATGTATGAGAATCAAGATCATTGAGGGTCTAAGTAATTAACTTTGTGAAGATCAACATGGTTAATCCATTTGAATATCTTATATAATTGAAGGTCCAATATGGTGAACCTAATTGGATACTTAATGTAATTGAAGATTTCAATGGTTAACCCAATTGATCACTTTGTGGAATTGAAAGTTTAATTGGTCAATTCTTTTGAATTCCTTATATAATTGATAGCTTAATTGATTAGACCATTTGGACATATAATATGATCAAAGGTCAATTAGCTAAGTGATTATTAAAGATGTAGACCCATGATGATTGTGAAGGTTAACCCTAGCTATGTGTACTCAAGTGAAGAGTTAACCTAAATTAATCTTGGTGTATCTAACATCCTAAAAAGGATGAGAGAGGGAATGAGAGGGATGAATGCTTATATAATTAAGCCCTAATTCTCTCATTATGAGTAAACTATGTGATAAGGGTTTATCCATAATAATGAGATCATGAAACCCTAATCAATGAGCCCTAACCCTAATTAGAGCAATGCTATGTGTGAAACCCTAATCTAGGGAAAAACTAAGTGTTATCATAAATCCAGGGTGATGATATAACCCTAACTTAGTGTAACAATGAAGGAAACCCTAATTTAATGGGAATTGTACATCCTAACCTTAATGTGGGTATGAGGTAAGAAAAACCTTATTTGGATGTGAATAGAAAACCTTAATCCCTAAAATGGAGTAAGGTGTATGGAACTCTAATATAGGGTAGTGCCATTAATCCTATGTGAAGACTTAGCACTGGGTGATGTGTTGTGAAATCCATAAATATATGGAATATGCTATGTGAATCCTCAAATTATAAGTATGGAGAATATTATTCCTAATAGTAGAATAGTGTTTAATGTTATGACAAATGTGATGAACTGGTGCATAAAGTATTAGGATGGGGAATACCCTAATACCATCTAAGTGTATGAACTCAAGTAAGATAAAGGTGTTGAGGGAAGTGATACATCAAGATATGATAGATATCACATCCAACACTCCAATACTGGTATACCTTGATGTGTTATAAATCCAGTATAATTGGATGAATGACACATGAGAAGTGGCATGTCAATGGTTACATTGAGATGTAATGCACACTGTTGAATGTAAGCTAACATGCCTTATAAAAAGATTAATCAAAACCTATAAACTATGATGTAATCATATTCTGGCAAAGATGCGAGAAACCCATGTTGTGTGTTGATAATTCATTTATTGATGAATGATGAGAATAAAGAGTATAATTGAATACTTATGATTATCCATATTGATTCCATGCTATGTGATCCCTAACACAGGGTAATGTTATGTGAAACCCTAATACAGGGTAATGCTATGTGAAGTTCTAACACAGAGTAATCCTATGTGAAGCTCAAATACAGACTAATGGGTTATGAATGTAATAAGATAACCCTCAAATTGCATGGTACTAATATATAATTGTATCATTATTACTAATCATGCAGATATGTTGAGAGGATGAGCATAGCCAGGTATGATCTATGATGTTCTGTATATTGAAAATGTTCTATAGGCCTTATAAGCCTTCATATGCTTTGTTGCTTAGTGAGACGTAACTGACAATTAATGAGTCATGTGTGTCACATGATGTGCTAATTATCTTAGATTGTTTATGAGCTTCATAAGCCATAATATGCCTTATTGCCTATTAAGGGGTAATAAGAGGTGGTATGAGCCTTGTGAACTATGTGTAATGTTTTGTGTAGCAAGAATTATAATGTCCCTGGGTCAGATGATATGAAGGTATGAAGTTACCTAATAAGTGGTAACAAGTGTTCTATGGTGAGCTATGGGTTCAAATACACAGATGCTATAATCATGATGATGAACTTGTTAAAAAGAGGAAATGTACTTGGTGAGTTGAGGGATTAAGATGCCAACACTTTGTGAAAAGAGTATGGCTACAGGCCATGACTCCACAATGACAATGCCAGGCTTTAGATATATGATCTAAGCCTGAAGAGAGTTAATGTTGTGGTAATGATGTTGTAGTGAATAAATGTTATACATGTTCTTCATATTCCATAATGAATAAGTGACATGTGGCTCTTTCAAGTTATAGTTGCAATGTTTTAGATAAGAATGATATTCTAATCTGTTAGACATTGAATTTACTGCTGCCAAACAAATATAATTCCTATGTGCATATTTATCTTCTTAAGTTGCAATAATAATGTTACTGGAGGAGAGTTATATCTCTCGCTGGGGCAATTTACAATTGTCTCACCCCCGTGGGAATCACATTTTTAGGTGGACGCGGACGAGGAGGCAGAAATCCTTCAGTAGGTGAAGGACAGCAGCAATAGCAGTAGGGACAGCAGTGAAGTCTCAGGTGGAGACACTGGCTGTTATGCCTTGTATAGATATAGATAGAGTCATATGTGTCATCTCTGTACTCTCAGGTCCTTAGAGTAGTAGTTAGTGCTTTCGAGATTTTGGCTCAATGCCTCGAGATTTTATACTGCCTGTGTTTAGCTTGACAGGACAGTTAATGCTTGTAATTCTCAGAAAAAGATGATAAAGAATATGTACCTTTGAACAAGAATGTAAATGTGTTACTTTGGTTCTATGTGATAAAGTTTTCCTTTGATGGATCTCTTGTTAAAAAGGTTTTAATTTTTAGTGATTTTTGGTAATCCGCTGCTTAATGAATGCTTCCGCATTAGTTAATCTTGTTTTCACGAGACGGTCATCACAATTAAGTGGTATTACAGCTCTAGGTTTGCTAAGTCTACAGAGACATAGGACTAAGGTTGTTGAGTCTGTTCTAAGTGTCTTCCAGTTTATCTAATAGTATCTTCTGCTCACATAGGAGAAGAAAAACTTGAAAATAACTGGAGAACATGAGGAACACATTGCTAAGGGCAATGTTGTTGCACCAGGAGAGGGTGCATGGGACCAGGCAAGAGGAGAACAAGTGCTTGAGAATTCCCACCTTGACCTAATCAGGATAGAGAAGCCTATGTTATGCTCTTGAAGGGCAGGATAGGATAATAGTGATGCATATAGAAGACTGGATACTAGTATAACAATCTAAGTTACCAGTCTTTAATGCATAAACTTTCGACTTTGAAAGGTTTCCTGAGTGACATGGTCATGTTGGAACAGTGGAAATGTGGGAAAGATTAATATATGGTGAGAAAATAGATTCTGCCATAAGTTTGGACAAATAGTACATATGTGATGGTAGTGCCCAAGGAGGGGCAATAAGATGAGAATTAAGGTAAGGTCTCTATAATTTTAGAGACATTTGCCTAAATATTCTGAAAAGCCAAAGTTTTTGGTGTCACTAGTGCAATAAATGCCTAGTACACCTGGGCAATAGTCACTAAGAGAAGTCAAAAGAAGCAACATGAGATAACTGGACACTATGTGATGAAATCAACCTAATGTGGTAGGTGACCTTGAGGGGTAATACTTAGATGAAATATATTCATCCTGATACTTCATTTCATGTTTCTATGTGTTAAAGATATGAAAATAGTTGTTTTTGAATTCCTTTGACTAGTCCTATAAGGACACAAGGGAAAGGAGAACTTATATCTTACTCAGTGTTCCTTAAAATGTTTTATAATCTCCCTTATCTGTGTGTTGAAAGATGAGATATAGAAATGATGCCTGAAGAAAATTCAAGAATGGAAAATTATGTGTGTATAATGATATAAAAAGTGAGGAATATGATAGAAAATAAAGTGCATACTACCTAATCTCAATACTTTTATACCCTGGCCAGGTATATGATTATTGTAGATAAGGCAAGTATGAAACTCTTAGATTGTTACCTTTTTTATTACTCTGATCAAGTAGTCATTCTGAAACAATCTAGAGAGTATAATGGAATTAAATATGAAGAGCTTAGTGGATATTTTCAAAATAAATCACTTAGTGAACTTGCTCCGTGGATATTTTCAAAACAAATCACTTAGTGAACTTGCTCCGTGGATATTTTCAACATACTCAGTTAACTTGCTCTGTGGATATAGACATCCCAAACTTAAAGGGAAAAGCTATGTGGACATTCCCAACTAATAGGGACGAGCTATGTGGACATTCCCAACTTAAAGGGAAAAGCTATGTGGACATTCCCAACTAATAGGGGAGAGCTATGTGGACATCCCCAACTTAAAAGGAAAAGCTATGTGGACATTCCCAACTAATAGGGAAGAGCTATGTGGACATTCCCAACTTAAAGGGAAAAGCTATGTGGACATTCCCAACTAATAGGGGAGAGCTATGTGGACATCCCCAACTTAAAGGGAAAAGCAATGTGGACATTCCCAACTAATAGGGAAGAGTTGTGTGGACATTCCCAACTAATAGGGAAGAGCTATGTGGACATTCCCAACTAATAGGGGAGAGCTATGTGGATATCCCCAACTAATAGGGAAAAGCTATGTGGACATTCCCAACTAATAGGGGAGAGCTATGTGGACATCCCCAACTTAAAGGGAAAAGCTATGTGGACATTCCCAAATAAAAAAGAAAAGCTATGTGGACATTACCAACTAATAGGGAAGATCTATGTGGACATCCCCAACTTAAAGGGAAAAGCTATGTGGACATTCCCAAAAAAAAAGCTATGTGGACATTCCTAACAAAAAAATGCTATGTGGACATTCCTAATAAAAAGGAAAAACTATGTGAACATTCCCAATTACATAGAGTTTTCTAAGTGAACTTTCCTAAATGAATAAAGGATTTCTGAGTAAATTATCTCTGTTAGATATATATGTTTTCCCTTTGATAAATATTCTTAGGTGATGATAGATGTATGCTCTTTTATGCTTCTTCCTTTCAATAATATGGACATCATATGTTAGGGGTTTATGCTTTGCATAAACAAAAAAACATTAATAAGGTTGAATTAATGAAAGGAACTTTGTGTGGATTATAGAATCCATGATATTAATATTTTATGTGGAGACTTGAGGGTATGATAACTGAATAAATTTGTCCCTCCTTTTCCTGGGATTTCGGGGACGAAATCCTTGTTAGGGGTTTATAATTTGTAACATCCCTGACTTGGGTTATGTGTTAACCCTAAATGTTTTGCCTAATAAGGTTGAGTAGATTTTTAATCTTATCTTGGGAAAATTAATTAGGGCTCATGAGAAACTTATGTTTCAATTTTGGTCTTGTTTGAACAATGTTGAAGCAATGTTTGCTTATTTTGGACTAAAGTGCAAATTACCCAAGTTGAGGGGTTAAATTGCAAATGTTGCATGATAAGATGTTCCTATGATGTTGATACATCATAAGAATGAATATGATGTAGTGGTATGGTTTTGACAAGCTTGGGCACCAAGATTAAGCTTGTAAAGCAATCCTTGTGCATTAAAACCTAGTTTTGGTGTAATGTGCAATTTATCCAAAACCTAGGATTCAATATGCAAATTACCACTTCAATAAGGTCCATAATGTTTCTTGGCATCATGTAGAGCATATAAAATGAGAGGGTCACCTCATTGGAATTAATTTGGAGGAGAGAGAATCTTGATATTAAAATAATTAAGATTTAATCCTAAGTGAAACCCTAATTCAATTTAGGGCAAAAATGTATGTATTAATTAAAGGGCCTTCAACCAAAATTAAAATGGTTGAATTAAGATGTGTTTGGATGAGCTTAAGGCCTTGCAAAGGCACGAGCATATCCTAAGGAGGTGAAATTCCACTCACCATTATAATAAGAAAAAGAATTTCCACTCAAATATGGATATTCTTATTATAAGGGTTAAGGTGCTTAATTTCTTTTCCCTTAATTTATGGATAATGGAAGGGATCTCGGTGGGTATAGAGATGCCCTTGCATGAAAGAAACCAAGGGGTAAGTGGTGGCAACATTTTGGAATAAATAGACTTTTATAAGAGATTTTCTCTCTCCTCAATTTTCTTATAAAAGTACCTTTTCCAAGCCAAAACAAAGGCTTTTTCGGATTTCTTTCTTTTCCCTTGCTTGGAAAACGACCAAGGAGCTGTGTAGGATCAGGAGAACGACCTTGAACCTGTTGGTAAGGTTCTTGACCTCCTTTCACCTTGAATCCATGGTGAAAATCAAAAATCAATGCATGAATTCTTCATAACTCGATCCCCTCTTCAATTCTAACCAATTCTTTTCACTCAAAGCTTGAGGACGACCCTTGGGATAGTGAAAGGAGTTGAATCCACCATTGTTGCCGTGAGATTGGAGCTTTGGAGCTCAATTGGAGGTGGGTTTTATAACTTGAACCCTTAATTTTATTATTGCAATCAATTCCTTATCAATTGGTGATCATTTCTACATTTCCGGAATTAAGTTTGGTTGATTGATGAAATATCCATGGAAATCACAGTAGATTTCGTGAGTTTGGATCTTGATGATGATGACATCATCATAAGCACACACCTCCCCAAATATCTAGACCAAATGGTTTCAACATGTTTGCCATTCAGTTTCACCAAACCGTTTGAGACCGTTTGAGATAAAATGGTTCAACACCATTTGAAACAGTTGACCAAGGGTTGACCGTTTGAGAATCCTGTTCCTAACTATGTTGGTTGATAACCCACCAAATTTTATGGATTAATTCCAAAGGAATCATGAGTTGAAGGCTAATCAATTAGGCAAACCCTAATTGGATTAAGTGTTGATTTTCAACTTGATTGATTTGAATTTTTGGGTTATTTAGCCCAAACGGTTTCAAGACCATTTGAGGATCACCCAAACGGTCTCAATACCGTTTGGGGGTCACCCAAGACCGTTTTGAGGTCTTGGGTTGGATATGGTAAAGTGTTTGAAGGACAAAAGATATGGTGTTAACCCTAATCGGCTAAATGTTGATTTTGCATTGAAATGAGTTGATGTTTTGGGTTGATTGACCCAAACGGTTTCAAAACCGTTTGGGAATCACCCAAATGGTCTCAATACCGTTTGGGGATCACCCAAGACTGTTTGGAGGTCTAGGTTTAAGCATGGTTGACCAATTGAAGGTCTAAAGGTACCAAATCACTTTGCAATTAAGTGTTGATTTGATGATCAACTCAATAGCTCAAACCCTAATGATTTTTCACTAGAATCCAAGGGTTGGATGAGCCAAACGGTCTCAAGACCGTTTGGAGCTCATCCAAAAGGTCTCAAGACCATTTGGAGGTCACCCAATACCGTTTGGAGGTCTAGGGGTGAGTATGGTTAAGCAATTGATGATCCAATGATACTAAGTTAAAGTGTAATCAATTGCTGATTTGGTGATCAATCCAATGATCCAAACCCTAATGGGTTGACTTGGATTTTGATGATATGATGGTAAAATGGCCTCAAGACCGTTTGGTGGTCATCCAAACGACCTCAAGACCGTTTGGGGTCAGGTCATGTTCAATTTGGATGATGGTTCAATGGTTTCAAAGTAACTAATCTTGCATTGATTAGTGTTGAAGGATCATCGATTCCAAACCCTAATTCAATTGATTCAAACCCTAATTGATGACTAATGGAGGGTCAAATCAGTTGAATATTGACCTATTTAACTCAATTGAAGTATGAGGATATGTCCAATTTGTGATTGGTTCCATGAATTCAACGATTGAAGGAATCAACATTAGAAACCCAATCCAATTTGATTGGTTGAGACCATATTTGGTCCATGCGGTTTTGAGGAGGTTTGGACCAAACGGTCTCAAGATCGTTTGGGTACAAACGGTCTCAAGACCGTTTGGGACCAAACTGTCTCAAGACCATTTGGGACCAAACGATCTCAAACCGTTTGGAGACCCAAAGTGCAAACGGTTTCAATACCTACTTTGTCTAATTGATTTCAAGTACAACTTGTTCAAATGGTTTTCAACCAATTGATGTATGAGAACAAAGATCATTGAGGGTCTAAGTAATTAACTTTTTTAAGATCAACACGGTTAACCCATTTGAATATCTTATGTAATTGAAGGTCCAATATGGTGAACCTAATTGGATACTTAATGTAATTGAAGATTTCAATGGTTAACCCAATTGATCACTTTGTGGAATTGAAAGTTTAATTGGTCAATTCTTTTGAATTCCTTATATAATTGATAGCTTAATTGATTAGACCATTTGTACATCTAATATGATCAAATGTCAATTAGCTATGTGATTATTAAAGATGTAGACCCATGATGATTGTGAAGGTTAACCCTAGCTATGTGTACTCAAGTGAAGAGTTGACCTAGATTAATCTTGGTGTAGCTAACATCCTAAAGAGGATGAGAGAGGGAATGAGAGGGATGAATGCTTATATAATTAAGCCCTAATTCTCTCATTATGAGTAAACTATGTGATAAGGGTTTATCCATAATAATGAGATCATGAAACCCTAATCAATGAGCCCTAACCCTAATTAGAGCAATGCTATGTGTGAAACCCTAATCTAGGGAAAAACTAAGTGTTATCATAAATCCAAGGTGTTGATATAACCCTAACTTAGTGTAACAATGAAGGAAACCCTAATTTAATGGGAATTGTACATCCTAACCTTAATTTGGGTATGAGGTAAGAAAAACCTTATTTGGATGTGAATAGAAAACCTTAATCCCTAAAATGGAGTAAGGTGTATGGAACCCTAATATAGGGTAGTGCCATTAATCCTATGTGAAGACTTAGCACTGGGTGATGTGTTGTGAAATCCATAAATATATGGAATATGCTATGTGAATCCTCAAATTATAAGTATGGAGAATATTATTCCTAATAGTGGAATAGTGTTTAATGTTATGACAAATGTGATGAACTGGTGCATAAAGTATTAGGATGGGGAATACTCTAATACCAGCTAAGTGTATGAACTCAAGTAAGATAAAGGTGTTGAGGGAAGTGATACATCAAGATATGATAGATATCACATCCAACACTCCAATACTGGTATACCTTGATGTGTTATGAATGACAAATGAGAAGTGTCATGTCAATGGTTACATTGAGATGTAATGCACACTGTTGAATGTAGGCTAACATGCCTTATAAAAAGGTTAATCCAAACCTATAAACTATGATGTAATCATATTCTGGCAAAGATGAGAGAAACCCATGTTGTGTGTTGATAATTCATTTATTGATGAATGATGAGAATAAAGAGTATAATTAAATACTTATGATTATCCATATTGATTCAATGCTATGTGATCCCTAACACAGGGTAATGTTATGTGAAACCCTAATACAGGGTAATGCTATGTGAAATTCTAACACAGAGTATCCTATGTGAAGCTCAAATATAGACTAATGGGTTATGAATGTAATAAGATAACCCTCGTATTGCATGGTACTAATATATAATTGTATCATTATTACTAATCATGCAGATATGTTGAGAGGATGAGCATAGCCAGGTATGAGCTATGATGTTCTGTATATTGAAAATGTTCTATAGGCCTTATAAGCCTTCATATGCTTTGTTTCTTAGTGAGAGGTAACCAACAATAATGAGTCATGTGTGTCACATGATGTGCTAATTATCTTAGATTATTTATGAGCTTCATAAGCCATAATATGCCTTATTGCCTATTAAGGGGTAATAAGAGGTGGTATGAGCCTTGTGAACTATGTGCAATGTTTTGTGTAGCAAGAATTATAATGTCCCTGGGTCAGATGATATGAAGGTATGAAGTTACCTAATAAGTGGTAACAAGTGTTCTATGGTGAGCTATGGGTTCAAATACCCAGATGCTATAATCATGATGATGAACTTGTTAAAAAGAGGAAATGTACTTGGTGAGTTGAGGGATTAAGATGCCAACACTTTGTGAAAAGAGTATGGCTACAGGCCATGACTCCACAATGACAATGCCAGGCTTTAGATATATGATCTAAGCCTAAAGAGATTTAATGTTGTGGTAATGATGTTGTAGTGAATAAATGTTATACATGTTCTTCATATTCCATAATGAATAAGTGACATGTGGCTCTTTCAAGTTATAGTTGCAATGTTTTAGATAAGAATGATATTCTAATCTGTTAGACATTGAATTTATTGTTGTCAAACAAATATAATTCCTATGTGCATATTTATCTTCTTAAGATGCAATAATAATGTTACTGGCGGAGAGTTATATCTCTCACTGGGTCAATTTACAATTGTCTCACCCCCGTGGGAACCACATTTTTAGGTGGACGCGGACGAGGAGGCAGAAATCCTTTAGTAGGTGAAGGACAGCAGCAACAGTAGCAGGGACAGCAGTGAAGTCTCAGGTGGAGACACTGGTTGTTATGCCTTGTATAGATATAGATAGAGTCCTATGTGTCATCTCTGTACTCTCAGGTCCTCGGAGTAGTAGTTAGTGCTTTCAAGATTTTGGGTCAATGCCTCGAGATTTTATACTGCCTGTATTTAGCTTGACAGGATAGTTAATGCTTGTAATTCTCAGAAAAAGATGATACAGCATATGTACCTTTGAACAAGAATGTAAATGTGTTACTTTGGTTCTATGTGATAAAGTTTTCCTTTGATGGATCTCTTGTTAAAAAGGTTTTAATTTTTAGTGATTTTTGGTAATCCGCTGCTTAATGAACGCTTCCGCATTAGTTAATCTTATTTTCGTGAGACGGTCGTCACATCTTTGCCCGATATGGTGTGAAGCACACAGACACACATCTTTGCCCGATATGGTGTGAAATAAACACACACCTCAAAAGTGATATGGAAGCACACATACACCTCAAACCCGGTATGGAAGCGTACATACACCTTAAGGGTGATATGGTAAGCACACATACACCTCAAACCCAATATGGAAGCATACATACACCTCAAGGGTGATATGGTAAGCACGCATACACCTCAAACCCAGTATGGAAGCATACATACACCTCAAGGGTGATATGGTAAGCACACATACACCTCAAACCCGATATGGAAGCATACATACACCTCAAGGTCGGTATGGTAAGCACACATACACCTCTAGGTGATATGGGTAGCAAATATACACCTTTAAACTGATATTGGGTTAAAAATACACCGTTTGGATGATATGGTGTTGAGCACATATCTCTAAAATGATATGGTGGGTAACCCAATACACTAGATGACAAGAGTGGCAAGGTGGTTAGTACCCTAGTACATGGGATGGCCAATACACTAAAGTAGGTTGTGGCCAATATCTTCAAGTGAGGTGAGGATGTTACACCCATGAAGGGTGAAGTTGATATAGCATATGAATGGTAAGGTTGATACCTTAATGGGTAAGGGTATGAGGGATATGATGAATCCTAGATCGATATACACCTAACCCAATACATGTGTTCAACTTGACATACATTATTCAACCCTATACACCTTGTAAAGGTGAGGGAAAGACACTCTTAGGAGTGATGAGGATAACACCAAGTAATGGTGTGGCTAATACCTTGATAGGTGAAACACCTAAAGTGATTAATAATGGTCAATCCTATATCAGCAATGTCTTAACCTGAGATGAGTCCATATCATTTGATGATAGTTGGGTAATTCAAGTGTGTGACTTATGGCCAATGAACTACAAAATAAATGTGATGAGTTAGTGCATAAAGTATTAGGATGGGAAATACCCTAATACAAGATAAGTTTATGAACTTAAGCAAGTTAAAAGTGATGAGGGAAGTGATACCCCAAGGCATGATAAATATCACATCTAGCACCTCAAGGTTGATACACCTCAAATCCAATATATTTGGATTGGGTAACACATGAAGTTGTTGGGTTTTAGGGGAGGCAGAGAAGGCAGCGGAAACAAACAATTTTCTCCCCCAAACCCGGAACAAGGAAACGTGTCAACGTCTATATAATAGGAAAGGATGGTTTGTGGAATCATACCTTGTCCCGAGGCTTGCTCGGCGACAATACCTCGCGCTATGTGCGGTCTTCAACTCCGGCCTTGAACGGCGTCTGTGCAGCTCCTGGTCGCAGCGGGACTGATGACTCCTCCTCCTACTGGACTGTCAGATGATAGTTGTCCTCCTGAACGGCAGTGTCCTCCCGCCTCTGTAGTAGTCCACACGAACCACCTGGAACTCCACACTCCTTGTCCCACAAGGAAGTGGAAGGAGTCGCACCCTCCTGTTGACGTACTAGTCGCCAACACACTCTCCTGCCTCCAGTTGCAACTGCAGTTGTCCTTCCCTTGCTGCACCTCCCTTTGCGGGAAGCACTTGCTCGGGCTCTCTCTCGGTTACCAAAACCAGAGAAAATGACAACTTTGCAGAGCAACTGGTTGCACTGAGTTGTTCTTTGAGAAGCCCCCAATACCCCTATATATAGGAGGGTCATGGGACAGGGTTCTCCATCCCAGGAAATGTGGGACTAAAAGTAGGAGTAGAAGGGTTCGAGATTTTCCACAAAAGCAACCAACTCGCAACCTGAACCGATCGGTTCACAAGTGAACCGGTCGGTTGGAGCACCAACCGATCGGTTGGGAAACCTCAACCGGTCAGTTCACAAGTGAACCGGTCGGTTGGTGGTCCTGGTCGGTTCCCGATTGACTTTCCTTCTTTTGTTCCCAATTGGAATCGAATACCAATCCTATTTCCCAATCAAATTGGTCAATTTGAAACGAAAGGACAATTCTCACCAATCCTATTTTCCCAAGTTGCTCGGTTGCACCAGTTGAATCGATCGTTTCAACACTTGAAGCAATCGGTTCACCCTGGACTTGAGCCGATCGACTCAACACTTGAGCCGACCGGTTCAACAACCTCAGCCGACCGGTTCAACACTTGAGCCGATCGGTTGGGAGTGCAGGTTGTGTAGAATCAGTCAATTGCGATTTCAATCAATCTGATACTCCAATCAATGTGTCCAACACCTTGAACAATATGATATTGAGCTATCAACTGATTGAGTGTTTAATTGAACTACTAAACTCCTTTAGTAATCAATCTAAACATTGCTTGTGGACAAAAATCCTCTTCCAGGTTAAATCCTATGTGTGTGACCCTGCAGGTCCATTTCACGTTGGCAGTGAAAGTCCATAACACTTATGACTTCACAAGCAAAGAGCGGTGCCTAGTCACACACCAGTGCTACCCAAGTGAAAGTAGAAAGTTAGAGAACAACTTTCATCCTACAATCTGTGAATGCTATTACAGTGAATGTATAATTCCTTTGTCACTGATATCCCGAATGAACTCGAGGCATGGAACAGTCATCCTGTCAACGTTCATTCACTTTCTTGATCTCAGAGTAGACTGGAAGAGATATGTATGACATCAATATCACATACTGATTCACAAATGCGTGCACGCCTTTCTCAATCCTACTCATCAAGTGGCCATGGATATCAAACTCCCTCAGGAGGGACAAATCCCATATCTATCACTCACCCCTCAAAAGCCCCATGTGTCAAAGCCACCCAATCATCACCTTTATAACAACCCATGTTTCAGGACTGCGTTTGATGATGTCAATGTGTGCCAAACGACATGTGTTGAGTGCAGTGATTTCAGGTCTAAGAATCACACTCACCACCATCACTGTGAGTACTGACTGTGACTACCATGTCATGGTTCCATGTGTCAAACTCATGGTGGGTCTGTCTGGTACACTTGTTCTCTAACAAGTACCTATGTGTTTGGTTTGATATCTCTATATCATGACTAATGAGATTTTGTCATCAACCAACACCACAATCTAGTCTTGTGTATCATTGTTGTCTATCTACCTTCCACAATGACATCTGACTAGGGACATAACAAGAATGTACAAACTCTTAGCATCTGTATGATCTCATCGTTCAGGTCCTCAACTTGAAGGCATATGTCATTGAGTATATTCATTCTCTAGACATTCAATCTATTCTATCACTATCTCATATGACTGAACCAGAAAGAATTGGAAGCTTGCCTTTGATGTTTATCAAATCAATCTCAATGTATCCCACCAATCATCCCATGATTGGCTCTCAGAGCATACATACCAACAGACTCCCTCTTGCACTGTGAGCCAATAACCATTGAATCATATTCATAGTGATCTTCAAACATGTCCCACATGTCACTGTGCTCTAGTGCCATCATAGTGAGTAATGGAAACACCTTGCCAAAGTCAGTATAAATTGCATGTCTCTAATCTCTTCGTTGTACATCACACGTATGAGA
Source organism: Alisma plantago-aquatica (assembly GCA_963693085.1). NCBI lineage: Eukaryota > Viridiplantae > Streptophyta > Magnoliopsida > Alismatales > Alismataceae > Alisma > Alisma plantago-aquatica. Next base: position 869,359,690 of record OY856412.1, on the reverse strand, counting down.
TGGAGTTGCTGTAATATGCGATCTAGTATTCCTTTGCTAACCTTTAGCCACATTACATGATCAAGGATTCCATACTTGTCATCAATGAGCAGAATATCTATAAGTTCATCTCATGAACTTCCAGATCCATATAGTATCTACTGCTGTTCTCTAACACATAGATACTCGGCATTTCCTTTTAAATGGTTTTATTGGAACACTTCCAATTATCAACAAACTTTCACTTTTATATATCGTATATATGTTTTGCGATTAATTTTCTGTCCTTTCGGAAGTTCGCATCAATATAACTCTTTACATCGAACTCTTCCTTATCTCCATAGAACTAGTACTTCACAAGTACTTATCAAGTTCTTATGGTATTCCAGTAACCCTTACTGGAAGTAGACAGACATCCACTCGTCATGTCCCACATACGAGTTATCAGGATGAGCACATCATATTGTCATGTCGTACATACAAGATGAATGCATTTTATTCTTGTCATGTCCATACATGCAAGATAATGGGATGATTACATACATGATAGATCCATATCTATCCTTAGTGTTCCCATTCTTCATAAGAATTGGACACTTGGCCTTGGGATACTAACTCCATGTAGCATGGACAAGTTTTCTCCCACTTAATCTGTGCATACTGAACACTTCAGTACAGATTGCCAATGTATGCTCTTTTCTTTTCAGGTCAAGAGATTTTTCGAGAACTATCTCTATAGATCTCTATTCCTATCATATAGGAAACATCTCTATCTTCCTTAAGATAATTTCCACTTTTGGATTTCCATTCTAGAACATTTCCATTTCACATCAACATGTGGAATGTGAACACGCTCCCACTAAATCACAGATTCCCTCTTTATCTTTGACATATCAGTCAAACCCTTTGACTATATCATCAAAAGATCCAATTCTGAGTTGCTTGTACTCAATCAATCACATTGATTAGTCCATTGTAACTTATAGACTTCATTTGCATTAGTGGATTCATAAACCTTATAGGTTGTGTCACGTACACATCCTTGTTTTATTCCTCATAGGAATGCAGTTTTAGTATCCATATGCCAAATATCTTAGTCATTAAGTTGCAATCAACAAGCATAATCCTTCTCAAATGTTATCCATGTGTCTTAACATTTAAGACTTACTTGCACTTATGGATATGGTCCAATGAGTGCTACCATCAAGGTCATACCTTATGGTTCACATGGAAGTCATTTAGGATGTAATGGTCTTATACTTTAACTCAAAATTTTGGTTCCTCATATTCATCTAGATAGTTGACTCATCACATGAACAACTCATCACATAGATAATTGAGGTGTATCTGTTAAGGATATAAGAACTCACAACCCTGTGATTCTTAGTTTCTTTTATTAGTGTGGGGTATTCATTTAAGAAGAATTCAGTTATTTGATAATCATTCTCTAACTCCTTAGAGTATGATTCCTTCTAGATTTAGACATCACCATGCCTTAATCATGAGTTCATTATGATACACTATCATAATCACTCATAAGGATCTCAAACATTTGGTCCAAGTATTTCATTCATTGATCTCATCAAGAATTAACACTTTACCAAATTTATACTTCATTCATGATAATCTTGAACACTTCAAGACATTCATATTGGTATTTCTTTAAACACCATTAGAAGTATTAGCATTTGTTCCAATAGGTATGTAAATACATCACATGTATTATACCTATTAGGATAATCATTCTCCCACTACCTTTAGTGAAGATTGATTAATCATGTCCAAGATATTCATGTCTCTTATTGGTTCTCTAACCAAAAGAGTCTAGATTTATCCATCACATGGACACTAGAAGTGAATTTCTCATGATTGATGCTAATTTGATTGTTTGAGTTATCTATAACCTTTAGGTATCATTTTATCTCATGCATATCAAATACCACAAGATAAACAAGGCATTGCCACAAAGATCATATCTTTAAAAGATTGAAACATCAACTTTATTGATTGCCATCATTGCAAAATAAAGTGTTTCTATCTATTGGAAAATATGAAATAACAGTTCATAACTGTATTACATGCCTTATAGTCTAAAAATAAACTAAAGTACTCCTATCTGTGGTGGCAACACTTGCCCCAATGATGAGTGTTTTACACTTTACATCTTGGTATCATATACCTCAAAAAGTGTTACAAGTTTACTTTCATGACACCTTTAAGTAGAGGCTTCAGTCGCCTCCTTCTTCTTTTGTTCTTCCAGATAGAGAGGACAATTCCTTTTCCAATGTACTGGCTTTTGACAGTGGTGGCAATTTCCTTTCTTGGTCACGCCTCCCTTGGCCTTGAGAGCTGTAGATGGCTTGGACTCCTGGCTAGCTACAGAACCTTTCTTAGCTTTGCCCTTGCCCTTACGCTTGGACTTGCCTTTCTTGCTTGTGATCACCATCACAGGCTTAGGCATGTCCTTCTTCACCTGTATCTCAGCTGTCCTCAACATGCCCAACAACTCTGACAGTGGCCTATCAAAGTTGTTCATGTTGTAGTTCATCACAAACTGACTGTAGGATTATGGCAATGATTGCAGTACCATGTCAGTAGCCAACTCTTGGCTCAGTGGAAATCCCAGTCTCTGCAGGTTCTCCACATACCCAATCATCTTGAGTGTGTGAGGACCAACTGGATCTCCTTCTGTCATGACGCACTTGAACGGCGCCCTAGAAACATTGTATCTCTCTTGTCGTTCCTGATCTTCATACATGTTCCTGAGATGTTGAATCATCTCAATGACACCCATGTTCTCATGTAGTCTCTGCAACTCATGGTTCATTGAACATAGCATCAAGCACTTAGCATCAATGGCATCATAAGCATGCTTCTTGTAAGCATCCCTTTCTGCCTTTGGTGCATTAGGAGTGGGTTCCTCTGGAATTGGAGTATCCAGGACATAGAGCTTTCTCTCTTGAGTGAGAACAATTCTCAATGTCTGATACCAGTCATGGAAGTTTGTCCCATTTAGCTTGTCCTTGTCAAGGACCAATCGCAAAGAAAAGTTATTGTTGTTTGTTGCTATTTGTACTACAAAAAGGAAAATATGCAATTTTAGTCCAAAACTCATTTTGACTTATTTGATTGATTTGAAATTTTGACGATATAATTAGGCCTTAAATTAATTATCGCTCCCACTATTTTACTTCAAATTGATAGCCCTCACCATCAATTCGGAAGATTGCAGCATACAACCTTCTAGTGGGCAAGATCCTGAAATCCTCTAAGTCATGGACCAGCTAGGGTTGTCACCCACAACATAGATCTCTCAGGTAGGCAACTCTTTCCAATTGCATCATATGCAACTCTTGATAAGATGTCATATGCAACTCCTTGCCATGAGCATCTCCATGCCTCAAGGTGCTAGATCCTATATAGGTCACCTTGTTAAGTCCGACCCAAAGCAAACACGATGAATATGCACCCTGCTAGGGTAGACCCACACATTCATCCTTCACGCTTCCACGACATAGACAGTGCACCACGCTAGGGCGTTCCCACACTTGGTCGATCAAGCTTTTCACGTGTGTCGCATTTGTAAGGCATCTAAAACTTAATATTTTAATGAGGGATTTGGTTTTATATACATATACATATCCAATCACCACAATACATAGTACGTATCATATACATGATATATCCCACAGAAAACATGCACAAACGATAAAAAGCGATGATTATGGCTATCCTAATGTGATTCCTCGAGCCAAGAGGAATCACGGTCATCTAGGTCTACATCACATGCAACCTGTACAAGATGAACATATGTGCCTTTCCATCCGAGTAGATCATCTCATCACATGAATGATTTGTTCTCTCCAGCCGGTCATCTGGGTGCCATCAGCCGATGGTTGGCTCCTCCAACCGATCGGTTCACCCGGTCGTCGTGCATCTCGTCATGTATGCCACCCGCTCGTATCGCTCCTTGAACCGGTCATCAACCGATCGGTTCACTCCTTGAACCGACCGTCTGGAACATCAACTGAACGGTTCACACCTTGAACCGATCGTTTCAGTTGTCGTCTTGATGTCTGTCGGTCTTCGACATAACAGGAAATAAAATATATCCTATTATTACATTGCTTAAAAGGAGAAACCACGAGTTACATTTGGGGGGGACCAAAGGTAGGAAAGAATCTCGAATTATTTCGAGTTACATCAGGAATAAGAGCGGGAAGATCGGTGCGCAGACCGAGATGCAAGCAACCACACACAACCAATCACAGATAGGGTTTATTGGCCATAACCACACTACACATCCACCACAAAACTCATTTAAGGGTGACGCATATCGAGTGTATTAATAATACATATCATATATGTAATTTGGGATTTGTGGATTTAGGATTGGACATGCATAAAGCCGATATTATTCACATCATATGCAATAAATAAAGGCGACAAACCAAAATCGATCATATCGACATTCCTAAAATATAGAACAGTTAACCTAGCTCTGATACCACTGTTGGGTTTTAGGGGAGGCAGAGAAGGCAGCGGAAACAAAAAAATTTCTCCCCCAAACCCAGAACAAGGAAACGCGTCAACGTCTATATAATAAGAAAGGATGGTTTGTGGAATCATACCTTGTCCCGAGGCTTGTTCGGCGATAATACCTCGTGCTATGTGCGGTATTCAACTCCGGTCTTGGACGGCGTCTCTGCAGCTCCTGGTCGCATCGGGACTGATGACTCCTCCTCCTACCGGACTGTCGGATGACAGTTGTCCTCCTAAATGGCAGTGTCCTCCCGCCTCTGTAGTAGTCCACACGGACCACCTGGAACTCCACACTCCTTGTCCCACAGGGAAGTGGAAGGAGTCGCACCCTCCTGTTGACGTACTAGTCGCCAACACACTCTCCTGCCTCCAGTTGCAACTGCAGTTGTCCTTCCCTTGTTGCACCTCCCTTTGCGGGAAGCACTTGCTCAGGATCTCTCTCGGTTACCAAAACCAGAGAGAATGACACCTTTGCAGAGCAACTGGTTGCACTGAGTTGTTCTTTGAGAAGCCCCCAATACCCCTATATATATAAGAGGGTCATGGGACAGGGTTCTCCATCCCGGGCAATGCGGGACTAAAAGCAGGAGTAGAAGGGTTCGAGATTTTCCACAAAAGCAACCAACTCACAACCTGAATCGATCGGTTCACAAGTGAACCGGTCGGTTGGAGACCTGAACCGGTCGGTTGGAGCACCAACCGATCGGTTGGGAAACCTCAACCGGTTGGTTGGTGGTTCTGGTCGGTTCCCGATTGACTTTCCTTCTTTTGTTCCCAATTGGTATCGAATACCAATCCTATTTCCCAATCAAATTGGTCAATTAGAAACGAAAGGAAAATTCTCACCAATCCTATTTTCCCAAGTTGCTTGGTTGCACCAGTTGAATCGATCGTTTCAACAGTTGAATCGATCGTTTCAACACTTGAAGCAATCGGTTCACCCTGGACTTGAGCCGATCGGTTCAGCAACCTCAGCCGACTGGTTCAACACTTGAGCCAATCGGTTGGGAGTGCAGGTTGTGCAGAATCAGTCAATTGCGATTTCAATCAATCTGATACTTCAATCAATGTGTCCAACACCTTGAACAATATGATATTGAGCTATCAACTGATTGAGTGTTTAATTGAACTACTAAACTCCTTTAGTAATTAATCTAAACATTGCTTGTGGACAAAAATCCTCTTCCAGGTTAAATCCTATGTGTGTGACCCTGCAGGTCCATTTCACATTGGTAGTGAAAGTCCATAACACTTATGACTTCACAAGCAAAGAGCGGTGCCTAGTCACACATCAATGCTACCCAAGTGAAAGTAGAAAGTTAGAGAACAACTTTCATCCTACAATCCGTGAATGGTGGTACAGTGAATGTATAATTCCTTTGTCACTAATATCCCGAATGAACTCGAGGCATGGAACAATCATCCTCTCAACGTTCATTCACTTTCTTGATCTCAGAGTAGACTGGAAGAGATATGTATGACATCAATATCACATACTGATTCACACATGCGTGCACGCCTTTCTCAATCCTACTCATCAAGTGGCCATGGATATCAAACTCCCTCAGGAGGGACAAATCCCATATCTATCACTCACCCCTCAAAAGCCCCATGTGTCAAAGCCACCCAATCATCACCTTTATAACAACCCATGTTTCAGGACTACGTTTGATGATGTCAAAGTGTGCCCAACGATATGTGTTGAGTGCAGTGATTTCAGGTCTAAGAATCACACTCACCACCATTACTGTGAGTACTAACTGTGACTACCATGTCATGGTTCCATGTGTCAAACTCACGGTGGGTCTGTCCGGTACACTTGTTCTCTAACAAGTACCTATGTGTTTGGTTTGATATCTCTATATCATGACTAATGAGATTTTGTCATCAACCAACACCACAATCTATTCTTGTGTATCATTGTTGTGTATCTACCTTCCACAATGACATCCGACTAGGGACATAATAAGAATGTACAAACTCTTAGCATTCGTATGATCTCATCGTTCATGTAAGGACCCTGACCTGCGTTTAGGGTTTACCCTATTTGTTTTGCTTAACCTTGGTGGTTTGATGCTTGCTAATCACCTTTAGTGGTGATTAGGGTTTTGTTATGCTTTGTTGAGAGTTCGAGGGGCTACTTGCAAATAACCCACGTTTAGGGTTTTGTATGCAAGTTGGTCATCTTGTGAGATGTTTTCCCCTCTTTTCTTCCTCTAGGGTTGGGAGGAAGGCTTCGGCTTGTTGTTTGAGTTCTTTGGGCCTGAGTTGAGCTTGTCTGGGCCTTGAGATGTTTTGTTTGGGCTTGTTTGAGCCTTGTGTCGGCCATGGCTTGCCTTGTGTCGTCCAAGGTGAGTTTGTGTCGACCTAGGGTGTGTGTGTGTCGTCCAAGATGGTCTTGTGTCGTCCAACACCTTGGTGTGTCGCCCAGTAGCCTGTTTGTGTCGCCCAACAGGAGTTCTTGCTTGTGTCGCCCATATGGCTTTACCTTTGTTGGTGACACTTGGTGCCCAGCTTGGACAAGTGTCTCTTGGTATGCTAGAGTGTTGGCTTGAACCCTAGGACAAGTGTCCCTTGGGTGGACGACACTTGGCATGGTTGTACCTTGGTTTCTCCTCCCCTTCTTCCTATATATGTAGCTCTTCTCCTTGCCTTAGTCTCCTTTGCTCTTTTGGTCTCCCCTCCACCTTGAGTGCACGATATCCCTCTCCATCTTGCTTGTGTTGGCCGATACACTCTCTTGGAGTTGAAGTGGTGGCCGATACACCTTCCTGGAGAAGCTTGGTGGACGATAGCTTGGGACCTTGGAGTGCATCTTCTTCCTTGGAGCTTGGAGCTTAAGGAGGGTTGCATAGCTTCTAACCCTAACTTCTTTACCTCTAGCTATGTTCTTGTTGCATGATTAATAGCTTAGCTTAGTTCCTTGCTTTTGTACCTTGCTTGTGTACCTTTGGTGGCCGATTCCCCTCTAGGGTTTAGGGTTCCCTTGTGCACCTTGCTTTCTAGGGTTTAGGGTTTCCTTGTGTTGGAGGTTGAAGATGACCTGTGTTGGGCGACATCCTCCCTTGCCTTGGTGATGGGCGATATCCTCCCTTAGTTTGGGTGTGTTGGGCAACACCCTTGTTCTTGTGATGGGCGACATAGTGGTGTTCTTTGTGTTGGTCGACATGGTGACCTAGGGTTGAGTTGAGGTTGATGGTGACTTCGGGTTGGGCGATACCCCTTTTGTTGTGGATGTGTTGGACGATATCCTTGAGGTTGGATGACATGGTTCCATTTGTCCTTGTGTTGGACGATAGGGTGCTCCCTTTGATGGACGATAGGGTACCTTGGTGGACGATATGGTGAGTTCTTGAGGTTGGCCGATACCCTGCCCATGTGTTGGGCGATAGGGTGAGCTAAGCTTTGGTTGGTCGATATGTTTGTATACCTTGTTGAGCTATGTTCTTGTCCTTCTCTTGGACGATAGGCCTTGTTTCTTATGTTGGGAGAGACCCTCTCTTGTCTTGGTGTTGGGCGAGATGGGTACCTTGTGTTGGGCGATATGATGAGTGCTCTTGTGCTTGGGCAATAGGTCAAGTTGTGGTTGGGTTGGCCGTTATGGTTGAGGTGGTTGATGGATGTTGATGGGAGAGATAGACCTTCTTGTGTTGAGAGACATCCTCTTCCTCATGGTGGACGATAGACCTAGTCTCTTGATGGGTTGCTGGTGCTGACCGATAGCCATGCTTGGTATGATGGTCGATATCTATGCTGGCCGATACCCATGGTGGCCGATAGCCATGTTGGGTGACACCCTTGGGTGGTGATGGCCAATAGGGTTGGTGTATGTGTCGGTCGATAGGCCTTGGTGAGTTTTAGTGAGGGTCGTGAAGGGTTATAGTGAGGGTTAGGTGATCCTATAGTGACGGTCTCATATGTTATGAAATAAACTATGATGGTGTATTGTTAGTAATAACAACAATGATTATGATGCCTTGCAAACCATAACAATTTTAATGATAGTTAGCATAGTGATGATAACGAGGAAGGTAATGGTGATAAGATACATGATGTGATCCTTATGCTTATTTGTTAATAATAAAGAAGATGATAGTAATAATGTTGATCATAATAATGATGGCAATAATGGTAGTAATGATATGCATGAAGTAATCCTTGTACTTAAGTATTAAATGAGAATGGTGATAGTTACACTAGTAGCTTGCATAATGGTAATAATGATGATAGTGAATGGTAATAGTAATAATTTTGGTAACAATAGTAGTTGCTTTGTATACTCAACATAATTGTTATATATAAAGTGAATACCTTGACTGTTTGTATAAATCCTGAGATAAGGGTAGGCATGATTATGGTATGATGTGCTTAACAAGCTTGATCAGCAAATAGTGTGATAAATAGATTATCTTGAATGATAACTCGTGATAGTGAGCATATTCCTTATGTTGAATCTATGGTTATTGTGTATCCTAACCATGCAGGTGATGTGTAGCCAGGAAAGGGCTATGTGACATATGTGATGAGTAACATTACCTTGATATTTGTTCTATGAGATTATATATGTAATGTGTTGGTCCCATGATGATGATGTGAGCCTTGAGAGGCAGTGACAGCACATGATGAAGGATTGATATCCTATGGTATGTGATGATCCTTGATATGGATCTGGATGGTTGGCAAGAGGCCAAGTGGTAACATGTGATGCTTGATCCTTGTGATGGATCAGGTTGATGAGGTTTCAATAATGTTCTTTATTTTCTATTATATCTTGCATGTTATACAACTTGGTTGAATTCTACAATTCATCTAAAAGATACTAATTAATCACAGTGAAATATATCATGTAGTTTGCCCTGGCCATAGACCCATCATCGTCAGGACTTGGTGATGGTGAAACAGGTTCTCCTATGGGTTAACCTGGAAGCGCATATTGTTGAATATGTGTAGGTTGCTCCTAGCCTGAAAATAAGGAGGTAAGAGTGTAACTTCGGTTACAGACTCAGATATGTATGAAGAGCATGGTGAACAGGCCCATGGCTCATGATATGTGATGAGAGGAGCATGAATGCGTTCATGGCTCAGAGCACGGTGGACAGGCCTGTGGCTCAGTTTTACTAGCGCCGAGACCTGTACCAAGGCGGGCTAGAGTGAGGGTAGCCTATGGAGCTGACCCTGTGGCTTAGACCACTTCAGCAAGTGACTACGGTCCTGCTTGTATTGTACTCGTGTACTGACCACAAGGTGGGAGGTCGTGTAGTCCGGCTCTTCCATTGACCTTGTATGGCACCAGTCTGAGGCTTCGCAGCCATAGGTTGGATTTGAATGGTACGATTCAAATCCTCAGGGCATAATAATACGTAATACACCCGTTTAGTACTTATTGCTTAGGATAAACACGAAACATTGATTGAGGCCTTGTTTGTGTAATATCTTCGTTATATCTTGCAGGTTATGTGATAATATGTCTAATCTTGATAGGCGGGTTATGTGACATTATATCTTGTTCTGATAATCATGTTACATAGAGATACATCTTATCTTGCTAATCATATTCTCCTAGATATATCTGGTTATATGCTTTTGTACAGTTGGTAAGCTTGTCGGTAAGAATAATCTGTTTTATATAGACTGCTCTTGTTATACTTGTTATTAGATATCTGCTGTTATAGTCTATCTTGCTAAGGTTCTGTAGTTGCGGTGGGGAGTTATGTTTCCCGATGGGACAATTGTTCAATTGTCTCACTCCACTGGTTTACACCCTTTTTAGGTGGTTGAGGTAGACGTGGTCATGGTCGTGGTCGTGGTGTTGCGGCCGAGCAGCTTGAGGAGCAGTAGAAGGCAAGCATTGGACATGCTGCTGTTTTGGATGTTTTGTAGTAGAGTTTAGAGTCATCCCTATACTCTCAGGTCCTTGGCAATGTTTTGACGTTGTTTCACGATGATCGATCGATGATGTTTGTATATCCTGTTGCTGCTCGGATGTGGGCCTTTATGTATATGAACAGGTGGTGAACTCATGTGATGGATGAATAGTTGTTCTTGAGTTGTGGACATGTATCAAATCTCGTAGATGTATATATATGACATGTTTCTGTGCAGGATGAGGACTGAAAAGTAATAGTTTCACAGTTTATCAGTTTTCCGCAATCGGTTTTAATTAACCTGTGTTTTCATAATCTGTGGTTATGGTTATTTCTGCACGTTTTCACGTAACACCTCATTATCTGTGTGATAATGGGATGTGTTGCCACAAGTTTTGGTATCAGATCCTTAGGTTCGCTGAGTCTACATGGATTTAGGACTAGGTTGAGTTGTTCTTATGAGTGTCCAGGTTTTCTTACAATATCTTCTGCCCTCAGCGGAAGAAAAGTCAAGATGTCTGGAAACCATGAAGAACACTCTGCTGAGCATAGTGATGTTGCATCAGTTGATGGAGCAGATGGGCAGGCACATGAAGACCGGGTGCCTGAGGTTCCCCAATTTAACCCAGCCATACTTGAACATCCTGCTTACCAACAGCTTATGGGGCAGTTAATGGCTACGATGAATCTCATGGTTGAGCGATCACCAGTGCCTCCTCCGCGAGCACAGGTTCCCCATGGAGAAGCATCGGGTATTAGGAAGACCTTTGAGCGGATTTGCCGAGTTGGAGCTTCGGATTATGCTGGAACGGCTGATCCAGCGGATGCGGATCTCTGGCTGAAAAGTCTCGAGAAGGCTTTCCGGATCCTTGACATCCCCGAAGCGGACAAGGTAAAGCATGTTGTCTACCTTCTGAAAGGTAGTGTTGGTCACTGGTGGACCATCAAAGAAGAGAAGCGGCATGGTGAGGTGATATGTTGGGAAGTGTTTCGACGTGAGTTCGTCACCAGATACTTTCCGAAGACATATCTGGATGAGAAGATCAGTCAGTTTGAGAAGCTGCGGCAAGGAACGATGAACATCACCGAGTATGAAGCTAAGTTTATGGATCTGTTGAGGTTTTGTCCTCACATGGCGGCAACCGATGAGGAATGGATCAGACGTTTCGAGAAGGGTTTGAGTGCTGAGTTGACAACCTCAGTGTCTGCGTTGGAGAACCGAGAGCGGTTTGCTACGTTCGTGGAATCAGTCCAACGGATCGAGAGGACAGTACGGGAGAAAAGAGAGTCTATGTCTCTTAAGAGACCTGCTCAGTTTCAAGGACGGAGGTTTGGTGGCTTTAAGAAGCCCAGGTTTTCAGCACCGTCAGTTATGAGAAGTTCTGGTGTACCATCTCAGTGGTCTCCGAGTAAGGGGAGAGGTTATGTTTCTTCACCGTCTAAGGCGCACAGTTCAGCTTCTGTGGCAGTGACAGGGCCAACTAGGCCACGGTTTGAGGACAAGGCATGTCATCTTTGTGGTCAAGTCGGGCATTTCAGGCTTAATTGCCCGAATAGAGATGTCGAAGTGACGCAGCAGCCGAGACAGAGTTTCCAGAAGTCTAAGAGACCACAGGCTAGTGGTAGCAGAGGTCAAGGATGCGGTCAAGCGTCTCAGGCTGGATCGTCTGCTCAAGGAAGCAGAGGTCGTGGACAGCAAGCAACGGCTCGATTCTATGCCATGAGTCAGCCGGAGGCGATAGTCAACCCGCGAGTAGTGACAGGTCAGATGGAGTTATTTCATTCTGATATGTCTTCTTCTTGCTTTATATCTGTTCTGGTTGACTCGGGTGCTACACACTCTTTTATCTCCTATAGTATGCTTGAAAATTGTCGTTTACCTGTTAGTTGTAAGAAGGATAGCTTGTTGTTAGAAACCCCTCTTGATGGTTCCTCTTTGCTTCGAGAAGAGTGTCCATCTTGTGTCTTGTCTTTCTCGGGACATCGTATCCAAGTGGATCTTATACCACTTGATATGCATGGTTTCGATGTTATCCTTGGGATGGATACCTTAGAAAGGTATAAGGTTGTTTTGGACTGTGGTTCCAAGCAGGCAGTGTTTGATGTTGCTGGAGAGAAGTGGATCTTCCAGGGAGATAGGAAGATTCTTCCGACATGTTTGGTATCAGCTATGGTGGCAGATAAGTTGTTACGACAAGGATGTGAGGCATTCCTAGCTCACGTGGTGGATACCGTTGTGGTTACCAAGGCAAAAGGTCCTAGTCTTGAGGAAGTGTTAGTGGTTCAAGAGTTTGCAGACATGTTTCCTAAGGAGTTTCCTGGTGTTCCTCCACCCTGAGAGATTGATTTCGAGATCAATCTTGTTCCAGGAACACAGCCAGTTGCACAGTCACCATACAGGATGGCTCCAACAGAGATGGCAGAGTTGAAGAAGCAGTTGCAAGAGTTGTTGGAGAAAGGTTTTATCTGACCGAGTACGTCGCCGTGGGGTGCTCCCGTGTTGTTCGTTAAGAAGAAAGATGGTTCAATGTGGTTGTGTATAGATTACCGACAGTTGAACAAGGTCACGATCAAGAACAAGTACCCGTTACCGAGGATAGATGATATGTTCGATCAGTTGCATAGTGCTACAGTGTTCTCGAAGATCGATCTACGGTCTGGATATCATCAGTTGAGGATAAAGGCGGATGACATACCAAAGTCAGCTTTCAGGATGAGGTATGGTCATTTTGAGTTCGTGGTTATGCCGTTTGGGTTAACCAATGCACCTGCTGCTTTCATGGATCTGATGAACAGAGTGTTCCATCCGTTCTTAGATCAGTTTGTTGTAGTCTTTATAGATGACATCTTGATCTATAGTCGGGACAGGATAGAGCATGAGCAACATCTTCGTCGAACGTTGACTCTTCTTCGTCAACATCAGTTGTATGCCAAGTTCAGTAAGTGTGAGTTCTGGTTGGATGAAGTGACTTTCTTGGGTCATGTGATATCTGCTGAAGGCGTCAAAGTAGATCCGAAGAAGGTGGAATCCGTTGCGGTTTGGGAACAACCAAAGACGCCAATAGAAGTTCGTAGTTTCCTTGGTTTGGCTGGATACTACCAGAAGTTTATCAAGGACTTCAGTGTGATCGCGTTGCCGATGATGAAGTTGACCAGGAAGGATGTACCTTTTGTTTGGGATAATCAATGTGAGCGAGCTTTCCAGAGTCTGAAGGAGAAGTTGACCAGTGCTCCAGTGTTGATCTTGCCAGAGCCTGGGAAAGGCTATGTTGTTTTCTGTGATGCTTCTAAGAAAGGTTTAGGTTGTGTGTTGATGCAGGAGGATCATGTGGTTTCTTTTGCTTCGCGACAGCTCAAGAAGCATGAGGAGAACTATCTGACTCATGATTTGGAGTTAGCGGCAGTGGTTCATGCGTTAAAGATTTGGAGACACTATCTGTATGGGGAAGTGTGTCAGATCTTTACAAATCATAAGAATTTGAAGTATATCTTTACGCAACAAGAGTTGAACATGCGACAGTGACGATGGATGGAGTTGATCAATGATTATGACTGCACTATCGAGTATCATCTTGGTAAGGCGAATGTGGTAGCTGATGCGCTTAGAAGGAAGTCCTCTTCTTCTCTTTCTTTAAAGAAGGCACAGTTGAGTTCTCTGGTATGCCATAGGCGAGATATGTTTGTTTCTCTGCGGTAGATGAATGTACAGATGGAAGTTTCTGTGTTGTCTGGACTTTTCGCACAGCTGCAAGTTAAGCCTACATTGAGACAGCAGATCAAGGATGCACAGCAGACTGATGATGTGGTACAGTTGACTAGATCAGAGTTCGGAAGCGACAAGCGTGATGGGTTTCATGAGTCCGAGGATGGACTAGTTTGCTATCATGATAGGATGGTGGTTCCAGATGTTGATGATCTGAGAAAGTTGGTGCTTGAGGAAGCACATACGTCGATGTATGCTATGCATCCAGGTGTCACCAAGATGTATCATAGTCTGAAGGACTTGTATTGGTGGCCCGGTTTGAAGAGAGATGTAGCTGAGTTCATGGCAAGGTGTGCGGTTTGTCAGCAAGTGAAGGATGAACATCAGAAGCCATCAGGTACGTTGCAACCTTTGCAGATACCGCAGTGGAAATGGGATCATATAACCATGGATTTCGTAGTTGGTCTACCCCGGACAACTAGGAATCATGATTCCATTTGGGTGATAATAGACACATTGACTAAGTCTGCCCATTTTCTACCAGTGAAGACAACGTATACAACTAAGAAACTAGCTCGAGTATATGTGGATGAGATAGTATGTTTGCATGGTGTGCCAGCGAAGATATTTTCTGATAGAGGTCCTCAGTTTACAAGTCATTTTTGGGAACAGTTGCACAGAGCGTTGGGAACGCAGTTAAGGTTCAGTACATCTTTTCACCCACAGACGGATGGGCAGTCAGAGAGGACTATTCAGATTTTGGAGGATCTTCTTCGAGCTTGTGTTTTGTAGTTTCTAGGCAACTGGGATGTACATCTGAGTTTGATAGAGTTTGCTTACAACAACAGTTATCAGCATAGCATCGATATGGCTCCTTATGAGGCTTTGTATGGAAGGAAGTGCAGATCTCCTTTGTGTTGGTATGAGTCTGGTGAGTATCAGCTTTTGGGTTCTGAGTTAGTTCAGCAGACGACAGATAAGATCAAAGTTATACAACAACAGTTGAAAGTGGCACAGGACAGGCAGAAGTCTTACGCGGATAATCGTCGACGACCTTTGGAGTTCCAGGTAGGAGACAAAGTGTATCTTAAAGTCTCGCTGTGGAAAGGTGTGCTAAGGTTTGGACGGAAGGGTAAGTTAGCTCTCAGGTATATGGGGCCTTATCCAGTGATAGCACGTGTTGGCAAGGTAGCTTACGAGTTAGAGTTGCCTCCAGAGTTGCACAGGTTGCATCCAGTGTTTCATGTCAGTATGCTGAAGAAAAGTCATCCGGATTCAGGTACAATGATACAGCCAGTGGAGGTTGAGCTCGATGCAGATGTGACCTACGAGGAAGGTCCTGTGGCGATCCTTGATAGAAGGATCAAGAAACTAAATAGGAAGGATCTGGTTCTTGTGAAGGTTCTTTGGCAGCGTCGTGGCATCAAGGAAGCCACGTGGGAGCTTGAGGAAGAGATGAGGAGGACGTATCCCTCGCTTTATCTCTTCGGATTTCGGGGGCGAAATCCCTTAAAGGGGGTTAGATTGTAAGGACCCTGACCTGCGTTTAGGGTTTACCCTATTTGTTTTGCTTAACCTTGGTGGTTTGATGCTTACTAATCACCTTTAGTGGTGATTAGGGTTTTGTTATGCTTTGTTGAGAGTTTGAGGGGCTACTTGCAAATAACCCAAGTTTAGGGTTTTGTATGCAAGTTGGTCATCTTGTGAGATATTTTCCCCTCTTTGCTTCCTCTAGGGTTGGGAGGAAGGCTTTGGCTTGTTGTTTGAGTTCTTTGGGCCTGAGTTGAGCTTGTCTGGGCCTTGAGATGTGTTGTTTGGGCTTGTTTGAGCCTTGTGTCGGCCATGGCTTGCCTTGTGTCATCCAAGGTGAGTTTGTGTCGACCTAGGGTGTGTGTGTGTCGTCCAAGATGGTCTTGTGTCGTCCAACACCTTGGTGTGTCGCCCAGTAGCCTGTTTGTGTCGCCCAACAGGAGTTCTTGCTTGTGTCACCCATATGGCTTGACCTTGGTTGGTGACACTTGGTGCCCAGCTTGGACAAGTGTCTCTTGGTATGCTAGAGTGTTGGCTTGAACCCTAGGACAAGTGTCCCTTGGGTGGACGACACTTGGCATGGTTGTACCTTGGTTTCTCCTCCCCTTCTTCCTATATATGTAGCTCTTCTCTTTGCCTTAGTCTCCTTTGCTCTTTTGGTCTCCCCTCCACCTTGAGTGCACGATATCCCTCTCCATCTTGCTTGTGTTGGCCGATACACTCTCTTGGAGTTGAAGTGGTGGCCGATACACCTTCCTGGAGAAGCTTGGTGGATGATAGCTTGGGACCTTGGAGTGCATCTTCTTCCTTAGAGCTTGGAGCTTAAGGCGGGTTGCATAGCTTCTAACCCTAACTTCTTTACCTCTAGCTATGTTCTTGTAGCATGATTAATAGCTTATCTTAGTTCCTTGCTTTTGTACCTTGCTTGTGTACCTTTGGTGGCCGATTCCCCTCTAGGGTTTAGGGTTCCTTTGTGCACCTTGCTTTCTAGGGTTTAGGGTTTCCTTGTGTTGGAGGTTGAAGATGACCTGTGTTGGGCGACATCCTCCCTTGCCTTGGTGATGGGCAATATCCTCCCTTGGTTTGGGTGTGTTGGGCAACACCCTTGTTCTTGTGATGGGCGACATAGTGGTGTTCTTTGTGTTGGTCGACATGGTGACCTAGGGTTGAGTTGAGGTTGATGGTGACTTCGGGTTGGGCGATACCCCTTTTGTTGTGGATGTGTTGGATGATATCCTTGAGGTTGGACGACATGGTTCCCTTTGTCCTTGTGTTGGACGATAGGGTGCTCCCTTTGATGGACGATAGGGTACCTTGTTGGACGATATGGTGAGTTCTTGAGGTTGGCTGATACCCTGCCCATGTGTTGGGCGATAGGGTGAGCTAAGCTTTGGTTGGCCGATATGTTTGTATACCTTGTTGAGCTATGTTCTTGTCCTTCTCTTGGACGATAGGCCTTGTTTTTTATGTTGGGTGAGACCCTCTCTTGTCTTGGTGTTGGGCGAGATGGGTACCTTGTGTTGGGCGGTATGATGAGTGCTTTTGTGCTTGGGCAATAGGTCAAGTTGTGGTTGGGTTGGCCGTTATGGTTGAGGTGGTTGATGGATGTTGATGGGCGAGATAGACCTTCTTGTGTTGAGAGACATCCTCTTCCTCATGGTGGACGATAGACCTAGTCTCTTGATGGGTTGTTGGTGTTGACCGATAGCCATGCTTGGTATGATGGTCGATATCTATGCTGGCCGATACCCATGGTGGTCGATAGCCATGTTGGGTGACACCCTTGGGTGGTGATGGCCAATAGGGTTGGTGTATGTGTCGGCCGATAGACCTTGGTGAGTTTTAGTGAGGGTCGTGAAGGGTTATAGTGAGGGTTAGGTGATCCTATAGTAACGGTCTCATATGTTATGAAATAAACTATGATGGTGTATTGTTAGTAATAACAACAATGATTATGATGCCTTGCAAACCATAACAATGTTAATGATAGTTAGCATAGTGATGATAACGAGGAAGGTAATGGTGATAAGATATATGATGTGATCCTTATGCTTATTTGTTAATAATAAAGAAGATGATAGTAATAATGTTGATCATAATAATGATGGCAATAATGATAGTAATGATATGCATGAAGTAATCCTTGTACTTAAGTATTAAATGAGAATGGTGATAGTTACACTAGTAGCTTGCATAATGGTAATAATGATGATAGTGAATGGTAATAGTAATAATTTTGGTAACAATAGTAGTTGCTTTGTATACTCAACATAATTGTTATATAAAGTGAATACCTTGACTGTTTGTATAAATCCTGAGATAAGGGTAGGCTTGATTATGGTATGATGTGCTTAACAAGCTTGATCAGCAAATAGTGTGATAAATAGATTATCTTGAATGATAACTCGTGATAGTGAGCATATTCCTTATGTTGAATCTATGGTTATTGTGTATCCTAACCATGCAGGTGATGTGTAGCCATGAAAGGGCTATGTGACATATGTGATGAGTAACATTACCTTGATATTTGTTCTATGAGATTATATATGTAATGTGTTGGTCCCATGATGATGATGTGAGCCTTGAGAGGCAGTGACAGTACATGATGAAGGATTGATATCCTATGGCATGTGATGATCCTTGATATGGATCTGGACGGTTGGCAAGAGGCCAAGTGGTAACATGTGATGCTCGATCCTTGTGATGGATCAGGTTGATGAGGTTTCAATAATGTTCTTTATTTTCTATTATATCTTGCATGTTATACAGCTTGGTTGAATTTTGCAATTCATATAAAAGATACTAATTAATCATAGTGAAATATATCATGTAGTTTGCCCTGGCCATAGACCCATCATCGTCAGGACTTGGTGATGGTGAAACAGGTTCTCCTACGGATTAACCTGGAAGCGCATATTGTTGAATATGTGTAGGTTGCTCCTATCCTGAAAATAAGGAGGTAAGAGTGTAACTTCGGTTACAGACTCAGATATGTATGAAGAGCATGGTGAATAGGACCATGGCTCAGGATATGTGATGAGAGGAGCATGAATGTGTTCATGGCTCAGAGCATGGTGGACAGGCCCGTGGCTCAGTTTTACTAGCGCCGAGACCTGTACCAAGGCGGGCTAGAGTGAGGGTAGCCTATGGAGCTGACCCTATGGCTTAGACCACTTCAACAAGTGACTGCGGTCCTGCTTGTGTTGTACTCGTGTACTGACCACGAGGTGGGAGGTCGTGGAGTCCGGCTCTTCCATTGACCTTGTATGGCACCAGTCTGAGGCTTCGCAGCCAGAGGTTGGATTTGAATGGTACGATTCAAATCCTCAGGGCATAATAATACGTAATACAGCCATTTAGTACTTATTGCTTAGGATAAACACGAAACATTGATTGAGGCCTTATTTGTGTAATATCTTCGTTATATCTTGTAGGTTATGTGATAATATGTCTAATCTTGATAGGCAGGTTATGTGACATTATATCTTGTTCTGATAATCATGTTACATAGAGATACATCTTATCTTGCTAATCATATTCTCCGAGATATATCTGGTTATATGCTTTTGTACAGTTGGTAAGCTTGTCGGTAAGAATAATCTGTTTTATATAGACTGCTCTTATTATACCTGTTATTAGATATCTGCTGTTATAGTCTATCTTGCTAAGGTTCTGTAGTTGCGGTGGGGAGTTATGTTTCCCGTTGGGACAATTGTTCAATTGTCTCACTCCGCTGGTTTACACCCTTTTTAGGTGGTCGAGGTAGACGTGGTCGTGGTCGTGGTGTTGCGGCCGAGCAGCTTGAGGAGAAGTAGAAGGCAAGCGTTGGACATGATGTTGTTTTGGATGTTTTGTAGTAGAGTTTAGAGTCATCCCTGTACTCTCAGGTCCTTGGCAATGTTTTGACGTTGTTTCACGATGATCGATCGATGATGTTTGTATATCCTGCTGCTGGCCAGATGTGGGCCTTTATGTATATGAACAGGTGGTGAACTCATGTGATGGATGAACAGCTGTTCTTGAGCTGTGGACATGTATCAAATCTCGTAGATGTATATATATGACATGTTTCTGTGCAGGATGAGGACTGAAAAGTAATAGTTTCACAGTTTATCAGTTTTCCGCAATTGGTTTTAATTAACCCGTGTTTTCATAATATGTGGTTATGGTGATTTCCGCACGTTTTCGCGTAACACCTTGTTATCTGTGTGATAATGGGATGTGTTGCCACAGTTCAGGTCCTCAACCTGAAGGCATACGTCATTGAGTACTGTCATTCTCTAGACATTCAATCTGTTCTATCACTATCTCATATGACTGAACCAGAAAGAATTGGAAGCTTGCCTTTGATGTTTATCAAATCAATCTCAATGTATCCCACCAATCATCCCATGATTGGCTCTCAGAGCATACATACCAACAGAAGTATGTCATGTCAATTGTTACATTGAGATGTAATGAATTTAATGCACTTTGATAAGTGTAGGGTAACATACCTTGAGAAAGGGATATATAAGCCAAGATAATAAAGTATGATGTATTCAATATCCTAGTGAGGATGAGAGAGAAACTCATACTTTGTGTTGTTAATCATTTAATGATAAATGATGGAATAAATAAGTATGATTGAATACTTATGATATCAATGTTTGCTCCTAGATGTGTGGAGCAATGAATTAGGGTTTGGATTAATAATATGAACATGAAACCCTATTTGGCTATAAAGGGAAACCCTAACCCTAATGATGGGAAGGTTGTAATTCTCTTATTGCATAAGCCTTGTAAGGCATGTTAAATACTTGTATAACAAGTATAATGATTATTGGCCTTGTGAGCCATGTGAATAAGTTATTGCCTAGTGAGAGGTGATAAGATGCTTAATGGCCTTGTGAGCCATATGAATAGTTGTTGCCTATTGAGAGGTGACAAGATGTTTAAATGGCCTTGTGAGCCATATGAATAACTATTGCCTAGTGAGAGGTAACAAAATATTTAATGGACCTTGTGAGCCATGTGAATAATTGTTGCCTAGTGAGAGGTGACAAGATGTTTAAATGAGCTTCGTGAGCCATATGAAATACTTGTGCAACAAGTATGATGAATATAATGGTCTGAGGACCTAGAGGTAATAGTTACCTATTATAAAGGTAACAATGTTGTGTGATGATCTAAGGGTTTGAATACCCAGATCTAGTAATCATGATGATAATGATATGAAGGGATGAGGATCCCTGGTAATGTGATAAGGGACTGAGATCCCAAGTACCAAGAATCTAAATGTGTTTTAAAGACTTGAAAAACACTTGATAGATGTATTACACCTTTCTTTGTATCATTTGTTGTGATTAATGATTATAACTTGGTTGATGCTAAAAGAATGTTGTAATGCATGTAATATATCACTAGAAATCATAAAACATTGCCCTGACCATAGATCCATCAACGTCAGGATTTGTTGAATGGTGAAACGGGCTCCCTGCGGCATAACCCAAAGTTTCATGTATAGTCTTGTTCACATATGTACAGTCTTGTACACATGTGTACAATCTTGTAGGACCATGTGGACAGTCTTGAACACATGTGTACAGTCTTGTAGGACCATACGTACAGTCTTGGACATATGTGTACACTCTTGTAGGACCATGTGTATAGTCTAGTACACATGTGTACAGTCTTGTAGGACCATGTGTATAGTCTTGTAGGACCATGTGTATAGTCTTGTACACATGTGTACAGTCTTGTACACATGTGTATAGTCTTGTAAAATTTATACAGTCTTGTAGGACCATGTGTACAGTCTTGTTCAAATGTGTACATTCTTGTAGGACCATGTGTACAGTCTTGTAGACATGTGTACAGCCTTGTAGGACTATGTGTATAGTCTTGTAGGACTATGTGTATAGTCTTGTAAATATGTGTACAGTGTTGTACACTTGTGTACAGTTTTGTAGGACCATGTGTACAGTCTTGTAGACATGTGTATAGTTTAGTAGGACCATGTGTACAGTCTTGTAGGACCATGTGTACAGTCTTGTACACATGTGTACAGTCTTGTAGGACCATGTGTGCCGTCTTGTACAAATGTGTACATTCTTGTAAGACCATGTGTATAGTCTTGTACACATATGTATAGTCTTGTAAACATGTATACAGTCTTATAGGACCATGTGTACAATCTTGTACACATATGTATAATCTTGTACATGTGCATAGTCTTGTAGGACCATGTGTACAGTCTTGTACAAATGTGTAGAGTCTTGTAGGACCATGTGTACAGTCTTGTAGGACCATTCATACAGTCTAGTACAAATGTGTACGTTCTTGTAAGACCGACATGTGTACAGTCTTGTAGACATGTGTACAGTCTTGTAGGACTATGTGTAGAGTCTTGTAGACATGTGTACAGTCTTGTAGACATGTGTACAGTCTTGTAGGACTATGTGTACAGTCTTGTACACATTTGTACAGTCTTGTACACATGTGTACAGTTTTGTAGGACCATGTGTACATTCTTATAGGACCATGTGTAAAGTCTTGTACACATGTGTACAGTCTTGTAGGACCATGTGTACAGTCTTGTACAGATATGTACAGTCTTGTTCACATGTGTACAGTCTTGTAGGACCATGCGAACATTCTTGAACACATGTGTACAGTCTTGTAAGACCATATGTACAGTCTTGGACAAATGTGTACACTCTTGTAGGACCATGTATACAGTTTAGTACACATGTGACCATGTGTACAGTCTGGTACACATGTGTACAGTCTAGTAGGACCATGTGTACAGTCTTGTAGGACCATGTGTACAGTCTTGTACAAATGTGTACATTCCTGTAGGACCATGTGTACAATCTTGTAGACATGTGTACAGTCTTGTAGACATGTGTACAGTCTTGTAGACATGTGTACAGCCTTGTAGGACTATGTTTATAGTTTTGTAGGACTATGTGTACAGTCATGTACACTTGCACAGTTTTGTAGGGTCGTGTTTACAGTCTTGTAGGACCATGTGTACTTTCTTGTAAACATGTATATAGTCTTGTAGGACCATGTGTACAGTCTTGTAGGACCATGTGTACAGTCTTGTTCAAATGTGTACATTCTTGTAGGACCATGTGTACAGTCTTGTAGACATGTGTACAGCCTTGTAGGACTATGTGTATAGTCTTGTAGGACTATGTGTATAGTCTTGTAAATATGTGTACAGTGTTGTACACTTGTGTACAGTTTTGTAGGACCATGTGTACAGTCTTGTACACATGTGTAATATTTAGTAGGACCATGTGTACAATCTTGTAGGACCATGTGTACAGTCTTGTACACGTGTATAGTCTTGTAGGACCATGTGTACAGTCTTGTAGGACCATGTGTACAATCTTGTACAAATGTGTACATTCTTGTAGGACCATGTGTATAGTCTTGTACACATATGTACATTCTTGTAGACATGTGTACCGTCTTGTAGAACTAGGTGTACAATCTTGTACACATATGTATAATCTTGTACACGTGTACAGTCTTGTAGGACCATGTGTGCAGTCTTGTACAAATGTGTAGTCATGTAGGACCATGTGTACAGTCTTGTAGGACCATGCGTACAGTCTTGTACAAATGTGTACGTTCTTTTAGGACCATGTGTACAGTCTTATACACATGTGTACAGTCTTGTAGGACTATGTGTACAATCTTGCACACATGTGTACAGTTTGATAGGCCCATGTGTACAGTCTTGTAGGACCATGTGTATAGTCTTAATGTGTACAGTCTTGTAGGACTATGTGTACAGTCTTGTAGGACTGTGTGTACAGTCTTGTACACGTGTACAGTTTTGTAGGACCATGTGTACAGTCTTGTAAGACCATGTGTACAGTCTTGTACACATATGTACAGTCTAGTATACATGTGTACAGTCTTGTAGGACCGTGTGTACAGTCTTGTACACATATGTATAGTCTGATGCACATGTGCACAGCCTTGTAGGACCATGTGGACAGTCTTAAACACATGTGTATAGTCTTGTAGGACCATATGTACAGTCTTGGACACATGTGTACACTCTTGTAGGACCATATGTACATTCTTGTAGGACCATGTGTACAATCTTGTATGACCATGTGTACACTCTGGTACACATGTGCACAGTCTTGTAGGACTATGTGTACTGTCTTATAGGACCATGTGTACAGTCTTGTAGGACCATGTGTACAGTCTTGTATAAATGTGTACATTCTTGTAGGACCATGTGTATAATCTTGTAGACATGTGTACAGACTTATAGACATGTGTACAGCCTTTTAGGACTATGTGTATAGTCTTGTACACATGTGTACAGTCGTGTACACATGTATACAGTTTTGTAGGACCATGTGTACAGTCTCGTAGGACCATGTGTACAGTCTTGTACACATATATACAGTCTTATAGGACCATGTGTACATTCTTGTAGGAGCATGCGTACAGTTTTGTACTAATGTGTACATTCTTGTAGGACCATGTGTATAGTGTTGTACACATATGTACAATCTTGTAGACATATGTACAGTCTTGCAGGACTATGTGTACAGTCTTGTAGGACTATGTGTACAGTCTTGTAAACATATGTACAGTCTTGTAGGACTGTGTACAGTCTTGTAGGACCATGTGTACAGTCTTGTACACATGTGTACAGTTTAGTAGGACCATGTGTATAGTCTTGTAGTACCATGTGTAACGTCTTATACAAATGTGTACATTCTCGTAGGACCATGTGTATAGTCTTGTACACATATGTACAGTCTTGTTGACATGTGTAATGTCTTGTAAGACCATGTGTATAATCTTGTACACATATGTATAATCTTGTACATGTGTACAATTTTGTAGGACCATGTGTATAGTCTTGTACAAGTGTGTAGAGTCTTGTAGGACCATGTGTACAGTCTTATAGGACCATGTGTACAGTCTTGTACAAATGTGTGTGTTTTTGTAGGACCATGTGTATAGTGTTGTAGACGTGTATAGCCTTGTAGACATGTGTAAAGTCTTGTAGAACTATGTGTACAGTCTTGTAAACATTCGTACAATCTTGTAGGACTATGTGTACAATCTTGTACACATGCGTACAGTCTTGTACACGTGTACAGTTTTGTAGGACCATGTGTACAATTTTATAGGACCATGTTTATAGTCTTGTACATATGTGTACATTCTTGTAGGACCATGTGTACAGTCTTGTAGGAGCATGTTTACAGTCTTGTACAAATGTGTACATTCTTATAGGACCATATGTATAGTCTTGTACACATATGTACAGTCTTGTAGACATGTGTACCGTCTTGTAGGACCATGTGTACAGTCTTGTACACATGTGTACAGTTTTGTAGGACAATGTGTATAGTCTTGTACACATGTGTATAGTCTTGTAGGACCATTTATACAATCTTGTTGGACCATGTGTACAGTCTTGTACAAATGTGTACATTCTAGTAGGACCATGTGTATAGTCTTGTACACATATGTACAATCTTGTAGACATGTGTACAGTCTTTTAGGACTATGTGTACAATTTTGTAGACATATGTATAGTCTTTTACACGTGTACAATCTTCTAGGACCATGTGTATAGTGTTGTACACATGTGTATAGTCTTGTAAGACCATGTGTACAATCTTGTAGGACAATGTGTAAAGTTTGTAGGACCGTATGTATAATTTTGTACAGACGTGTACAGTTTTGTAAGATTATGTGTAAAGTCTTGTAGGACCATGTGTACAGTCTTGTATGATCATGTGTATAATTTTGTAGGACTATGTGTAGAGTCGTGTACACATATGTACAATTTTATAGGACCATGTGTAGAGTCTTATAAGACCATGTGCACCGTCTTGTACAGTATTGTACACATGTATATAGTCTTATTGAAAGTTGTGTATAGTCTTGCGGTACCATGGGTACACTCTTGTAGGACTATGTGTAGAAAATCTTGTAGCATATCATAACAAAAGGTAATAAAGCATAGGAGAGAGCGATTGGTTGATGCAGTCATTTATTTTGTCCAATCGAGTTATTGGCTTGTCAAATGTTACCGTTCCATTTCGTTTCGTTTCCTCTCCCTTCGAGAGCGAG
This sequence comes from Alisma plantago-aquatica, assembly GCA_963693085.1. Taxonomy (NCBI): domain Eukaryota; kingdom Viridiplantae; phylum Streptophyta; class Magnoliopsida; order Alismatales; family Alismataceae; genus Alisma; species Alisma plantago-aquatica. Next base: position 869,333,965 of record OY856412.1, on the reverse strand, counting down.
TCAGAGATTGGAGAAGTGGACCTCTTCTTCATCCGCGTGTTGACTTCCCTCCCCGTCTTCCCCAACTTCCCTTTTACTAGTGGTGATAGCAGGAGAATCTTCGAGGAGCCAGTACCAGCCACCCCCCTTCGACTCCCCTCCCACTCGTTCCTGTATCTTCTCCAACCTCGTCTGATTCCTTCCCTACTACTTAATATCTACATCAGCACCATTCACTCATAGAAGCACGGGTATTGATACCCAAGCACCCCTGATCAACTGGGAGTCTGCTGCGAATTTTCCCCAAATCCCAAGCCAAGAAGGTAATAACAGAGCACCCTCGACTCTTTTTTTGTCTCAAAGGAAAGAAACCCAACCACCGGCGCCGACACACCAAGGATTTCCTGGTACTAGTAATCCAATCCTGTCTTTCATCTCCCTTTCCCATACAGACCTACCCGGCTCCTGTTACCTCTCTGTTCCTCCTTATTCCCCAATTCGTCGTCATACCCGCCTTCAAACTTCTTCCACCCAGCGCCCCGCAACGATAGCAAAAGTAGTGATGGTGAACCTCAAGGAAAAAGATGACGATGACATGCTGGGAATCAACGGCTTCGTCATCTCCATCTTCTTCACCTTCATCCTCTTAAAGATCCGCGCCCCGCCGTCGCGATGTCGCATGCTCGCAATCAACCCACGACCCTGGTAGAAGCTCCATCCGTGTCGGCCGTATGAAGAAAAATACAGTTATTAATAAGTGTCTCATTGTTTCCAATTGTAAAAAATTTTTAACATAAATGAAATGATAAATTCATTATTCAAAATAATAAATTTGTTTAAATGTCTAAGGTCATAACTAACACATTATTTGACATATCTTTTAGATTAAACAACTAGAAGATCAACAATATAATAATAATTCATGATCACTTGATCTGTACAATGTGCATACAATTAGCAATGCGTAAGAAAAATAATAGTTATATTAAAAATGACAATAAAATCATCTTGTAAGTGGAGAACAAGCATTAAAATATAATATGACATCATTTAGTGGATGGTGTCATATTGGAAAAATTAAAAAATTATAGCAGTCAAATCTTATACTATAAAGGATATAAGTATAATGTACTTGGTATATTATAAGATCTTGATACAATGATAAGTTGAAGGAAACTTCAGAGGAAAAACCAAAGGAAAATATTTAATGTGGTTGTATGAACAACATATGATGGAGAAACATATTGGAAAATAAAAAGTGAAGAGAATGAAGAGGAAAGATCCATGCGTATTTTTTATTTAAAAGTTGAAGAAGAGAGGATATGAAAGAAATATTATATATTTTTATTGACTTTCATTTTACATGTCATCCTTATTTTTCTCTCTCCATTTGATTAAAATTATATTTACTAAATGGATTTTCTCACATTTTCTTCTCCTTTGTACCCCACATTTTATATATTTTTCTCTACTTTTTTTTTACCTTATGCCAATTCAATCGTCTTATTTTCTTTTATAGATAGAAATATTGTCATTATCTTCTCAAGTTCTTATAAAATTGTAATAATTATTACTTGGCTTAAAACTTATAATATCTAAATATTATATAACTAAAAAAGTTTGTAAAATACCATGTAATAGCAAATATTGTTTGGATCTATTTCTATATAGTAATATATATCTTTTCTTATTTGAGAGTGATTGACTAATAAAAGTTTGAAAGAAAAATATATAAATAGAAGGTGACAGTTGTGCATGTATGGTTATCATTTTTCTCAATGGTGTATAATTATAATTGAGTGAACTTACTCAATTTATAGCTAATAATATATATTAATTAATAAACCAATTATATTACATCAAATTTCAGTTAATAGGTCAACATGATGCATGATATATTTTTATAAACTTCATTTTGTATAATTATTTTCATCTTTTATGTGTACATATCCCTAGTCTTTTAGAAATTGACATTCAAATAGGGGAGACAATTTGTGTAACTCTTAACACAATTAATATGAAACTATTAAAAAAAATTAGTAGGATAGAAATGAAATATATTATTTCTTAAGCTCATAATTGATAACATGCATATTAGGACAGTAAATTTTATAATTGTGAGTATATAAGACACATAATCCACAAATATATTAAGTTTAATCATTAAGATGTTCATATGATAGGATTGACTGAAATCATAAGATTAAAAGTTGCATTTTGTACAATGTAATAATTTTTTTATAAAATACAAAATAGTATCATAATAATAATAAAAATATTTTTTGGAGGGGGCCTTCAACCCCCCCCCCCCCGACTACGCCCCTACGTGTCGGCCCATACCGGGTTTCTGCGCGGGAGGTGAAAGAAAGTAGCGGTTGGACGGGTATGGGCGCCGGCGCTGGAATGGGGTTTGCTTCTGGCGCTGTAACGGGGTTTCCGTCCGGCGTTGACTATGTCAAGAATTTCCGTATTAATATACAAATGTCAATGGAACATGTCAAAGAAGGGGAGCCCTTACAATCTTGGTAATCACATACAACACGTTGGAGAGAGTTAGATGACATGAATCGAGGAATCTTTTTTAGCAAGTTGTATGAATGTCATTGTAAGTACTAATTATAATCTTGGTAATCACATAAAACACATTGGAGAGAGTCACATGACAGTTAATCTAGTGAATCTTTTTTAGCGAGTTGTATGAATGTCATTATAAGTACTAATTATACACATGTTCAAGAAGGAGGGTACATGTAATTTGGTAATCACACGCTATAGATCAGATGGTGTTCCGACATGGTAAATTCTTGAGACATGAGAGGATATGGTCTGGTCACTCCCTTCCCAGGCCAAATCAGCGTATGTTGTCGTTCACAAAGACTCTTCGGTATGATTTGAATATGGGCCCTTCATTAAGACTTATCGAGCTCTTATCACCCAAGTCACTCTAGCCCGACCGATAGTTAATATTGTTATTCTCTTTTCGGGGGACAATGTAAATTATTAAGAGAAATAATTATATACTAATTGTTAGTTGGTGTAGGACAATGTAAATTATTAAGAGAAATAATTATATACTAATTGTTAGTTGGTGTACAAGATCGGAAGTATTGATAGTTTTGATAATGACATGCTATAAATTGGAGGGCACAATTTTTTGCATGAATAGTATTGTGAGTACTAATTATATATGAAGGTAAATGAGCATATCGTCGAATGATAGTTATTGCAGTTTTTCAACTTTAGGCATCATATATAAATTATTAATTACAAGTAATAATTATATACTAAAGGTCAACAGACGCATACCCAGATCGTGAAACTGATAATTTTGACAATGTCGTACTACAAATTTGACCGGGTCAACTGATAGTTAAGAGTTTTTCTTTATTAACAAATTATATATAAATTAATTATGATACTAATTATAGATTAATTGTCAATGGATACAGAATCGATGAATCAGGCTCACACGACAAGCTTATACAATGAATAGAGTGAAGCAAACGAAAATGGATGAAAAACTGCTCAGTATACCATAGTAACCACATATTGTATTAATTGAACTGGCGTATCTTCCACTCGTCCTACCATCAAAGCTGGAGAAGAGCCGTTGTCATGGACAGCTTCGGCCCAGGCAGCAACTGTTTGGGGGGAGAGAGACCGTTCGAAAGAAGAGAGAAGGCAGAACTTGGAGATGCAGGAGAGAGAAAGAGACGTTTGAACTTCTCATAGAGGCAAATCTTTTGCGATTATCCTTTTCCTCCTGGGCATTGAACATTTTAGTGCATCACACCTTGTCTATGCACGAAGAGCATACTGAAATCGCTCTTTACCATGGCTTATAGAGTCTTCTGCAAGCTAGGGCAAGTAAAATAGATATATCCTTCATAGTTTATTACTTTCGTACGCAGATCTGACCGAATGTTCACTACATATATGACCATCCTTTTATCACCCACAGGGCCACAGCTACTTCCATTCCCGTCTTCCATGCACTTTGTCCCAACAGTCATGAGATAGCACAGTGAAGCTACTGCATGCAACAATAGCTGATAACATAATATAGTGGTTGTTTGACAGAAAAAGAGCAGCAAAGACAGAATTTTACGTTGTATAATTTCTAAGTCATAGGTTCCATAATTCGTGTAAATTATCGTACTACTGAGTACCAAAAACATTTACGGAAAGGAAAATCGAGCATAAATCGATACAATTCCACGGCATTACAAGGACCATCCTCTTTCAAAATGCAGCTAGAAACCCAAATAAGAATGACCTTGGAAGAGGTTCATACACAGAAAGATAACAATTATGCCCTTTTTCCACTGCTTGGATTGGATTTAGTGCAGAGGACCTTCCTTCCCTTGGCCCGTCTCCGCTTCAAGACTGCTCTACCAGTTGTTGTCCTCATGCGCCTTCTGAAGCCATGAGTTCGTGCCAATGATTTACGAGATCTGCTCCTTTTTGTCAGGCAAAGAGCCGCTTTTCCAGCCCTCACTTGAAGGACCCGCCGCCTCTGTATCGGCACCCCAACATTTCCAAAATCTAGACCCAGCGACAGACCTGAGTGCAAAAGTGAGCATATAAAGTTGAGGGTGAATGCTTTCTAATTAAGAGCTTAAGGATTCATGTAGCACTCCCAGGTTACATGAGCATATTGAACATACAAAACACATGATTTCTTGCAATTTCTATCAAAGCCTTAGTGGGCACAGAAGAGTTAAGCTATAGCCCGAGAAAATAAAAAAGAATTCATGGCCACGGCGGAGTTGGACATCCTTGGGATTGGGGACAAGACAGGACCATCCCCTGCCACCCACACCAAAAAGAATATGAAATTATGTTAACTGCATGCTCTGTCTAGTAATAAAAATCTGTAACGCTCACACTCTCCGTGGAATTCTGTCTACATTGGGAGACTTAGTATAAAAACTGTAACTCATTGCCAAACTAGTAGAGAGATTCAACTTATAAGACTAGGAGGCTGAGGGTGTATCCCCGTAAATAACTACAATCTTACAACATAGTCTAAATTTTCACCCTATGCATTCTTAATTTTTTATAAACCCACTCAATTGTAAGAATTTTAAAAGAACCATGAAAAGAAAGATTAATCAAACTCTCATTATGTGAATCTGACACCCCCCCTCCAAATGAATGGGAAAGAAGTACATCATTTAAAAATTGAATGAGCTGTAAGTGAAGAATCAATATTTAGTCAATAGACTGGATTTATATATATTGATAGCCATTATATGCTCCCTCAAGCTACTGGATAGATATCACAAATGTCAATACCTCACAATAATAATATAAACTGCATCCAGCATAGGAACTTAGCAAGCATGTCTACACCCTAGGCAGTAAAATAAATAAAAAGATTCATCCAATATATAGAGTTGAAGGTAACAGCATCTAAATGCATGGACTGCACTAGATTGAACCCTAAATCGTCAACATTTTGAATTTGATTACTAGTATGAAATATATATGCTAATAACTTTCACATGTTCTCTCAAGCTAACCTATATGCATCAAACATGCCCAACTCATCAAAATAATATGCCAAACTGCATTGTGCATAGGATCTTTTCAAGAATGCTGCAATAATAAACCTCCGAATATGAGCAACATGTCTAGTCTATACTTGAATGAATGACACTTATACTTACTCTTAAGATTTTTCTGATAGAACGATTCTAACACACTCCCCTACAGAACTTCATGATTTCTGTAAGTCGAATTGAATTTACTAGAAGAAAGCATCCTTATTATCTAGACACAGGGGACATTAATGTCAGAAACTCCCTTGATATCTAGACACAGGTTCATACAAGATATTTAAGGGAATGAAAACCTGGCTTCATACAAGAATGAAAATGTACAAATGCATGTTGTTCAAATATTTATTTTAGTCTCGTTCCTGATTTGTTTTGTCATTGTTTGTTACATATCAAGGGAACCACCTCCGCATGGTCATCACAATTGGGACTCTCGCAGACAGAGTAAACCCTTCAGGCCCCCGTCGCCCCACCCACCGAGAGACTAGTTAAAGCACACAGTTGGATGGTCTGCATGATAGACCTGTAAACGGATCGAATACAGAGAGGATACTGTTAATATCCGATATCCGAATCCGGAAAAAAATGTTCGATCCAATATCCGACGGATATGATATGTTAACATCCGAATCCGATCCGAAAGGATAATATCCGAATTCGGATAAATATCTGATCCGAATCTAAAATCATACATTTAATGTAAATAAACGCTATGATATATAGAAAATATTGGTATTACATTAAATATAATTGATAAAGTGTCTATATTTTTCATTTTTCTATATATAAATAATATATACTTAACGATATATGTTTGGATTGTCAAATTCGGAATTTTTTCAGAGCGAATACAATAATATCCGATATCCGATCAGAAATTTTCAGATCGGAAATTCGATATCCGAAATCCGATCTGAATTCTACGGATGTCGTATTTTTTTTTCACAATTTCGGATTCAAATCCGAATCGAATGTGCGGATTCTAGATATCCATTTACAGGTGTACCGCATGACTACCGTTTCCGAGAAATAGCCCTCATTGGGTATTGAACCTGGGACCCCTCAATGGGGTTGTCTAAGTCAAACCACCTAAGCTACTCCTCGCCGGCTTCTTGCCATGTATTCTCTTCTTATGTTCATCAAACGTTAAACCATATTTTCCATCTCTACATGTTAATAGAGCAAGTTCCATATGGCTTCTTCCCATCGCCAGCCGCCATCATTACTCACCCATCTCTTCATTCCTTGAGATCCCAGCGATGATGAGAATGCCAAGGAGGGGTGGGACTTGGTCGGTTAGTGACTCCTAGCCCTTGTCTTGGATTCTCAACATCACAGAACAGTAAACTAGCAACACCTTAATTTATCTATCTATGGCTAAGGCCATGCTGAGCAGCAAGTTATCTCTGCTCCAAACAAAAGACTTAGCAAGGTTGCTAATATTTGCATGAAGCTACCACCGATGAAACAGACTTTCCTCTGGCAAAGATAATGAAGACTAGTACTACTGGTTTGTGAGCCTCTAAGACGAAGAATAGGTATACCAGCTTCTCTTCACATATTTAGCAACCCTCTAGACGCAACATCATTCGATTTAGCTTCTGGCGACTTTGTCTGAGTCATGTGTTGGGATTTCTAGACTTTCTCGTCAATGATCCCCAAAATGAATTAGTAGATGCATACCAGCACCACCAGCATATGCCAACCTCTTGTGCTCCTAAACCATTACAATCAGATACACTTTTTGATGTGGGACACATCGTGAAGAAGAAGATACAAAGAAGATAAACAACAATTCTCAAAATTCAATTCATATTCAACTGTTTGGATAAAGGCCACAAGGCTGGCTTTTATAACCCACAAGTAATGGAAATGAACTCCTATCTAACGAAATTCGGAGTTAAATAAAACCTAAAATAAAGAAAAGAATAAAAGATTTACGACTAAGTACATTAACTGAAAAGTTTGTAATTAAGTTCCTAATTGTAAACGTAAAGAAAAAATACATAGAATAAAACCTAATACGTCCTAAATCACTTGCCCTTGTAGCCTCATTAGAAAGAGGTCATCATATAGGTGGTCAGGTTGTGGTTCAAGTGCAGCTGGTAGCAAGCTCAGTTAATCACCTTCCAGCGCATGTCAACGCGATTCTACAACAGAAGTAATCATGTAGTATGTGTACAAAGAAGCATGAAACACCAACCAAGTGCCAACAATAAAGGGCTACTCTACTAATTTATCTACTGCATCCTGATCTACTAAGGCAGTGACCATTTCTCATGAGAGCCTAAGGACTAGTTGCAGCTTCTAACTCTGCTTCCAAGAAGCATGGACAAAAAACCTTCATGATTGGTGATTCTTGTTGTATCAGTCATCGTTGGGTAATATCTATATGCTAACTAGTGTACATCTGAAGATTCTTATATGTTTGCTAAACTGTAGAGGTTTTCCACTATTCATGTAGGTAGATGGATCTAAATCCATATTTTGCAGTATTGGGACTGTAAAATTTCGTATCTATTTACATTTTACCTATGAAGCACGGATACTCCAAAACAGGTGACGTACCCGTATCCGATACATATTGGATACCAATACTCCGTGGATATTCCTGGATACGTATCGGATACTCCTAATCCGTATCCAGGCCGTATCCAGTCAGTTAAAACTAGAAACAAAATCTGGGCATGACATTGTTTGATTAGCATTTGACACCAGCTCATGTCTCAACCCTCTTTGTTAAGTAGTAGCTTACAGCAAGGTTGTCATAGTTGCTTCCTTGAAGTAGTTCAAGGTTAGTCACAATTCCCTTCTTCTCTTTATTGTTTGTATCTCCTTTGTTTTTTTGGGATTTCACTTTTTAAAGAACTTCAATATGTAATCTGGATTTTTGTTTGTTCTTTATTGCAAACCAATTCATTCACCTTTACATGGTACTTCCGGATGCTTTCCCTGCTAAGGTGCAAGTTTCAAGCACGTTGATGTCTTCCATATTCTATGAAAGGATTCAATTTAGTATCGTTGGGTTAACATGCCTCTTGTTTTGGTGAGTAAATCCATTGTGATTTATTCTGGATTTCTAGCTAGACAATATCTATTTCATCTTCTTTGAAGATAATCATTGCATCCCCATCCTTATGTCTCCCCCTATGAAGCATCGATACTCCAAAATTGATGTCCTACCAGTACTTAATACATATTTGATGCTAATACTCCCTAGATACTCTTTAATACATACCAAATACTTCTTAAGTCGCATTCCTTTTTTTATTAGCAGGATATGACCTCAATGCAGCCAGGATACAACCAACCCATTTATCAGCCAAGAGAGCACCCCACTCGTGTGATCCCTCAAAATCCCAAAACCATGTGACTTCCAACTCTAGACTCCCCCTATTGTATTGTGATTTGAGAATGAAATTGGTATTGTCTGTTAAACTTTTAAAATAAACATTAAAAAAACGGTTGTATCCATGTTGTACCCGTATCTTCTATTTTTTTTAAATTGCCATATCCTCGTACCGCACCCGTACCCGTATCCATTTATGTATCTATATCCGTGCCTCATAGTAGCTAGCTATACCATGAGAGAAGATAGTTTGGTATCACAGATGACACGACTCACTTTACAACACAACATTACATGATACATGAAATGTGAAAGGTTTAGAATATGATATTATCTATGTCTTTTTGTATCTTGTCTCACATTAATATGAATGAAAGACCCCTTTTTAAATCATTGCTTGATATTATGGTATTGGTTTCCATTTTCTTTAGAAATATTGTGATTTTTAAATGAAAATTGATTGTCGTCGTCTATTTTTAAATAAATATATTGGTTATTTTAAAAATATTAAATAAATAATAAAAAATTGTCGTATCCATGACATACCCGTATCCTATATTTTTGAAAATTGTTGTATCCCCGTACCCGTACCCATATCCGATATGTATCCGTATCCGTGCTTCCTAGCATTTTACTCATTCCATATACGCTCCCATTAAATAATTAGTGGTTAGCAGGCTTACAAAGGCTTCGAAATTGAAGATCAGTGACTGTCTATTCTCAATCTATGTGTCCAGGGCCTTCACACAAGCATTGTCACATAATTCACTGAATTTTTCAATAATTCGCGTATAATTTGCGATTTTTTCACTGGACGAATGCTACAGCCGAATTACGTAGGATTCCCGAATAATTACCGAATAATTCATCGTGCGTGAATAAAACACAAATCTGATGTCAAAAGCCGAATAATTGGCCCTAGTTTGGGAAAATTTCGTGCCTAAGCAATTACATGCGGCCCACTTACGGCCTTCCCTTTCACGCCCAACCCTCTCTCCCAACCCCGACCCTAATTACACCTGGTCGCCTTCCGTTCCCGATACCTCGGCGATGCCAACTACAGCACGAGCGGCAACGTCGACCACTGCAAAAGGTTACAGATCACCCCTCGGTGGCTACCTCTCTGCAAGCGGCGCCCACCAATCAGCAACATGCACTCGTGTACTAGGAGTGACGACCACCCCTCTACGTAGAGATATTGTACTCTCTTCTCTCTTCTTTTCTCATTTATTTAATGGTGCCTTTCTGCACCCCCTAATGATACAAATGACTAGAATAGTGACTTTGTACTTTAAATATGTTAATGACGTCTAGTCCCTCTATTATCTTGTGGCCAGTCCTTTATTATCTTATGAGTTTATATTGTCGTTATACATTCATCTACTATTTTTTGTTCCTTTTTGAGAAACATGGTATTTGAGACATTGTCGCATTGCTATTAAATCAATATGTATAAGTGTTTTATGATATACATATTATATATATCTTCTCCGATATTTTTCCGAATTGTTGATTGTACTTTTACCAAATTTTTGCCTATTTTTAACCGAATTTTCCGCATAATTCCCAAATACCGAATTTTTCAGCGTTGCCGAATGATTGCCGAATACCGAATTTGTGACTATGCACACAAGGATGAGAATAGTGAAGGCACTAAAGTATCTGAAGGCCTCTGCTACTTGGATGCCTTTTTAGCTGCTGCCTCTATGTTCCCGGTCAACCCTCTACAATGGAATCATGGGATTACACATCCTTTGAGTTTTGCTTAATTGCATTGAATGTTGCTAGATTTTACTGCGGTCCATTCAGTATCAACTGTCATCTCAGAAAACAAAGCAGAGCTACTTTCTCTAGGTAGTCTAGTCTCATCAGTGAGCTTGTCTTTCACACTGTGTCGTGAAATTTTGAAGCCCTGAAGGATCCGAGGCCAGCCCCATTCTCAATACTTTATCTCTTTGGTTGATAATTTTTTTAGGAAACTCGGTTCTACTATTGAAAGATGGACCACAAGTCCTTGGTGTTATTAAGCTTTCATGAAAGAAAAGTAAAGTTTATGTTCGGATTTATATTTTTGCACTGATGGTCCACTAAAGTTTATGAAATTACAATGCAAATCTATTGTGCTTGAGTAACAGGACACCAGACTGCTTGTGCATGTACCCCATCACAGAATGATATCATTCAATCCAAAAACCTTGAAAACTGTCCTGTTTGATTCTCATGTTTCAAAAAAAAAATTGGCCACATGCTTTGTTGATTGTTTGTCATCTTATTAACAGAATGCCTTCCGACTTTTCTAGGAGCTGGTTTTACTTATTTAAAGATGGATCACATGTCCATGGCGCTATTAAGCTTTCATGAACAAAAATTAAGTTTTGTGTTTGGATTAGAATTTTTGCACTGATGGTCCAGTTTATGAAATCACGATGTAAATCTATCATGCTTGAGTAATGGGAAACCAAACTGGTTGTGCATGTACCCCATCACAGGACGATATCATTCAATGCAAAAACCTTGAAAACGGTCATGTCTGATTCTCATGTTCCAATAAATTTTTGACCACATGCTTTGTTGATTGTTTGTCATTTCATTAACAGAATGCCTTCTGCCTTGCAAAAAAATAAGTGTTCTATTTACAGTTTTTATCTGAAGCACCTCTATTTTCCCTCCAAGAATTTTTTTTTGTATCTGAGTTGTGAAGAACCTCTCTTTTGGACAGGAAAAAATATCCTCGTGGCCACTAAGCATAATTTCCAAGGATATCCTTATAAAGAATAAAACTGACATTTTATCACATTGGTAATTAATTGTAGGTCAGTGCTGATCAATGTTTTAAAAAGCGTGAAGCGGGAGGCGTGCGGACGGGACCTTGTAGCCGATTAAGCGGCAGGCGGGCGATTAAGCGTGCGATTTTTGAAAAAACGGATGCTTAAAAACTTATATATTTATAAACAAAATTACATGTATGTGTATATAAAAAATATATTTCTAAGGAAATCCATAATACTAACCAGTAGTATCAATTAGTAATGAACGAAATCTGCAAGAAAATCAGTAAAACCATTAGAAGTATAATAGAGTAATACGATATTTACTTGGATATATTACAGCAGTACCCTATTATATACAGCTTACATACAAAGTTTGCATTCTAAAGTAGGACTAGGTATATCATAGAACATTTAATGTATACGAGCTTCATATATTATACTCAATATTACTTGGATTATATCTTTAATTAACATTACATGCTTACAGCAGCATTTTTTTTCAAAAAGCGGGAAAAAAGCGGGTGAAGCGGGAAAAAAGCGGGCACTTTTCTTCAAACCAAGCGGGCGCTGAAGGGCAAAATTAAGCGGATGGGTGTCTTGGCCGATTAAGCGGCCGCTTAAGCGGCCGCCTGGGCCGTTTTTTAATACACTGGTGCTGATAGTCTTTTTCTGAATACTGCCTACTTTTTTGTTGCTAGATTAAGTTTGTTTTATGAGTTGGTAGTTACTTAAGCCTAGCCCACTTAGCTCGATCATTATGTATTATATTCCTTTACCTTTTCATGTGTATCATATAGCCTCTTCTGATAACCCTCTGTAGATATAAGGACCAGACTGCTCAGATTACTTCCATACATATTGTGCGCCTTACATGTTCATAATCAAGGTATCGAGGATAGATGAGCAACCCCTCTCGAAGAGTTTGTTTCTAATGTTTGACTTACCTATAACAAAGAAAAGATTCTTGCTCTTGCACCTTCACACTCTGTTGATCATTATTGGTCTTTGAACATAATTGGTCCAGTTTTCCACCCTCTATATATTCTTTGTTATTCAATTCCTAAAGGAAGCCATCTCCCATCCTGGGTGGCATCAACCCGTGGAAGAGAAATGTGAGCATTGACTGGTAGACATCCCTCAGAGTAGACTGCGCCACCAATTGACAGTATTCCTATCAGGCGTCAAGTGTTCACTGTGAAGCATCATCCAGATGGTCCAATTGAAAGACTCAAAACTCAATTGATTGCAAATTCAAAGCTACACTCAGAACCTATAGAGTTCATTATTTTAGAATTGTTGTCTAGCACACAGGCTCAATTCTGTGCAGATATACATATATTTATTTCTGTTGCTGTTAACCTGGTTCTATATCAATTTGACATCTAGAATGGACTTTAAATGGTATCTACAAGAAGGCATTTCATAAAGCAGCCTCGTGCTTGTGTTTCTTGGAGAGAATAAAGCGTATAAGATTAAGGAAGCAATATACGGGCTTCAGCAGCGCCCATGAGCTTGATTGATTACTGAATTAATCATGTCCCATCAGGATTATGATCATTCAGTTTTTTTGAAACAAGAGCAACTTAGAGGGTCACCCGTATTGTGTATGTAGATATAAATTAATCAATTTAGCAATGATAGTAAGGTATATATATCACCAGTACGAGAACTTTGCTACTAAGGATTTGGGCAAACTAAGGTATATTCTGAAAAAATTGAGGTGACTCACATTGCATTTGCTATGTGCCTTTCTAATATAAAGAATATGATGATTTTCTTGAGAACGTCGGGCTGTTGTGTGCTGCCCCACTAGACCCCAAAGCCCATAGAATCATGATCAATCTTCAATCCCCTCCTTTCTCTGACGCATATAGGCATACAAAACTTGAAGAAAAGTTTATCTACCTGATTTTGGGCTTAGTGAACCAGCTATTATTGATAGGTGCTAGTATGCCGTATGCCATATCTTTAACGAATTTAAAAAGGTGCCCTAAATTTGGTTAAATGTAAGAATCATGGGCATATCACCTTTAGATAAAATTGATTTATATTAGGACTTTATATTGATAGAAAAATTGTTTTGGTCACTGTACATTGTATGGAAGGAAACCTAGTCGCTTCGGAGGAACAAAAAGAAAGTTGTTGTAGCAAGACCCAGTGCCAAAGTGGAGTACTGAGCCATGACCCATAGTACTTTCGAACTAATGTGGTTCAAAGAAAAATCTAATTATTTAATTTCCAGCCTACAACTGTATTATAGGAAGGGACAAGATATTAACGGGCTGTCTAGGTGACAACTTTAGGAATTCTAGTATTCTATACATAAATAGTACTTAATTTTGCTGATGACGAATGGAGGACTGAGTGGGATGGCAACCAGTAAGCATGGAGAGTGCACAAACATTGAAGTACAGGGAATGTGAGTCCATAAGTTTAAGATTTTACCAGTATTGGAGTGATATACAAAGCATACTATTTCTACAGGATCGAGTAGATTGTGCTACTTTCTAGTTCCCAATTAGTATAAAATTACATATCAAATACCTGGATTTCTATAGTCTGCATCCAAGCACAACCTAAGGTAAATTTCCACTCTATCAGGTAGATCGTCAAGAAGAAAATGTATGTACTCCACATGTTAACTTGGAGACCTAGTGGTTGATCTGTTCCAAAACAACCCCCTAAGAAGTCATCCACTATGTTCACTACCATATATGGAATTAAGAGAGAAAGATTCCCTCCCCCTCCCACAGCCTTTGGCGGAGACGCTTGTTGACTACCACATGCTCCAAATAGAAAGGGAGTGTTCGAACATATATTTGATATATCTATGTCATGCCTTGTTTACTCATTATGCTTTGTTTTTCTTTTTCTTGTTTGGCACTTCCCCTCATACCTATATTAAGGGAAATGTGATTCCGAAAAGTAGACTCTACTTTCCATCTCTGAACGTATCAAATAAAAAGGAGATGTATGCAATTTTACATAAGATTGTGATAGCAAAGTGCACTAGGGATGTAATTGATAAAGACAAGCCTAAACTAATAAAAGATATGATTAAAGGTCAAGACGATATTCATAAATCTGAAGGGATAAGACAGAGAAAAGAAAACTAATATTTCAAGCCATACGTACAACATTGTACAATTCAACAAAGGAAGATGGGGCAAAACATTCAATAAAAACTACTTTCACAAATGCAATGGAAATAGCTTCAATATTGAGGACATTCAAAATATGGCTAGCAAATAAATGTTCGGCTACTTCTCAAGGATGGACCTTTAGCCTCCTTAATAATCACAACGTGCAACACGGTCCACCGACCCTGAGAACTTTGTATGTACCAGCAAAACTGGCTGTGGCATAGACTCCGGACAAGCCACTTCAATTCCAGACCCAATTCTCAAGGATGGCCGTTTGGAATGAGCAGAGTGGAGTTAGTGCGCTCTATAAGATTACTTGTTCAAGCAGCGAGTATGCATCCACACCTTACACCACTGCGACTAAATGTCGTGATTATATTTTAGTACAAAAGAAGGACTCCGTTTCGAAAGTAAAAGCCGGATTTCTCGTTTGTTGTCCTGGCAAAAATATGAAGTACAACAGAGGGGGTGTCTTACCAGCAAAAGACGAAGAGGATTGAAATGACAGCGAGGTCGAAGGTGCGGAGAGAAAGGAGGAGCGGATGGAGCAAGAAGACGCTGCAGCTGAAACACGGTTGGCACTCGCCAGAGATGCGGACCTGGTGCCGCTCCCAAGAGAGAGGGAAGCGAGAGGAGGCGTCGCCGCCGAGATGGATATCAGTGTGAGTGCCATATCCTATCTCTTTTCTGGATAGGCAAAGAAAGCGAGCGCGGACGCCCTCCCTTTATCTGGCAAGTGAAGTGGCGGCACTGGTGGTGAAAGCTGTATCGAACCACCCCTTATCTGTTGATGAGCATGAGACCACACGACACGAGGCCGGAAGGAGGGGCTTGCGAAGAAAAGAGAAGCTAACTTCAGAAGATTTACACAAAAATAGCTAAAATTTCGAGAGCACTCGGCATAGACCCGTGCCTCAGGCTTGAATAGATTAAATATCTAGACATATTTTCTAAAAAATTATGAGCGTGACGTCCATCATCACTTGATTCATTTTTTGTTTTTGATTCATTTGTTTGAATTTTGGGTTTGGATAGTCAACTCGGTCTTCTATTACACTAGGCATAAACCCGTACTATGCACGGATGCTTTAGTAGATAGAAAATAAGTATTTATTGGTTGAAGTTTTAGAATTAATAAAAGAGGATGCAAGCTAAATAAGTACACTATATATTATTAATAAGTTCAGTTAAAGTTTTCACGGATGTTACAAACTGAAATGAGACAACATGACTTCGTAGAATCCTTCTTCACAACAAAATATAACTCTCTCTAGACGTAGCTTCTCATATAGCATTGTTTTAAGTCTGTCACCCTTGACCAACAATAATTTTCGGATCAACAAAGAAACCATTAGATCGAATAGAGACATATCCACTATAAATAGCAGCATGTGATAGTCTACTTTTGATTGGATATGCATGGTCCAAAAGACTCTGCTAGACTTCTCTAGTTGCATTCTTTGTCATCTTCTTTTATTCTGCAAGGACATTTCTGATAAATTAAAATCCATAGAAAATACAACCTAGATACAAATGAATCAAATGATTGGCTTATTAAACATGTTCATAATTTGAGGGTCTTGATATAGTTGACAACCCTAATGATGTGACAAAAGTATATCCACTAAGGAACACCATATTGTTATATAGTATTTTGTTTCTTAGATGTGATGATGAGATGTGCACTTTACAATGTGTATGTGTCCAAATTATAAAAAAGAAACGATCATACGTATAATGAAGTTGTATAATAGACAAGTTCTATAAAATAACTCCAGATGTAACAATAGCTCATTCACAGGATCATACAATAAACCGGACTCACTAATTAGGATGATGGGGTTTGAGATTTAGATCCGAAAAGAGGAGAATACACATGGACTTATTCAAAAAAATTTATGACCAGGTATATATTTTATGAATCAAAGAATCAGAGCTACAATAAAGACATCATCAATATAAAAAGGTAAATGGGCCATGTCCTTTGAATTCATTATCCTTCTCAAAATAATCCATTAGACGCACGGTGTAATGTTCATACATAGATTACTACTTTTCATAACAATAATTTTTTTTACCAAAGATAGCTTGTGCATAGAACATGTACATTATCAGTTTCAAGTTTTATTCATGCATAATTGTTAAAAATCAGTGTGTGAGTTATTAGAACTCAAATTATATGATTAGAATTTATTTCAGTATGTTAATTCCTTACAACCATTTAGAATTTAGAATCTCTTTCAGAAACTTAGATTTAGATATAAAATCTAAATTTTAAACTTATAACAATTCCTTACTAATAGAGTTCTAGAATTCAGAATATAATTATCAGAATTTAGAATGGAAACATCAAAATTCATCTTCAATTTTAGTTCCTTTTGTTATATGAGAATACATATTTCTCATCAAAGTCGGAATAGAATTTAGAATACATAATGCAAGAATTGATTTATACTTCAAAATCCATCTCAGGTACATGAGATATAGAATTAGAATAGAAATAAAATCAGAATACATTCATAGCAAGAAATAGAAAAAGAACAGAATAGAATTGAAAAATGATACCAAAATATAATTTATATTATATAATAAGTCCTCACTGAACAGAAGTATTGTGGTACACTAAATAGAAGGTTTTTATGCCATAGAAGGTGCATTGCACCATAGAAGGCACTTGGTGCCACAGGATAGAAGACACCTCAGTGTCACAAAAAGGTCTCATGCCACAGAAGGTGTATTGCACCATAGAAGGCACATACTGCCATGGAAGAGGACTTATTGTATAAGAGTGGCCACAGAAATATAAAATATGTAAATAAAAGATGCTTACTTCACTTATATTTCTAGTTTTTATAATGTAGTTATATTTATTCCAGTTACTAGAATTCAATGCCACTTACTCTAACATAGGTTTCTCTTTATGCATGGCTGGGGATGAGACGTCCACAAGTACTCAAATTTAGGAAGATCAATTAAGATAGAGGTTTTGCTTGGTAGGGCGCCATCTACATGATCTGAGATATTAAGACAGGGTATATATTTTAGTATCATGAATGTGGACTTTATTATCAAGTTTGATGTAAGTTTCTTTTCATACACATCTATAATGACTTTTGTCTATTATTATTGTTATGTATATCATGTTTGTGACACTCCCAATTGAAAAAAAAATCTTGCTTCCGCTCACAAGATATGAAAATTTGGGTGTTACAATATGGTATCAGAGCAATAATGTAGATGGCCATCAGGCAAATTCTCATATTCTTAGTTTAGATTACCCATTAGAAACCAAGTGAGACTACACCGATTTAGAAAGATATGATAACCCTGGTTATAAAAGGAGTGAGTGAAAGACTGTAGAATCCAAGTTAGAAGTTTCCTAAGGCAATAGAAGTTGAGATATGTATTAGAACTAGTACCTAGCTGGACATTTTATGTCAACTTTAGTTTTATGTATATCATGCCCTCTCTTTTCCCCACATGTTTGTGGTATGTGACACATACTTATGGGGTTTTATAGAGGGGATGTTATATGCATAATTATATACTTATTATGTTTCTTGCACTCTTTCTCGTGCATATGGTATGGAACATGTGTACTGTCACGTGAGATAAGCATGATAAGACATGACACCTTCAGACGTATGACCGTATATATATAAACCTAAGTACAGACCTATTAGAACCCTAGAATGCCTACCAAAGCAAGGTGTTTTGAAAAAGGTGAGTGACTTGACTTTAAAGTGGACTAGTAATTGGAGGAATATTAGGTAACCTTACCACTATATTTGATGAGAATCAGAGAACTTTTGATGTCTTTAGGATCTTCCTTCCAAGGAGAAATTTGCAGCCGAAAGTCAAATCATGATGGTTGTTAAGGAAAATACTTCAGGATAATCAAATCAAGTTTAAGATTAAGGTGTGATGATTACTAGAGGTGACTAAAAGTATTTAAGGTGATACATAATGATGATTTAAGAATACGGTGATGCAAGATATATGATAGTATGGATCAATGATCTAGGATCACTACAATGTTGGTTTCAGATAATTTTCACACGAGAAAGAATCTAGAGAGGTTGGTTGACTGAGGTTTGATTCAATTTTCATGGGATAAGAATAATTTCACAAAAATGGTAATAACTATTAGTACTTGGTTAACCCATCTGTGAGAACCATGATAAGAAGAAAGACATTAGTATTGTGACACCCCATGCCACACAAGCAAGATTACTCAAAAAAAACCACGGAAGAAGGATTAAACAAACATGTTATCAAAAAATATTGAAAATTGAAACCATTTTTTTAAAACTGTAAATAGTAAAAACCTTTACATATGAGTCCTTTCATGTCTCAAAGCACTTACTGTGTGTGCCATTAGTCTGCTACCAAAAAACCTATTCTAGAACATATATACATATATCCACTATAATTGTACACAAAAGGGCACACAAGCCAACCACATATCGAAGGCATGTCTACAAAACATCCCAAAAAACCCGAGTGTACATGGACGACTCTAGGACTCTTACAACAAAAGACATCTAGCAGCACTTCCAACATTGTCAGCTATTGTCTTTCTTACTACTCCTCAACTCCTGATGTACGATCTCTACCTCCTCATGCATGTCCATGATGAATGCATATTCATCTTAGTTTTAGTCGACATTTTTGGCCCAGCTTTGCACTGAAAGCTCTCATATACCCCCTGAATATGCTCATATACAATTTTCCTCAGTTTCAAGTGATTATTTAGAGTTTTGATCAAATTCATTAATCTCCATTGCATGATTAAGCATCACACTATGTGCACCAACTTAGGAGATTGTGGTCTCGCTAACCAACTAGCGGGCCCAAAAAACTTTCGATAATTTGGACCTATTTTCGAAGGCCAGTCCCTTCATCAGAAAGCATCCTCATCAATTAGAGGATTTTTAACGACCCTACTTCTCAGTAACCCCCAATTAAGGAAGACCAAGAAGTCTGAGCTGCTATCCCAAAACAAGATCAATGATTTTTCAAATAATAAAAAATAATTAATAAATTCTACCACAACTATGCTTGAAACATGATAAAAATTTCTGTTCACATACCTTGAAAAATATAGGATTCTAGAACTTCTACCCAATGTAGAGTTCTATCTAACTAAATCCTCCTTTAAAAGATTAACTTTATTCTTCACAAATGCCACTTTACTATTTGTCCACTTTCAGATATTCCTAAAATGTCGACAAACAAAACGTCGGTCAGTATAATGAATTATATTGGTATGTGGGGGAACCAAAATCTTGCATCTATTTGTAACAACATAATGCAACCAAAGTATTGCTTAATAGATCAAACTTTATGTATTAAACATAACTACTCAATCCCTACATATCATTGCCTCTGTGATGTCCCTGTAGTGGACATGGATACTACCTCACACATATGGTAGATCTCAAATAACCCCCCATGATCCTACCTTACAGGTAGATCACTACTTAGGGTTGTGTAGTCGTATGGTCCTACCCAAGGGTAGACCAATACATCGACTCATTATAACCTGATGATCCTACCCCAAGGGTAGACCATGTACTAGATCATCCTTCTCACCATCATCAAAGATACATAGGAGGACTAGGATCTAAGCTAGTCGTGCACATATATTTATCGTGATAGTCGTAATCACTTTAGAGTTGCATGAAATAAAAGTCAACCAAGCAATTATTTCTAAGCAACTGATGAAACCTCAGAAATCACCGTGAAACTAGAGCAATTATTCATAAGTGTAACCACATACCTATTTTGGAGATCTCAAAGAAGCAATATATATCCAAATCCAACTAGATATCCAATCAAGCAAGGTAGTCAATCAAGCAATAAAACATTGATCCTAAAAATATGTATAATGTCTAATTGCCACAAACATATCTCAAACAACTCCTTACTGACTTGGGACACCTTTCCAAGGTTTCTAAGTCTCATTAGGATTCATTAGGGCTTCTTAGATCAGTTTCTCAAACTTTATCCTTTTTAGGTCAACAAACCCAAATATAGCTTTCCTACTCATAAAAACCCTAATTACTCAAATTATCCACATTAAGGATCTTTTATACTCAAATTGTCTTAGCAACATCATATCCTTATTTTATTCTTGTATTTGCACAATTAAAACCATTAAAAGTCATATTCACCTAAATTAAGGTTTCTAAGCCCATCAATGCACATTCATGTACATGGAACCCTAAATTAATCCAACTGTGCATAAAGATCATCTTTTTAGATCTAATTCTTCCTTTTATTAACAATTGGTTAATATTGTCTTAAATCATCCAAAGAACTCTATTAAATCTCATTAATATCAAAATTAGGGTTTTCCATTACTAACACCATTAAAGGTGACAACATTAAGTACTTTTCAAATTGTACGAAGAATTAGACTTCAATTATATTTTTATTAGATTCCTCATATTTTTCAAAGCAAGATCTATATATTATATGGCACCATCGGAGCTACACATAATTAATTACAACTTTGCAAGGTAAATTACCTTTCATCCAATATCCAACCGCCACGTCAAAAATTCGATTTCCCTTTGCCTTTTCAACACAGATTAAGGATCCACGAATAGAACTTTGCCACATCAACACTGCGCTCCAGCCCGGTTGTGCGTTTTCACCCATGTGCCCTCGCCTTGGGTCCAGACGCGCCTGGCGGGTAAGGAGGTAATTTTACCTCCTCTTTTCTTCAACCTCACATCCATCTGCTCCGCGAAGCAGCCTCCAGCCACAGTCAACTCTTGAGTTGACTCCAGGCATCCTTCCTCCTCAGCCGCCGGTGAAGACCGCCTCACCTTTGCACGAACCCACCGAACATCGCGGCGGCCTCCGCTTGCTCCAAGATGGTCCCAAATAGTGTAGTCGATTAGGGATTGGTTCTGACGAATAGTAGGGCACATACTTGGAATAGGAGCCATCTTTTACAGGAGATCAGAAGCAAAGGGGGAAAGTGCAGAGTCTAGCGGACCCTTAAGTTTTGACTCTTGGTCTTGCCAAGGAGTTGTTCTCCTTGTATAGCTCTAGCCTCTCGGCTATGGCTGTTGAGAAGTCCATGATTTGGGAAAAACTGCTATTACTTCCCAAAGCACCCAAAACCAGGGTTTTTTAGACTCAAAATTTCCTTCCAAATTGGTTGGGATGATTTTTAGGAGGGAAGGTAGTTAGGAAAGAGGGGTTAATCCCTGACAAGATTGACTACCATGTTCATGACTTTCCTAGAATGTTGCAAGCTGGAAGATGACCATGGACTATTGGATCTTCCAGACTTACGGTTAGGGATCTGTGTGTGCCACCACAAAGGGTTGCACCCTAAATCCTAAATAAAAGGTGACATAATATATTGCCCATTAACCCCTTTCACTTTAAGAAAAGGTCATTAATTGATATCTCTCTCCTCCTTTATCCTTTTTCTCCCAAATTTTAAAGAAAAGTCCATAATGACTTAAAATATTTGTGTGCCAAGTTTGGGACTCAAACTCAAAATTATAAGAGAGTTTTCTTCATACACAAGTTATCATTTATTAAGGCATATTTTATGCATGTTTTCTCTCGCTTACTCTTTTATTCTCTTTACTTGGATTCCTTTTACTATTGGAAACCTTGTGGATTTGAAATCTCATCCATGATAATTCAATCATACCTCTTTCCACATATTTCCCATATTTTCATTATTACCTCAATTTCCTTTCTTATTTATGCATTGTTTGATTTCCTTTAATTCTCTTTCTCTTTGTATTATCTTGGACTCATTAACTCATTATGAACCACGAAATCAAATGCACAAAGGAAATATTGCAAAAAGGAAATCCATTCAATACATGTAATTCATACAATTCCATAATCAAACATTTATTGGGGAAATTGCATTTCCCACCATATGAACCCAAAATTGGGGTTGTAACAGGATTCATCAATACATCCCCATCAAACCATAGCAATAGCCCCCCTCATGGGGTGGGTTTGTTCTATGATGTCGTGACTATGGCCAAGAAGGATGTCGCGACTACGACCAAGAAGACAATGTCGCGACCGTGACGCTCAGCACGACCGGGCCCAGCTCGGCATGATCGAGATGAGGTTGCCAAGGTGTAGCGACCACGACACACCACCATGACTGTGACATCCCAGCATGGTCAGGTGCACACCCAACACGATCAGGTGCACACCCGGTACAGTCGTGTCGAGGAGTACTGCAACCGCTACTGAAACCTGCAACCACAAGAGCTAATTCGATGCTCTCCCAATCTATAGCTATAAATAGATGACCTCCTCCTTCATTTGAGCCATCACTTCTGCTCCATCCACACCATCAGGTTGTCGCTCTATGCCCAGCCAAGGAAGACAATCTCTGCCGCCAAAGGCTTCCTTCGTGGTGTCCTTGCTACTTGGCCATCAACCATCTACCACTCCATCTCATGCGAGCAAGAGTAAGAGAACGACAAGAGAAGGAAGAAGGAGATAGAAGATCATCCTCATCCGTCTTGGTTCTCTTCCCCTCCTCATCTAGATCTACCCCGCCATCGTGTATAAGACCGTTTATCCACCTAGCCGCAACCATCTTCTTCACCATGACCAAGGAAGAATCTTCCCTATGTCTTGTTTATTTTGTTTCTATCATGAGGAGCAAGTAGTCCATTTTGTTGGGGTGTAGAGACTAGCCCCGCTATTTGTGTTTACATGTCCATCTTATAACATTCCATGGTTTGTATATAACTTTCTATTTTGTTGTTAATCATTTAATGCATGCTTTGTGGATTGATCACCTGCCTTGCATGATCTATTATATTTTTTTGTTGTGAGAACTTCAATACTTAGGATTTGAATATCGATTAACATGGTTGATGCTTGGATGAGAACTTTCAAAGGGATATCTCTAGAGTAGTAAGTGTGTGACTCATGGGTAACGAGACATCGAGCCTATGGAGATACTTATGCATACTCTATTTCCTAATTAATGGTTTGCTTACTCCATTTGGATAGTTGTATCTTACTTGGATGTGTTTGTATGTGTAGTGGTGGTGAAACCTGATTCCACCCCAGTGCTTCCCATCATTAATCCAAACTTAGTTTTAATCGTGATCTTTTACTTTCCTTGCAATTAGTTTAACTAAACCCAAATCAACTCTTGTTCTAAATATTAGTCTTAGTTAATCCAGATTTGACTAAAAAGATTCTAAAAAACATTGTCCCTTGGGATTTGATCCTTAACTATACTGTGATAAGACCCATCCACTTGTAGGTGGTACTATTGCACAAGTTTTTGGTAAAAACTTAGGGATTTCAGCCCTAGGTGGATTTGTTAGTGTAGTAAAAACCACATCAGTCCAGCTAAAAGGATGTGGGAAATCCACGGGGTGAGATTCTGAATATTAGCGGGAGATATAACTATAACATCCCTAACCTGGGTTATGCCATAACCCTAGAAATTTTTATTAAGTAAATTATTTATAAACTTGTTTTATTCTTTTGAAAAGTAATTAAAACTCAAAGAGAGTGTAAATTTCAAGTTTGAGCTTAATTGCAAATTTTTTGTGCACTATATGATAGTTTGGGTGTAAATTGCAATTTACCCAATATGAGGGGTTATATTACAATATGTCACATTTTGAACGTGCCTGAAGTGTTTATCATCATAAGAGAGATAATGATGCTAAGGGGTGGCTTGTGGAAAGCCTAAGTTCCAAGTTGGAGCTTGTTTGAATAATGCTTGTGCCTTGTGTACCAATTTTGGTGCAAATTGCAATTAACCCAAAATGTAGGGTTGATATGCAAATTACCACCTCTAGAGTGTCCCTACTCTCTCTTAGAATCATCTAGTGGATAGATAAAGAAATAGGCACCATGTTTGAATCATATTTGAGTGATGGTATTCTTGGTGATGAAAATACCAAGAAGAGTTGTATAGTTGAAACCCTAAAATGAGTTGTATTGAGTTGTAGAGCTTATATGGGAGTGTCTATCGGCCACGAAGCCATACATGAGGTTCCATATCATTTTGTCAACTCTTGGAAAAGGCCATGATGAGTTAAGCACCTCAAGAAGGTGATGGATATCGGTTTACAACTTTCCTTGGAAAAGTTGTATTGGTTTGTGAATAAAGTGATGTTGGGTTGAAATATCTTGTTCAATAAGATAACTAATGGCTGAAATCTTATTCCTAGATTATCCCCAAGAGTTTTGCATGTCAATATAAATATTTTTACCTGCATGGACACGTGTCAAACCATGCATGGACATGTTTCACCTAGTAGTATAAGGTGATGACACCTCTTAAACACTCTCTCTCATGAGCCTCAATTATATATACCACTCCTTTCACCTACTAGTGAGACTTTTCAAATCCTACAACTGTATTTCTCTTGGATATCATGCATAGTAGTTTAGGATCAAGGAGGAGCTCGATCCTTAATCTTAAGGTGAATCCATGGTCATCTTCAGCCTTGGTGGAAGCATGAATCTCGAGTTGTGATTCTTCCTTTCTTTTCTTCTTCACCAAGTTCTTATCTATGGTGATTCTTTGAGTATAGAGGTTGTGAACAAGTCTTGGATCTTTGATAAGTTCATCTTCAACCTTGAGAATGTGAAGCTTTGAATCTTGGAGCTTTGAAGTTGTTCTTGAGGTGGGTTATATAACTTGAACCCAATCATGTTATTATTCACCTTCAATCTTGCTATACTTGTTGATCTACTTTCAATTTCAATTTTTCTTGAATAATTGATGAATCTATGAGTTCTAATAGTTGCATAGGACGTTTTTCCATGAACTAGAGCAGTAAGGGACGAAATTCTAGAGCTTAATGATGATGACATCATCATGGTACAAACCGATATGGGGTTGATACACCTCAAAACCGATATGGTAATGAAACCCAATATGGTGATAGGAAATTTGTTATACCTTGGAACCCCCACACCCCTATCATTTTGTACATTTGGGTTGGTTGAAAAAGAACTAACCAGTTGTCTAGGTTGTCACTCAACACATGTTAGGTTGATACTTTTAAAGTTTGAAAAGGTATGACCATAAGGGTTTAACCCGATATGCAAAACCCTACACTTGAGTAACCCGATATAAGTGACACACACACACCCCTCTTGGATGACATGGTGATAAGCACACACCTCTTGGATGATATGGTGCTAAGTACACACCTCTTGGATGATATGGTGCTAAGTACACACCTCTTGGATGATATGGTGGTAAAACACACCTCTTGGATGATATGGTGATAAGCACACACCTCTTGGATGATATGGTTTTAAGTACACACCTCTTGGATGATATGGTGGTAAGCACACACCTCTTTGATGATAGGGTGATAAGCACACACCTCTTGGACCATATGGTGGTAAGTACACACCTCTTGGACGATATGGTGGTAAGCACACACCTCTTGGACAATATGGTGGTAAGCAAACACCTCTCGGACGATATGGTAGTAAGCATACACCTCTTTCCCGATATGGTGGAAGCACCTTAAAACCAATATGGAGGTAAGCACCTCAAATGTGATATACTTGATTGAGTAACACATGAAGTGTGTTATGTCAAATGATACATTAAGATGTAAAGAGTTTAATGTACTTTGATAAGTATAGGCCAATGTACCTTGAGAAAAGGGTTGAGCCAACTTAATAAAGTATGATGTAATCAATATCCTAGTGGGGATGAGAGAGAAACTCATACTTTGTGTGATAATAATTTAATGATAAATGATAAGAATAAATAAGTATGATTGAATACTTATGATATGAATGCATGCTCCTAATATGTGTGGAGCTATGAATTAGGGTTTTGATTCTTGATAATATGAACTTGAAACCCTAATCGACTAAAAAGGGAAACCCTAACACTAATAATGGGAAGGTTGTATTTCTCTTGTATTGCATGGTGATTATATGTATTTGATATTGTTTTTATCATGAAATACTAACCATGCAAGTATCATGAGATGATGAGCATAGCCAGGTATGAGTTATGATGTTTCATATGATACAGATTAAATGGGCCTTGTGAGCCATGTGAAATACTTGTGCAACAAGTATAATGTATACATGGGTCTGAGGACCTAGAGGAAATAGTTACCTGATAAGAGGTGACAATGTTCATTGATGAACTAAGGGTTTGAATACCCATATCTAGAAATCATGATGATGATAATGTAAAGGGATGATAATCCATGGTAATGTGATAAGGGATTGAGGTCCCGAGTGTTATGCATTCAATGTGTTCTAAAAATTATGGAAGTACTTGATAAATGTATTACATCTTTCTTTGTAGCATCTGTTATAATTCTTGCTTGTAACTTGGTTGATGCAAAAAGATATTGTAATGCACCTATTTAATCAAATGAAACCTTAACATGTAGTTGCCCTGGCCATAGATCCATTTAGTGTCAGAATTTACTGAATGGTGAAACGAGTTTAACTTGAAGAGCATATTTTTTAATATGTGGGGGTAATGGGCAAAAATATCCTTACGTCCATATAGGGATTGTTGTGTGATCTCCATCATCATCATAAGAGTATGGCTAAATTCCATGACTCAATATTAATATACCAGGGATTGTTGTGTGATCTCCCTGAAGAGAGTGCATGATGCGGCTGTAACTCTATAACGAAGATCCCACTATACCCTGGCAAACTAATTGCAGTTTGACACGTGATGTCACTGCTAGTGGTCTCGTACTGACTGAAACAGGTGAGTTCTTGGAAGTTGGCTCTTCCTTTGACCTTGTATGGTACTGATGCTTTACGTAGTTGTGGTCGGTTGGAGCATGAGCGGTATACCTCATCTCCTCAGGGCATAAGTGTGATTGTAAATATGTAATCACTTGTGTAGCATATTTGATTAAGGATTGAATTTAGAAATATTGGTTGATGTTACACTACTTTTATACATCTTAAATGGATAGATGTTATATGTGTTCTTTGTATTCCTTATAAAGTGAATAGATGATTTGTTTCTCTATCATAGATAGTTGAATTGCTTGAAAAGATGATATTGCTCCGTTCTTCTTGTAAATAATGATCAATATTGATTATTAATATAAAAGATCCTCTGCTTAGTTTATACTATTTACCTATGATAATAATATTGTTGATAGAAAGTTATATCTCTCATTGGGACTTTGTCTCACCCCTTGGTCCCAACATATTTAGGTGGAAACAGACAAGGAGGTAGAGATCGTACTGCAGAGGGAGGACAACAACAACAGGGACAGCAGTAATATATCAGGTTGAGTGTGTCGTCCCTATACTCTCAGGTCCTTGGGAGTTAGTACGTAATGGTTTTATAAATGATCTGAAATTTTGGCTTATATGCCTCGAGTTATTATGTTTCTTATGTATATGTTTGGGCAAAGCAACTGGTATATGATATCCTCTAGATGAGATGGTACAATATATGTACAATGTGAACCATGACGTATATATTGCTTTGGTTCTTTCTTTAAGAGTTTCCTGGCAATAGATCTCTTTACAAAATAGTTTTAATTTTTAGTGATTTTCCTTAATCCAATGCTAATGGTTATTTTGCGTAATGACTATGTGATTTTGATGTCGGTTTGATAGCAGTTGACACAAGTTTTGGTATCAGAGCCTAAGGTTCATTGAGTCTACAGAGACATAGGATCAAGGTTGTTGAGTCTGTTCTAGTGTCCTCTAGTTTATCTTTTAGTGACTTTTGCTCATATAAGAGAAGAAGTAAAGCTAAAAGATGGATGGGGCACACAAAGAATGTGTTGTTGAGAGCAGTATTGCTACACCAGGAGGAGGTGTAGGGGATGAGGCAAGAGAGGAATCTTTGCCTGAGAATCCCTAGCTTGATGAAGCCATGCTAGAAAACCCAGCCCCTTTCATGCTCTTTTTGGGCAGTTCATGACCACAATAATGAATATAGAAGACCAGATGCCAGCACCAACACCTAGGGCACCGGTTCCTAATGAGGGACATGGGTCTGGTAAGACCTTTGAGCGGTTACGCTGGATAGGAGCCACTAAATATGCATGTACATATGACCCGGCATACACAAATTTATGGCTCACTGAGCTAAAAAAATCCTTTAGAATCCTTAGCATCTCAAAAATTGAGAAAGTTAGGCATGCAGTGTACCTTTTAAAAGGAAGCACCGGCCGTTGGTGGGCCATTGAAGAAGAGAAAAAATCAAATGTTGAGGTCGAATGGGAGGAGTTCCGATGTGAGTTTTTCAGTAGATACTTTCTTAGGACTTATCTGGATGAGAAAATCTCACCGTTTGAGTGTATTAAACAAGTACCAATGAAAATTAGTGAGTATGAAGCTAAGGTCATGGAGCTTCTATGGTTTTGTCCATACATGGAAACTACAGAGGAGGAGAGGATTCAACAATTTGAGAAGGGTTTGAATGTTGAGTTATCCACAGTTGTAGCTACTCTAGAGAATAGAGAGAGGTTTGCCACCTTTTTGGAGTCAGTTAGGAGGATAGAGAGGTTTGTGACTAAGAAATGTGAGGTGAACAGTAGGAAAGGACCAACCCAATTTTAGGGATAGAGGTCTAGAAGTTTCAAGAAACTGAGATTTCTCACTCCAGTAGCATGATAGAGGCTCAGTGCTCAGACATAGTGGACGTCAAGAAAGGGTAGATCTATAGGTTTCTGCCAAGTGGAGCCCATAGTACGACATCAATGTCAGTAACATGACCATCTAGACCACAGTAGGACAGAAACTGCTTCAAGTTTGGGCAGACAAGACATATGATAAGGTATTGTCTAGTTAGAGACATGGAGGTAACCCAACCACCGAGGCAAAGCCAACAAGGCTCTTAGAGGAAACAATTTAGTAGTGGCACACAAGTATGTGGACAAGCATCCCAAGCAGGATCATCTACACCAAACAATAGAGCACGGAGTCGGCAATAGGCAACTGTGAGATTATATGCTATGAATGAGCCAGAGACAGTAGTCAATCCATGAGTCGTAATAGGTCAGATGGAATTATTTCATTCTGATATGTCTTCATCCTTCTTTGTATCTGTTTCGATTAATATGGGTGCTACACATTCCTTTATTACTCGAGAAGTGATTCATGACTGCAATATGACTATCATTCGTAGAGCAGATAATTTGTTATTAGAAACTTCATTTGTTGGATCTGTAGTATTACGGGAGGTATGTTCTCCCTGTGTTCTTTCTTTTTTTAGAACACAACATTCAGGTGAATCTTATACCACTTGAGATGCATGAGTTTGATATAATTCCTGGGATGGATACCCTAGAAAAGTATAAGGTTGTCTTGGATTGTGCTTCCAAGCAAGCCATGTTCACTGACAGTGATAAGACATGGGTCTCTCGGGGGGATAGAAAGATTCTTCCAACCTGTCTAGTATCAACAATGGTAGCTGAGAGACTGATGCAACAAGGATGTGAAGCATACTTGGCACATGTGGTAGACACCAAAGAAAAAATTCCTAGTCTTCCTGAAGTTCCTACTGTCTAGAAAATTAAAGGATGTTTTCCTGAAGAATTTCCAGATATTCCTCCACCTCGAGAGATTTATTTTGAGATTAATCTAATTTCATGTACACAACCCATAGCCAAAACACCTTATAGGATGGTGCCTGCTGAGATGGTAGAACTCAAGAAATAGTTACATGAGTTTCTTGAGAAAGGTTTCATTTGACCGAGTACTTCATCATGGGGTGCTCCAGTTGTTGTTGTTAAAAAGAAGGATGGGTCTATGAGATTATGTATAGACTATAAACATCTTAACAAGGTGACTATAAAGAAAAAATATCCTCTACCAAGGATAGATGATCTGTTTGACCAGTTGTGTGGTGCAACAATGTTCTCTAAGATAGATCTAAAGTCAAGATATCATCAGTTACGTATCAAGGAGGATGACATACCTAAGTCAGCCTTTATGAAAAGGTATGGTCATTATGAGTTTGTAGTTATGTCGTTTGGACTAACTAATACACTAGCTACATTCATGGAGCTGATGAATAGAATCTTCCAGCCATTCCTTGATCAGTTCATAGTGGTCTTCTTAGACAACATCATGATATACAGTAGAGATGGTCAACAACATGAACAACACCTTCGTCAAGCCTTGACTTTTTTGAGACAACACAAGCTATATGCTAAGTTTAGCAAGTGTGAGTTCTGGTTGTCAGAAGTGTCTTTCTAGGACACATCATATCTGCTTCAGGAATTCGTGTTGATCTACAAAAAGTGGAGTCTGTTCTAGAGTGGGAACAACCCGAGACACCAAATGAGATTCACAGTTTCCTATGTCCGGTAGGTTATGATAGAAGGTTTATTAAAGACTTCAGTTCTGTAGCATTACCCCTAACTAGGTTAACCAGGAAGGAAGTTCCTTTTGTTTGGAATGACAAGTGTCAACATTCTTTCTACTTGTTGAAAGAAAGGTTGACTAGTGCACCTGTGTTGGTTTTACCTGAGCAGGGAAAGGGGTACATAATTTTCTGTGACGCCTCCAAGAACGGTCTAGGATGTGTGCTGATGCAGAATGATCATGTAGTTTCTTTTGCTTCCCAAAATCTTAAGAAACATGAGGAGAATTATCCGACACATGATCTAGAGTTAGCTGCAGTGGTCTACGCGTTGAAGATTTGGAGGCATTATCTTCATGGAGAAACATGTCAGATTTTCACAGACCATAAAAACTTAAAGTATATCTTCTCACAACACAATTTGAACATGAGACAATGCCGCTGGATGGAATTAATCAAGGACTACAGTTGTACAATTGATTATCATCCAGGAAAAGCTAATGTAGTGGCAGATGCACTAAGTAGAAAATCTTCATTTCCACCCATAGATAAAGAACAATTGAATTCTTTAATGTACTTCAAACGGGACATATTTGTCTCGTAGAAAAATAAATGTACAGTTAAAAGTATCTTTGCTAGCTTAATTGCTGACAGAGATGCATGTGAAACCTACTCTGAGACAACATATTAAAGAGGCACTACAGGCTGATAATGTGATTCATCAGATCAGGTCAGAGTATGGTAGTGAGAAATGGGACAGTTTCCATGAGTTAGAGGATGAGGTAGTCTATTACCATGGTAGGATGGTAGTACATGATGCCAATGACTTAAGAAAGATAGTTATGGAGGAAGCCCATTCATCCATGTATGCAATGCATCCAGGAAATACTAAAATGTATCATAAGTTAAGAGATATGTATTGGTGGCCTGGTTTGAAGAAGGATGTAGTTGAGTTTGTTATGTGGTATCCAGTGTGTCAGCAAGTTAAAGTAGAACACTATAATCCTGCATGAACATTGCAACCCTTACCTACACTGCATTGGAAATGGGATCATGTGATAATGGACTTTGTGGTTGGTCTACCCAGAACTGCCAAAAGTCATGATTCCATTTGGGTGATAGTTGATAAGTTGACTAAGTCAGCACATTATATTCCTATTAAAACAACTTATACTGCTGAAAAATGTGCACATATCTACATAGATGAGATAGTGCGGTTACATGGAGTTCCAGCCACAATTGTGTCAGATAGAGGTCCCCAATTTACAAGTCATTTTTGGGAATGACTACATAAAGCATTGGGTACACAGTTAAAGTTTAGCACACTTTTCACCCTCAGATAGATGGACAATCTAAAAGGACTATACAGACTTTAGAGGACTTGATTAGGGCATGTGTTCTTCAGTTTGTCGGAAGTTGGGACTTACACTTGAGCTTAATAGAGTTTGCCTACAACATTAGTTATCAGACTAGTATTCATATGACACCATATGAAGCCTTATATAGTAGACATTATAGATCTCTATTATGCTGGTATGAGACAAGAGAATACCAACTTCTGGGTCCTAAATTAGTGAAATAGACAACTGAAAAGATTAAAGTAATACAACAACAGTTGAAGGCTGCATAGGATAGATAGAAGTCATATGTCGATAAATGTTGTAGACCTTTAGAATTCCAAGTTGGAGACAGGGTGTATCTCAAGGTCTCTCCTTGGAAAGGTGTTCTCAGATTTGGGTAAAAGGGTAAGTTAGCTCTTAGATTTATGGGACCTTACCCACTAACATCACGGATTAGAAAGGTAACCTATAGGTTGGAGTTGTCACTTGAGATACATTGACTACATCTAGTGTTTCATATATCTATGTTGAGAAAGTGTCATCCTGATACAGAGTTGGTGTTGCAACCTGTAGAGGTGGAATCGAATGAAGATATATCCTATGTGAAAGGTCCAATGATGATTCTTGACAGAAGAATCAAGAAGTTGAAAAAGAAAGACCTAGTTCTTGTGAAAGTTCTCTAGCATCACTGTGGCATTGAAGAAGCCACATGGGAGTTGGAGGAAGAAATGAGGAGGAAGTACCCTTCTCTTTTCTCTTGAGATTTTTGGGACAAAATCCCTGTTAGGGGTTGATAATTGTAACATCCCTAACCTGGGTTATGCCATAACCCTAGAAATTTTTCTTAAGTAAGTTATTTATAAACTTGTTTTATTCTTTTGAAAAGTAATTAAGACTCAAAGAGAGTTTAATTTTCAAGTTTGAGCTTATTTGCAAACTTTTTGTGCACTATATGATAGTTTGGGTGTAAATTGCAATTTACCCAAGATGAGGGGTTATATTGCAATATGTCACTTTTTGAACGTGCCTCAAGTGCTTTAGCATCATAGTAGAGAGAATGATTCCAAGGGGTGGCTTGTGGAAAGCCTAAGTTCCAAGTTGGATCCTGTTTGAATAATGTTTGTGCCTTGTGTACCAATTTTGGTACAAACTACAATTTACCCAAAATGTAGGGTTGATATGAAAATTACCACCTCTAGAGTGTCCCTACTCTCTCTTATCATAATCTAGATGAGATATAAATAAAGAGGCACCATGTTTGAATCATATTTGAGTGAGGGTATTCTTGGTGATGAAAAGACCAAGAAGAGTTGTATAGTTGAAACCCTAAAATGAGTTGTATTGAGTTGTAGATCTTATATGGGAGTGCCTATCGGCCAAGAATCCATACAGAAGGTTCCATATCATTTTCTCAACTCTTGGAAAAGTCCATGATTAGTTAAGCACTTCAATAAGGTGATGGATATCGGTTTATAACTTTCCTTGGAAAAGTTGTATCAGTTTGTGAATAAAGTGATGTTGGGTTGAAATATCTTGTTCAACAAGATAACTAATGGCCAAAATCTTATTCCTATATTATCCCCAAGAGTTTTGCATGTCAAGTTAAATATATGTGCATGCATGGACACATGTCAACCCATGCATGGACATGTGTCACCTAGTAGTATAAGGTGATGACACCTCTTATACACTCTCTCTCATGAACCTCAATTATATATACCATTCCTTTCACCTACTAGTGAAACGTTTTGAATCCTACAACTCTCTTTCTCTTAGATATTGTGCATAGTAGTTGAGGAGCAAGGAGGATCTCGATCCTTAAGCTTAAGGTGAAGCCATGGTCATCTTCAACCTTGGTTGAAGCATGAATCTCGGGTTGTGATTCTTCCTTTCTTTTCTTCTTCACCACATTATTATCTATGGTGATTCTTTACATATACAGGAGTTGTGAACAAGTCTTGAATCTTTGATAAGTTCATATTCAACCTTGGGAACATGAAGCTTTGGATCTTGAAGCTTTGAAGTTGTTCTTGAGGCGAGTTATATAACTTGAACCCAATCATGTTATTATTCACCTTCAATCTTGCTATACTTGTTGATCTACTTTCAATTTCAATTTTTCTTGAATAATTGATGAATCTATGAGTTCCAATAGTTGCATAGGATTGTTGTCCATGAACTAGAATTGTGACATCCCACCATCACACAGACAATGATATGTCACATGAAAATGTGTGGAATCACCATGAAACCACATATTACTGAAAACACGGGTTAATTAAAACTGATTGCGGAAAGTAGATAAAAGAGAACTATTACATCCAGATCCTCATCCTACAAGGAAACATGTTATATAAATATTTACAAGCCTTAATATTTGTCCATAGCCTATAGGAACCAGCTATCCTATCAGCACCAGAGTTCATCACCTATTTATATATACATAACGGGCCACATCAGGCCAGCAACAGGATATACAAAGCTACATCAAATATACATCGTAAAACATCGTCAAAATACCTCAAATGACTTGAGAGTATATGGATGACTCTAGGACTCTACTACAAAACAACCAAAATAGCAGCATGTCCATCTCTTGCATCCTACTGCTCTTCTTGCTGCTCGGACGCAACCTCACGACTACCACCACGTTTAGCATGATCACCTAAAAAAGGTTGTAAACCAACGGGGTAAGACACACAGTCCCAACGAGAAACATAACTCCCCGCCGAAACTATAAAACTTTATAAGAAGAAGGTAAAGCAGATAACTGATATCAGCAGATCATAAGAGCAACATCCTGAGAAGAACTTATTTTATTAACAATCTTACCAGGGTATCCAGGAGGCGTATGACCAAATATTCTTTATGGAACATGATTGACAAGATAAGCTTTATAAGAACTTATCACAAAATATAATGATCGTACAAATAACTACAAGGTATAACTAGATCAACTATACAAGCAAGGCCTCAATCAATGTTCCGTGTTTTGCCCTAAGCAGTATATACTATTCGGTTGGATTATATATTATCATGCCCTGAGGAAGTGAGCCGTACGCTCAAATCCAACCATCACCTGTGAATCCCAAAGCCGGTGCCATACAAGGTCAATGGAAGAACCGGACTCCACGACCTCACCACCTCATGGTCAATGCACGAGTGCTTAACAAGCAGGACCACAGTCTCATGCTTAGGTGGCCGCAGCCACACAAGGTTAGGCTACCCTCTACCTAGCCCACCTTGGTATAGGTATCAGCGCTAGTGATCCAAGCCACAAGCCTGTTCACCGTGCTCCATAATCATTGAGCCATGGTCCTGTTCACCATGCTCTTATCACACATCCTGAGCCATGGTCCTATTCACCATGCTCTTTCATATTGAGCCATGGGCCTGAAACTGTGCTCTGGAGTCTACAACCAAAGTTGCACTCTAATCCTCCTATTTTTGGCTAGGAACAACCACACATATTCAACAATATGTGCTTCCGTGTTAACCCGCAGGAGAACCTGCTTCACCATCACCAACTACTGACGATGATGGATATATGGCCAGGGAAAACTACATGATATGTTCCACTATAATTAATTAGTATATTTTAAGTGGATTGTTGAGGCAACCAAGTTGTAAAACATAAACAACATTGAGTTGAATTATTACCATGGGATCTCAATCCCTCATCACAGAATGCCACTGCCTCTCAAGACATACTTCACCATCATGGGATAGAAATCCCTTATCTCAACATCAGAGGATAACACTCAATTAGGCACTCAGCCTTTATCAGGTCAACAGACCTTTCACATCAAACGGGTCATACCTGTTATCCCATCAATCAAGGATTATCATTATTCAGTGTTATTCAAAACACATATACATCATAGCTCTTACCTAGCTATGAATTCATTTGATACACCTGCATGGTTAGTACGCATATTGAGAGAGATAACTGAATCACCAAACATATATCTTTATGATTATCATGATATTAGAGTTGAAGGTACATGATTGTATCAACATCCATGATCATAGTTACATGAAGCACAAGTTGTATCTGTAGACAAATTACATTATTATTATTAAACCATGAGCATCCACTATGCCTTTATCTTATGAACATAAACATGTATCTTATCATCTTACTTAGCACCAACTTTAGGTATAAAACATATCATTGGTTACAACCTATCATTCATAACACATCATCAACAAAGGTGCGGGCACAAGATAACAAAACTCACCAACCTAAGCTTTCGAGCTAGGCATAACCCTCACCAAAGGTACCGCCTACCCTCATCAAAGGTGTGGTGGGTAGAACCATTCCTCACCCAAGGAGGTATTGGGCAGGATCATATCCCTCACCAAAAACCTATCGGCTAGGGCACTTAGCCACACATATCGGCCAACCATGGAGTGCATCCATGCACAAGGGAAATCGGGAAACCAGACCTGATGTGTGTCATGCAACTTGATCCAAGAGTTATGTCATGCAGCCAAGGAGCAAGGGGTGTATTGGGCAACACAATAGCCCTATCACCCATTAGGGTTAGGGTTTTATGTCGGGAAACCAGCAAGGTCATGACGTCTACAACTATATCGTCCAAGGCTATGACACCCAAGGTCACCACTGTATCTCCCAACAAGCACACAACTAATAGACGACACCATGGTGCCCAAGGTAACCTATCACCCCACAAGGTAGGCACCACATATCGGTCAACCCTAGGGCACCTAACTAGGGTTCCACCACCCAAGAACCATATCGGGCAACACCAAAACCAACCCATATTGCCCAAGGCACAAAACAGAGATGTCTACCACACATCATGTCGGCCAAAGGCATAATGCCCACAAGCACCAACTAAGGCAGGAGTTCATATCAGGAAAAAGGGACAAAGAACGCTTCTTAGCATATCGCACAAGACTCAACCCTAGGAGAGGGGTATCGCGCAACTCATCACAAAGGGTATCGTGCAAGGCACAAGGACCATATCAGTTTGGTCATCATCAACCTCAAGATCACCATCATCAAACCCTAATAGATCAAGAGAGTTGGCTCACCTATCAACAACCAAGAGAGAGGGGTTTTGCACAACCTCCATAACATATCGGGCAACGAGGTGGATCATCCCCTTATTGGTCAAGATTCCAACCTTCACTAGGTCAACGTCCAACCAAGGCTCACCTCTCGAATCCATGGTAAGAGAAGGGTATTGCCCAAGCAACTAGAGAATAGACTCACCTCTCAACAACTAAGTGAGAGGGGTTTTTCCTACACCACTAGAGCTCGAACTCATTTCTCAAAACCAAATGGGAGAGAAAGGGGTTTTGCCCAAGGAACCCTAAACTCAAGGTTCGGCCACAAGGTCTAAGAACACATTAAGAACATGACCACTATATATATAACAAGGTAAAATGGTACATACTAGGGCAAGAAACATATCTAACAATATTCATGGCCGATCAAGATGACATATAAACATGCAACATGAAAAAGAAGTAGTATATCTAGGGTTAGGAGTTATGTAACCCACCTTAAGCAAGCTCCAATCTACTAGCACCAAGCTTCCAAGCTCCAAGCACCACCTTCAGCCACCACAAGAAGAAAAACAAAGCTTATAACCATCATGGCCGAAGAACAAGCAAGAAGGAGAAGAAGGTGCTAAGGAAAGAGGGGGAGATGCTCACCACAAGAAGAGAAGCAAGACACACTCTAGGGTTCAACCACCACTAGAGGAAGAAGAAGACTCCACCAAGGAGATCGGCCACCAAGCTCTACCAAGGAGAGGTATCGTCCACCAAGGAAGAAGGGAAGAAACTAAGGAACTAAAGGGATCCCAAGCAAGAGAAAGGAGAGACATATATAGAAGAGGGTGAAGGGGAGACTAAGGCAAGGTGTCACCCAACCTAGGGACACTTGTCCATGGGGAAAAGCCACCTACTATCTCGCCCACCACCACATGTCCAAAGCTTTTGCCACATGCAAGAAACAAGGACCAAGTGTCCACAAGGGGGGTGACACAAACGGTGCTGGGTCAAAGAAGGTCACTTGGCCGATACACCTCATGGGCGACACACCACTTGCCCGACACAACCACCTGGCCAATACACCATGGCCGAGACAAGGCACCAAGCTCACCCTTGCCCGATACAAGGCCCAACAAAGCTAGGCAAAGCCCAAATAAGGCTCAACAAGGCAAAACAAATCCCAAAGCTACTCAAACAATGAGCCCAACCCATCCTCTCAACCCTAGAGGATGCATGGTGTCAAACTTGCACATCAACCCTAAAACTTGGGTTATTTGCAAGTTGCATCTCCAACTCTCAACAAAGCACAAACAAACCCTAATCACCATTTGAGGTGATTAGCAAGCATCTAAACACAAGGTTTAGGCAAAGCAAATAGGGTAAGCCCAAAACGAAGGTCATGGTCCTTACAAGAATAGTAAGGGACAAAACTCTAGAGCTTGATTATGATGACATCATCATGGAACAAACTGATATCGGGTTGATACACCTCAAAACTGATATGGTAATGAAACCCAATATGGTGATATGAAATCTGTTATACCTTGGAACCCCACACCCCTATCATTTTGTACATTTGGGTTGGTTGAAAAAAGACTAACCAGTTGTCTAGGTTGTCACTCAGCACATGGTAGGTTGATACTTTTAAGGTTTGAAAAGGTATGAGCATAAGGGTCTAACCTGATATGTAAAACCCTACACTTGAGTAACCCGATACAAGTGACACACACCCACCCGTCTTGGATGATATGGTGAGAAACACACACCTCTTGGACAATATGGTGATAAGTACACACCTCTTGGACTATATGGTGATAAGCACACACCTCTTGGACGATATGGTGATAAGCACACACTTCTTGGATGATATGGTGATAAGCACACACCTCTTGGATGATATGGTGGTAAGTACACACCTGTTGGATGATATGGTGGTAAGAACACACCTCGTGGACGATATGGTGGTAATCACACACCTCTTGGATGATATCATAGTAATCATACACCTCTTACCTGATATGGTGGAAGCACCTCAAAACCAATATAGAGGTAAGTACCTCAAATCCGATAAACTTGATTGAGTAACACATGAAGTGTGTTATGTCAAATGATACATTAAGATGTAAAGAGTTTAATGAACTTTGATAATTGTAGGACAATGTACCTTGAGAAAAGGGTTGAGACAACTTAATAAAGCATGATGTAATCAATATCTTAGTGAGGATGAGAGAGAAACTCATACTTTGTGTGATAATCATTTAATGATAAATGATGAGAATAAAAAAGTATGATTGAATACTTATGATATCAATGTATGCTCCTAATATGTGTGGATCTATGAATTAGGGTTTTGATTCTTGATAATATGAACTTGAAACCCTAATCGGCGAAAAAGTGAAGCCCTAACCCAAATAACGAGAAGGTTGTATTTCTCTTGTATTGCATGATGATGATATGTATTTAATATTGTTTTTATCATGAAATACTAACCATGCATGTATCATGAGATGATGAGCATAGCCAGGTATGAGCTATGATGTTTCACATGATACAGATTAAATGGGCCTTGTGAGCCATGTCGAATACTTGTGCAACAAGTATACCTGGGTCTGAGGACCTAGAGGTAATAGTTACCTTATTATAGGTGACAATATTCAATGATGAACTAAGGGTTTGAATACCCAGATCTAGCAATCATGGTGATGATAATGTTAAGGGATGAAAATCCCCATTAATGTGATAAGGGACTGAGATCCCGAGTGTTATGCATTCAATTTGTTCCAAAGATTATGAAAGTACTTTATAAATGTATTACACCTTTCTTTGTAGCATCTATTATAATTCATGACTATAACTTGGTTGATGCTAAAAAATATTGTAATGCATCTAATTAATCAAGTGGAACTTTATCATGTAGTTGCCTTGGCCATAGATCCATTTAGTGTCAAAATTTGCTGAATGGTGAAACGAGTTTAACTCAGAGAGCATATTTTTGAATATGTGGGGGTAATGGGTGAAAATATCCTTACGTCCATATAGGGATTGTTGTGTGATCTCCCTCATCATCGTAAGAGTATGGCTATATGCCATGACTCAATATTAATATACCGAGGATTGATGTGTGATCTCCCTGAAGAGAGTACATGTTGCAGCTCTAACTCTATAGTGAAGATCCCATTATATCTTGGCAAGCTAATTGCAGTTTGACAAGTGATGTCACTTCCAGTGGTCTCGTACTGAGCAAGACAGGTGAGGTCTTGGAAGTCGGCTCTTCCATTAACCTTATATGGTACCAATGCTTTATGTAGCCTTGGTTGGTTGGAGCATGAGTGGTATACCTCATCTCCTCAGGGCATAAGTGTGATTGTAAATGTAACGACCGCCATCAAACCGACAAACAAATCGTTACTAATTAAGCGGAATAAACATAAACAACGGATTAACAAAAATCACTAAAATTTAAAACCATTTTGCAAGGAGATCCTTGTCCAAAAAACTTTTCCTGAAAGATCCAAAACTCATACATATCATGATTAACATTGTACAACATTGCTTCATCTCATCTTGAGGACAACATATAATAGTTGCTCTATCAAAACACATACTGGAGCAACATAAAACCTCGAGGCATTCAAGCCAATATCTCATATCATTCATGAAACTAGTACAAACCAACTCAAAGGACCTAAGAGTACAGAGATGACACATAGAACTTCCATCTACAAGACACGACAGATAGTACACTCAACCTGAGTTGTCACTGTTGTCCCTGCTGCTATTGTTCTTTCTCTGCAGTACGATCTCAATCCCCCTCGTGCACGTCCACCTAAAAAAATGTAGATCCCACGGGGTGAGACAATTGTCCCAGCGAGAGATATAACTCTCTGCCAACAATGTTATTATCATAGTTAAATAGTATTAAACTGAGTAGAGGATAAGCAGTTTAGAACATTCTCATATTTTAAAGCATTGCAACTATCTATGATAGAGTAGTAAATCATCTATTCTCTTTATAAGGAATAGGAAGAACATGTATATCATTTACCCATCATACTATAACAACATCTCAAGCTTATCTTGTGATACTCATTATCATGGTATGACATCCATGAATCATTCTAATTTCTATTTGTTGGCCTCAACTAATTTGCTGATCAGATATTGAATTGTACTAGCCATGTGAATATACATCATCATCATCATCTGTCTAGGTATTGGCTTTGCCAATCTTGTGAGGTTATTCTAGGCATTGGACTATGCCAATCCTATGCAACTATTCTAGGTATTGGACTATGCCAATCCTGTGATATTACAACAAGGTATTGGGTTATTACCAATCCTATGATTAACAACCAGGCATTGGGTTATTACCAATCTTGTGATTAATAGCTAGGCATTGGGTTATTACCAATCCTGTGATTAACAGCCATGCATTGGGTTATTACCAATCATGTGATTAACAACCAGACATTGGGTTATTACCAATCCTGTGATTAACAGCCAGACATTGGGTTATTACCAATCCTGTGATTAACAGCCTGGCATTGGGTTATTACCAATCTTGTGATTAACAGCCAGGCATTGGGTTATTACCAATCCTGTGATCACTAGTAAAAATTGGGCCATTATTCACGAGTGAGTCCTGTCACAAATCCCTCTCTAGAGGCCCTCACAAATAGGGACGGTTGAGGGTCTGACCCTCACAAATGGTCCGTGAAGAGAACTCACGTGACAAATACCAGTGGCCCTCATGAATACAATTGTCACGGACCAACTGACCCTCAAGAATGTTATATTGAGGGACTATTTAGCCTTCATAAATACATTTTTGAGGGACTATTTAGCCTTCATAAATACATTTTTGAGGGACTATTTAGCCTTCATAAATACATTTTTGAGGGACTATTTAGCCTTCATGAATACATTTTTGAGGGACTTGATGGTCCTGGAGAATATATTTTTGAGGGGCTATGTGGTCGTCATGAATGCAATTTTGATGGTCAATCTGGACCTTCATCAATATATTTATGAGGGACTACTGTAAATGATTTGGTTATTGATTATTGAATGATTTATTAAATGTTAATTAATTGTTACTATAGTGAATATCAAATTTTAAATGAAAACTTTGTATACATAACCTCAAGCAATATTTTTATACTAATTCACATGACATCATAAGAAGATTCAACACCAAAATGACACATAAAAATGTTAAATCACCTCAAACCAATTTTTGTTATTGAAGCAAAATATTATCCATACATTGCGTGCTCAACGTTGATATAAATAAAGAGTACATATGGTTTTAAAATTTGAGATTGATGACAATCAACATATCATGCTAGAAACTCTTAAGATCTATAATGTCTCCATATTCCTTCAAATGGTGTTGTGTTCTTCATAAATGCCAGGCCTCATACGGTTAGGTACTTGAATATTCTTCTCCTAAAAATTACAAATCATTATATTAATAGAATTTAAAGTTAATACATAAATCATAGTCCAACAAACAACTTACCCTTATATTTCGGTTTTGGTCTACTCTAAGGTGAATTGTCCGTCGAAATCCATCATTAAAAGTAATTCTACCCTATCAATATAAATACAAAAAGGAATCAGAGTGAGTGCGAAGTAGAGATAAATGTAAGTGAACCAACATAGCAATAACATTTTGATAAACTATTCACTAATGGTAAGGCTTAATTTTGAATTGGAAAAAGTACTTACAGATGAAGCTGCATGAGTTAAAATAGAATCTAAAGATAGATTCCAGATCAACAAAACCACAACCTGTGGCGACATGCAAAAAGGACTTATTTCATTTCAGGGGCTTGTTGGTAAGTTCTAGAGTTTTAGTCACAAAGGTTGCAACAACCAAGGTTTTTAGTGGATTGCTATAAATACCAGCCTCAACGTATTTGTCCAGGGAGAGTTTTTGTTATTGAATTGCTTTTTGGAAAGCAGTCCTTCTCCTACATTGGTCTGCAATATTTTACAAAGCATTGGTGAAAAATCCCGATCTAATGCAATAGTCCTGCACAAATATCCAGCAATACATGCATTCTATAGAAGATTATGGACCTAACAAAGGAAGTTGTAACATTACGTCATTCTACATTAATAAATATGGCAAAGTTTTGTCTTTCCCCAGCTTCCTGCTTATAGAATTATTCTTTTGGACATTTGCTTCGGGAAACAATTAGTAATACTAATTTCCCTTTTTGCATGTCGCCACAGGTTGGGGTGTGTCAACTCTTATTTCCAATCACATAGGCATACTACATACTAAAGTTAAATACAATTACAATGTTTATTTGATAAAACAGATGCAACATTTTACAAAATAAACATAAACTTTGATTTATATAATACATGAATCTAATCTTCCAATCTATATAAGTGAACATATTCCAGTAAAGAAATTCCAGTAAATATTATGTGTGCTATTATACAGTTCAATACATTGTCTATTCAATTACATCCTCAGCAAAGCAATCCATTTTTTTATGATCCTGATTGCCCTTTCCCTCATTTTCCCATTCAATATGATGATATGTAGCTATTAATAAACGTTTATACTCGTAAAGAAATATACCTAGGCAAGGAGGCACATTTTCTATCAAGAAAACCCTTCTGTTCAATATATACAGATATA
This sequence comes from Alisma plantago-aquatica, assembly GCA_963693085.1. Classification (NCBI taxonomy): domain Eukaryota; kingdom Viridiplantae; phylum Streptophyta; class Magnoliopsida; order Alismatales; family Alismataceae; genus Alisma; species Alisma plantago-aquatica. The sequence goes on along the minus strand of OY856412.1, from coordinate 869,289,824 downwards.
TACGTGTAGACATACATGTATAATATATATATGAACAGAAACGAATTCATAATTAGAGTTGAACTCAACAAGGAAAGGGCCACAAACCAATTCAGACCCATATTACAACGCAGAATAATAAGAATAACAAATATATGTTTTTGAACAATTCCCAACAATTTGGAGCAGCTTGGACAGCCAAAAGTTAAAAACAAAGTAGATAGAGTTAGCCCATACAGAGAGTGGCCATTCCCAAGGTTATTAATATCAACAACCCCTTAAGAAAATGACTCCAAAGAAGGGGACAAGCAGGGGACAAGGGCATTTGGAGAAGAAATAGTAGGCAATAACAATATTCATCATCACAATTACTGCCATCTTTAAAGTTCATAGAGTGTTGGTGCACAAGCAGGTATAACCTAGAGAGTGTAGGTCCACTCAGAAGTAGGCAAAAGATTCACTCTGTTCCTAAGAAAAATCTGGAACGACCACTCTATATTAATTACTCAACTATTAGTTATTTAGATAGTCTAGAAAACAGAGGTTTGATTCAAAGTTTAGACTAAACATGTGCAACTTCTTTAGCACTGACTAAAGAAAAGTCACTATAAACTTTGTATCTGAAATATTATGAATTGAGGCTTGACCAAGATATGGCTAAAATGTAGATAAGCTGAAATGAATTACTTACAGGATTTAAACGCTGATTTCTTGGTGTGAAAGACACCGATGAAGATGTGGTTGGTGTGTTCTGCATTTGAGGATAACTTTGTCGATTATTACCAGAAGAAGGGGACCAACTTTCAACTGCAGCCTTTAATAAAGTGTACATGTTAATATTCTTATGTGTATGAATATTGAAGACAATATATAGCTGTAATGAGTTACCTGTGGCTGAAAGATCCGTGGATGTCCATTGCCTTGTATGGAAAGCCTGCCTACTCCATTCTCCCTTGAATTGCCTTGTATGGAAAGTCTGCCTACTCCATTCTCCCTTGAATTGCCTTGTATGGAAAGCATGCCTACTCCAGTCTCCCTTGAATTGCTTGAATTGCTTTGTCTAGAAAGTCTTCCTAAGCCATCCCCGCTTAAATTATTTTGGCTGGGACACATGCCTACATCTGCACCATTACTTGTATTGTCTTGTATGTGAAAAGAACCCACATCCGACCTATTTGTGCCACTTTGCATGTGTAAGACACTTGTAGTATTCTGATTGGGGTATTCAGCTGCACAATCAACATTAATACCGCCATCCTATAACAAATACATCAACAATGTCAAAAAAAAATTATATATTACATTGACATAGAAAACTGAATCTGAGTTACCTGTGATTGATTGTACCAAGTCATTATTTGGGAGACAGAGTTCTTCAATCCATTTACTATTTCTTGAAGTTCCTTAAGTTTATCCTGAAATAGAAAACAAATTACAAAAATCGATCTAATAGACTAGTTGTAACTAATAGTTCAAGTTTATTTATAATCCAACATACATCCTTTGCATTGCTTTCCTCAAGAAGCATTTCATATCTTAAACGAGCAGCTTTTCCCCTATGTCCTATCTCTTTGTGCCCAATTCCAATACCTCGGATCCTAGCCTTTTTGGAAGGATTTAAAACTTGCAAATAAGCATCACGTGTTAGATTATCAACACTTCTAGGATCTATTTCTTCTTGGTTTGCTACTTGGTTTTCCACAATATGTGAGATTTCAAGCTGTAATTAGAAAGCATCATAAAAGTAAAGCATAAATTGAGATATCTAAGCATATGTAGCTTTGTAGACATCATAGGAAAGCAAATATCCATTTTCTAACTACTTGTGGGCGTTTGTCGTAAACTTTTTCCAAAAATTTGTTAAGAGGAACAACGGGTTGATCTTCACTGACCTACACATGATAGATAACATAAAGACAAGTGTCCATTATTATATGTTCAACTCATACTAAGAAAGACAAGTGTCCATTATTAATACCATTTCTGCCCGATAACAACTCCATGGCTTTGATCCTGTGGTATGATCCATCACTTTTTTTTTCTCTATTTGCCTTGTTGATCTCGGAAATTTTCTAAACCACAAGAAACATATAATTAGAAAAAGTAGATAGGTATACATGCAAGTTATATGAAACCATTGTACCTTAGACTTCTCGATTCCCCATTCTTTAACAAGATTTTTAAACTGGTCCATATCTATGGAAGCATTTTTCTCAACTTTCTTCATCATCAATTCTGGTTCAATCTTGTACTTTTTGTAGTAATCTTTCTTTACACGTGCCCTCCACACTGTTATCCCTCTGCTAATGTGTTCATCAATGTGATTCTATGCATTAGGTTGACTGCCTAAATCGAAGTATTTCTACAAAAACATAGAAAAACATTTGTTGGTCTTTTTATGAAAAAGATTACTTTAGATATAACAATCATACAATTTGTTGGTCTTTTTATGAAAAAGATTACCTCAATAAATGATTTTCTATCTGCAAAAGCTTGTTCAGGTTGTTCGTTCCACTTCAAGTCTAGAAGTATGATGACTATACTTTGCAGAAGTTCTTTTTTTAGCAGTAACAATAAAATATGTGGAACTAACATTAGTATGAAACACTGCTTTTAAATGATATTTATACTTAGCATACATTTTATTTAATGAGTAATCATCAGTACCCACACATCAAGCAACAATACAAAAATATTACAGTACCTAGTTATCTAAAGTTGAAGATTGGATTATAGTAATTACAAGATTACGATTAAACCTAAATGTTTGCTCATGTAAAAAGTGATTCATGTACATTTTTGACAGTAATTATTTTTTTAGTTCATGCAAAAAAGAGAATGATGTGCTTGTTTGCTAAAGTAGATAAGTAGAACAAACCTTTCCTAATAACAATGCATTTCTCATTGGCAGGTTCACAGAGCTTTACATCTCCTTATCTCTTTCTCCTGCAACATTTTCCTTCTATTTTTTGCTAATCTTATCTGTGTGTCTTCTCCCTCAGACACTTTTTCACTCAATCATCTTCCCGACTCGTCTTTTAACTCTCAAAAAGGTACTTAGCCCTCTTGTTTCTTGAGTTGTCACTTGTCAGGATATAGAGGTTCCCACCTGTCATTTTTTGGGACTGCACTAATAGAGAAGGTTCTCTTACATTCTTCGTAACAATGTGGATTCTAACAATCTGATCCTCTAGAGAACTCAGGTCTTTGCCACAATGTTTTTGTCTCCACCTATCTCTTTATGATCCCTTTTATGTTTGTACATGATATGGGAAAGAACTACAAACATGCATGGATTACCTTTAACCACTGAAGAATGACACATCACTTTATTTAATGAAGACGACATGGCACGATTTTCTATTTGTTGTATTCTATGTGGTATTTATACAAGGCACACACTCCTAGATGAAAATTATACAAGCTAAGAAGTGATTATATATGGTTTTACTCTTTTGTCTTTCCAATCCCTCCGGCGGCTTTCTCTTGTGTGGTACCCAAGCTTTGTATTTCAAACACCTCTCCTTTGTGATTTTCTTTTGGGAAATTACATGTTGGTGACCTCGAAGGCCACTTTGGTAGGTAAAAAGGTTACTGATTTAGTTATAAATATGTTTGATGTGTACTCACTACAATGTGATGTCACGCACAATGCTCTAACTGTGCTACTTGTTTGCTGGTTAAAGCTAAATGAGTAAATACACCTCTATGCATGTCCCTTCCCGTATGGCATGAACCTTGGAAAGACCTAATCAAGTAAGCATGGATTTTATTTTGGGCTTATGTTGCATGTCACGTGGTTATTATATTATGTTTGTTCTTGTCAATTGTTTTTCATGATTGTCCACTATTTCCATATAGTATGACTGTTGTTTCCTCAGGTATTGCCGATCTGTTCTATAATTGTTTAGTTGAACTATACGCACTTCCTACCACCATAGTGTCCAACCACAATGTCTAATTTGTTAACTACTTTAGGAAGACATTTGAATACTCGTGTATTACAATTATTTTAGTTAACCCATATTTGTTTCATTTTTTTTTTAATTTTCTGCTGTCCTGGAGTCACAATTGTGGTGTGGTTCCCTTGATAAAAAAAAGTTATAACCCGTATTCACTTATATTTATTCCTAAAAGACAGGGCATGCTTCTTGAATTTATTACAAACTAACCTTTCTGTTATAGTGTAAAACCTCCCAACACATCAGTCACTTTATAAATTAGATCGACAAACCCAATACCATTGAAATTTATAATGCCTTGTGAATAGTGGAACTGCCAATCATGTTGCCTTTGCACGAGGTTCTCCAAAAAACATGGTTCTATATTTGATTATAGTAAACAAACACAAATCTATTATCATCATCCATAACTTCAAAAAAAAAGGTCAGTGCCTGATTCTAATTTAGATAAATTTGAAATTCCTTGTGTATACTTTTACAAATATTTGTTTTTAGCAAAACTACAAATGAAAATTATGTTGGCTTTAGCTAGTGCAAGGTGTATATACCGTCGTTGCCAGTGCATTCTCTTCCTATGACCCTGTAGAAAATCATATGTTCTATGTGGATTTGTAGGCCTTTGAATTTCAGGAAAAAAATGACTAACTATATGCTATTGATTACGAATGACTATCATGGTTTTGAAATAACTCAATTTGTATGTAGCTATTAAATCTAAATGCAGCGTGCTTAGATCAATAAGATTAATACTTTGTTTTCCTTAGTCAGGCAATTTATTCTTAGTAAGGCAATTTATTCCTTTACTTAATTTTTGACTTATTAGGGTTTTGATCCTTGCTTAAACTTCTGTAAGTATTAAAAATGGAATGCATTTTTTGTACATCATGGCAATCACCTGGTCTGGCTCACCGCTGGAAAGTTTAGGTCTTTTTGCTTTATTCTCAAGTGTAACTTCTTGGCATGCAGGTCTCTTAGTACACTTATGTTGTCCCTACAAATTATAAAATGGATACAAAGTCATAATAGCTATTAAAATATTCTGATTACAAATCTAGACTATTTTTAAATATATCTTTTACTCTGTAATTATTTGTTATAGAAAAGAGACAATTGCGCCTACATGTTATTTTCTTTTACTGATCCAAATAAGATCTCCTTAAATGTTGGCATTATTTACTTTAGGAATAGTGGTGAATGGTGAGTTGTGAGATCAGGCAGTAGCTAACACTTTTTTTAGTGGTTTGGTTTCTTCTGATTTTCCATTTCTTTGTTCAAGTTTGTTTGTCTACATTCAAGTATGGTTGTTTGCATATTCCTTTGGAATTCTTTCGGATGCCATCTTGAGGGTTTGTTAGAGAGTAAGAAATAGTTAAATCTTATTGATCCATTCTCCCATGTAGTTTAGGGTTAATACTTAATCAAATAATCCTTACTTGGTAAGTATTAAAGGTGGAATACATTTTTGTATTACATGATAATTACTTGATTTTATTAATCCATTCTCAAAGTGGACTATCATTTCATAAGAAATCAAATCAAGAACAAGAAGATCGTGGCTCATGTCAAAAAGGAATTTATGCACTGCATATTAGTAGTGTATCCAAATGAGAGCATGCATGATTTTAGATTTTAGAAAAGAGTAAAAATATGTTGTCTTATTCACAGAAGGCCGACGCCCCTAGATAATTTTTTTACAAGGCATGAAGGTACTGTATATAGTTTTACTGTGCCGTCGTAATTATAGGATATTCATTTGAACTATTGTATATAGTTTTATTAATAAGAACATGACTTCAAAACAATATTGTTTACCTGTGTTTCACTATTATTGTTTATCCCCATTCTCAGAATCTGACTTCCATGCCAAGCTGGCAACTGTCTCCCACTCTTCTTACGGGAACTCCACTTGTCATATTTTGGTACGATGCTCTTGCTGATAGCAGATAGTGTGTGACTCCACGTCAAATCGACATCATCTCTGTCGAGCAGGGTGCGGTGTTCTTTAGGCGCACGTCTTCCTGTGTCACTTTTCCAGACGACGCATCTCATCCCGGAAACGGAGCTTTGATTTACATCAACTTTTGTCGCATCGAAACCATTGTGTGACGTTGTATGATGCTTCACACTCAGAAACTTTCCTCTACGATTCTTGGGAGCGTGTCTTCCGAAGGAGCTGTTGCGTTCATCAACAGGCTTCAAGCTCTGGTTTGTAGCAGACAGAATGTGACTCCGGGTCAAATCGTCACCGCCACACAGATCTCCAGGGAATTCATGTCGTCATCCTTTACAGACTGACTCTACGTCAAATCGACATCACGTATGGCGTCTAGCTTCTCAGGCTATCTTATGCGGTTGTCTTTAGGCGCACGTCTCCGTGTGTCACTTGTCTAGTCGTTGTCTCGCTTGTGGGAAGATTGGTGACTACTCGAGCTTTGGCTTGCAGCAAAGGCAGTCTGAACTCCCGTCATATCGATTGAGCTTGACAACTTTCTTCTGTGATTCTTAGGAGCATGTTTCCTATGGCATCAACTGGCTTGAAGCTCTGGTTCTGGCTTGTGGTAGATGAATTCTTTCTCCGGGTCAAATCTACATCGCTGTAATTGTTCGGCGGAAACTCTCTCTGGCTCTTGGCTGCGGTCGACTGACGCCGCATAAAATCTACTTTGCCACTGACGTCCGACTTCTTGGCTCGTGACTTGCTCCGGCATTTTGTGGGCGTACGTCCTCTTGTGGCACTTTTACGGTCACCGTCTTGCATCTCTGTCACAGCAAATTGCCTCTGAGCTTTTGTCGTATTGACACCACTATAGTCGTCCAGCTGCAACCCTCTCCAGCAATGCTTGGGAGCATGATTCCTTAGGGCACGGTTGTTGTCATTAGACATCTTGACAGTCAGCAGTGGGGGAGACTTCCGAGGCTGCAGTTGAAGTCTGACTTTGGGCACATTTGGTTTACAAATTAGGTTTTAGGTTTGGCTCTGCCTGCACTGAAAATGGTCGAAACTGTCCGTAGTGCCCGCATTACTAGCCCAGCACCCAGCTGGATCTCGGCGTCTCACGATTTTCAGATGTAAATTGTTCTCCACTACTACATAAAAGCCTTTTAGCGTCGGTTATTTAAGCTCTTTGGTGTCAGTTTCAAAGTGACACCCAAGTGGGTGTTGCTAAAGGGGGACACCTTCGGTGTCAGTTTCCAACCGACGCCATAATGTTTTCGGCCACCGAAAATGCGCTAGCAAAGGGACTATAGGCGTCGGTTGTTTAGTAAAAATCGATGTCCAAACTCTTCACACCACCAAAAATGTGCCAGCAAAGGGACTATAGGCGTCAGTTGTTTACTAAACAACTGACGTCAAAACTCTTCCCGCCACCAAAAACACGCCAGCAAAGGGATTATAGGCGTTGGTTTTCGAAAATAAACCGATGCCACATATGATGAAAAGACGTCAGTTTTTAACATTAAACGACGTCATATCCCCTGACAACACGGTCAAATAGATGTCAGTTTTAAGTACAAAACCGCCGCGGTATGTCTTTGGTGACGATTTTCTTCAAATAACCAACGCCTATGTTTTGATTTTTTTTTCTTATCAGTTTGCAGGCCTGCTGTGGCTGGTCGCAGGATGAGAACATGCAGTTCAGTGGAACTGAACTGTAGGTTTACGACATCCATTGATATCAGCCAACAATAGGCCACAAACCTGCAAAATTAACATGATGGACAATATTATATATATGTGATTCACACTCATGTATAAGAACATTTAATTCATATTATTTTTTCATCACACACATGTAGAAACTAGTAACAACCTACAGTTCTATTTATTTCATCTCTTTTCACATTCAGACACATGTAGAAACATTCATGTATTGATGATTTTCACACACATGACAATTCATAAAAATTCATTCACATTCACACAAAATTAATTATGAGAACAAAGTTATTCATCATTGTCATCATTGTCAACAAAATTATATTTAAAAATTCCCACTCTTTGCAGGGCTTTTGCCCAATGTTCTCTTACAGCATCTAACTCGTCTCTCGTATAGGGAGCATGTACATCGAAATGCTTTGCACCTGTGTTGAAGTCCTCAGTTTTAAAGACCTACAAAGAGAATGACATATATACATAATTATAATAATATATAATAAGATTCATATATTTCATATTATCTAACGAGACTATGTATAATACCTGTTGTATGTTATCGATTTCCAATACGGCATGTTTGATGATTAGGTCCATAAATCATATCACATAGTAGGCACATGCCCATCCGTTGTCTTGTATAGCACACTATAAATTGAAACATATAAAATATTCAAAAATACAAATAAGCACAGTTCACATAAATAATATATACATTGGAGTCAGGAAATTACTTTCACATTCTCCCAAATGAGTGTCAGGTTTTTTTTTCCTGGGGACCTTTCCTCCAGCTTTTTTGTACTCTTGTAAAGCCATATATATGTTAATGTAACACATTAAATTGCATAATTAAATAGTAATGCAGTAACATATGTTAATAGATATAAAAACATAAAATATTTCTCACAAGAATAATGACCTTTTAATTGCATGTCCATATAATACATCCAACTCACTCCCCGCAGGATCTAGATAATAGACGGTGAATGTCTTGGGGACAATAATTAATAACTCCCAATGCTTAGCACTACAAGTAAGAAAGTAGAAAATTAATAACTCAATATCCACAATAAAAATGTAATTTTCTTAAGTCCAAATTACAATCAAAGTAAACTTACTCGACATTGAATGGAGCTATTATCACCGTCTTATTATTTTTACCAAAATATTAAAAAGCATCACAGCAGTATGAAGTAACTGAATACGGGTCTGTATCTACAAGACTAATCAAAGATGGAACCAAAAATCCCACATGGGAAAACCCAAAAATTTGTACATGTCTTGTGTAAGTGGCTGCAAAATATGTATTACGTATGCATTAATATATAAAAAACCAGATTGCCGTATATAAAACAAGGTATATGGATGTATAAACCAGATTGCCGTATGCATTAATCTCACCATATCCACAGGTCTATCATAGATGTGTTCAGCCATTCATAACTAAATAACTCCAAAATATCTTGTATAAATATGTTGTTTCCGAATGTTTGACCTGCATTAATACGTATCCAAAACTTCTATTACGTATGCATTAATATGTATGCTAAACTTGTATAAATAGATTGTTATCGTATGATTTACCTGCAGCATTCTCCAGAATAGTAACATTTATAGGGCAATTTAGATTATGTTCGCCGATCCATACTGCCACACTCCTACAATTAGGACCCATCGAGGCGTGTAGGTCCCCTGGAAGCCAACTTGGTAGTCAAGGAGGTAGAAGCCGAGATGTAGTGGGTCTCGTCCTTTTGACCTGTATATATATTTTCATATCAATTGAATCATATATATATATATACACACTAACAAATTAAAGTAATGAAAATTTATCATACAATATCAGTATAGAGGACATCCACTTTGGGCCACAGTATCACTCCGCCTATTGCCTCGCCAAGTGTTTCAGCATCTGGGTGTGCATGAGGCAGTGCAAGATTCGTCCAGCCAGGGAGTACATGTATTGGGCTCACACGTACCATGCCATATGGTACTGGACTCCCATGAAACATGCACCCTTTAAGGGGTGGGTAAGTCGATGCCTCTGCAACAATATATCCTTCACTTTTTAGTCGGCATGACTTCAACCCCTACAAATTTACGTAAAGAATGTTATATGCATATATACACAAACATATCATCTTGAACATACTAGCTATTATATATGCCATAAAAATACTTACAGAGGGCGTGCTAGGTTGTGGGTCTATAGGATTACTCCCAACCTCTACAATACGAGCAGTAGGAGAAGAGAGGTCTGCCACAGGTACTGTCTGAGTGGCAGTCTGAGACGCCTGCCACTTGTTAATTGCTTCATGGAGTCTTTTATCAAGTACTTCCTCGACTCTCCTATCAAGTAAGGAATCTACCTATACATGGATAAAAGAAATGCTAGTTTCTGATTATTGAATTCCCTTTCCCAATAATGTTCTAAAATAAGAATAAGTTACCTCAGCTTGTGAAAGTCCCACTTTTGGGATAGGTTTGTGCTGGTATGGCCCAAAGAATGCTTTGATGCCCACACCAGCGCCTACACCCCTTACATGTCCAGGATGCTCTGGGTTACCCAGAGCAACTGTCAGTTCATCCTTTGTGCCCTGAGGGATGAACTTGCCTTCCTTCCTCTGCTCGTGCAGCTCCCGCTAATCACCATCAACGAAAATTCGTAAGTAAACGTAACAATAATCAATATCGATAGATTGCTCTAAGAGTTGATTTTTACCATTTTTGCAGCCGCCTCAGCGGTTGCGGGCTTCAGTATCTCTCCCTTCTTGTTTTGCCTCCCAGCTATCCACATAGCATGGTGAGGCAGAGGTGTAAGAGCAGTAGTAGAGGACTCTGCAGTCTCTTGAGTAGCAGTAGGCTGAGTAGACTCAACCTGTAGTCTTTGACGAACGCCTACATATCCTCTTGGACCCATTGTGTGGTCTTGCACATTCAGTGCACGCCTTGCTCATTGAGCATCACTGATAGCCTAGTTAGTTAGCACATTGATTTGGTTAGTAACACTAAAGGTTAATTTTGAATTGGTGAATACATAAAAACATATATTAATTAAATTGGGAGTGGCACTTAATACCTTGAATTCATCTATTTTTCTTTGGGTAACAAACTCCTCCCAGTCTTTGGGGTCCAAGTAGTTCCATTTATGTGTGGATTCCTTCTTCCTATATTTATTTTTCAAAGAGAATACAAACAAAAATTATTAGTGTAGAGTTAGTAAAATATTTATCAATGTCTAGAATTTGAATCAATCAAGAACCTATTCTCAGCATCGCGTATGTAATCTCGGGTGAGATTGGTCCTATAGTTCCTTAGGACCATCCCACAACGTTGCATCACACATTTACGATGCAGCTTTTCATCCAGATCAAATATGCTCTGCAAATTAAATAGAATTGCTATTAACTACTATCCTAAAAATTAGTAATCTACACAAATAGAATTACAAATAATAATAACTCACGCATAGTTCCTTCCATATGTGGTCTTTATTCCCCTTAAGAACTTTATGCCATGATTCTAGGATAGGACTGCAATGGCTGCGAGTAATAACCCCAAGATATGAAACAAATGAGTTGCGGTTCACTCCATATGGATTTCCTGCTTGATCGAAATCCACAACCAATTTGGGTCCATTGCCCCTTTGATGTATTAACTTGTTCATCATTGTGATGCCCCTCACTTTCTCAATTTTCTTTTATTTCTCATCAAGTGTTGTAACAACTTCAGGGGGTACATCACCAGCCTAAAATTTGATAAAAAAATACACTTACATGATATAATTATAAATGAACATATAGATAGAAACCTCAGGGATATATTCATAATTAAAATTAACTAACATTGTCAGGCGGCACAATCACGTCCTCACCCTCACAGTGATCATCAACACAGTCATCATGGGAATGCTCAGCCATCTGAAAATTCACATTCAAATTATAAATTTCATATTGTAAAGTAACACTAATTGTAAAGTTCACATTGTAAAGTACACATTCACATTGTAAAGTAATTCACATTGTAAAGTTCACATTCACATTGTAAAGTTCACATTCACATTGTAAAGTAATTCGCATTGTAAAGTCCACATTCACATTGTAAAGTTCACATTTAAAAAAATAAAACATAATAAAAATATAAACATCCATGCCTCTAATATTGTGATCTTTTATCAATTAACAATCCTTCATTATGATCCCCGCGAACATACAAGTCATTGTTATCCCCAACTTCAATGTTTTATGGTGTTGGCAACCCAACTGAGAATGGACTGGAGTCATCATACTTATCATCGTACTCTTCTTCATCTATAGGATCTTCAATTAATTGTCTTTTACCATGAAGAACAACCAACCATTTATCATTTGCAGGATCATCAATATAAAATACTTGTTTTGCCTGTGATGCCAATATGAATGGTTTACCCTTCTCACCAATCTTTTCAAAGTTCACTAACGTGAAACCCAATTCATCCACTATAACTCCTTTGTTGTTGTCAACCCAATTACATTTAAAGAGTGGAATTCTAAAATCTACATAGTCAAACTCCCATATGTCTTCAATGACACCGTAATATGACATTTTAGCTTCACGTGGACTTTTGTCCTTTGCACTTACAAAAAACAATGAAGACGCTTGAAGGGTGACCCCGATGTTTTGGATGACACTCTTATCATCTTGACTCTTTGTGTAATATGAGAAACCATTTATGTCAAACCCTTCATAAGACATAACATTCAATTTTGGTTTAAAGGCGAGGCATTTGATGGTTTCAGTAAGATTATCTGGTGTTTGAGATAGTTGATGTAAGACTTTATCTTCAAACCACTTAATAAATGTCTTGTTGTGCTCTCTAGCAAGCCACATTGAATTGGATCGAGGATATTGTCACTTGATGAAATTGGTATGTTCCTCGATATAAACACTCATTTCATCGATGTTGTGTAAAATATACAAGTGACCTTGCTCCAACTGCTCACAGCTGATTACTTTCACCCGTGATCCCAAAACTCCTTTGCCAAAATGCTCCTCAATATTCTTGTCATTCACGGGAGCATCATTACCACTCAGAAAGTCATTGCAAAAATCCATAACCTCTCTCGCCACATAACCCTCAATAATACTCCCTTCAGGCCGATAACGGTTTCGAATATCACCTTTAAAAACACTCATGTATCGTTCAAAGGGATACATCCAATGCAAGAAAACTGGTCCCAATATTTTCACTTCCCTAGTCAAGTGGACAAAAAGATGTACCATGATATCAAAGAATGATAGAGGAAAATACATCTCAAGCTGACATAGGGTAACAACCACTTCTCTTTGCAAATTATTAAGAGTATCAGGGTCAATAACTTTGCTGCATAGACTGTTGAAAAAGAAACAAAGTCTGGTGATTGCAAACCTTACATGCTTCAGCAATATAGATCTAATTGCCACAGGCAATATTTGTTGCATTAGAGTGTGACAATCATGAGATTTAAGACCTATCAACTTTAGATCTTTCATTGATACCAATGTACGGATGTTGGATGAGTAACCCTGTGGCACCTTAACATTTACCAAGCATTCAAAAAATGCTTTCTTCTCCTTTCTAGATAATGTGTAACAAGCGGGAGGTAAGTATGTTCTCCGATCGCTACTAACTACTTCTGTTAATTCTGTCCTTATTCCCATTTCACGTAAGTCCATTCTGGATTTTATCCCATCTTTAGTCTTACCTGGTATATTCAACAGAGTACCGATGACGCTACCACATACATTTTTCTCAACGTGCATGACATTGATACAATGCATGACTGTCAAAGAACTCCAACAAGGAAGATCCCAAAATATCGACTTCTTCTTGAATAAAGACTTATCACTCGTGGCCATCGTACATTGTGATCTCTTACCAAATTCATTGGTGATGTCTTTCACTCTTTCATAAACATCCTCCCCTGATATAGGTTTAGGTGCACTACGTTCCTCATTCCGCCCATTGAATGCTTTGCGCAACCTACGATACGGATGAAATTTTGGAAGAAACCTTCAATGAGTAAGATATACAGTCTTGCCGCCATGTTTTAGTCATATTGAATCAGTGTTCTCTTCACATATAGGACACGCTTTAGATCCTTTGACACTATATCCAGACAAATTCCCATATGCTGGAAAGTCATTCACAATGCAAAACAACATAGCGTGCAAACAAAATGTCTCTCTTCGTGAAGCATCATAGGTCATCACACCTTCACCCCAGAGCTTCTTCAAGTCATCAATTACAGGTTCAAGATAAATGTCGATATCATTTCTAGGTTGTTTAGGGCCCGATATCAAAGATGACAACATAACATACTTATTTTTCATACACAACTAGGGAGGAAGATTGTATATAACAAGTATAACTGGCCAAGTGCTATGTTGGCTTCTCAATGTCCCGTACGGATTCATCCCATCTGTCCAAAGCCCAAGTCTTAGATTCCTATCCTCTTCACCAAATTCAGGCTACAATAAATCAATCTTCTTCCATTGTGGGGAATCAGACGCATGTCGTAGGATCCCATCATTATTTTTCTTAACATCTGCATGCCACCTCAAATTCTTCGCATCTATAGGATTGGAAAACAAGCATTGAAGTTGTGGTATTATAGGTAGATACCACATCACCTTGGCGGGAGAACCAGTTTTGGACTCCCCCGAAGTCATCAATTTATACCTTGACGCACCACATTTCGGACAATCTTTCAAATCTACATAGTCTTTTTGAAATAATACACAATCATTCTTGCATGTATGTATCTTCTTGGCCTCCATTCCCATTGGGCACAACAGTTTCTTTAACTAGTATGTTGAGATCGGTAGCTCGTTTCCTTCAGGAAGAATTTCTTTCAACAAAGACAACAATGACGTGAAGCTTTTGTCGCTCCATCGATGGTTAGCTTTCAGTTTATACAATCTCAACACAGCGCTAAGCTTCGTAAACTTACAACCCGTGTATAACAGTATCTCAGCATCATGCACAATGTTTCTAAACATGGGAGGTGGATCAGTTTTGGTGTGCTCTACCCCACAACTATCCAACATCGCATCAACGATGTCTACTGGAACTGATTCATTCACATCTACATCATCGAAGGCAATTTCTTCTTCCACACAAGCACTGCTATCGACATCCACTGGTTTCAGGTTTGAAATATCTCCATTCCAGTGCCATTCTGTATAGCCTTCTACAATCCCATTGCACATGACATGACTTCTGATTTCGTCACCAGTACTGACTTTCAAGTTGTTACCACAATGCCTACATGGATAGTAGAACCTATCTCCAGGTTGTTTCCTATGTTCCTCAGCAAATCTAATAAACTGATCAAGACCAGAAATAAACTCTGGGGTGCAATGATTGCGAATGGACATCCATGATCTATCCATTCTATGATCAAAGAGAAAATAAGTATATATTACAACAAGATTAGGGTCTAGGGTAAACAGATTAGAGTTTATGGTTAAAACTTTAGGGTTTATACATGTGATGTCATTCTTATATATAATAAATGTGTACCACCTATCCCATTCTTGAACACCTAATCTCACTAGTAAGTGTATAATGTGTATTGGGTTTTCAAGAAAATTTCGGCAACATTTCCCCGTTGTTCTCCAAGTACATATGTACTTAGAGAACAAATGGGGAAATGCTACTGGAATTTTCTTGAAAACCAAATACACATTATACACTTACATACAAAGTGAGATTAGGTGTTCAAGAACAGTCCCAAACTGGGGACTATCCAAGATTTACTCCTAATGAGTAAATCTTGGATGGGTTTCTAGGTCAACATAATATAACACCAATCCCTTGTTCACAACCTCATTGAACACACAACTTTCTTATAAAAACACTTGTGGACATCCATAACAACATATCAATGCTTCCTAAATTAATCAATGTATTATTTTATAACACAAATCGTGGTGGGTATAACATAGAAAAAAACTCAACATGTCACAATAGAAACATGTCCTTAACCTGATATACAGATATTTGTAACCAAACTCATTAGGAAGAGAGACCATGAAACACCATGCATTGATTTGAAATATAGATTCATACATTCTTCTTTGAAAGAGATTATTTATAATGTAAGTATAGATTCATACATTCTTCTTTGAAAGAGATTACTTATAATGTAAATTGTCTCATCTTTGAACTAAAATCTAATGCATGAAAGGTAGAAAAGCAACAGAAAGATCTCATGTTTCAGCATTAAAAGAGTAAAGAGCAGAAAACTTTCAACATTTATATGTCATGTCCCCTAATACCCACTTCATCTACTTGGGATCCATACCTAGTTCACTCTGTCACACCATAGAACATTATTTTCTAAGGATACAAACAACAGGCAAGAAGATATGCTAATTATGTTCCTCCAATCATTGTGGCAGATAAGCTTGCATTTTAGTAGGTAAGACTTTCGGGATCACTCTAATTGAGGAAGATAAGTCCCTAAGAAGGGACTGAATCTATCAGTTCCAGGCTGTTGTTTTGTAACGAGACGAATCAAAAATCAAGCAAAGCAAACAGCAGGAGCAGGGTGAAGGTTCCAAAGTAACATGTTCCTCACCTTTCGACAAGCAGAATCCAGGCGGACAAGCTCCTCTCCACCTTGCAAAAGTTGAAGATCCTTCACAGGTCCAGTGGCTCAACCCAAGTTGCCTCTTATCCCTTGACTAGACACCGACACCGCAGCTACTGGTGAGTGGTAATGGCGCTGAGGTGGGTGGCAAGCAGAGAGGGCGGTGAGTTGAGAGGTACCGCACGTAGCTACTAGTAGCGCCAAGGTGGGCGGAGAACAGAGAGGGCGGGCGATCGAGCTAGGGCGGCAGCCGACCTGGAGCGCAGCGGTCGGAGGACCAGCAAACGGCGGCAGTGGAGGCGAGCGGCAGCACATGAGCGGTGAGCAGAGGAATTGTCTCTACAGCTTAAACCCTCGAAATCGAGATGAATGAAATAGAGAAAGGGGAAGAGTTGGGCTCGTGCGGGTGCTATTAAGTTAACATTAGGTGTCGGTTATTAAATAAAACTGACACATAAAACTAAAGGTGTCGGTTCTACAGAAAAACTGACACTTATTCTCAATGATAGTCATCGGTTTTAACTAGAAAAAAACCGGCGTCTAAGTACATATGCCGATTAAAAAAAAATTTCTCGATTAATGACCATAGTCGTCGGTTTATATCAAAAACTGACGCTCAAAGGGTGTGAAAAATTCCCCGCGGACAGCGCGGGAAAATCCATCAGCGTCGGTCACTGTTGTAAAACCGATGAACAAAATGTACCCAATTTCTGTCTTGCGGATAATCTTTAGTCGTCGGTGTATTAGTTAATAACCCACGCCATATGTTAAATTTTGGAGGTAATTTTTTTTGCTGGAAATTTTAGATTTGGCGGTTAATTTTAGGCGTCAGTTTGTTATTAAGGAACCGACACTAAATAAAAGTGATACCCATGTCTGGTCACCCTTCACAGATTGATGTCAGTTTATTTTATAAACCGATGCTTTATTGTTTAGGTGTCGGTGTATTTATACAACCGATGCCTTTAAATGTAGATTCTAACAATCTGATCCTCTAGAGAACTCAGGTCTTTGCCATAATGTTTTTGTCTCCACCTATCTCTTTATGATCCCTTTTGTGTTTGTACATGATATGGGAAAGAACTACAAACATGCATGGATTACCTTTAACCTCTGAACAACGACACATCACTTTATTTAATGAAGACCACATGGCACGATTTTCTATTGGTTGTATTCTATGTGGTATTTATACAAGACACACACTCCTAGATGAAAGTTATACAAGCTAAGAAGCGATTATATATGGTTTTACTCTTTTGTCTTTCCAATCCCTCCGACAGCTTTCTCTTGTGTGGTACCCAAGCTTTGTATTTCAAACACCTCTCCTTTGTGATTTTCTTTTGGGAAATTACATGCTGGTGACCTCGAAGGCCACTTTGGTAGGTAAAAAGGTTACTGATTTAGTTATAAATATGTTTGATGTGCGCTCACTACAATGTGATGTCGCACATAATGCTCTAACTGTGCTACTTGTTTGCTGGTTAAAGCTAAATGAGTAAATACACATCTATACGTGCCCCTTCCCGTCTGGCATAAACCTTGGAAAGACCTAATCAAGTAAGCATGGATTTTATTTTGGGCTTATGTAGCATGTCACGTGGTTATGATATTATGTTTGTTCTTGTCAATTATTTTTCATGATTGTCCACTATTTCCATATAGTATGACTATTGTTTCCTCTGGTATTGCCGATCTGTTCTATAATTATTTAGTTGAACTATACGCACTTCCTACCACCATAGTGTCCAACCACAATGTCTAATTTGTTAACTACTTTAGGAAGACATTTGACTACTCTTGTATTACAATTATTTTAGTTAACCCACATTTGCTTCATTTTTTGTTTTTATTTTCTGCTGTCCTGGAGTCACAATTGTGGCGTGGTTCCCTTGATAAAAAAATTATAACCCGTATTCACTTATATTTATTCCTAAAAGACAGGGCATGCTTTTTGAATTTATTACAAACTAACCTTACTGTTATAGTGTAAAACCTCCCAACACATCAGTCACTTTATAAATTAGATCGACAAACCCAATACCATTGAAATTTATAATGCCTTGTGAATAGTGGAACTGCCAATCATGTTGCCTTTGCACGAGGTTCTCCAAA
Organism: Alisma plantago-aquatica; assembly: GCA_963693085.1. Lineage (NCBI taxonomy): Eukaryota > Viridiplantae > Streptophyta > Magnoliopsida > Alismatales > Alismataceae > Alisma > Alisma plantago-aquatica. Next base: position 869,271,498 of record OY856412.1, on the reverse strand, counting down.
AAACATGGTTCTATATTTGATTATAGTAAACAAACACAAATCTATTATCATCATCCATAACTTCAAAAAAAAAAGTCAGTTCCTGATTCTAATTTAGATAAATTTGAAATTCCTTGTGTATACTTTTACAAATATTTGTTTTTAGCAAAACTACAAATGAAAATTCTATTGGCTTTAGCTAGTGCAAGGTGTATCTACCATCGTTGCCAGTGCATTCTCTTCCTATGACCTTGTAGAAAATCATATGTTCTATGTGGATTTGTAGGCCTTTGAATTTTAGGAAAAAATGACTAACTATATGCTATTGATTACGAATGACTATCACGGTTTTGAAATAACTCAATTTGTATGTAGCTATTAAATCTAAATGCAGTGTGCTTAGATCAATAAGATTAATACTTTGTTTTCCTTAGTCAGGCAATTTATTCTTAGTAAGGTAATTTATTCCTTTACTTAGTTTTTGACTTATTAGGTTGTTTGATCCGTGCTTAAACTTCTGTAAGTATTAAAAATGGAATGCATTTTTTGTACATCATGGCAATCACCTGGTTTGGCTCACCGCTGGAAAATTTAGGTCTTTTTGCTTTATTCTCAAGTGTAACTTCTTAGCATGCAGGTCTCTTAGTACACTTATGTTGTCCCTGCAAATTATAAAACGGATGCAAAGTCATAATAGCTATTAAAATATTCTGATTACAAATCTAGACTATTTTGAAATATATCTTTTACTCTGCAATTATTTGTTATAGAAAAGAGACAATTACGCCTACATGTTATTTTCTTTTACTGATCCAAATAAGATCTCCTTAAATGTTGGCATTATTTACTTTAGATATAGTGGTGAATGGTGAGTTGTGAGATCTGGCAGTAGCTAACACTTTTTTTAGTGGTTTGGTTTCTTCTGATTTTCCATTTCTTTGTTCAAGTTTGTTTGTCTACATTCAAGTATGGTTGTTTGCATATTCGTTTGGAATTCTTTTGGCCACCATCTTGAGGGTTTGTTAGAGAGTAAAAATGAGTCAAATCTTATTGATCCATTCTCCCATGTAGTTTAGGGTTATACCTAATCAAATAATCCTTGCTTGGTAAGTATTAAAGGTGGAATACATTTTTGTATTACGTGATAATTACCTGATTTTATTAATCCATTCTCAAAGTGGACTGTCATTTCATAAGAAATCAAATCAAGAACAAGAAGATCGTGGCTCATGTCAAAAAGGAATTTATGCACTGCATATTAGTAGTGTATCCAAATGAGAGCATGCATGATTTTAGATTTTAGAAAAGAGTAAAAATATGTTGTCTTATTTACAGAAGGCCGACACCCCTAGATAATTTTTTTACAAGGCATGAAGGTATTGTATATAGTTTTATTGTGTCGTCGTAATTATAGGATATTCATTTGAACTATTGTATATAGTTTTATTAATAAGAACATGACTTCAAAATAGTGTTGTTTACCTGTGTTTCACTATTATTTTTTATCCCCATTCTCAGAATCTGACTTTCGTGCCAAGCTGGCAACTGTCTCCCACTCTTCTTACGAGAACTCCACTTGTCATATTTTGGTACGATGCTCTTACTGACAGTAGATAGTGTGTGACTCCACGTCAAATCGACATCATCTCTGTCAAGCAGTCTCCGGTGTTCTTTAGGCGCACGTCTTCCTGTGTCACTTTTCCAGAAGACGCCTCTCATCCCGAAAACAGAGCTTTGATTTACAACAACTTTTGTCGCATCGAAACCATTGTGTGATGTTGTATGACGCTTCGCACTCGGCAACTTTCCTCTACAATTCTTGGGAGCGCGTGTTCTGAAGGAGCTGTTGCGTTCGTCAACATGCTTGAAGCTCTGGTTTGCGACAGACAGAATGTGACTCCGGGTCAAATCGTCACCGCCACACTGATCTCCAGGGGAAGTCATGTCGTCATCCTTTACAGACTGACTCTGTGTCAAATCGACATCACGTATGGCATCTAGCTTCTCAGGCTATCTTCTGCGGTTGTCTTTAGGCGCACGTCTCTGTGTGTCACTTGTCCAGTCGTTGTCTCGCTTGTGGGAAGTGTTGTGACTACTCGAGCTTTGGCTTGCAGCAGAGGCAGTCTGAACTCCCATCACGTCGATTGAGCTTGACAACTTTCTTCTACGATTCATAGGAGCGTGTTTCATATGGCATCAACTGGCTTGAAGCTCTTATTCTGGCTTGTGGTAGATGAATTCTTTCTCCGGGTCAAATCTACATCGCCACAATTGTTCGGCGGCAACTCTCTCCGGCTCTTGGTCGCGGTCGACTGACGCCGCATCAAATCTACTTTTCCGCTGACGTCGGGTTTCTCGGCTCGCGACTTGCTCTGGCATTTTGTGGGCGTACGTCCTCTTGTGGCACTTTTGTGGTCACCGTCTTGCATATCTGTCGCAGCAGATTGCCTCCGAGCTTTTGTCATATAGGCGCCACTATAGTCGTCCAGCTGCAACCCTCTCCAGCAATGCTTGGGAGCATGATTCCCTAGGCACGGTTGTTGTCATTAGATATCTCGAAAGTCAGTAGTGGTGGATGTTGGGTTTATAGGGGAGACAGAGAAGGCAGCGGAAACAAAAATTTCTCCCCCAACCCATACCTAGGAAACGCGTCAACGTCTATATAATAGGAAAAGATGGTTTTTGGAATCATACCTTGTCCCGAGGCTTGCTCGGCGACAATACCTCGCGCAATGCGCGGTCTTCAACTCCACACTTCGACGGTGTCTGTGCAGCTCCTGGTCGCACCGGGACTGACAACTCCTACTCGAACCGGACTGTCGGATGACAGTTGTCCTCCTAAGCGGCAGTGTCCTCCCGCCTCTGTAGTAGTCCACACGGACCACCTGGAACTCCACACTCCTTCTCCCACAAGGAAGTGGAAGGAGTCGCACCCTCCTATTGATGTACTAGTCGCCAACACGCTCTCCTGCCTCCTGTTGCAACTGCAGTTGTCCTTCCCTTGCTGCACCTCCCTTTTGCGGGAAGCACTTGCTCGGGCTCTCTCACGGTTACCAAAACCAAAGAGAACGACAACTCGCAGAGCAACTGGTTGCACCGAGCTGTACTTTGAGAAGCGCCCAATACCCCTATATATAGGAGAGTCATGGGACATGGTTCTCCATCCCGGGCAATGCGGGACTAATGCAGGAGTAGAAGGGTTCGAGAATTTCCACAAAAAGCAACCGGTTCGCAACTTGAAATGATCGGTTCACAACTGAACCGATCGGTTCGGCCATTGAGCCGATCGGTTGGACCTGAGCCGATCGTTTGGGGCACTCCAACCGATCAGTTGGTGCCCTGAACCGATCGGTTCATGGTCCTAATCCGGCTCAAAAAGACTTTCCTTGTTTCTTTCCCAATTGGTATCGAATACCAATATTATTCCCAATCGAATTGGGCAATTTGAAACTAAAGGAAAATTCTTGCCGACATGACTTTTCCCAACTGATCCGTTGCACCAGTTGAGCCGATCGGTTCAACCCTTGAACCGTTCGTTTCAACCTGGGCATGAGCCGATCGGCCTGGACACTCCAGACCGGTTCATCACATGAACCGATCGGTTGGGAGCACAGGTTGGGCAAAATCAGTCAATTGCGATTTCAATCAATCCGATACTCCAATCAATGCGTCCAACACCTTGAACCATACGATATTGAGCTATCGACTGATTGAGTGTTTAATTGAACTACTAAACTCCTTTAGTAATCAATCTAAACATTGCTTTGTGGACAAAACTCCTCTTCCAGGTTAAATCCTATGTGTGTGACCCTGCAGGTCCATTTCACGTTGGTAGTGAAAGTCCATAACACTTATGACTTCACAAGCAAAGAGTGGTGCCTAGTCACACATCAGTGCTACCCAAGTGAAAGTAGAAAGTTGGAGAATAACTTTCATCCTACAATTCGTGAATGGTGTTACAGCGAATGTATAATTCCTTTGTCACTGATATCCCAAATGAACTCGAGGCATGAAACAGTCATTCTGTCAATGTTCATTCACTTCCTTGATCTCAGAGTAGACTGGAAGAGATATGTATGACATCAGTATCATATACTGATTCACACATGCGTGCACGCCTTTCTCAATCCTACTCATCAAGTGGCCATGGATATCAAACTCCCTCAGGAGGGACAAATCCCATATCTATCACTCACCCCTCAAAAGCCCCATGTGTCAAAGCCACCCAATCATCACCTTTATAACAACCCATGTTTCAGGACTGCGTTTGATGATGTCAAAGTGTGCCCAACGACATGTGTTGAGTGTAGTGATTTCAGGTCTAAGAATCACACTCACCACCATCACTGTGAGTACTGACTGTGACTACCATCTCATGGTTCCATGTGTCAAACTCATGGTGGGTCTGTCCAGTACCTTATTCTCTAACAAGTACCTATGTGTTTGGTTTGATATCTCTATATCATGACTAATGAGATTCTGTCATCAACCAACACCACAATCTAGTCTTGTGTGTCATTGCTGTCTATCTACCTTCCACAATGACATCCGACTACAGACATAACAAGAATGTACAAACTCTTAGCATCCGTATGATCTCATCGTTCAGGTCATGAACCTGAAGGCATACGTCATTGAGTACTGTCATTCTCTAGACATTCAATCTGTTCTATCACTATCTCATATGACTGAACCAGAAAGAATTGGAAGCTCGCCTTTTATGTTTATCAAATCAATCTTAATGTATCCCACCAATTATCACATGATTGGCTCTCAAGGCATACATACCAACAAACTCCCACTTGCACTGCGAGCCAATCACCCATGAATCATATTCATAGTGATCTTCAAACATGTCCCACATGTTACTGTGCTGTAGTGCCAACATAGTGAGTAATGGCAACACCTTGCCAAAGTCTGTATAAATTGCATGTCTCTCATCTCTTCGCTGTACGTCACACGTATGAGATGGAGTTGCCGTAATATGCGATCTTGTATTCCATTTGCTAACCTTTAGCCACATTGCATGATCAAGGATTCCAGACTTGTCATCAATGAGTGGAATATAAGTTCATCTCATGAACTTTCAGATCCATATAGTATCCACTGCTGTTCACTAACACATAGATACTCGGCATTTCCCTTTTAAATGGCTTTATTGGAACACTTCCAATTATCAACAAACATTCACTTTTATACATCTGATGTATATATATTGCGATTAATTTTCTGTCCTTTCGGAAGTTCGCATCAATGTAACTCTTTACATCAAACTCTTCTCCATAGAACTAGTGCTTCATAAGAACTTATCAAGTTCTCATGGTATTCCAGTAACACTTACTGGAAGCAGACAGACATCCACTCGTCATGTCACACATACGAGTTATCAGGATGAGCACATCATATTGCCATGTCCTACATACAAGATGATGAATGCATTTTATTCTTGCCATGTCATACATGCAAGATAATGGGATGATTACATACATGATAGATCCATATATATTCTTAGTGTTCCCATTCTTCATAAGAATTGGACACTTGGCCTTGGGATACTAATATCCATGTAACATGGATAAGTTTTCTCCCACTGAATCTGTGCATACTGAACACTTCAGTATAGATTGCCAATGTATGCTTTCTCTTTCAGGTCAAGAGATTTTCGAGAACTATCTCTATAGATCTCTATTCCTATCACATAGGAAACATCTCTATCTTCCTTAAAGATAATTTCCACTTTTGGATTTCCATTCTAGAACAATTCCATTTCACATCAATATGTGGAATGTGAATACGCTCCCACTAAATCATAGATCACTTCTTTATCTTTGACATATCAGTCAAACCCTTTGACTATATTATCAAAATAAAGATCCAATTTTGAGTTGCTTGTACTCAATCAATCACATTGATTAGTCCATTATAACTTATAGACTTCATTTGCATTAGTGGATTCATAAACCTTATAGGTTGTGTCACGTACACATCCTGGTTTTATTCCTCATAGGAATGCAGTTTTAGTATCCATATGCCAAATGTCTTAGTCATTAAGTTGAAATCAACAAGCATCATCCTTCTCAAAATGTTATCCATGTGTCTTAACACTTAAGACTCATTTGCACTTATGGATATAATCCAATGAGTGCTACCATCAAGGTCATACCTTATGGTTCACATGGATGTCATTTAGGATGTAAAGGTCATAAACCATAACTCAAGATTCAGTTCCTCATATTCATCTTGATAGTTGACTCATCACATGAACAACTCATCACATAGATAATTGAGGTGTATCTGTTAAAGATATAAGAACTCACAACCCTTGTGATTCTTAATTTATTTTATTAGTATGGGGTATTCTTTTATTAAGAAGAATTCAGTTATTTGATAATCATTCTCTAACTCCTTAGAGTATGATTCCTTCTTGATTCGGACATCACCATGCCTTAATCATGAGTTCACTATGATACACTATCATAATCACTCATAAGGATCTCAAACATTTGGTCCAAGTATTTCATTCATTGATCTCATCAAGAATTAATACTTTACCAAATTTGTACTTCATTTATGATAATCTTGAACATTTCAAGACATTCATATTGGTATTTCTCTAAACACCATTTGAAGTATTAGCATTTATTCCAATAGGTATGTAAATACATCACATGTATTATACCTAATAGGATAATCACTCTTCCACTACTTTAGTGAAGATTGATTAATCATGTCCAAGATATTCATGTCCCTTACTGGTTCTCTAACCAAAAGAGTCTAGTTTTATCCATCACATGGAAACTAGAAATGAATTTCTCATGATTAATGCTAATTAAATTGTTTGAGTTATCTATAACTTTTAGGTATCGTCTTATCTTATGCATATCAAATATCACAAGATAAATAAGGCATTGCCACAAAGATCACATCTTTATAAATTGAAACATCTCTTTATTAATTGCTATCATTGTCATATAATATGCAAAAATAAAGTGTTTCTATCTATTGGAAAGTATGAAATAGCAGTTCATAACTGTATTACATGCCTTATTGGCTGAAAATAAACTAAAATATTCCTATCTATAAAGGCAACACTTGCCCCAAGTAAGAATGCTTTACACTTTACATCTTGATATCATATATCTCAAAAGTGTTACAAGTTTACTTTCATGACACCTTTAAGTAGAGGTTTCAGTCGCCTCCTTCTTCTTTTGTTCTTCCAGGTAGAGAGGACAATTCCTTTTCCAATGTCCTGGCTTTTGACAATGGTGGCAATTTCCTTTCTTGGTCACGCCTCCCTTAGCCTTGAGAGCTGAAGATGGCTTGGACTCCTGGCTAGCTTCAGAACCTTTCTTAGCTTTGCCCTTGCCCTTGCGCTTGGACTTGCCTTTCTTGCTCGTGATCACCATCATGGACTTAGGCTTGTCCTTCTTCATCTGTAACTCGGCTGTCCTCAACATGCCCAACAACTCTGACAGTGGCCTATCAAAGTTGTTCATGTTGTAGTTCATCACAAACTGACTGTAAGATTCTGACAACGATTGTAGTATCACGTCAGTAGCCAACTCTTGGCTCAGTGGAAATCCCAGTCTCTGCAGGTTCTCCACATACCCAATCATCTTGAGTGTGTGAGGACCAAATGGATCTCCTTCTGTCATGACACACTTGAACAACGCCCTAGAAACATTGTACCTCTCTTGCCGTGCCTAATCTTCATACATGTTCCTGAGATGCAGAATCATCTCTATGACACCCATGTTCTCATGTTGCCTCTGCAACTCATGGTTCATTGAACATAACATCAAGCACTTTGCATCAATGGCATCATCAGAATGCTTCTTGTAAGCATCCCTTTCTGTCCTTGGTGCATTAGGAGCGGGTTCCTCTGGAATTGGAGTATCTAGGACATAGAGCTTACGCTCTTCAGTGAGAAAAATTCTCAATGTCCGATACCAGTCGTGGAAGTTTGTCCCATTTAGCTTGTCCTTGTCAAGGACCGATCGCAAAGAAAAGTTGTTGTTGTTTGTTGCCATTTGAACTACAAAAGGGAAAATATGCAATTTTAGTCCAAAACTCATTTTTGACTTATTTGATTGATTTGAAAATTTGACGATATAATTAGGCCTTTAATTAATTATCGCTCCCACTATTTTACTTCAAATTGATAGCCCTCACCATCAATTCGGAAGATTGCAACGTACAACCTTCTAGTGGGCAAGATCCTGAAATCCTCTAAGCCATGGACCAGCTAGGGCTGTCACCCACAACATAGATCTCTCAGGTAGGCAACTTTTGCCAATTGCATCATATGCAACTCTTGATAAGATGTCATATAAAACTCTTTGCAATGATCATCTCCATGCCTCAAGGTACTAGATCCCATCTAGATCACCTTGCTAAGTCCGACCCAAAGCAAACACGATGAATATGCACCCTGCTAGGGCAGACCCACACATTCATCCTTCACGCTTCCACGAGATAGATGGTGCACCACGCTAGGGTGTGCCCACACTTGGTCGATCAAGCTTTTCACGTGTGTCGCATTTAGAAGGCATCTAAAACTTAATATTTTAATGAGGGATTTGGTTTTATATACATATACATATCCAATCACCACAATACATAGTACGTATCATATACATGCTATATCCCACAGAAAACATGCACATACGATAAAAAGCGATGATTATGGCCATCCTAATGTGATTCCTCGAGCCAAGAGGAATCACAGTCATCTAGGTCTACATCACATGCAACCTGTACAAGATGAACTCTGTGCCTTGCCATCCGAGTAGATCAACTCATCACATGAATGATCTGTACTCTTCAGCCGGTCGTCTGGGTGCCACCAGCCGATCGGTTGGCTCCTCCAACCGATCGGTTCGCCTGGTCGTCGTGCATCTCGTCATGTCCGCCACCCGCTCGTCTCGCTCCTCGAACCGGTCATCAACCGATCGGTTCACTCCTTGAACCGACCGTCTGGAAGGTCAACCGATCGGTTCACTCCTTGAACCTACCGTCTGAGCAGTCGTCTTGATGTCCGCCAGTCTTTGACATAACAGGAAATAAAATCCTATTCTATTTATTACATTGCTTTAAAAAGGAAACCCCGAGTTACATTCGGGGGGAGCAAAGGTAGGAAAGAATCTCGAATTATTTCGAGTTACATCGGGAATAAGAGAGGGAAGATCGGTGCGCAGACCGAGATGCAAGCAACCACAAACAACCACACACAGATAGGGGTTTATAGGCCATAATCACGCTACACACATCCACCACAAAACTCGTTTAAGGGCGACGCATATCGAGTGCATTAATAATACATATCATATATGTAATTTGGGATTTGTGGATTTAGGATTGGACATGCATAAAGCCAATATTATTTGCATCGCATGCAATAAATAAAGGCGACAAACCAAAATCGATCATATCGATATTCCTAAAATATAGAGCAGTTGACGTGGCTCTGATACCACTGTTGGGTTTTATAGGGGAGACAGAGAAGGCAGCGGAAACAAAAATTTCTCCCCAACCCTTACCGAGGAAACGCGTCAACGTCCATATAATAGGAAAAGATGGTTTGTGGAATCATACCTTGTCCCGAGGCTTGCTCGGAGACAATACCTCGCGCAATGCGCGGTCTTCAACTCCAGACTTCGACGGTGTCTGTGCAGCTCCTGGTCGCACCGGGACTGACGACTCCTACTCGAACCAGACTGTCGGATGACAGTTGTCCTCCTAAGCGGAAGTGTCCTCCCGTCTCTGTAGTAGTCCACACGGACCACCTGGAACTCCACACTCCTTGTCCCACAAGGAAGTGGAAGGAGTCGCACCCTCCTGTTGACGTACTAGTCGCCAACATGCTCTCCTACCTCCTGTTGCAACTGCAGTTGTCCTTCCCTTGCTGCACCTCCCTTTTGTGGGAGGCACTTTCTCGGGCTCTCTCACGGTTACCAAAACCAGAGAGAACGACAACTTGCAGAGCAACTGGTTGCACCGAGCTGTACTTTGAGAAGCCCCCAATACCCCTATATATAGGAGAGTCATGGGACAGGGTTCTCCATCCCGGGCAATGCGGGACTAATGCAGGAGTAGAAGGGTTTGAGAATCTTCCACAAAAAGAAACCGGTTCGCAACTTGAAATGATCGGTTCACAACTGAACCGATCGGTTCGGCCATTGAGCCGATCGGTTGTACCTGAGCCGATCGTTTGGGGCACTCCAACCGATCGGTTGGTGCCCTGAACCGATCGGTTCATGGTCCTAATCCGGCTCAAAAAGACTTTCCTTGTTTCTTTCCCAATTGGTATCGAATACCAATATTATTCCTAATTGAATTGGGCAATTTGAAACTAAAGGAAAATTCTTGCCGACATGACTTTTCCCAATTGATCCGTTGCACCAGTTGAGCCGATCGGTTCAACCCTTGAACCGGTCGTTTCAACCTGGGCATGAGCCGATCGGCCTGGACACTCCAGCCGAACGGTTCAGCAACCTCAGCCGACCGGTTCATCACATGAACCGATCGGTTGGGAGCACATGTTGGGCAAAATCAGTCAATTGCGATTTCAATCAATCCGATACTCCAATCAATGCGTCCAACACCTTGAACCATACGATATTGAGCTATCGACTGATTGAGTGTTTAATTGAACTACTAAACTCCTTTAGTAATCAATCTAAACATTGCTTTGTGGACAAAACTCCTCTTCCAGGTTAAATCCTATGTGTGTGACCCTGCAGGTCCATTTCACGTTGGCAGTGAAAGTCCATAACACTTATGACTTCACAAGCAAAGAGCGGTGCCTAGTCACACATCAGTGCTACCCAAGTGAAAGTAGAAAGTTGGAGAACAACTTTCATCCTACAATCCGTGAATGGTGTTACAGCGAATGTATAATTCCTTTGTCACTGATATCCCGAATGAACTCGAGGCATGGAACAGTCATCCTGTCAACGTTCATTCACTTCCTTGATCTCAGAGTAGACTGGAAGAGATATGTATGACATCAATATCATATACTGATTCACACATGCGTGCACGCCTTTCTCAATCCTACTCATCAAGTGGCCATGGATATCAAACTCCCTCAGGAGGGACAAATCCCATATCTATCACTCACCCCTCAAAAGCCCCATGTGTCAAAGCCACCCAATCATCACCTTTATAACAACCCATGTTTCAGGATTGCGTTTGATGATGTCAAAGTGTGCCCAACGACATGTGTTGAGTGCAGTGATTTCAGGTCTAAGAATCACACTCACCACCATCACTGTGAGTACTGACTGTGACTACCATCTCATGGTTCCATGTGTCAAACTCACGGTGGGTCTGTCCGGTACCTTGTTCTCTAACAAGTACCTATGTGTTTGGTTTGATATCTCTATATCATGACTAATGAGATTCTGTCATCAACCAACACCACAATCTAGTCTTGTGTGTCATTGCTGTCTATCTACCTTCCACAATGACATCCGACTAGGGACATAACAAGAATGTACAAACTCTTAGCATCCGTATGATCTCATCGTTCAGGTCATAAACTTGAAGGCATACGTCATTGAGTACTGTCATTCTCTAAACATTCAATCTGTTCTATCACTATCTCATATGACTGAACCAGAAAGAATTGGAAGCTCGCCTTTTATGTTTATCAAATCAATCTTAATGTATCCCACCAATTATCACATGATTGGCTCTCAGGGCATACATACCAACAGGGGAGACTTCCGAGGCTGCAGTTGCAGTCTGACTTTGGGCACATTTGGTTTACAAATTAGGTTTTAGGTTTGGGTCTGCCTGCACCGAAAACGGTCGAAACCGTTTGTAGTGCCCGCATTACTAGCCTAGCACCCAGCTGGATCTCGGCGTCTCACAATTTTCAGATGTAAATTATTCTCCTGCAATTCTTCTATCAGCAAAACTCCTGCATTCGCTCAATAATCCTACTCTAGCTAATCAAACGTAAGATTTTGTTTGATGGAGATACAAATGCGATCCAATCCCTTAGTATTCAGAAAACCAAACGTCCCCTTTGTGTCAAAACCACTTCATTATATTGGAAGTTTGTGTCAAAACCACTTACTTCATTATATTTACCCGCTTTGCTCGTGGCGGTTATGTAGCTAATATTTTTGCTAACTCCTTTTCCGTATGAAGCGGAGTTTGTTCCATTTTCGGTTGGGCACTTTTTTGTAATTGAGTATTTCCTGATAAATATAATAGTGACTTTTCGTACCGTTCTGTTGTTTGCAGAGGCGTATGTACCATTCTGGTGGTTGGGAGTTTCTGTATTTGAATATAGCTTGACCTGTTTAATAATGAGTGCTATTTTGCACTCATTCACGGATAACATCTTATTTTAATACTCTGTGATCCACATCAATTTTTCAGATCGACACCGCTGTGTAAGAAACATGTCCTTGTACAAAAGTAATAAATATGTGCTTTATCTGAAAAAATAATAAATGTGTTTATGCTTGCGTTTTGCCTATGGGCGGTATGCTGATGCATATATAGACTAAGATGCGTGTCTCATCATATGCGTATAGCCGGGTGAATGGGCTTGTATGTGTCTCCACATGTTTTTGTGTGTGTTTAGACAATGATAGTACCATATGACACGGATTGAAGCTCACAAGCATGAGAGCATGCACACATCTATAAACATGCTGACATACATCCTTTGTGTATTGTGGATTACCTATGTATGTATAGAACTATGCACGTTCCTGTGTGTCATCTGTGTATGTTGTGTGCGATGTCTGTTTTCGATTTGTCTCTACATTAAGGAAATGGTATGTTATATGCACTATATCCCCCCTTGGTCTTTCTCATCACGTTGACTTCTATGTACATGGGTATCACATACATGTCTATCGATTTGCCTCTACATTACGGAAATGGTATGTTATATGCACTATATCCCCCTTCGTCTTTCTCATCACGTTGAGTTATATGTACATGTGTATCTCATACATGTCCATAACTTAGCGAAATAGTCATTCTTTTCGTCATTCTACCTATCTAATGTATGACACATATTGTTCAGCGTAGTATAACCATAATAAATTCCAACTATAGGATTAATGGGTGTCACATAATGTCTCATTCTTTCTATATCTGACTATTGAAGTAGTCACATGTCCGCACCTCAGTGAGGTACTACACTGCATCCACAAATTCCACCACAGTTGTTGCATAGGACATGACATCCTCAACAACCAATTTTCTTACAAGGCCAATTATTTTTATTAAAGTGACTACTCATTTTTCCTTGTCCTTTCTATTCACGTCAAGTAACGCATAAATGAATATTTCCTATTAATCAGTGACTATCTACATTTGAAATCAAAATCTTAGAATAGTCATCATGAATTTAATAATGACGAGTTCGATTTGAGTCATGCACAAAGATTTTTTCAGAACAATAATATTTAATTGCAACCAATACATAAGAGGAAAAATATAAAAATACCATAGTAAAATTTATCAAATTGTGTTTTCACGTGCTTATACACATGTATGTTCACTAGTATATATATAGCTCTTTTGTCACCTGAATTTCGATTATCCTTTGTTTCATCTCCTTTATGCCTTCTAACAGGAGAATCGACTCCTTCTGTAATAAGTAAATTATGGTGATGATGTTGCTATCGTATGAAGTAGACAACCATTTATACAAAGGAGCAAAAAGATATTGTGTGCTATATATAAAAGGCAGACACCCCTGGATGAAATTTAGATGCGTGAATAAGGTATTGTATATGGTTAGATATTTCCTCTCGCAGTCTCTTACTATATGCTATTGATTACTCAAATATCACTATTTTGAAATAACTTGATGTCATATATGTGACATCCTATGATTTCCGCTAATTTGAAATTCCTTTTGTTTATATGGTCTTTCACATTGTGCAAATATTTGTTCTACAAAAGAGACAAATAAAGATTTTGTAGTCTTTAGCTATGCGAGTTGTATGTACCATCTTAGCCAGTACATTCTCTGTCTATGAGCAACCCTGTTAATTGAAAATGTAATTTATACAAAGCAGACACCCCTGGATGAAAATCATACAAGCTAAGAAGGTATGACATATGACTTTACTGTAGTCTTGTGAATCCCTTTGGCGGATTTCTCTTTTGGGCTTTAAATCTATGTATTTCCAACAATATCTTTTGCGATTCTCTTGTGTGGAAACTTACCTGTTGTTAGTCTCGTGAGTCACTTTGGTAGGTAAAAAAATTAGTGCACCAGTCATAATACAGTTTGCACCTTCACTACGATGTGATTTTGTATGCATGTTCCTTAGTACTTACTCGCTTGTTGGTGAAGGCCAAACAACTAAATACACGTATGTACATGCCCCTTCCCATCTCACATGAACATTGTAAAGATATGAGCATGGATTTCACATTGGGCCTACCTTGCATGTCATGTGGTCATAATATTGTGTTTGTTATTGTTGATTGTTTTTCATAATTGCCCACCTTTTCCCTGTAGTAAGATTGTTGATGCCCCTCGTATTGCTGGCCTTTTCTTTAATCATTTAGTCGATCTACACAGGCTTTCCACCACCATAGTTTCCAACCACGATGTCAAAAAAACTAACAGTGTGATTATATGCAATTGATGGTGTATTATGACTAGCATAAATTGGCGTACAATGTTGGTGTTTTTTATAATCACTACTGCATATAAAATTGTGCAAGTCATGATGCCATGATGTCTATACTTTGCAGAAGTTTTTCTTTATTTAGTAGTAACCATAATAACATGTGGAACTAACATTTGTATAATACACTGCTTTTAAATTATACTTACAATACATTGTATTTAATGTGTAATCAATAGTACGCACACATCAAGCAACAATACCAAAATATTATAATATGTAGTTATGAATTATTGAAGATTGCTTCATAGTAATTACAAGATCATGATTAGCTTAAGTCTTCAACTTTCTACAATTACTTCGATTAAACCTAAATAACTGCTCATATAAAAAATGATTTATGTACATTTTCGAAAGTAATTATTTTTTCAGTTTGTGCAGAAAAGAGGACGATGTGCTTGTTTACTAAAGTAAATAACTAGAACAAATCTTTCCTAATAACAATACATTTCTCATTGGCAGGATCACAGAGCTTTGCATCTCCTTAGCTCTCGACCACAACATATCTTTTTCCATTTTTTTTTGCTAATCTTATCTGTGTATCTTCTCCCTCATACACTTTTTCTCTCAACCATCTTTCACGCTCATCTTTTAACTCTAAAAAAGGTGATCAACCCTCCTATTTTTTGAGTTGTCAGGATAAAGGTGTACCCACTTGTCAATTTTTTGGGTCTGCATTCATAAAACAGGTTCTCTTACCTTCTTAACAATGTGGATTCTAATAATCTGATCCTCTAGA
Organism: Alisma plantago-aquatica; assembly: GCA_963693085.1. Classification (NCBI taxonomy): domain Eukaryota; kingdom Viridiplantae; phylum Streptophyta; class Magnoliopsida; order Alismatales; family Alismataceae; genus Alisma; species Alisma plantago-aquatica. The sequence goes on along the minus strand of OY856412.1, from coordinate 869,256,105 downwards.
GAATTCATGTCTTTGCCAAAAGGTTTTGAAAAAAAAACCAAAATGGTACACTTAGACAAAAAAATTGGATATAACACTTCCGTAAAAATATTTCCCAGAATATCCCACTTTGGTGATAAAACGCCACACAAAATGGCATTTTCAAAGTGTCACAGGTAAAAATGCCACAGGATTTGGAGCTTTTAATAATAAAATAAAATAAATAAATAAAAACAAAGTGAAAATGCCAAATGGGTTAGCGCTTTCACTCTTCACGTAAGGGTGAAAACGCCAATCCATTTGGCATTTTTCCTGTATTCACTCGTAAAGCGTCAGTTTAGTTGGCGTTTTATCACAAAAGTGGGCTTTTCTAGGAAATTTTTTTGCAGGGGTGTTATACCCGAAAATATTGTTATCAAAGTGTACCATTTTGGTTTTTTTTCCCAAAGGTTTTTGTTTCCCCGTCTCTTTATCCCTTTTGTATCTTACATGATATGGGAAAGAACTACAAGCATGCATAGATTACCTTCAATGACTGAAGAGCAACATCACTTTATTTAAAGGAGACCACATGACATGTTTTTCTGTTTGGTTGTATTCTATGTGGTATTTATACAAGGCACACACTCCTAGATGAAAGTTATACAAGATAAGAAGCAATTATATATAGTTTTAATGTTTGTCTTTCCAATCTTTCTGGCGGCTTTCTCTTTTATGGTACCCTAGCTATGTATTTCAAATACTCTCTTTTGTGATTTTCTTTTAGGAAATTACATGTTGGTGACGTCGTGGGCCACTTTGGCAGGTAAAAATGTTACTGTTTTAGTCATAAGTGCGAGGTTGGGAGTTTGAATGGAACCTAATTATCTCTTCTGTGAACAACACGATTCAGCATAGATCCTTCTCTGTTGAACATGGGTCGAGCATTTACAATAGAATGAGAGATGGTGGGATTACTGAGCCCAAGATGAAAATGAGAGAGATTCAGCTGATAAGGTGGAGGAAGCCTGACTTGAATAACGTGAAAATGAACCTGACTATAGGAATAAATAAGGGAGAAGATGGGGTATGTAGGAGGTGGGCAGCATGCGTGATCCGAAATCACAATGCAGACGTATGCATGGTGTTCCATGACTGGCTCAAGACATCGGACTTCGTCCTGGCATATGTACAGGCATGCATTGTTGGTCTGAAACTGGCAGGTGATCATATGTTACGAGTTTCATGTATTGAGATTGATGACCAAGAAGTCTATGACATTTTGTGGATGGATGCTATCGAACCATGGAGGACCAAGCCGTTTGTTAGAGAGTTGAGGTCCGAGTTGGCTAGAGCTAGTATTACTGGTTCACTGGTACACAAAGTTGCTAACTCTATACCCAGAGAGATTGGGAGATGGGGGAAAATATTTTTAGAGATGTCAGTTATTATGGATAGAAGGATGATACCAAATAGAATTTGAGGTATGGCTACTTTGGAGAAAAGAGGCTTTCCCTATGTGCACCTGAAGAGGATCGACGCTTGATGAATCATGGATGCTTTTTAGTTGTTTATTTGTCTGGGTTGTGATGTTATATTTTATTTGGTTTTTGGGGGGAACAAACATGTGGACATATAAGCAGGAGTTGTATTTTTTTATGATTTTCTCCCACAAGAGAGGGGTGGGATGAATAGAGAACCCTCTGGATTAACAAAAACAAAGGTCATAGATATATTTGATGCACACCCACTGCAATGTGATGTCGCACACATTACCTTTGAGTGTTCTACTTGCTTGCTGGTGAAATCTAAAAGACTAAATACACATATGTACACACCCCTTCCTGTCTCGCATGAACCTTGTAAAGTCGTAATCAGCTAAGCATGGATTTTATTTTGGGCCTACCCTGCATGTCACGTGGTTATGAACTTATGATATTGTGTTTGTTCTTATCGATGATTTTTTGTGATTGCTCAATATTTCCATTTAGTATGACTGCTGATGCCTCTGGTATTGCTGATCTGTTCTTTAATTATTTAGTCGATCTATACGGACTTCTTACCACTATAGTATCCAACCACCATGTCAAATTTGTTAGCTACTTTATAAAAACACTTGGCTACTCTTGTTTTACAATTAATTTATTTAACCCATATATGTCTTTTTTTCTGTTCTTGGGGTGTCACAATTGTAGTGTGGTTCCCTTGATAAAGGAGTTATAACCCACATATTCAGTTATATTTATTTCTCAATGACAGGGCATGCTTCTTGAATGTTATTTACAAATTAACCTTACTGTTATAGTGTAGAACCTCCAATACATCAGTCACTTTCTAAATTGGATCGACCAACCGAATACCATTGAAAATTATGATCCCTGGTAAATAGTGGAATTATCAATCATGTTGCCTCTCCACGAGGTTCTCCAAAAAACATGGTTCTATATATAATTATAGTAAACAAACACAAACCTATACATCCATAACTTGACAAAAAAAGGTCAGCGCTTGATTATAATTTAGATAAATTTGAAATTCCTTTTATGCATACTTATACAAATATTTATTTTACCAAAAATGCAAATGAAAATTATGTTGGATTTAGCTAGTGCAAGGTCTATCTACCATCTTTGCCAGCACATTATCTTCCTATGACCCTGTAGAATTGCAAATGTTTAATGTAGAATTTTAGGCCCTTCAATTTAGGTAAAAAATTGACTATATGGTATTGATTACTCGACGACTATCACTGTTTTGAAATAACTCAGTCTGTATGTAGTTATCAATTCTAAATGCAGGTCCTTAGATCAATGATATTAATAGTTTGACGTTGTGCTACAAGGTTGAATATAATCATGTATAGCAGCTTCTTTTCCTTAGTAGCAATTTATTTTCTTCCTTAGTAAGGCAGTTTATGCCTTTATATTTAGTTTCTGACTTACTAGTCTGTTTGATCGTTGCTTAATGTTTGGCAAGTATTAAAGATGGAATCCATTTTTGTGCTTCATGGTAATTACCTGATCTGGCACACCACTGGAAAGTTTAGGTTTTTTTTGCTTTATTCTCAAGTGTAACTTCTTGGCATGCATGTCTCTTACTACACTTATGTTGTCCCTGCAAATTCCAAAATGGATACAAAGTCACAATAGCTATTAAAATATTTTTATTACAAATTTAGACTATTTTGAAATTCCTTTTGTGCATATATTCATTGACTCTTTGCAAATATTTGTTATACAAAAAATACAATTGCACCTACATGTTACCTTCTATAGCTGATCCTAATAAGATCTCCTTTATTGTTGACACTATTTACTGTAGGAATAGTGGTGACTGGTGAGTTGTAAGATCTGGCAGTAGGTAAAACTTTTTTCTTAATGGTTTGGCTTTTTCTGATTTTTTATTTCTTTGTTCAAGTTTGTTTGTCCACATTTAAGTTTGGTTGTCTATATATTTGTATGGTATTCTTACGGCCACCATGTTGAGGGTGTGTTAGAGAGTAAAAAACAGTTAAATTCTATTGATCCATTATCCTATATGGTTTAGTGTTGTACCTAATCAAATAATCCTAGATTGGTAAGTATTAAAAGTGGAATAAAATTTTGTATTAGGCATAGTTATCTAGGCTTTTTCCTGGGATCCGCCTAGGCATGCCTAAGCCCCCTAGGCTCTAGGGGGGGCACCTTTAATTGGATGCCTGGGCTTTCATATAACCAAAGTGGATACCTAAGGCCTTTTAGGCAAAAACTAAGACACTTAAGACCAAATTACCATGAATTAGGTCTGAATTTGGTCAAACTATATCAAGTTTAGTTATTTTAAGGAAGAAATTGGTCGGATTTAAGCCAAATTAGATGTAATTTGGGTAGATTCGGTCTGACTTGTGGGGAAATAGGTTTGATTTGGTGAAACATGTCTTATTTTGGGATTGGGTCTGATTTCTACAAATTATGAGTTTATGACTCATTTAGGTCAATGTAGAACAAACTAGGGAAAATTGTGTCTGATTAGGTCATGTTATGCCATAATGGGACTGACTTAGACCAAATTAATGCAGACTAAGCAAAATTAGATCCAATGTAAATATGTTTAGCTTAGGTCATGATGTGTGTGATGAAGTTGAATTTATGATTGGTTAAGATTAGGGATAATCAATACAAATTTATATAATAATTCATATATTTGATTATAGCTAAATGTGTATGCAAAATCATTTATATATATGTAAAATATATACTAACATGATGAATGCCTGGAAGCCCTAGGCCTCCTAGGCTTCCCTTAGGAGGGAAGAACCGCCTAGCCGCCTAGACAAGTCATGTATTATGTGATAATTACCTAATTTTATGAATCCATTCTAGAAGTGGACTGCCATTTCATAAGAGATCAAATAAAAAACAAGAAGATCGTGACTCATGTCAAACTAGAGATCAACTTGTTGATTTATTACCAAGTCATTGGGTCTGGCAGTGTTTCAGACTCTTTGCAATAAGCTGGATACATGATGTGTACGCTCCAGCTTGAGGGGGAGTGTTAAGATACTTATTTTATATCTTATTTTAGTTCATTATTTAATTTTGTTCTTCTACCGGACCACCTATGTAATTGCTCCTATTACATTATTAATAAAGAATAGAAGCACACCACTACTTTTCATGCGGAATTACGGCGCTAACACATGTCTTTCATATTCCAATTGTCTACATTCTTGTTTGACAGGGAAATGATTGATAGATATTATGCATGCATCTTTCCATTGAATCCCCGCTTGTCGCCCTACCTTCCCCATCATTCCCTCTTAGCAAAAAAGTCATTTGTCTCTTTTTTATCCAATAACTCGATTCTCTTAACCCAATTCTCTGATTCTATGTCCTTAATTATCTCAGGGCCCTCTCCCATTTCAATTAATCAAATGCATAAATAGAATTCATTGAACATGTCCTACGATCACACCGCTTTTTTGAAACTCTCAGTATCTCTCTCTCTCTAAATATCTAATTCTCACATTTTAGATCACAATAATAATAAAAAATAATGTAATAAATGATACCACATTCACTCACAGCTTAACATCTTTCTCATGAATTTCTTTGCAAACATATTTTTCAATTGTTAAACCTAACAAATACATTCACATTGACCCTAAACTCTCTTATCATTTTTTGTTCCCTCTATCAATCTTTGCTCTATTACTCTCTCTTCAATGATCTCACATACATGCATCTAAACCAACAAAGTGAATACATAAAAATGAACATATGGTTTGCAAATGACCCCATCATTACTCTTGGTTCTCTCTCTCCCTTTCTCTCACATACGCACACTCCCCTTGTCAATTATAACAATAATTTCTAGCAATCACATAGTCAAATGACTCAACGTCCCAACCAATCACAAATTTTGTTTAGTTTGTATAATAAATATATTGAAATTTGTATTTTGAAGAGGGAAAATATAAAATATCAAAGTAAAATATATCATCTTGTGTTTTCACGTGCTTAGACACATGTATGTTCACTAGTATATATATATATAATACTTCTATCACCTGAATTTCTTATCCTATGTTTCATCTCCTTTCGGCCTTGTAACAGGAGGGGTAACTCCTTCTGTAATAATTAAATTGTGGTTATAATGTTGCTTCTAGATCGTAGGATGTAGACAATCATTTATGCAAAGGAGTAAAAAGATATTGAATGGTATATATAAAAGGCAGACACCCCTGGATGAAATTTATATGTGTCAATAAGGTATTGTGTGTGGTTAAATGTTTCCTCTTCCAGTCTCTCACTATATGCTATTGATTACTCAAATATCATTGTTTTGGAATAACTCAATGTTGTATGTAGCTATTAAGTCAAAATGTAGCGTGCTTAGATCAATAACATTGATAGTTTGATGCTAGCTACATTGCTGAATATATGTGTATCAGCTTCGTCTTTTCCCTAGTCAGGCAATTTATTTTCTTCCTTAGTAAGGCAATTTATATTCTTCCTTAGTAAGGCTATTTATATTCAATTTATGACTTGTTAGGTTCTTTGATCCTTGTACATAGCTTGGCAAGTATGAAAATGGAATGCATTTTTTTATTACATGATAATTACCTCATCTGGAACAGAAGTAGAGATTTTATGTAGTTTTATTTTTTAGTGTAACTTCTTGGCCTACAGGTGTCATAATACACTTCTATTGTCCCTTCTATAAAACAAATATAATTTCATAATAGCGATATATATTTTGGTTATGATTTCAACTAATTTGAAATTCCATTTGTGCATATGCTCTTTTACTTTGTGCAAATATTTGTTGTATAAAAGACGTAAATAAAGATACTGTTGACTTTAGCCGTGCAAGTTGTATGTACCATCTTACCCAGTATATTCTCTGTGTATGACCAACCCTGTTAACTGAAAATGTAATTTATACAAAGCAGACACCCCTGGATGAAATTTATACTAGCTAAGAAGGTATGACATATGGCTTTACTGTAGTCTTGTGAGTCCCTCTGGTGGCTTTCTCTTTTGTGCTTTCAAGCTATGTGTTTCTAACAATATCTTTTATGATTCTCTTGTGTGGAAAATTACTTATTGTTGGTCTCGTTGGTCCTCTGGCGGCTTTCTCTTTTGTGCTTTCAAGCTATGTGTTTCCAACAATATCTTTTATGATTCTCTTGTGTGGAAAATTACTTGCTTTTGGTCTTGTGGGTCTCTTTGGAAGGTAAAAAATTAGTGCACTAGTCATAAATACAGTGATGTGCCTTCACTATGATGTGATGTCGTACACGTGTTCCTTAGTGCTCTACTCACTTGTTGGTGAAGGCCAAACAACTAAATAAATGTATGTACATGCCCCTTCTCGTCTCACATCAACATTGTAAAGATCTGAGCATGAATTTCATGTTGGGCCTACCTTCATGTCATGTGGTCATAATATTGTGTTTGTTATTGGGTATTGTTTTCATATTGCCCACCTTTTCCCTGTAGTAAGATTGTTGATGCCCCTTGAATTGGTGATCTTTTCTTTAATTATTTAGTCGATCTACACAAACTTTCCACCACCATAGTGTCCAACCACAATGTCAATGAAACTGATAGTGTAATTATATGCCATTGATTGTGTATTATGACTAGCATAAACTGGCGTATGACATCAGTGTGTTTGATAATCACTACTTCATATAAAATTGTGCAAGTATGATGACTATACTTTGCAGAAGTTCTTTTTTTAGCAGTAACCATAAAACATGTGGAACTAACATTAGTATGAAACACTACTTTATATGATATTTATACTTAGCATACATTTTATTTCATGAGTAATCATCAGTACCCACACATCAAGCAACAATACAAAAATATTACAGTACATAGTTATCTAAAGTTGAAGACTGCATTATAGTAATGACAAGATTACGATTAAACCTAAACATTTGCTCATGTAAAAAGTGATTTGAGTACGTTTTTTATGGTAATTATTTTTTCTGTTCATGCATAAAAGAGAATGATGGGCTTGTTTGTAAAAGTAGATAACTAGAACAAATCTTTCCTAATAACAATGCATTTCTCATTGGCATGATCACAAAGCTTTGCATCTCCTTATCTCTTTCTCCCACAACAGTTTCCTTCTATTTTTTTGCTAATCTTATCTGTGTGTCTTCTCCCTCAGACACTTTTTCACTCAATCATCTTCCCGGCTTATCTTTTAACTCTCAAAAAGGTGCTTAGCCCTCCTATTTCTTGAGTTGTCACTTGTCAGGATCAGTGTTCAGGAAATTGGTCTGTGCGGCCGCATATGCGGCCGCTTAAGCGGTTCGGACAGGGGACCGCACCGCATATGTCAAAGCAGACAAATAATCGGTCCAAGCCCGATTATGCGGCCGCTTAATCACCGCTTTTCCAAACACACATACATGGAATTGAAGAAATGAAATTTATATGATATTTTTTTGTTTCTAATTAAATATTTATATGATATTGCTGCTCTCTTTCTTCTAATTAATCATTCTATGTTGTCCTTGTATGTAATTGTTCAATGTGATATATAATTATATATGACTGATATATAAATATACATAGATATATTAATTTATTAAAAAATTCAAAACCGCATATACTCCCGCATACCGCATATACTCTATCCAGTGCTCCATCCGCCCGTACACCGAATAACGCTTTTCTGAACACTGGTAAGGATATAGGGGTTCCCACCTGTCATTTTTTGGGTCTACACTCATAAAGTAGGTTCTCTTACCTTCTTCTTAACAATGTGGATTCTAACAATCTGGTCCTCTAGAGAACTCAGGTCTTTGCCACAATGTTTTTGTCTCCACCTGTCTCTTTATGATCCCTTTTGTGTTTGTACATGATATGGGAAAGAACTACAAACATGCATGGATTACTTTTAACCACTTAAGAATGACACATCACTTTATTTAATAAAGACCTCATGGCACAATTTTCTATTTTATGTATTATGTGTGGTATTTATACAAGGCACACACTCCTAGGTGAAAATTATACAAGCTAAGAAGTGATTATATATGGTTTTACTCTTTTGTCTTTCCAATCCCTCCAGTGGATTTCTCTTGTGTGGTACCCAAGCTATGTATTTCGAACACCTCTCTTTTGTGATTTTCTTTTGGGAAATTACATGCTGGTGACCTCGAAGGCCACTTTGGTAGGTAAAAAGGTTACTGATTTAGTTATAAATATGTTTGATGCGCGCTCACTATGATGTGATGTCACACACATTGCTCTAAGTGTGCTACTTGTTTGCTGGTGAAAGCTAAACGAGTAAATACACGTCTATACATGCCCCTTCCCATCTGGCATGAACCTTTAAAAGACCTAATCAAGTAAGCATGGATTTTATTTTGGACTTACGTTGCATGTCACATGGTTATGATATTGTGTTTGTTCTTGTCGATTGTTTTTCATGATTGCCCACTATTTCCATATAGTATGACTACTGTTTCCTCTGGTATTGCCGGTCTGTTCTATAATTGTTTAGTCGAATTATACACACTTCCTACCACCATAGTGTCCAACCATAATGTCTAATTTGTTAACTACTTTAGGAAGACATTTGACTACTCTTGTATTACAATTATTTTAGTTAACCCATATCTATTTCATTTTTTTTTTATTTTCTGTTGTCTTGGAGTCATAATTGTGACGTGGTTCCCTTGATAAAAAAAGTTATAACCCGTATTCGGTTATATTTATTCCTGAAAGACAGGGCATGCTTCTTAAATTTATTACAAACTAACCTTACTATTATAGTGTAAAACCTCCCAACACATCAGTCACTTTACAAATTGGATCGACAAACCCAATACCATTGAAATTTATAATGCCTTGTGATTAGTGGAACTTCCAATCATGTTGCCTTTGCACGATGTTCTCCAAAAATCATGGTTCTATATTTGATTATAGTAAACAAACACAAATCTATTATCATCATCCATAACTTCAAAAAAAAAAGGTCAGTGCCTGATTCTAATTTAGATAAATTTGAAATTCCTTGTGTATACTTTTACAAATATTTATTTTTACCAAAACTGCAAATGAAAATTATGTTGGCTTTAGCTAGTGCAAGGTGTATCTACCATCGGTGCCAGCGCATTCTATTCCTATGACCCTATAGAAAATCAAATGTTCTATGTGGATTTGTAGGCCTTTGAATTTCAGGAAAAAAATGACTAACTATATGCTATTGTTTACGAATGACTATCACAATTTTGAAATAACTCAATTTGTATGTAGCTATCAAATCTAAATGTAGTGTGCTTAGATCAATAAGATTAATACTTTGACGTTGTGCTACATGGTTGATCTCCTTTTCCTTAGTCAGGAAATTTATTCTTAGTAAGGTAATTTATTCCTTTACTTAGTTTTTGACTTATTAGGTTGTTTAAACTTCTGCAAGTATTAAAAATGGAATGCATTTTTTGTACATCATGGCAATCACCTGGTCTGGCACACCGCTGGAAAGTTTAGGTCTTTTTACTTTATTCGCAAGTGTAACTTCTTGGCATGTAGGTCTCTTAGTACACTTCTGCTGTCCCTGCAAATTATAAAACGGATGCAAAGTCATAATAGCTATTATAATATTCTGATTACAAATCTAGACTATTTTTAAATTTATCTTTTACTCTGCAATTATTTGTTATAGAAAAGATACAACTGCACCTACATGTTATTTTCTACTGCTGATCCAAATAAGATCTCCTTAAATGTTGGCATTATTTACTTTAGGAATAGTGGTGAATGTGAGTTGTGAGATTTGGTAGTAGCTAACACTTTTTCTTAGTGGTTTGGTTTCTTCTGATTTTCCATTTCTTTGTCCAAGTTTGTTTGTCTACATTCAAGTTCGGTTGTTTGTATATTCATTTGGAATTCTTCCGGACGCCTTCTTGAGGGTTTGTTAGAGAGTAAAAACAGTTAAATCTTATTGATCCATTTTCCCATGTAGTTTAGGGTTATACCTAATCAAATAATCCTTGCTTGGTAAGTATTAAATGTGGAATATATTTTTGTATTACGTGGTTTTATTAATCCATTCTCAAAGTGGACTGTCATTTCATAAGAAATCAAATCAAGAATAAGAAGATCGTGGCTCATGTCAAAAAGGAATTTATGCACTGCTTATTAGTAGTGTATCCAAATGAGAGCATGCATGATTTTAGATTTAAGAAAAGAGCAAAAATATGTTGTCTTATTTACAGAAGGCTGATGCCCCTGGATGAAATTTTTACAAGGCATGAAGGTATTGTATATAGTCGTACTGTGCCGTCATAATTATAGGATATTCATTTGAACTATTGTATATAGTTTTATTATTAAAAACAAGACTTCAAAACAGTGTTGTTTACCTATGTTTTACTATTATTTTTGATCCCCATTCTCAGAATCTGACTTCCGCGCCAAGCTGGCAACAGTCTCCCACTCTTCTTACGGGAACTCCACTTGTCATCTTTTGGTACGATGCTCTTGCTGGCAGCAGCCAGTGTGTGACTCTGCATCAAATCGACATCATCTATGTCGAGCAGTCTGCGGTGTGCTTTAGGCGCACGTCTTCCTGTGTCACTTTTCCAGACAGCGCCTCTCATCCCAGAAATGGAGCTTTGATTTACAACAACTTTTGTCACATCGAAACCACTGTGTGACGTTGTATGACGCTTCACACTCAGCAACTTTCCTCTGCGATTCTTGGGAGTGCGTCTTTCGAAGGAGTTGTTGCGTCGTCAACAGGCTTGAAGCTCTGGTTTGCGGCAGACGAAATGTGACTACAGGTCAAATCGTCACCGCCGCGCAGATCTCCAGGGGAAGTCATGCCATCATCCTTTGTAGACTGACTCTGCGTCAAATCGACATCATGTATGGTGTCTAGCTTCTCATCGATTGAGCTTGACAACATTCTTCTGCGATTCTTAGGAGCGTGTTTCCTATGGCATCAACTAGCATGAAGCTCTGATTCTGGCTTGGGGAAGATGAATTCTTTCTCTAGGTCAAATCTACATCGCCGCAATCGTTCGGCGGCAACTCTCTCCGGCTCTTGGCCGCAGTCGAATGATGTCGCGTCAAATCTACTTTGTCACTGACGTCTGGCTTCTCGGCTCGCGACTTGCTCCGACGTTTTTTGGGCGTACGTCCTCTTGTGGCACTGTAGTCGTATTGACGCCACTGTAGTCGTGGAGCTGCAGCCCTCTCCGGCAATGCTTGGGAGCATGATTCCCTAGGGCACAGTTGCTGTAATCAGACATCTCGACAGCCAGCAGTGGGGGAGACTTTCGAGGCTGCAGTTGCAGTCTGACTTTGGGCACGTTTGGTTTATAGGGTTTCGTTGGATTTTAATAAGTCCTGCATTATCTGAGTCTGGGATCAAAGTCAACCGCAGATTTTGGAAATTTAACAAATTAGATTTTAGGTTTGGGTCTGCCTGCACTGAAAATGGTGTGAGTGAGTCCAGCACCCAGCTGGATCTCGACGTCCCATGATTTTCAGATGTAAATTATTCTCCCGCAATACTTCTATCAGCAAAACTCCTGCATTGGCTCAATAATCCTACTCCAGCATTCGCTCCATTATCTGGCGGGTGTGAGTGAGCCCAGCACCCAGCTGGATCTCGGCATCCCACGATTTTCAGATGTAAATTATTCTCCCGCAATTCTTCTATCAGCAAACCTCCTGCATTCACTCAATAATCCTACTCCAGCTAATCAAACGTAAGATTTTGTTTGGAGATACAAATGCGATCCAATCCCTTAATATACAGAAAACCAAACGTCCCCTTTGTGTCAAAACCACTTCATTATATTGGAAGTTTGTGTCAAAACCACTTACTTCATTATATTTACCCGCTTTACTCGTGGCGGTTATGTAGCTAATATTTTTGCAACACCTTTTCCGTATGAAGCGGAGTTTGTTCTATTTTCGGTTCGGCACTTTTTTGTACTTGAGTATTTCCTAATAAATATAATAGTGACTTTCCGTACCGTTCTGTTGTTTGCAGAGGCGTATGTACCATTCTGGTGGTTGGGAGTCTCTGTATTTGAATATAGCTTGACCTGTTTAATAATGAGTGCTATTTTGCACTCATTCACGGATAACATCTTATTTTAATACTCTGTGATCCACATCCTTTTTTCAGATCGACACCGCTGTGTAAGAAACATGTGCTTATACAAAAGTAATAAATATGTGCTTATCTGAAAAAATAATAAATGTGATTATGCTTGCGTTTTGCCTATGGGCGGTATGCTTATGCATATATACTGTACACCTAAGATGCGTGTCTCATCATATGCGTATAGCCGGGTGAATGGGCTTGTATGTGTCTGCACATTTTTTTTTTGTGTGTTTAGACGATGATAGTACCATATGACACGGATTGAAGCTCATAAGAGCATGCACACATCTATAAACATGCTGACATACATCTCTGTGTATTGTGGATTACCTATGTATGTATAGAACTATGCACGTTCCTGAGTGTCATCTGTGTATGTTGTGTGCGATGTCTGTTTTCGATTTGCCTCTACATTAAGGAAATGGTATGTTAGATGTACTATATCCCCTCTTGGTCTTTCTCATCACGTTGACTTCTATGTACATGCGTACGTATCCCATACATGTCCATCGATTTGCCTCTACATTAAGGAAATGGTATGTTATATGCACTATATCCCCCTTCAGTCTTTCTCATCACGTTGAGTTCTATGTACATGCGTATCCCATACATGTCCGTAACTTAGCGAAATAGTCATTCTTTTCGTCATTCTACTTATCTAATGTACGACACATATTGTTCAGCGTAGTATAACCATCATAAATTCCAACTATAGGATTAATGGGTGTCACATAATGTCTCATTCTTTCTATATCTGACTAGCGAAGTAGTCACATGTCCGCACCTCAGTGAGGTACTACACTGCACCTACAAATTCCACCACAGTGGATGCCTAGGACATGATATCCTCAACAACTAATTTTCTTACAAGGCGAATTATTTTTATTAAAGTGACTACTCATTTCCCCTTGCCCTTTCTATTCACGTCAAGTTACACGTAAATGAATATTTCCTATTAATAAGTGATTATCTACATTTGAAATCAAAATCTTAGAATAGTCATCATGAATTTAATAATGACGAGTTTGATTTGAGTCATTCACAAATATGTTCTCAAAATAATAATATTTAATTGCATCCAATACATAAGAGGGAAAATATAAAAATACCATAGTAAAATTTATCAGATTTTGTTTTCATGTGCTTAGATACATGTATGTTCACTAGTATATATATAGCTCTTTTGTCACCTGAGTTTCACTTATTCGTTGTTTCATCTCCTTTCTGCCTTCTAACAGGAGAATCGACTCCTTCTATAATAAGTAAATTGTGGTGATGATGTTGCTATCGTATGAAGTAGACAATTATTTATACAAAGAAGGATCAAAGAGATGTCGTGTGGTATATATAAAAGGCAGACACCCCTGGATGAAATTTATATGCGTCAATAAGGTATTGTATATGGTTAAATATTTCCTCTTGTAGTCTCTCACTATATGCTATTGATTACTCAAATATCACTGTTTTGAAATAACTCGATGTTGTACACGTGACATCCTGTGATTTCAGCTAATTTGAAATTCCTTTTGTGCATATGGTCTTTCACATTGTGCAAATATTTGTTCTACAAAAGAGATAAAGAAAGATTCTGTAGGCTTTAGCTATGCGAGTTGTATGTACCATCTTAGCCAGTACATTCTCTGTCTATGACCCATCCTGTTAATTGAAAATGCAATTTATAAAAAGCAGACACCCCTGGATGAAAATTATACAAGCTAAGAAAGTATGACATATGACTTTATTGTAGTCTTGTGAATCCCTCTGGCAGCTTTCTCTTTTGGGCTTTAAATCTATGTATTTCCAACAATATCTTTTGTGATTCTCTTGTGTGGAAACTTACCTGTTGTTAGTCTCGTGGGTCACTTTGGTAGGTAAAAAAGTTAGTGCACTAGTCATAATACAGTTTGCACCTTCACTATGATGTGATTTCGTATGCATGTTCCTTAGTACTCTACTCGCTTGTTGGTGAAGGCCAAACAACTAAATACACATATGTACATTCCCCTTCCCATCTCACATGAACATTGTAAAGATCTGAGCATGGATTTCATGTTGGGCCTGCCTTGCATGTCATGTGGTCATAATATTGTGTTTGTTATTGTTGATTGTTTTTCATAATTGCCCACCTTTTCCCTGTAGTAAGATTGATGATGCCCCTCGTGTTGCTAGTCTTTTTTTAATTATTTAGTCGATCTACACAGACTTTCTACCACCATAGTGTCCAACCACGATGTCAGAAAAACTGACAGTGTGATTATATGTCGTTGATGGCGTATTATGACTAACATAAATTGGCGTACAATGTTGGTGTTTTTGATAATCACTACTGCATATAAAATTGTGCAAGTCATGATGCCATGATGTCTATACTTTGCAGAATTTGTTCTTTATTTAGCAGTAACAATAATAACATGTGGAACTAACATTTGTATAAAACACTACTTTTAAATTATACTTACAATACATTGTATTTAATGTGTAATCAATAGTACGCACACATCAAGCAAAAATACCAAAATATTACAGTATGTAGTTATGAATTGTTGAAGGCTGCTTCGTAGTAATTACAAGATCATGATTAGCTTCAGTCTTCAACTTTCTATAATTACTTCGATTAAACCTAAATAACTGCTCATATAAAAAAATGATTTATGTACATTTTCAATGGTATTTTTTTTTTCAATTCGTGCAGAAAAGAGGACGATGTGGTTGTTTACTAAAGTAAATAACTAGAACAAATCTTTCCTAATAATAATACATTTCTCATTGGCAGGATCACAGAGCTTTGTATCTCCTTAGCTCTCGACTACAACATATCATTTTCTATTTTTTGCTAATCTTATCTGTGTATCTTCTCCCTCAGACACTTCTTCTCTCAACCATCTTTCACGCTCATCTTTTAACTCTCAAAAAGGTGATCAACCCTCATGTTTTTTGAGTTGTCAGGATAAAGGGGTTCCCACTTGTCAATTTTTTGAGTCTACATTCATAAAGCAGGTTCTCTTACCTTCTTAACAATGTGGATTCTAACAATCTAATCCTCTAGATAATTCAGGTCTTTGCCAAAAGGTTTTGGAAAAAAATCAAAACGGTACACTTTGACAAAAATATTTTTGGGTATAGCACTTCCGTAAAAATATTTCCCAGAATAGCCCACTTTGGTGATAAAACGCCACACAAAATGGCATTTTCAAAGTGCTGCAGGAAAAAATGCCATAAGATTTGGAGCTTTTAATAAAAAATTTAAAAAAATAAATAAAAACAAAGTGAAAACGCCAAATGGGTTGGCGCTTTCACTCTTCACGTAAGGGTGAAAATGCCAATCCATTTGGTGCTTTCACTTTGTTCTTTTTTTTCAATTTTTAATTAAAAGCTCCAAATCTTTTGGCATTTTTCCTGTATTCACTCGTAAAGCGTCAGTTTAGTTGGCGTTTTATCACAAAAGTGGGCTTTTCTGGGAAATATTTTTACAGAGGCGTTATACCCAGAAATATTTTTATCAAAGTGTACTATTTTGGTTTTATTCCCAAAGGTTTTTGTTTCCCCGTCTCTTTATCCCTTTTGTATTTTACATGATATGGGAAAGAACAACAAGAATGCATGGATTACCTTCAACGACTGAAGAGCGACATCACTTTATTTAAAGGAGACCACATGACATGTTTTTCTATTTGGTTGTATTCTATGTGGTATTTATACAAGGCACACGCTCCTAGATGAAAGTTATACAAGATAAGAAGCAATTATATATAGTTTTACTATTTTGTCTTTCCAATCCTTCCAACGGCTTTCTCTTTTGTTGTACCCAAGCTATGTATTTCAAATACTCTCTTTTGTGATTTTCTTTTGGGAAATTACATGTTGGTGACCTCGTGGGCCACTTTGGCAGGTAAAAATGTTACTGCTTTAGTCATAGATATATTTGATGCACACCCACTGTGATGTGATGTCATGCACATTACCTCTAAGTGTTCTACTTTCTTACTGGTGAAAGCTAAAAGACTAAATACACGTCTGTACACACCCCTTCCTGTCTCGCATGAACCTTGTAAAGTTGTAATCAGCTAAGCATGGATTTTATTTTGGGCCTACCCTTCATGTCACGTGGTTATGAACTTATGATATTGTGTTTGTTCTTGTCGATGATTTTTTGTAATTGCTCACTATTTCCATGTAGTATGATTGTTGATGCCTCTGGTATTGCTGGTCTATTCTTTAATTATTTATTCGATCTATACAGACTTCCTACCACTATAGTGTCCAACCACCATGTCAAATTTGTTAGCTACTTTATAAAGACACTTGGCTACTCTTGTTTTACAATTAATTTAGTTAACCCATATGTCTTATTTTTATTTTTATTTTCTACTTTCTTGGGGTGTCACAATTGTAGCGCGGTTCCCTTTATAAAGGAGTTATAACTCGCATATTCAGTTATATTTATTTCTCAATGACAGTACATGCTTCTTGAATTTTATTTACAAATTAACCTTACTGTTATAGTGTAGAACCTCCAATACAACAATCACTTTCTAAATTCGATTGACCAACCCTATACCATTAAAATTTGTAATGCCTTATAAATAGTGGAATTATCAATCATGTTGCCTCTCCATGAGGTTCTCCAAAAAATATGGTTCTATATATGATTATAGTAAACAAACACAAACCTATACATCCATAACTTAACAAAAAAAGGTCAGCGCCTGATTATAATTTAGATAAATTTGAAATTCCTTTTGTGCATACTTATACAAATATTTATTTTACCAAAAATGCAAATGAAAATTTTGTTGGCTTTAGCTAGTGCAAGGTCTATCTACCATCTTTTCCAGTACATTCTCTTACTATGACCCTGTAGAATTGCAAATGTTCTATGCAGATTTGTAGACCCTTCAATTTAGGAAAAAAATTTGACTATATGGTATTGATTACTCGACGGCTATCACTGTTTTGAAATAACTCACTGTGTATGTAGTTATTAAATATAAATACAGGTCCTTAGATCAATTATATTAATAGTTTGATGTTGTGCTACATGGTTGAATATAATCATGTATAGCAACTGCTTTTCCTTAGTAGTAATTTATTTTCTTCCTTAGCAAGGCAATTTATGCCTTTATATTTAGTTTCTAACTTACTAGGTTGTTTGATCCTTGCTTAATGTTTGGCAAGTATTAAAGATGGAATCCAATTTTGTACTTCATGGTAATTACCTGATCTGGCACACCGCTGGAAAGTTTAGGTTTTTTTGCTTTATTCTCAAGTGTAACTTCTTGGCATGTAGGTCTCTTACTTCACTTCTGTTGTCCCTACAAATTCCAAAACAGATACAAAGTCACAATAGCTATTAAAATATTCTGATTACAAATTTAGACTATTATGAAATTCCTTTTGTGCATATATTCATTGACTCTTTGCAAATATTTGTTATACAAAAGATACAATTGCACCTACATGTTACCTTCTATAGCTGATTGACGTGTATTTTACTACGCGCTAAAACGCAAGTATACGCATCGAGTAATATAGGCCTTGTGAGGCCCGAGTCGAACTCAGGGATACGTGAATTATTGGAGACTTCTACTAACTAATCGCAATCAGCTAGACCGATTAACAAAGTAGGGTTTTGTGTTCAAATTAAAAAGAAAATAAAAATCAAACAAAGAAAACAATCGATTAAAGGTTAATTTAATCAATTCAAAGGGATATCTTTAGGATGGCGGTTTCACCGCGGGTCAACATTGTATTAGGTTTTATATAATTCCTCACACATCTCTCTCTATCCGGGTAGTGGCCTGAAAACAGAATTACCCACTGTCGTGGTGTAATTCACTACTTAGATTTAGGTTGATTCCACCGTCGTAGTAATCATTCCCCTAAACTAAGTGCATTATAAACGGTCTCTCAGTTCCCACCATTAATTTTACAACTCCTTTGTCAAGGGTTTTATTGATTAATGTAAAATTCGTCTCTTTTCAACCGTTAATCCTTCTGTCAAAGTGATTAAGGGTGTTAAATTATTATTATGGTGATCAAGCATAACAATAGAAATGGAGAAAACGAATCTATACCACAGATTTGAGAGAAAAATATGAATTATTGATATAAAAATGTCATACAATGCATTCCCGGGCTACTCCCGGTCCTAAAGATTGAGGGTTTTAGCCTCTCATGTTCATCTCACACGAATACATGGTAGAAATTGGGGAATTCATAAGAAAAACGGGAAATAAATGGGAAAACCCTTGAACGGAGAAGAACCGGTGGATCCTTGGCGTAGAACACGAGCTTCCCCCGCCTGTCGGTGGTGGAAATCGTCTTCGAAAGCGTCCGAATCACCCAGGATGAGCTTCTCGGCCTCCGTTCTCCTTTCTCTCCTCCTCGGCACTCGTGCAATCCAAAAATGAGATCATCCTCTTGTCTGGGCGGCTGTCATTAGGTATAAGTCCCTAATTAGGTCGTCAAATAACAACAACCGTCCGATCGAGATCAAAACAAATCCAACGCATATCTGCCGGCGTCGATACCATCGACGCGGGTCGATGGTATCGACCCGGCGGATTAGCGGCAGCTTTCCTTTCTTTTATTCTGAGCGCCTGTGGTGATCTCGATACCATCGACTTGTGTGTCGATGGTATCGACTCCTTTAGCGTCGGTTGTTGTCGTTTAGCGACGCTGTAGCTCCCCTTGTGTCGATGGCATCGACTTGGGTCGATGGTATCGATAGTTTCCTCACCAGCAACTTGAAGGGATCTCGATACCATCGACTTAAGTGTCGATGGTATCGACTCTGTATTGCTCCTCTCGGCTGACAACCTGTGGCTTGGTCGATGGTATCGACTTCCGTCGATGGTATCGACGGAAGCAGATACTTGTTTTTCCTGAAATTTCACAACAAGACCAAGTAAATCCACACAATTTATAATAAGATGATAAATAATGCTCAAAATAGTAAAACAAAGGAGATTTGATATAAAATGATAGCAAAGACCAAATAAAGTGAATTATGCAATAATATCCATAAAAAATGAGTAATTAAGGCACAAAACACATATGAAATAGGTCTCTAAATGCGACTCAAAATCATCGCATCAAACTCCCCTAAGCTTAAACATTGCTCGCCCTCGAGCAACTAATCCTTAGAATAGAATTGCAGATGTCAACTAACAATCAATACATCACCCCACATTCCACATGACTCCCACTGAACGTTCTCAAACCGACCTTTCCTAATCACAGAACAGTAATTACCCTACAGGCGACAATAATCATCAATAAAAGAATTTATCCTTCAAACCGATGAACACTATCACATAAGGCAGTTAACATAATAAAATTTGCCGATTCATCATTAGTGCATCTTGTGATCGCCTACACTACGTTGCTCACCCTAACTACCATCTACATGGAAGCAGTTCTCCTGATAAACATGAGTGAGGAGAAAATCACGGTGGCCTACCAATCCGAGCAACGGGTGGATGGAATGGGTGGTTCATGGAAGAATTTGGAAGTATTACACAGTTTCAAAATGCATACAACAAAATGCCCTAAATGATGCAAATGCACATTGAAAATGCCCTAATGCTTAAAATTGGGTGGAATGATGCATGCACTAACCTTCCACCTCAAAAAGAGATAGAAATCTAATTAAGCCACATCATGTACTCAGTTTCCTTGTTATGTAAGTGATATCATTTTCCTTTCTCCCTCTTATTCCATTTCCTTCTAAATTCTCTTTTTTTTTCTTTCTTTCAAATTTTTTTTTCTTTTCCTCTTAGCCCACATATCCATAATTGCTCAGAGATACATGTGTTAGGCTATTTTCTTCATGATTGGAAATCTTTGTACTATTTCGAGGGTATGGGACAATTTAGATCACTTTTCAAGACAAACTGAGGTACATGGTGTACTTATGCATGAAAATCATGAAAGTTATGAGTGCAACTACATGACATGCACCTAAAGGTAATGTGCATGAATCACTATATTTTTTTTCATTTTATGCAAAGATATGAAAATAACAATGCAAATCCTATCTACATGCTATGCACGCAAGAAGGAATTAAAACTGTACTTTACTTCCAATTCTTTGGTAGATTATGGAAAAATATGAAGTGGAATGATCACAAGAATAAGTTACTGAACCTTAGAAAAATATCATGTGTCCCTCCTTACTGACATGTGTGGTAGTTCAAAGGGTTCTTTCTCATATATCTAATTAAGGTCTCATTACCATTTGATTAGGTTAGGCTCAAACAACCGTTACTATCCACTTTTCATGAGTCAATGGGGGTGTAGGTGTGACATATTGCTTCAAGGTTGACATAATCAATCATTTTCATAGGACAAGTTTCCCAAGGACAACCAAGTTAAGCTATCCAAAAGACACAAAATTAAATTTTTTTAAAATCCCTTAAATTTCCCATGAAAACAGCGAGATGACAATTTTTAAGACATCCACAATTACACTAGATAGATGTGGATCCTAAACAAACACTAAAATAAGCAGAAACTAAAAACAACTAAAGAAAAGATAAAAGATAGAGCTGTTCCGGCCACCCCCCTAAGCTTGAATTCGACTATGGCCTCATAGTCAAAAACCAACTTAAGGGTGGAACAGTGATACCCTGATCAATCTTGCGGAGGCGGCGGTGGATATTGCGGTGCCGTAGGATCCCAAGACGGGTACTCCCCCTGGAAGCTTGGATCATATTGGGTCCTCGGCGGAGGTTGTGGATAGCCTCCAAAGTAGTCTTGACTCCAGTAATGGTCAAAGAAGGGCTCCTGTTGCGTCTCTATCCGCTGCAACTGGGTGTGCATGTGCTCTTGGTTGGCGAGGATGAGCCGCTCGTTCTCGAACATAGCCCGTTGGTTGTCAAGTACCCGGCTCGTAGTCTCATGAATGCCGGTATACATACCCATGTGCTGCTGCTGAGTCTGCTGGATGTCCTGCAGCATGGTGTACATCCCCTGCATGGAATAGGGATCCGTGGTTGGCTGCTCGTACTGTGGTGATGGCGGCGGGGGCTGAGATGATGAAGATGCACCCGGATGCATCCTAGGACGCTTCCGTGGTGCCACACGTGCTCGAAGAGGTGTGAAAGCCTCCTCTTCCTCTGCAGCCTCGCCTTCTTGCTCGTCACCACCGCCGTCTTCCTCGGAGGACTCGATGGCTATGATTGGCCACCGGAAGTGCTGCTTGCCCTCTATGTTGAATACGTCGTCCGGTAGGGAGCTCTACTGATAAGCTTGGTTGACGTGGCAATGAGCGTACGCCAACCCGTCCCGGAAAAGAATAAGGTTTGAACGGTGCAAGTGTTGCACGTTCACCTTGCTCCTCGTAGAAATCGGAGTCATGGACTGAAGATTCAGCCCCAAGTAAAGCGCCAACTTGGTGACAAGACCACCAAAATGAATTGGAGACCTCCTTGTACTCCTTTTCACCGCCAGGACGCGCTGTAGCCAGAACGCCCCCCAGTTGCACTCTTGACGTTTCAGGAGTGCGTAGAGAAAGAACAGGTCACTCTCTTGAAACTTGCTCAAAGCAAGATCGCTTCGAGCGAAGAAAGTCAAGCTCAACATCCTATGCAGGACCCGGACGAACGGGTGCTCAAAATCCGCTACCGCTGCATTATGGTAGCTCACAGTCTTTCCTGCCGGTACTATAACTAGCTCGGCGAAGATTTGGTCGTAGTCGGTGCGGGCGTCGGGACGTCGGTGATCGTTGCGGCTGTGGTTCCAGTTGAAGATGTCGTTGAACTGCTTCAACGTGATGTTGTAATTGTTGTTGAAGAGTCGGAAGGACACCCTTCCCCTGATCCACGTCTGGTCCGATGGTACCACGTCATTTGGTACGATGCAGATATCAAGAGACGCCATGAACTCAGCCACCAGTTCCTTGTATGTGGGCCATTCGCCGAAAAACGGCTGCCCATCCGCATGACAGTCGATCTCATAAAGGCGATTGGTGTGCCGCGCTTGCCCGGCCAACACATAGGCCAAGTTGGCCTCGAACCCCAGCTCCTGGATCATGCCCCGGTCCACATACCGGGTGGGCTCGAACTTTCGCTTCATAATATCCTCGTAGACCTTCCTCACATCCATGTTGGCATGAATTAGGCGTGGACGAGGGATGGAAGCGGGTGGGGGAGGAACAAACTCCTCGATCTCCATAGGGTGAGCACTTGAGGACGACGCTCTGGAGGGGTGCACCATGGTTGCGAGAAAAGATGGGATTAGAAGAAAAGAGCTCGGTGAAGATGGAGAAGAAATTCTCTGCTCGATGAAGATCTCCGCTCGATGATGCTTCTCTGCAGTCTTGGAGGGCTCGGGGGAGTGCTCGGCGCAAAGGAGGATACTTGCTCTGAAGGTGTGACGTCAAGTGACGTTGCAAGTCCCCTTAAATAGGCTTGATCGGCGCCCCTGTTGACCCATCGATACCATCGACGCGGGTCGATGGTATCGACACATCTCACGGGTATCCGCCCCCCCCCTCGCGAGTATCGACGGCTGACGTTTGCTGGATCGAGAAACCCGGATTGCTGACGGGTTGATACCATCGACGGAAATCGATGGTATCGACGCAACACCCAGATCGCTGACGTGGCTGTTGCGATCGTCGTCGATGTCTGTGTGCAGATCGGTGACATGTCCGTCGATACCATTGACGGGTGTCGATGGTATCGACTAGCTTTTATTGCGACACTGCCATTTTGTTGCATTCAACCTGTGATGATGTCGATACCATCGACGAGGCCGTCGATGGTATCGAGTTGACTGAGCAAAATTCATCTGAATATCTCCAGAGATCTCGATGGTATCGACTGGGGTGTCGATACCATCGACACTTTTATTGCGACCTGTCTGTGACCATGTCGATACCATCGACGGGGGTGTCGATAGTATCGACGCAGTGCGATTTCTGCTGGTGTCAACCTGAACCCATGTTGATACCATCGACGGGTGTGTCGATGGTATCGACCCTGCCTGTGCCTGCACATTCAACAAACGGATCAAGGTATCATTTTTAAACTAAAATTCAAACGAAATAAAAGCAATCTATGACTAAAATTAAACTATCCTAGTGTACCGATGGTTGGGTTGCCTCCCAACAAGCGCCCTTGTTTAGCGTCTTAGGCTAGACGTCTTCCCTCCATCTCATTCATGCACAAGTGAAATGAGTTTGACCTCATTCACTTTCCTCTTGTAATTCTCACCAAAATACAACTTTAAGCGTTGCCCGTTCACCAAGAATGTGGCATCTCCATCACGCACGAGAATCGCTCCGTGCGGTTTCACCTCCTCCACAATGAAGGGTCCACTCCACCGGGATTTCAGCTTCCCGGGATGCAGTTTGAGACGGGAGTTAAACAATAGAACGTTGTCTCCCTTCTTGAACGTGCGCATCTCAATATGGAGATCGTGTATCAGCTTTGTGCGCTCTTTGTAGATGCAGGCATTCTCATATGCCGTCATGCGTAGCTCATCCAATTCATTCAATTCAAACATCCGTTTTCTCCCGGCCTCATCATAGCGCAAGTTCAGCCTTCTTAGCGCCCAATGGGCCTTGTGCTCTAATTCCACTAGAAGATGGCAAGCCCGGCCGTACGCCAACCTAAAAGGCGTGGTGCCTATAGGTGTTTTGTACGCCGTTCGATAAGCCCAAAGTGCGTCCGATAGAAGTACACTCCAATTCTT
The DNA here is from genome assembly GCA_963693085.1 of Alisma plantago-aquatica. NCBI lineage: Eukaryota > Viridiplantae > Streptophyta > Magnoliopsida > Alismatales > Alismataceae > Alisma > Alisma plantago-aquatica. The sequence continues at coordinate 869,231,817 of OY856412.1, read as the reverse complement.
CCTTGTGGATGCTACGGTCCTTTCTAAAATCTTCTTGATTTCTCTATTTGATACCTCCACTTGTCCTTGCGTCTGTGGATGATATGGGGTGCCGATGTTGTGCTTGACCCCATATTTCTTTAAAAGTGTCGCGAATTTCTGATTTCGAAAATGTGTGCCTCCGTCACTTATGATCATTCGGGGAATCCCGAACCTGTAGAAAATGTTCTCTTTGACAAACCTGCACACTACGTTCGAATCATTAGTTCTTGTGGGGATTGCCTCCACCCACTTCGACACATAATCTACAGCAAGTAAGATATAAAGATTTGAATTTGAGGACTCAAAGGGTCCCATGAAGTCAATGCCCCATAAATCAAATACCTCAACTTCCTGAAATACATTCAGGGGCATTTCCTGTCTCCTTGAGATATTACCTGCGCGCTGGCACGGGTCACATTGCCTAACAAAATTATAGGCATCCCAGAACAAAGTGGGCCAATAAAGGCCGCTTTCCAACACCTTGGCTGCTGTCCGTGAGCTAGCATGGTGTCCTCCTGTAGGCGACGCATGACAGTGGTAGAGAACACTCTCGTACTCCACCTCCGGCACGCACCTGCGAAGAATACCATCCCTGCACTGCTTCAAGAGAATCAGGTCATCCCAAAAATAATATCTCAATGAATGAAAGAATTTCTTTTTCTCTTGATAGGACCAATCCTCCGGGATGATCCCGCAAGCCAAATAATTCACAATTTCCGCAAACCATGGTTCTTTAGAATCAATTTTTAAAAGTTGCTCATCGGGAAAGGTCTCGGTAATGGGTATGTGCAAACCTTGTTCATCAACCCTCTCTAACCTAGACAAGTGGTCAGCCACTGCATTTTCAATTCCCGACTTGTCCTTAATTTCAATATCGAATTCTTGTAGGAGCAAAATCCACCTAATTAGTCTAGGCTTCACATCCTTCTTCTTCATCAAATACTTTATTGCCGCGTGATCAGTCCACACAACCACCTTAGAACTCACTAAGTACTGCCGAAATTTTTCAAAGGCGAACACGACGGCCAGTAACTTCTTTTCCGTGGTTGTGTAGTTCAATTGAGCATCATTAAGCGTTTTTGAAGCGTAGAAAATCATAGCAGGCTTGTTATCTACCCTTTGCCCCAAAACAGCTCCCACAGCATAATCAGACGCATCACACATCAACTCGAATGGCTTTGTCCAATCCGGCGTTTGAACAACCGGAGCTGAAATCAACTTTTCCTTCAAAACCTCGAATGCGTGAAGACATTTCTCATTGAAATCAAAAATTGCGTCTTTTTCCAACAATTCCGATAATGGCTTTGCGATTTTCGAAAAATCCTTAATAAATCGCCGATAAAACCCGGTGTGTCCCAAAAAGCTTCTCACCCCTTTAACAGAATTTGGTGGGGGTAATTTAGAAATCACCTCAATTTTTACGGGGTCTACCTCAAGACCCTTGCTAGACACCTTGTGTCCTAGCACAATTCCTTCCGTCACCATCATGTGACATTTCTCCCAATTGAGGACCAAGTGTGTGTCCTCGCACCGCTACAACACCTTATCTAAGTTATAAAGGCATTCATCAAAAGACACTCCATACACCGAGAAGTCGTCCATGAAAACTTCAAGACACCGCTCTACCATGTCAGAGAATATGGCGAGCATGCAGCGTTGAAAAGTCGCCGACGCATTGCATAAACCGAACGGCATACGACGGTAAGCAAACGTCCCATAGGGACATGTAAACGTAGACTTCTCTTGATCCAAAGGATCAATAGAAATCTGGTTATACCCCGAATAGCCATCTAGAAAACAAAAATGCGACCGACCAGCTAGACGTTCCAAAATCTGATCGATAAATGGCAATGGAAAATGATCTTTAAGAGTTGCGACATTCAATCGGCGGTCGTCAATGCAAACACGCCACCCGGTTACCAATCGGGTGGTGACAGGTTCATTCAAAAGATTAGTAGTGACAGTGATTCCCCCCTTTTTAGGGACAACCTGTGTGGGACTCACCCACGTTGAATCGGATATGGCATAAATGATCCCTGCAGCAAGAAGCTTTATGACTTCCTTCTTGACAACCTCCATCATGCTTGGATTTAGACGTCTTTGAGGCTGTATGACTGGCTTGGCTCCCTCCTCGAGCCAAATCTTGTGTTGTCAAAGTGTAGGGGAGATCCCCTTGATGTCCGCCACAGACCACCCAAAAGCTCCACGGTGGTTCTTGAGCACTATCAGTAGTTGCTCCTCCTCATCCGCACTCAAGTATGCAGAAACAATCACTGGTAACTTTGCCTCCTCAGCTAGAAAGACGTACTTCAGATGCGGGGGCAATGGCTTCAATTCCAGATCCGGTGGGCAAATAAGAGATGATTGTAGAGGTGGGGGAAGTGTACCCAAATCTTCATAGTGCCTCGTGTAGAAACATGGAAGCATTTGAAGCATTTTGGCGCACTCCTTGAGTGAAGTACTCCGCACCCAATCATAAGTGACATTTAACAAACACGCCTCCAAAGGCAATTCCGGATATGCATCAAAGACGGAAGTAATAATCACATCATCCTCCCATGAAGATGGAATGTCCTCATTCTCATCATTTGGAAACCCAACATCCTTGCATAAAGAGACAACTTTAGTTTGCTCCATAAGGTCCACTGCTAGGGTCCCATTATCTATCCTGCTCATAACATGAGCCATATCCAAAAATGGCTTCCCAAGACAAAGTGAGATATTTTGTTCCACATGCTTAACCATGTTGCAATGTGCTTTTGCTGTATTAGATGCATTACCATTGGGCATGACCATCTCAAAGCGATCATCCGCAATGCCCAAAGTCAAGCGACCTCTCCCCATCTCCAAGATCATATCAGCTGTAGCTTGGAATGGGCGACCAAGTAGTAACTCATTTCCGTGCTCGTCCTGCATTTCCATAACGACGAAATCAGCCGGAAAAACAAAGCGGTCTACCTTTACCAAAACATCCTCACAGATTCCATACAGTTTCACCACAGAATTATCGGCCAATTGGATGGTCATGTTACTTGGTCTCGACTCCTTCAATCCAAGTTTCTTGAACGTAGAAAGGGGCATCAGATTGATGCTTGCCCCAGAATCACAAAGTGCTTCGCCAAATTTGAACTTCCCGATAAAGCAAGAAATATTGAAACAACCGGGATCCTGTCTCTTTGGCGGCAAAGTGCCCATAATAAAAGCACTCACTTGCTCCTTCAATACCACGACCTCAGTGTCAGGTATCTTTCTCTTCTTGGTGATTACATCTTTGAGAAACTTCCCATAAGACAGGATTTGTTCAATCACATCTAGCAAAGGAATATTCACTGATAACTTCCTAAAGTCGTCCAGAAATTTCTTAAAATGTGCATCTACCTTTCTTGCTTTTGCACTATTGGGATAGGGGACCGGAACGGTATGTACCCTTTGATGAGGTGGCACATAGGGAGTTAATTTCTGTGGTTCCTCCTCAGTGGCTTGTTCTTCCTTACCATCTTCAGCTATGTCCTCAGTTTGCTCTATGACAGGTGCGGGCTGCTCTTTGACTGTTGCTTCTTCAACTGTGTCCTGCAGTGTGCTTGTGTCATCCGCCCTTGGATTTAACACTTTCTTACCGCTCCTCAATAAGATGGCCTTGGCCTGTTGGTTTCCCCCGGAAACATTGGTGTTCCCCGGAAAACCCGGATGTGCCTGCTTCTTCAAGCTTGCAATCTCGGCTGCCATCTGCGCCATGGAAGTCTCTATAGTTCTCATTTGAGCCCCGTGGCTCTGTAAAGTCTGCCCAAACTGGTTCATAAATTCACCCTGCTGCTTTATTTGCTGTCCAAAAGTGTTCATCAACTCTTGATTTTGCTTTATGACTTGATTGAGCAACTCCGTGCTCTTGTCCTCCGTGACCGGTGCAGGTTTGGCGTCCGGATCCTGCAGAAAGTTATTTGGATCCTTCCATGAAAATTTCTTGTCCTTCCGCCATGAATAATCGGTATTCCTGTACCCCTGCTGTTGCCTCATGTACTTGACCTGAGCCTCATCCTCGGACTCATTGTCTTCCTTCTGCAGCAACTTCTTTGCGAGAATATCCATCTTCTCGTTCAGCTCTCTCATTGCCTTTGACTCACTGGCAACTCTTGCTTGCTCAACTGGGCCTCTTTCTATTTCTCCCCAAGACTGCTTTCGTGCCATATTCTTCAGTATTTCCCAACATCTTGTATCAGTGTTATTTAAGAAAAATCCTGAGCCAACCGAGTCCAAATTGCCTCTATCATGCTCGGAGAGAGCAAAGTAGAAGATCTTCACTTGGGTTTCCTTGTCCAGTCCATGGTGTGGACATCTCCTCAACATGACTTGGAATCGCTCCCAAGTCTCAGAATAAGTTTCACCCGCCTGTTGGGTGAAGTTGTGAATCTTCCTGATCATATCATTGGTCTTCTCAGGAGGGAAGAACCTCTCAAAGAAAACCTCCACCATGTGATCCCATGATTCAACAAACTCGTCGTCGAGGTTATGAAGCCACTCTCTTGCCACTCCAGCCGAGGAACTCGGGAATAACTTGAGGTAGAGCACATCCTGCGGAAATCAATCTATCTTCACCATATCGCAGTTCTCCACGAACTGGCTGATGTGGGCCACTGGATCTTCATTTTTTAATCCGTGAAATGCGTTTGATTTAACCAGGTTAATCAGTGCTGGATCGATCTTGTAGGTTGGAATGTTTAGCCCTTGTTTCTTTATAGGCCCCTTTGATGCCGAGGAAGAAGACGCCTTGATCTTCTCCCATATTGTCTGTGCTTCAGCCATTACTTCTTCTTGTTCTTGCTCAGATTCAGAATTTATATCACTGTAGTGTTCCTCCTCATAGTAGTCCTCGTCCTCTGGTCCCGCAGATGGAACCTCAGGTGTGCGATTCACGTAGTCTCGACTACGTGTGTGCACCATGCAAAGTACCTGAAATATGGAAATAGGGGTTCAGTATAATGCTTTGAACGAGTCAACACAATTATAGAGAAATAAAGGATTTTTTGAAATTGTTTTAAAATAAATAAAAAAAATGTGGCCTAGAATGGCCGCTCTTAGCACTCAAAGTGCCAATAATTCGCCGTATCCCCGGCAACGGTGCCAAAAACTTGACGTGTATTTTACTACGCGCTAAAACGCAAGTATACTCATCGAGTAATATAGGCCTTGTGAGGCCCGAGTCGAACTCAGGGATACGTGAATTATTGGAGACTTCTACTAACTAATCACAATCAGCTAGATCGATTAACAAAGTAGGGTTTTGTGTTCAAATTAAAAAGAAAATAAAAATCAAACAAAGAAAACAATCGATTAAAGGTTAATTTAATCAATTCAAAGGGATATCTTTAGGATGGCGGTTTCACCGCGGGTCAACATTGTATTAGGTTTTATATAATTCCTCACACATCTCTCTCTATCCGGGTAGTGGCCTGAAAATAGAATTACCCACTATCGTGGTGTAATTCACTACTTAGATTTAGGTTGATTCCACCGTCGTAGTAATCATTCCCCTAAACTAAGTGCATTATAAACGGTCTCTCAGTTCCCACCATTAATTTTACAACTCCTTTGTCAAGGGTTTTATTGATTAATGTAAAATTCGTCTCTTTTCAACCGTTAATCCTTCTGTCGAAGTGATTAAGGGTGTTAAATTATTATTATGGTGATCAAGCATAACAATAGAAATGGAGAAAACGAATCTATACCACAGATTTGAGAGAAAAATATGAATTATTGATATAAAAATGTCATACAATGCATTCCCGGGCTACTCCCGGTCCTAAAGATTGAGGGTTTTAGCCTCTCATGTTCATCTCACACGAATACATGGTAGAAATTGGGGAATTCATAAGAAAAATGGGAAATAAATGGGAAAACCCCTGAACGGAGAAGAACCGGTGGATCCTTGGCGTAGAACACGAGCTTCCCCCGCCTGTCAGTGGTGGAAATCGTCTTCGGCAGCGTCCGAATCACCCAGGATGAGCTTCTCGGCCTCCGTTCTCCTTTCTCTCCTCCTCGGCACTCGTGCAATCCAAAAATGAGATCATCCTCTCGTCTGGGCGGCCGTCATTAGGTATAAGTCCCTAATTAGGTCGTCAAATAACAACAGCCGTCCGATCGAGATCAAAACAAATCCAACGCATATCTGCCGGCGTCGATACCATCGACGCGGGTCGATGGTATCGACCTGGCGGATTAGCGGCAGCTTTCCTTTCTTTTATTCTGAGCGCCTGTGGTGATCTCGATACCATCTACTTGTGTGTCGATGGTATCGACTCCTTTAGCGTCGGTTGTTGTCGTTTAGCGACGCTGTAGCTCCCCTTGTGTCGATGGCATCGACTTGGGTCGATGGTATCGACAGTCTCCTCGCCAGCAACTTGAAGGGATCTCGATACCATCGACTTAAGTGTTGATGGTATCGACTCTGTATTGCTCCTCTCGGCTGACAACCTGTGGCTTGGTCGATGGTATCGACTTCCGTCGATGGTATCGACGGAAGCAGATACTTGTTTTTCCTGAAATTTCACAACAAGACCAAGTAAATCCACACAATTTATAATAAGATGATAAATAATGCTCAAAATAGTAAAACAAAGGAGATTTGATATAAAATGATAGCAAAGACCAAATAAAGTGAATTATGCAATAATATCCATAAAAAATGAGTAATTAAGGCACAAAACACATATGAAATAGGTCTCTAAATGCGACTCAAAATCATCGCATCACTGATCCTAATAAGATCTCCTTTAATGTTGACATTATTTACTGTAGGAATAGTGGTGACTGGTGAGTTGTAAGAACTGGAAGTAGCTAACACTTTTTCTTAATGGTTTGGCTTTATCTGATTTTCTAATTCTTTGTTCAAGTTTGTTTGTCCACATTTAAGTTTGGTTGTCTATATATTTGTTTGGCATTCTTCCGACCACCATGTTGAGGGTGTGTTAGAGAGTAAAAAACATTTAAATTCTATTAATCCATTCTCCTATATGGTTTAGTGTTGTACCTAATCAAATAATCCTAGTTTGGTAAGTATTAAAGGTGGAATAAATTTTTGTATTAGGCATAGTTATCCAGGCTTTTTCCTGGGATCCGCCTAGGCATGCCTAGCCCCCCTAGGCTCTAGGGGACCGCCTTTAATTGGACTCCTAGGCTTTCATATAACCAAAGTGGATACCTAACGCCTTTAAGGCACAAACTAAGACACTTAAAACCAAATTACCATGAATTAGGTCTGAATTTGGTCAAACTATATCAAGTTTAGTTATTTTAAGGAAGAAATTGGTCGGATTTAGGACAAATCAGATGTATTTTGGGTAGATTCGGCCTGAAATGTGGGGAAATAGGTCTGATTTGGTGAAACATGTCTTATTTTGGGATTGGGTCCGATTTCTACAAATTATGAGTTTATGACTCATTTAGGTCAATGTAGAATAGACTAATGAAAATTGCGTCTGATTAGGTCATGTTATGCCATAATGGGATTGGCTTAGACCAAATTAACATATACTAAGCAAAATTAGGTCCAATGTAAATATGTCTAGCTTAGGACATGACGTGTGTGATGAAGTTGAATTTATGATTGGTTAAGATTAGGGGTAACCAATGCAAATGTATATAGTGATTCACATATTTGATTATAGCTAAATGTGTATGCAAAATCATTTATATATAAGTAAAATATATACAAACATGACAAATGCCTGGAAGCCCTAGGCTCCCTCCTAGGCTCCTAGGCCTCCTAGGCTTCCCTTAGGAGGGAAGAACCGCCTAGTCGCCTAGACAAGTCATGTATTATGTGATAATTACCTGATTTTATGAATCCATTCTCGAAGTGGACTACCATTTCATAAGAGATCAAATAAGAACAAGAAGATCGTGACTCATGGTAAAAATGGAGATCAACTTGTTGATTTATTACCAAGCCATTGGGTCCAGTAGTGTTTCAGACTCTTTGCAATAAGATGGATACATTATGTGTACCCTCCAGCTTGAGGGGGAGTGTTAAGATACTTATTTTATATCTTATTTTAGTTCATTATGTAATTTCGTTCTTCTACCGGACCACATATGTAATTGTTCTTGTTTTGTTATTAATAAAGAAGAGAAGCACACCACTACTTTTCATGCGGAATTACGGCTCTAACACACGTCTTTCCTATTCCAATTGTCAACATTCTTGTTTGACAGGGAAATGATTGATAGATATTATGCATGCATCTTTCCACTGAATCCATGCTTGTCTCCCTACCTTCCCCATCATTCCCTCTTAGCAAAAAAGTTGTTTGTCTCTTTTTAATCCAATAACCCGATTCTCTTAATCCAATTCCCTGATTCTATGTCCTTAATTATATCAGGGCCCTCTCCCATTTCAATTAATCAAAGGCATAAATAGAATTTAATGAACATGTCCTATGATCACACCGCTTTTTTTAAACTCTCAGTCTCTCTCTCTCTCTCTCTAAATATCTAATGCTCACATTTTAGATCATAATAAAAACAATAATAATGTAACAAATGATACCACATTCACTCACATCTCAACATCTTTCTCATGGATTTCTTTGCAATCATATTTTTCAAGTGTTAACACCTAACAAATACATTCACATTGACCCTAAACTCTCTTCTCATTTTATGTTCCCTCTTTCATGCTTTGCTCTATTACTCTCTGTTCAATGATATCACATGCATGCATCTAAACCAATAAAGTGAATACATAAAAAATGAATAGATGGTTTGCAAATGACCCCATCATTACTCTTGGTTTTCTCTCTCCCTCTCTCTCACATACACACACTCCCCTTGTCAAATATAATAATAGTTTCTAGCAATCACATAGTCAAATGACTCAATGTCCCAACCAATCACAAAATTTGCTTTGTTTGTACAATAAATATATTGATATCTATATTTTGAAGAGGGAAAATATAAAAATATCAAAGTAAAATATATCATCTTGTGTTTTCACGTGCTTAGACACATGTATGTTCACTAGTATATATATATATATATATATATATATATATATATATATATATATACATATATATATATAATACTTCTATCATATGAGTTTCTCTTATCCTTTGTTTCATCTCCTTTCTGCCTTGTAATAGGAGGGGAGGCTCCTTCTATAATAAGTAAATTGTGGTTATAATGTTGCTTCTAGATCGTAGGAAGTAGACAATCATTTATACAAAGGAGCAAAAAGATATTGAATGATATATATAAAAGGCAGACACCCCTGGATGAAATTTATGTGCATCATAAGGTATTGTGTGTGGTTAAATGTTTCCTCTTCCAGTCTCTCACTATATGCTATTGATTACTCAAATATCACTGTTTTGGAATAACTCAATGTTGTATGTAGTTATTAAGTCTAAATGCAGCGTGCTTAGATCAATAACATTGATAGTTTGATGCTAGCTACATTGTTGAATATATGTATATCAGCTCTGTCTTTTCCCTAGTCAAGCAATTTATTTTCTTCCTTAGTAAGGCAATTTATATTCTTCCTTAGTAAGGCTATTTATATTCAATTTATGACTTGTTAGGCTCTTTGATCTTTGTACATAGCTTGGCAAGTATGAAAATGGAATTCATTTTTATATTACATGATAATTAACTCATCTGGCACAACAGTAGAGATTTTACCAGTTTTATTTTTTAGTGTAACTTCTTGGCCTACATGTGTCATAATACACTTTTGTTGTCCCTACTATAAAATGAATACAATTTCATAATAGCGATATATATTTTGGTTATGATTTCAACTAATTTGAAATTCCTTTTGTGCATATGCTCATTTACTTTGTGTAAATATTTATTATACAAAAGACGCAAATAAAGATTTTGTTGACTTTATCCATGAAAGTTGTATGTACCATCTTACCGAGTACATTCTCTGTTTATGACCAACCTTGTTAATTGAAAATGTAATTTATACAAAGCAGACACCCCTGGTTGAAATTTATACTAGATAAGAAGGTATGACATATGGCTTTACTGTAGTCTTGTGAGTCCCTATGGCGGCTTTCTCTTTTGTGCTTTCAAGCTATGTGTTTCCAACAATATCTTTTATGATTCTCTTGTGTGGAAAGTTACTTGTTGTTGGTCTCGTGGGTCCTCTGGCGGATTTCTCTTTTGTGCTTTCAAGCTATGTGTTTCCAACAATATCTTTTATGATTCTCTTGTGTGGAAAATTACTTGTTGTTGGTCTCGTGGGTCACTTTGGTAGGTAAAAAAAATTAGTGCACTAGTCATAAATACAGTGATGCGCCTTCACTATCATAATATTGTGTTTGTTATTGGGTATTGTTTTCATATTGCCCACCTTTTCCCTGTAGTAAGATTGCTGATGCCCCTTGAATTCTTGGTCTTTTCTTTAATTATTTATTCGATCTACACAAACTTTACACCACCATAGTGTCCAACCACGATGTCAATGAAACTGACAGTGTAATTATATGCCATTGATTGTGTATTATGACTAGCATAAATTGGTGTATGACATTAGTGTGTTTGATAATCACTACTTCATATAAAATTGTGCAAGTATGATGACTATACTTTGCAGAAGTTCTTTTTTTAGCAGTAACCGTAAAACATGTGGAACTAACATTAGTATGAAACACTACTTTTAAATGATATTTATACTTAGCATACATTTTATTTAATGAGTAATCATCAGTACCCACACATCAAGAAACAATACAAAAATATTACAGTACCTAGTTATCTAAAGTTGAAGACTGCATTATAGTAATTACAAGATTATGATTCAACATAAACATTTGCTCATGTAAAAAGTCATTCGTGTACATTTTCGATGGTAATTATTTTTTCAGTACATGTAGAAAATAGAATGATGCGCTTGTTTGTAAAAGTAGATAACTAGAACAAACCTTTCCTAATAACAATGCATTTCTCATTGGCAGGATCATAGAGCTTTGCATCTCCTTATCTCTTTCTCCCACAACATTTTCCTTCTATTGTTTTGCTAATCTTATCTGTGTGTCTTCTCCCTCAGACACTTTTTCACTCAATCATCTTCCTAACTCATCTTTTAACTCTCAAAAAGGTGCTTAGCCCTCCTGTTTCTTGAGTTGTCACTTTTCAGGATATAGAGGTTCCCACCTATCATTTCTTGGGTCTACACTCATAAAGCAGGTTCTCTTACCTTCTTCTTAACAATGTGGATTCTAACAATTTGATCCTCTAGATAACTCATGTCTTTGCCATAATGTTTTTGTCTCCACCTGTCTCTTTATGATCCCTTTTGTGTTTGTACATGATATGGGAAAGAACTACAAACATGCATGAATTACCTTTAACCACTAAAGAACGACACATCACTTTATTTAATGAAGACCACATGGCACGGTTTTCTATTTGCTGTATTCTATGTGGTATTTATACAAGGCACACACTCCAAGATGAAAATTATACAAGCTAAGAAGCGATTATATATGGTTTTACTCTTTTGTCTTTCCAATCCCTCTGGAGGCTTTCTCTTGTGTGGTACCCAAGCTATGTATTTTGAACACCTCTTTTTTTTTGGGAAATTACATGCTGGTGACCTCGAAGGCCACTTTGGTAGGTAAAAAGGTTACTGATTTAGTTATAAATATGTTTGATGAGCGCACATTGCTCTAAGTGTGCTACTTGTTTGCTGGTGAAAGCTAAACGAGTAAATACATGTCTATATGTGCCCCTTCCCGTCTGGCATGAACCTTGGAAAGACCTAATCAAGTAAGCATGGATTTTATTTTGGACTTACGTTGCATGTCACGTGGTTATGATATTGTGTTTGTTCTTGTCGATTGTTTTTCATGATTGCCCACTATTTCCATATAGTATGACTGCTCTTTCCTCTGGTATTTCCAGTCTATTCTATAATTGTTTAGTCGAACTATACTCACTTCCTACCACCATAGTGTCCAACCACAATGTCTAATTTATTAACTTATTTAGGAAGACATTTGACTACTCTTATATTACAATTATTTTAGTTAATCCATATTTGTTTCATTTTTTTTTGTTGCCCTGGAGTCACAATTGTGACGTGGTTCCCTTGATAAAAAAAAGTTATAACTTGTATTCAGTTATATTTATTCCTGAAAGACAGGGCATGCTTCTTGAATATATTACAAACTAACCTTACTGTTATAGTGTAAAACCTCCCAACACATCAATCACTTTATAAATTGGATTGACAAACCCAATACCATTGAAATTTATAATGCCTTGTGAATAGTGGAACTGCCAATCATGTTGCCTTTGCACGAGGTTCTCCAAAAAACATGGTTCTATATTTGATTATAGTAAACAAACACAAATCTATTATCATCATCCATAACTTCAAAAAAAAAGGTCAGTGCCTGATTCTAATTTAGATAAATTTGAAATTACTTGTGTATACTTTTACAAATATTTGTTTTTACCAACACTACAAATGAAAATTTTGTTGGCTTTAGCTAGTGCAAGGTGTATCTACCATCATTTCCAACGCATTCTCTTCCTATTACCCTATAGAAAATCAAATGTTCTATGTGGATTTGTAGGCCTTTGAATTTCGGGAAAAAAATGACTAACTATATGCTATTGATTACGAATGACTATCACGGTTTTGAAATAACTCAATTTGTATGTAGCTATTAAATCTAAATGCAGCATGCTTAGATCAATAAGATTAATACTTTGACGTTGTGCTACATGGTTGATCTCCTTTTCCTTAGTCAGACAATTTATTCTTAGTAAAGCAATGTATTCCTTTACTTAATTTTTGAATTATTAGGTTGTTTGATCCTTTCTTAAACCACTGCAAGTATTAAAAATGGAATGCATTTTTTGTACATCATGGCAATCACCTGGTCTGGCACACCGCTGGAAAGTTTAAGTCTTTTTTCTTTATTCTCAAGTGTAACTTCTTAGCATGCAGGTCTCTTAGTACACTTCTGTTGTCACTGCAAATTATAAAATAGATGCAAAGTCATAATTTTTATTAAAATATTCTGATTACAAATCTAGACAATTTTGAAATTTATCTTTTACTCTGCAATTATTTGTTATAAAAAAGATACAACTCTGCCTACATGTTATTTTTTATTGCTGGTCCAAATAAGATCTCCTTAATTGTTGGCATTATTTACTTTAGGAATAGTGGTGAATGGTGAGTTGTGAGATCTGGCAGTAGCTAACACATTTTCTTAGTGGTTTGGTTTTTTCTTATTTTCCATTTCTTTGTTCAAGTTTGTTTGTCTACATTCAAGTTTGGTTGTTTGCATATTCGTTTGGAATTCTTCCGGCCGCCATCTTGAGGGTTTGTTAGAGAGTAAAAAATAGTTAAATCTTATTGATTCATTTTCCCATGTAGTTTAGGGTTATACCTAATCAAAATAATCCTTGCTTGATAAGTGTTATAGGTGGAATATATTTTTGTATTACATGATAATTACGTGATTTTATTAATCCATTCTCAAAGTGGACGGTCATTTCATAAGAAATCAAATCAAGAACAAGAAGATCGTGACTCATGTCAAAAAGGAATTTATGCACTGCATATTAGTAGTGTATCCAAATGAGAGCATGCATGATTTTAGATTTTAGAAAAGAGTAAAAATATGTTGTGTTATTTACAAAAGGTCGACGCCCCTGGATAAAAATTTTACAAGGTATGAAGGTATTGTATATAGTTTTACCATGTCGTCGTAATTATAGGATTTGAACTATTTTATATAGTTTTATTAATAAGAACAGGACTTTAGAACAATCTTGTTTACCTGTGTTTCACTGTTATTTTTTATCCCCATTCTCGAAATCTGACTTCCGCGCCAAGCTGGCAACTTTCTCCCACTCTTCTTACGGGAACTCCACTTGTCATCTTTTGGTATGATGCTCTTGCTGGCAGCAGACAGTGTGTGACTCCGCGTCAAATCAACATCATCTCTGTCGAGCAGTCTGTGATGTTCTTTAGGCGCACTTCTTCCTGTGTCACTTTTCCAGACGGCGCCTCTCATCCCGGAAACAGAGCTTTGATTTACAGCAACTTTTGTCGCATCGAAACCACTGTGTGACGCTGTATGATGATTCGCACTCGGCAACTTTCCTCTACGATTCTTGGGAGTGCGTCTTCCGAAGGAGCTGTTGCGTTCATCAACAGGCTTGAAGCTATGGTTTGCGGCAGACGGAATGTGACTCCGATTCAAATCGTCACTGTCGCGTAGATCTCCAGGAGAAGTCGTGTTGTCATCCTTTACAGACTGACTCCGCGTCAAATCGACATCACGTATGGCGTCTAGCTTCCCAGGCGATCTTCTGCGGCTGTCTTTAGGTGCACGTCTCCGTGTGTCACTTGTCCGGTCGTCATCTCGTTTGTGGGAAGCGTTGTGACTACTCGAGCTTTGGCTTTCTGCACATCGATTGAGCTTGGCAACTTTCTTCTGCGATTCTTAGGAGTGTGTTTCCTATGGCATCAACTGGCTTGAAGCTATGGTTCTGGTTTGTGGAAGACGAATTCTTTCTCTGGGTCAAATCTACATCGCCGCAATCGTTTGGCGGCAACTCTCTCCGACTGTTGGCCGCGGTGAACTGATGCCGCATCAAATCTACTTTGCCGCTGACGTCCGACTTCTCAACTCACGACTTGATCCGGCATTTTTTGGGCGTACGTCCTCCTGTGGCACATTTCCGGTCACCGTCTTGCATCTCCAAGCTTCTGTCGTATTGACTCCCTAGGGCACGGTTGTTGTCATCAGACATCTTGGCAGTCAGCAATGGGGGAGACTTCTGAGGCTGCAGTTGCAGTCTGACTTTGGACACGTTTGGTTTATAGGGTTCCGTTGGATTTTAATAAGTCATGCATTATCTGAGTATGGGATCAAGGTCAGCCCAGCTGGATCTCGGCGTCTCACAATTTTCAGATGTAAATTGTTCTCCCGCAACTCTTCTATCAGCAAAACTCCTGCATTCGCTCAATAATCCTACTCCAGCTAATCAAACGTAAGATTTTGTTTGATGGAGATACAAATGTGATCCAATCCCTTAGTATATAGGAAACCAAACGTCCCCTTTGTGTCAAAACCACTTCATTATATTTACCCGCTTTGCTCGTGGCGGTTATGTAGCTAATATTTTTGCAACTCCTTTTTCGTATGAAACTGAGTTTGTTCCATTTTCGGTTGGCACTTTTTGTACTTGAGTATTTCCTGATAAATATAATGGTGACTTTTCCTACCGTTCTGTTGTTTGGAGAGGCGTATGTACCATTCTGGTGGTTGGGAGTCTCTGTATTTGAATATAGCTTGACCTGTTTAATAATGAGTGCTATTTTGCACTCATTCACGGATAACATCTTATTTTAATACTCTGTGATCCACATCCATTTTTCAGATCGACACCGCTGTGTAAGAAACATGTGCTTATACAAAAGTAATAAATATGTGCTTATCTGAAAAAATAATAAATGTGTTTATGCTTGCGTTTTGCCTATGGGCGGTATGCTTATGCATATATACTGTACACCTAAGATGCGTGTCTCATCATATGCGTATAGCCGGGTGAATGGGCTTGTATGTGTCTGCACATGTTTTTGTGTGTGTTTAGACAATGATAGTACCATATGACACGGATTGAAGCTCACAAGCATGAGAGCATGCACACATCTATAAACATGCTGACATACATCCTCTGTGTATTGTGGATTACCTATGTATGTATAGAACTATGCACGTTGTTGTGTGTCATCTGTGTATGTTGTGTGCGATGTCTGTTTTCGATTTGTCTCTACATTAAGGAAATGGTATGTTATATGCACTATATCTCCCCTTGGTCTTTCTCATCACGTTGACTTCTATGTACATGCGTATCGCATACATGTCCATCGATTTGCCTCTACATTAAGGAAATGGTATGTTATATCCACTATATCCCCCTTCGTCTTTCTCATCACGTTGAGTTCTATGGACATGCGTATCCCATACATGTCCGTAACTTAGCGAAATAGTCATTCTTTTCGTCATTCTACCTATCTAATGTACGACACATATTGTTCAGCGTAGTATAACCATCATAAATTCTAACTATAGGATTAATGGGTGTCACATAATGTCTCATTCTTTCTATATCCGACTAGTGAAGTAGTCACATGTCCGCACCTCAGTGAGGTACTACACTGCATCCACAAATTCCACCACAGTTGTTGCATAGGACATGACATCCTCAACAACCAATTTTCTTACAAGGCGAATTATTTTTATTAAAGTGACTACTCATTTTCCCTTGTCCTTTCTATTCACGTCAAGTTACGCGTAAATGAATATTTCCTATTAATCAGTGACTATCTACATTTGAAATCAAAATCTTAGAATAATCATCATGAATTTAATAATGACAAGTTCGATTTGAGTCATGCACAAAGATGTTCTCAAAACAATAATATTTAATTGCATCCAATACCATTCCATTTCAACTAATCATATATAAAATGACCATATAATAGTCAACAATAATCATATCACATGCTAAAATTTCAAATTCAAACAAAGTTAGTATCCACAAAGCTCCATTTTTATGCTTCCAATATAAATTTGAGGATTGGCATCCATGAAGAGATATATTTAAATAAACTTCTCAACTTTAGATTGAAAATGATCATGTTAAGTGCAACGCACACCACACAACATATATGCGGGGTTTGGGGTTGGTTTTGGGAGGTTTCGGTGGGGGTGGGAGGAAGGCAGTTTGGGAGGTTGATGTGACAATGGCATGGAGGTTAATTTTGGAGTGGTAGAGTGTGTGAAGATTGTGATGGTGGCTAGGGGTGTGGAGTGATTGATGGTTGAAGAGAGAACGAGTGGGTAAAGAGAGAGTGAGTGAATTCTCTTATTTGAAAGAGATACAAAATGAAAAAGGAACCAAAGGAGAAGGGAAGTGATAGTTATTGTGAGGGGGGAAGCACCATGGTAGAGGACATAGTTAAGGAGGGAACTAATGGGAAAATATGATGGAAATGATCAGGAGAACTGTAGTAAGTGAGGAGAGAAAGTAATAGGAAGAGACGAGTGGAAGGAGGGATAAAATGTAGAGAGAGAAAATAAGTGAGGAGGGAAGTAATGAGAAAAGAGGAGGGAAGTGAGGATTGAAGTTGGGAAAGTTGAGGGAAGTAATGTGGAGAATTGTAGTATGTGAGAAGGGAAGTGATAGGGAAAGAGTAGGGAAAAGAAAAGATAAGTGAGGAGAGAGGTAATGGGAATAGAGGATAGATGTGAGGATAGAAGTTATGGAAAACATGACAAAAGTAATGGAGAGAATTGTATAGGTGGGAAGTGACGGGGAAGGAGTAGGAAATGAGGGATGTGATGGGGAGAGAGAACATAAGAGGGAATGATGGAAAAATAGGAGGGAGGTAAGAAGTAAATATTATCAAAAGATGAGGGGACTAATGAAGGAAGTAATGGAGAGAAATAATAGAGGATCAAGGAATGACCAAAGCTGGACACACCAAGAATGAGTACACAATGACTAGAAGTGGTGTAAATTGGCCAAAAATAACCGAAAGTGTCCAAAACAAATAGTATACATAGTGTGATCAAAACTTGGCATCAAAAGACCAAAAGTGGACAATAAAAAACCAAAAGTGGGCACTAAGTGTGAAATGGAAGATCATAAGTGACCACAAATTGACTAAAAGTGGGTGTTAAGTATCCGAAATAATTATTGGGCATCGTTGTCCAAAATTGGGTGCTAAAATGCCAAAATTGGGTGCAAGTGAACACAACTAGACACGAGATGACCAAATGCAGGTGCAAATTGACCAAAATCAAGTGCTAAAGGATCAAATTTGGACGGCGTAAAGATAAAAGTGGTGTCAAAAAACCAAAAGTGGGCACAAATTGACCAAAGTCACTAGACATAATTGATCAAAACTCGGCTTTAAAAAACCAAAATTGGGCATCGAAATGTAAGGCCCATGACATAGCTTTTAGTTGATCTTGCTTGCTTAACATATTAGATGCTTAAAACCTTAATTTAACCTCATTATGTGCTTTGTTAACATGTGACATGCTTATGTTTTTAGTTTGATCCAATTTGAATATTGTTTGAGATAATTATTCAATATGTGTGTTTGTTTTGTACCTAATAGCAATTTACCCATGTTCAGGGTTATTCTTGTAGTTTGTCACGTGCTTATTGTGCCTCACATGTTTTGACATCATGATGGAGAGAGTGGATTATGTATGGTCCTTGTTTCTTTGATCAAAGATGTTTTCCTTGACCTACCTAGGGGTTGGTGGTCGATGAGATGTGCTATCTCTCTTCGGTCGCCAACCTTTGTAGGTGTTGGTGGTTGATTCATTTCTCTTCGGTCAAAGAGTTTTCCTGTGACCGTTTAATTTTCTACAAAGGTGTGGTCCTTGTTTCTTTGATCAGAGATGTTTTCCTTGACCTGCCTTGGGTTGGTGGTCGATGATATGTGCTATCTCTCTTCGATCGCCAACCTTTGCAAGTGTTGGTGGTTCATCTCTTTAGTCAAAGAGCTTTCCAGTGGCCATTTGGTTTTCTACCAAGGTTCTCATCGGTCGAAGGGTTTTCCAGGACAAGTGGTCACTTGGTTTTTTTATTTTTATCACCCTTGATGCATGCATGAGCTTAGTGTTTGCATGGATGAGATATGGTGGACAAGTGGCACATGTTCACATGACACCTAACAATCTTTGCCTCCCCTCTAACTCTTGGCTATATAAATCCCTCTCTTTGCATGCAATTAAACCCTTTTCACCCTCTTGCTTTCTCTCTTCTTGCTTAGAGCTCGTTCCCCTTGTGTTTGGTGGAGAAGGTGGAGCTTGAGCTTGGGGAAGTGACTGAACCACTTGCATGTGGAGCTAGGTTTTGGAGCAACCCTTCCTTGGTGATCGTTTGGTGATCTTTGTTTCTTCTTGATCTTGTAAGTGATCTGACTCTCTTGTTCTTTGTTTTCTTTCTACCCTACCTTTCTTCTTTCTCTTCTTGGTCGAATCCATGGTTCTCCATGGTAGTGCTTGAGTTGATCTTGAGGAGCTTCTCTTCTTGGCCAAATTCATAGTTCTACATGGTAGTTCTTGATTTACTTGAAGAACTCCTACTTCTTGTCTTTTCAGCCTAGGGTTTTTCTCTCCATCTTGTGTTCCTTTTACCTAGGGCTTGTTCCTTTCTTGGAGGTGGTATTGCTTGACCAAAGTGGTGATCAAGCTAGGGGTTTTTCTCTCTCTTTCCTCTAAGGTTCCTTATTGCTGGAGTTTCTCTACCTTTGTTAAGTCGAGTTATGTAACTTTCTCCTTGATTATTGTTGCACTTACCTTGTATGCAAGTAATCTACCCTAAAAACATGTTTACAAGTAGAATGGTGATAATATATATGATCTAGGGTCAATGTTCTATGGCGATCTTGAGTAGATATCTTCCCTCCTCTAAACCTTTCTCTTTGTAGTCAAAATCTTGCTTGGTGGTGGAGTTTTTTTATGCATGCATGCCTATGCTAAATGTTGGTTTTCTCTTTCTAATGTCATGGTTTTGTTTTCTCTTATGTTGGTGGTTGAAATTAGAGTTTTAGAGTTGTTTTACTTCTTGTGTTTTACACCTTGATGGTTTTTAGTTTCATGGTGATGAACAATTTGTTTGATCTTGAGTTTGATGAGATTTTCTCTCACTTGATGTTTGCCAAGCTATGGTTTATGCGATCGATGAGTTTCTGATATCTTTTAGGTTGTTGAGAATGGATCTTCTTGAGTGGTCGTTGAGGTAACTATCTTCTTCAGCTGATGAGTTTCACTCATATTCTTTGGTCACCAAGGTTCCCTTTTTGTTGTTGATTGATTCTGGATTCTCTTCAGTCGATGAGATCTTTCATGGTTATAAATAGTCATTGAACCTTGACCTTGATGGTTGTTGATGCATGGATCTTTGCATTTGATGAGGTTTTGTGATTTTTCTTCGATCTCTAATGCATCAACTCTTTCTTTGGTCACTTATGTGTTGACCTAGGTAGTCGTTGAGGGTGGTTCACCTCTTCGGTCAATGAAGAAGGTGAAACCTATTCTCATCAGTCGAGGAAGATTCCTGGACTCTGTGTTTGTCTATGTGGTTGACCTTATGGTGATGATGTTTGACTTTCTTGTTTCCAAGGATGTGGGAGATAGTAATAACTAGGGTTTACACCTACTGCTGATTTAAACCCCTAATTTAGATTATAATATTGAACCTAACTCTAATTTCAAGCACATGATGATACCGCTTAGCTTGCTCGAGTAATTAGTATGCTAATGGAGTACTATCTCTCTCTCAATGTTGTATCTCGAATTTGTTGTTAGAAAAACATCATAGCTATATGAGTGGTTGTTAATGCACTTGTGTATCACATGTCTGATAATGAGCCTTGTTGTGGCATGGAGAGATAATGATGATCTTGTAGGGAATGATGTGATATCTCTATGACCTTGAGCATGGTCTTGTTCTCTATTTGAGGTGATATTCTCTATGTGATGATAAGGGATTGGTATCCCATGGTGATGCGATAATGGTGACAGTCTCAGTGAGTGGCAATGAATAATACTATGTGGTGATATGACAAGTTTTATGTTTAATACATTTTATATCTTTTGAAGTTGCACTCTACCTATGTTTTGTAGAATTCTTTTAAGGTTTTCTTGTAACTTGATTGATAAATTTAAAAGATACCCAATTGGATTTAACTAATCAAGTGGAACGTTAATCATGTAGTGCAATGTGTCATAGATCTATTCTAGTGTCAGAACTTGCTAGATGGTGAAACGAGTATTCCCAAGGAAAACTAAGAGTGCATACTATTGAGTATGTGAGGTGCAAGTGACTGTGTGTCCTTGTGATCTTGACCCCAAGCTTTTAAGGATGGTTGTAGTCATGCCTCGATGTGAGAACGATCGTACGTAGTCAATTCTTGGAGATTTAAATTTATGATACATTTGAGGACAACTGTGGTTGTACCTCAGTGATTGGGTTTGTATACCCTAATTTCTAGTGTCATGACTTGTACCAAGGCAGACTAGGTGTTTTCATCTTTACTATATGTCGCTGGTGGTAATTTGATTGATATGTTACTGCAGTGTTCACTCGTACTGACTGAGGGCAAGAAGATCTTAGGAGTCTGACTCTTTCTAGATCTAGAATGGAATTGATTGTGACCAAAAAGTTGTCAGTTTTACTTTGGGTGGTATGACTCAAACTCCCTAGGTCTTAATAAAAGATGTAATACGTCC
The DNA here is from genome assembly GCA_963693085.1 of Alisma plantago-aquatica. Taxonomy (NCBI): domain Eukaryota; kingdom Viridiplantae; phylum Streptophyta; class Magnoliopsida; order Alismatales; family Alismataceae; genus Alisma; species Alisma plantago-aquatica. The sequence goes on along the minus strand of OY856412.1, from coordinate 869,210,506 downwards.
ATGTAGTATATTTGCTCAGGGTTAAATATGATTCACATTGGATGTTTACCCTTGTCTTGTTTTTTATACTTCTTAGTTATTATATAATGTGGTAAGAGAAGTTAATTATTTTACAAGTTCTACATATTCCTTCTAATCATCATGTTATGCTTATCTGATCTATTTTATATATTTAACATGCTTAACATGTGTAATCAATTTCTTTTAGCTGAATCTACTCATCCTGTTTAATGACATATCAATTGTAAGAATAATCGTTGGTTGAGAGTTATACCTCTCGCTGGGATGTTGGTCTCACCTCGTGGGTCACAACATCTATTTTAGGTGGTCGTCAACGACATGGCAGAGATCATGCGGTTGAGGAAGAGAAGCTTGGAGATCAGTAAACACAGAAGGTCAGATAGCTGCTAGTACTTGTAGTAGAGTCCTAATTCATCCACGTACTCTCAGGTCCAGGAAGGGATGTGTTTTGTAGATGTTGTATCTTGATACGTATTTTTGGTAATATGCCATAGTTTGTATATATGGCTTATACATGTTGAACAATATCTCTTTTGTATAGGGGTTGTGGTAGATGGCCACAGAACAATAATGTAATACCTGATATGATATGTGATATTTGATACAAGTTGACAACTTTTTGTAACATGTTTTCACACATGGTAAGTAATATGAGATCGATTTTATTTTACCTACTTGTATGGAAATGTGGATGTTTAGCGGTTGATCACATGTTTTCTTTTGAGTAATCCCATATGTGTGACATCAGGGTATCACCATTTGATTGGTATCAGAGCTCTAGGTTTGCTGAGTCTACAAACATAGGATTAAGGTTTGTGTCTATTCTTGCATCGTTTGATATATCTAATCACAGTTTTATGCTTATGAAGATATATCTGGAGTGCACGAAGAATATGCTGAGAGTAGTTTTGTTGTGCCAGGAGGTGGTACAAGGAGGAAGGCACACAAATATAGAGTGCTAGAGATGGGTCGAAAGTAGCCTACCATGCCTCAGTTCAACCCAACAACAATGGCCAATCTCACTTTTCAGTCCATTTTTTGACATTTGATGACCACGATTTACATATGGAGGATATAGCACCCATACCTCAAGCGAGGGGCAACTGTCCCCAATGAGGAATCCCAGGGTTCTGGGAAGACACTTGAGCATTTTTGACGTGTGAGGGCGATCGAGTATGCAGGTACAGTAGACCCGACTGATGTAGATATGTGATTGACAGAGCTGGAGAAGGCCTTCGAGATCCTCAATATACCATAATAGGATGAGGTGAAGCATGCAGTGTACTTTTTAAAGGGCAGTGTTGGCCATTGATGGGCCGTTGAGGAAGAGAAGAGACCCAAAATGGTGATCGGTTGGGAGGAGTTTCAGTGGTAGTTTGTGAGTCAATACTTCCTGGAGATGTATCTTGATGAGAAGATCTCACAGTTTGAGAAAATCCATCAGGGATCGGTGACGATCAATGAGTATGAGGTGAAGTTTATAGAACTATCAAGGTTCTATCCTCACATGAAGATGACAGATAAGGAGAGGAGCCGACGGTTTGAGAAGGGGTTGAGTACAGAGTTGATGTTCATGATGTCTTCTCTAGAGAAGAGGGGGAGGTTTGCTACCTTTGTGGAGTCAGTGAGAAGGATAGAGCAATCTGCTATTAAGAAGCATGAAGCCAACACTAAGAAGAGGCTAGCTTAATTTTAGGAGCATTCATTTTCACTATAGTTGCAGTAGAGGTCAACTTTCTCTTAGCAAAGGTCAGTGGTTCCATCTTAGTGGTCCCTGAGAAAGGGTAGAGGGCGTAGTTTCTCACATGTTGGATCCCATATTGCAATATCAGTATTAGTGACAGAGCCATCTAGGCCATGGTACAAGGCTAAGACTTATTATAAGTGTGGATCGACAAGGCTTATGAGGTTGTTTTGTCCTATGAAGGATTAGGAGGTGATACAACAACTGAGGCATAGTCAGCGGGGTTCTCATCAATAATAGTTCAGTAGTGGTGGAGGCGGAGGATGTGGTCAGGCATCGCAAGTGGGATCCTCTAGGTAGGCTAGTAGAGGAGGTGTACGATAATAGGCGATGACTCAATTCTATGCTACCAGTCAGTGGGAGGGAGTGGCCAACCCACGAGCCATGACATGTCAGATGGAACTTCTTCACTTCTGATTTGTCTACTTCTACTTATGTATCTATTTTGATTGACTCATGTGCGACACACTCTTTTATCACCAGAGAGGTGATAGATAGTTGTTATCTTCTTGTTCGTAGTAGATCTAATAGTATTCAGTTAGAAACCCCTCTTATTGGAGGTGTGTCCATCCTACGTTCTTTCTTTCTCTGGACAAAATATTTAAGTGGACCTTATGCCATTTGACATGCATTGGATTCGATGTGATCCTTAGGATGGATACCTTAGAGAAGTATGGGGTGGTCTTGGACTGTAGTGTTAAGATGGTGACCTTCAGTGATAGTGATCTTTCATGGATGTTCTAAGGAGATAGAAAGATTCTTCTGACTGTTGACCTAGAGGTTATACATTACCTATATTTTGATAATGACTTAACCATTCCATTCATATGTATCTAACATGTGTGTTAAAGATTGTTTGCAGACATTAGGTACATGAAAAGGATCACATATACAAGCCCTAGAATGGGCCAGGTGCAAGCCAAATTGACTACAAGTGTGCAATTTAGGATTTCCATGTAAATCACCTTAAAACATGAATGTAATCACTTGTAACGATGTATATGCTTGTAACTTAGAAGAGAAAATTGTTTGGGACAAAATTCACCAAATGCTAATTACTTTTATTGCAAATTAGAAAATCCATTTCAGGCACTTGGTCGGTCGAGTTTCCCACCCTGAAACTCGACCGATCATCCTGAGTCGATTTCCTGAAGATTGCAATCAGTCGAGTTGTGCACTCACAGAACTTGACCGATTGGGTAGTAGGCCTTTTCCAGTTGAAATGGTCGGTCAAGTTTCCTCAGGACAAACTCGACCGATCAATTCAACATCGGATTGCCTGCTACCTAATCGGTCGAGTTACACCCATTGATACTCGACCGAATGCACTGTACGGAGTTTGCAGAAAAAGTAATATGACCGTTGGTGAATTGTTTTGGGCAAAAATATGACCGTTTTCTTGAAGGAAAAACGATCATTTTTGCACCCAAGTGTCCCACAACATAAAGGGCCACCCTCAACTATAAATAGAACCCCTTGGACTTCATTCCAAGCTGCTCTTTCCATTGCAAACTTAGTTCTGGCTTAGTTGAGAGTATTCCAAGCCCTTGAGCCCCTTTCTCTCTCTACCTTCAAGACAAATTCGTGAGTGAGATAGGTTTCTTTGTATGAGAGTTTTCCTTTGTGCTATGTAAAGCTCTCCCTTCTTTCTTCCCACCTCCAAATCAAATAGAAGATTGATTGAAGCTACTTCTCCGAGTGAAAGAGGAGTTGCTGCTGTTCTTTTCCAAGTGAAGGGGAAGATGTGTTGCTGATCTTCAAGAGTGAAGATTGATCATTGCTCCAGCTCCCTTGGTGAAGGGAAAACGTGGGCAAGCTCTCCAAGTGAAGGAGAGGTGCAAGGCAAGCTCAAGTAAGATAGGTAATCCCTGCAAGGCTAAAGACAAAGGTGAGATTGGGTAAGTCCTTTGTAGAAGGCTGAAGAATCTCACTTTGTGGGTAAGTCCTTGGATAGGTTGAAGATCTTAGCTTGTGTAATTAAGCCCTTGGTTGTGTGGTTTATGTTTCTTGTAATCTTATCGTGATAAATAAGAGGACCAAGTTGCAAATCCTAGAGTCTAACCAACTCTAGGTAGTGGACTGACATAGCTCCTAAGTTTAGGATGTGGAACCACTCTAAACCACCTGTCCAAGTGCATGAAATTCATTATCTCTTATCCTTGCTTTGTATTCTAGAATAAGATATCAAATTGTTGCTTGCATTAGTTTTTACAATTCATTTAAATTGGTGGTATAATGGATTTTGTGAAGTGTGTGTAGCTCTATTCACCCCCCTCTAGAGCCCATCGATCCAACAAGTGGTATCAGAGCATGTCTTCTCCAAGCTACTTCTACAAGTAGGAGAAGATGGGCAATTCGGCTCTTGGGTCACTCAACCTTGAAGGAAGCTTCTCCATGAGACCTCTGGTCTTCGACGGCACAAACTTCTTATATTGGAAGAGGAGAATGCAATTCTATCTCCAAGGGGTGAGTTTAGAAATGTGGAAGATTGTCCATCTCAAGTATGAGGATCCAAAAGGCGACATCACCACATGGACGGAAGCGTAGATGAAGCGTGCTCAACTCAATGCTAAAGCCGTGAGCACCATCTACACCGCCCTTACACCATCGGAGTTCAACCACATCTCTTCGTGGGACACGGCGCATGAGATATGGCACAAGTTGTGTGTCACCTATGAAGGGACCGAGCAAGTCAAGGAGGCCAAGGTCTACATGCTTGGTGGTCTTCTTGAGAACTTCAAGATGGGGAAGAATGAGAGGGTAGAGGATATGTACACAAGGTTAAATGTCATCTTGAACATCCTTGCAGCCCTTGGGAGTGTCATGGATAGAGGTACAATCAATGCCAAGATCTTGAGATCTCTTCCAAAGAGATGGGAGCCAAAGGTCACCTCTATTGAAGAAGTCTACAAGCTAAGTGAGTTATCAATCGAGGAGCTGGTTGGTAACCTTCAAGCCCATGAACCTAGGCTTGACAAGCAAGAGGAATAGGAGAAAAGAGAAGAGAAGGAATCAAAGAAGATAAAGGACACCGCCTTCAAAGCTCAAATTGAAGAAATGGTCCGACAACAACAACTTGCTATGAAGTCTCCCTGCCCTTCCTCAAGTGAAGATGAAGGTGTCAATGATCATGAAGCCAACTACTCAAAAGGGAAGCACTTTAAGAGAAAGCCCTCCTCCTCAACTCCTAGGTGCTACGAGTGTGGTCAAAAAGGCCACTACAAGAGTGACTGCCCAAAGGCAAAGAAGAGCCATCATAAGAGAAGCCACAAGAAGGATGACAAGTACAAAAGAGAAGCAAAGTACAAAAGAAAAGACAAGAAGGAGAAAAGGTCCAAAGATGCAGCTCATGCGGCATGGGAGTCTTCTTCTTCAAGCTCCTCAAGCTCCGAAGATGGAGAATGCCATCTTGCCCTCATGGCCTCAACTAGTGAAGATGTAATTGAGGTAAGTGAGGTAAGTAAGATTAGTGATGTTAATTTACTTGAGCTATCTAAGGAAACTCTCATTGATATGCTTAATGAATGCCAATCATCTTTTGCTAAATGTAAATCTAAGAGAAAAAGATTAGGCAAGATAGTTGATGATCTTTATGCAAAAATTGACATTCTTGATGAAAATGAAAAATTGCATCTTGATAGCATAGAATCCTTGCAAGGGCAATTTCTTGACCTTGAACTTCAATACAATGGAGTAGAGGTTGAGAAAGGGTGTATATCTTAAAAACATTGAAAATCTTAAGATAGAAAACCAAAATTGCCTAGATGAGCTTGACACTCTTAAAACTGAAAATGTAGAACTCAAGCTTATTGATGATGCTAGGAGAAAAGAAGTCTATGCCTATCAAAGAGAAATAGTTGTGCTCAAAACTGAAAATGCTAAATTGCTTGCTCAAACAAATGATTTATCTTCTAGACCTATTTTGCCTAGAAATGAAGTTGCTAGCTTAACTCTAGAAAAAGACTCTCTTCTTACTAAAGCCCTCTGTCTTGAGGCCGACCTTTTGCATACGAAAGAAGATCTTGCTAGCTTATCTACTACTGTTGTAAATCTTAGTGATGATAATGCTAAATTAAGATCTACTTTGGAAAGGTTTCTTTCGGGTAAAAAATCCCTAAATGATGTTCTAGAGCACTCTACCAAGCAAGTTGGTACTAGTGGTTTAGGATATAATGGGACTACTCCAAAAGGTAAGAAGAAGAAGGGTAAGAAAAAGAGTGTGGAACCTCCAATTTTCAATGGAGAGTCTTACGGCTCTAAAAACCCCATGGTTTGTATTCATTGCAAATGTGATGACCATTATTCTACCTATTGTCCTTACAAGCCCAAGGGGACCAACCCAAAGATGAAATGGGTCCCCAAGCTAACCCCGAACCCCAAAGTTTGAGTTGGGTTCTGACATCCTCTTTTCTTGTAGGTTAAAAAGAAATGGATTGTTGATAGTGGCTGCTCTAAGCATATGATTGGAGAAATCAGCCATTTCAACAAATTTGTGAAAAAGAAAGGAGGATCGGTAACCTTCGGGGACAACAAGAAGGGTAAGGTTATAGGTGAGGGTGATGTAGGCAATGAATTATGCATTAAAAATGTATTGCTTGTTGATGGCCTACATCACAATTTAATTAGTGTTAGCCAATTATGTGATAATGGTTATCTTGTGCTATTTACTTCTTTAGAATGCTTGCTTCTAGATTCCCTGTCCTACAATGTTATATATAAGGGAACTAGAAATGGTAATCTGTATGTGATTGTTCTCGATGCTCTTAAGCCCATACTAAATAGATGCTTAGTTGTGGATAAAAATGATCTTTCGCTTTGGCATCGTCGTTTGGTTCATGTGAATTTGCATCAAATGAAGAAATGGAACAAAAAGGACTTGGTTCGAGGACTTCCTAAATTGGATTTTGAAAAGGATGAGTAATGCCAACCTTGTACACAAGGGAAACAAACCAAATCCTCCTTCAAATCCAAAGGAGTCATGAGTACCAAGAGAGTTCTTGAGCTTCTTCATATTGATCTTTTCAGACCAATGAGAACACAAACGCTTCGTGGCTCCAAGTATTGTCTTGTTATTGTTGATTATTTTTCTAGATATACTTGGACTTTCTTTCTCGTTTCTAAAAGCGATACACTTGATGTTTTCTCGAGCTTTTGTAAACGAGTTGAAAACGAAGATTCTTGCCATGTTGTTTCCATCCGTAGTGATCATGGGGGAGAATTTGAAAATGATCTTTTTGAACGTTTTTGTGAAAAATCGGGTTATTCGCACAATTTCTCTTCTCCTCGCACACCTCAACAAAATGGAGTTGTTGAGAGGAAGAATAGATCGCTACAAGAGATGGCTAGGACCATGCTTCTTGAGTATGACACTCCTAAGAAGTTTTGGGCTGAAGCCGTTAGCACGTCATGTTTTGTGCAAAACCGAGTTTTCACACATCCGATTTTCAAGAAAACCCCCTATGAACTATGGCGTGGTAGGAAGCCGTCTATTGATTTCTTTCATGTTTTTGGATGTCCTTGTTTTGTTTTAAACACTAAGGATTCTCTCGACAAGTTTGATCCAAAATCATACAAGGCTTTCTTCCTAGGCTATATCACTACTAGCAGGGCATTTAGAGTATTTAACATTGAACTATCTAAAATTGAAGAATCTATAAATGTTAAATTTATTGAAACTAACCCTGTTATTGGCAAGCATATTGATGATGATGATGTTGCAGATGAAATAATTCCTATCTTAAAAGATCTCAACATCAAAGACAAAGGCAAGCAGGTTGCAGAAGAAGAAAAAGAAGAAGAAAAGAAGGATCCCACTCCCCGCTTTGCAAAGAATCACCGCAAGGAGTTGATCATTGGCAATCCGTTTGAGAGAGTGAGGACACGAGCTGATCACAACAAAGAATAAGCAGATAGTGCCTTCATCTCCCAACTAGAGCCAAAGAACATCAAAGAGGCCCTTGGTGATGATGAGTGGATCCTTGCCATGCAAGAAGAGCTTGAGAAATTTGAGAAGAACCGTGTGTGGACTCTAGTGCCAAGACCAAATGATAGAAAGATCATTGGCACCAAATGGGTCTACCGTAACAAGCTTGATGAGCAAGGAAAAGTGGTAAGGAACAAAGCAAGGTTAGTAGCACAAGGTTACAACCAACAGGAAGGTATTGATTTTGATGAAACTTATGCTCCTGTTTCTAGATTAGAATCTATCTGTATGCTACTTGCTTTTGCTAGTTATAAAAATTTCTTGCTTTATCAAATGGATGTTAAAAGTGCATTTTTGAATGGTACAATCGAGGAGGAAGTATTTGTTGCTCAACCTCTAGGCTTTGAAAATGACAAATTACCCAATCATGTTTATTTTCTACAAAAAGCTCTCTATGGACTCAAACAAGCACCTCGAGCTTGGTATGAGAAATTAAAGAACTTTTTTTTAGATAATGGGTATGTCATGGGCAAAGTTGATTCTACTTTGTTTCCAAAACACACTTCTAACCATTTTCTTATCATACAAATATATGTTGATGATATCATTTTTGGCGGGATTGATCTTGATCTTTGCAAGGAGTTTAGTTCTCTTATGCAGAGTGAATTTGAAATGAGCATGATGGGTGAGTTGACCTTCTTCCTCGGCTTTCAAATCAAGCAAACAAAGGAAGGAAACTTCATCAACCAAGGCAAATACACAACTGAACTACTCAAGCGCTTTGGGATGGAGAACATGAAGCCGATGGATACACCCATGTCAAACACCGCCAAACTTGATAAAGATGAAGAAGGTGAAAAGGTAGATGAGAAGCTCTATAGAGATATGATAGGAAGTTTACTTTATTTAACTACCTCTAGACCTGACATTATGTTTAGTGTTGTCTTGTGCGCTCGCTTTCAATCTTGCCCTAAGAAGTCGCATCTCACTGCTGTTAAGAGAATTTTGAGGTACTTAGCCAAAACTCAAAATTTTGGACTATGGTATCCTAAATCAAGGGATTTTACTCTTACGACATATAGTGATGCAGATTATGCAGGGTGTTTGATTGATAGAAAGTGCACAAGTGGCACTTGTTTCCTTCTAGGACCAGGCTTAGTATCTTGGTTCTCCAAGAAACAAAGCACAGTGGCACTATCAACTACCGAAGCTGAATACATTGCAGTCGGGAGTTGTTGTGCACAAGTCCTATGGATGAAGCAAATGCTCCAAGACTTTAACATATTTTTTGATGCTTCTCCTATCTTTTGTGACAATACTAGTGCAATTAACCTCTCTTATAATCCTATATTGCATAGTAGAGCTAAGCATATAGAGGTTCACCATCATTTTCTTCGTGACCACATTGCCAAGAAAGATATCTATATCACACATGTGGACACGGAAAATCAATTGGCGGACATTTTTACAAAACCCCTAGGTAGAGATCAATTTAACTTTATTCGATCTAAACTGCTCATTTTTTATCTAAATGATATTGCTATGTGATCTAGCTAGTGGTCTATATCCTATATGCTTGCTCATGTCATTCTTCACCTTATGTTGCCTATACATGCTTGCTTATGCTTAATTTGCCCATCAATATGCCTAGTTTTTTGCTTGTTTTTGGGTTTTTATCGAATTTCGCGTTTTATTGCTAAATAGTGCCCAATGATGAGCAAAATGTGCCTAGGTATGTTATTTATGCATAATAGAATGGAAAATAAATTTAATAGGCATGTATGTGGCTAGAATCCAAGATTTAGATTGCTAGGTCAGGTTGACCTTCGGTCGAGTTTCACCCCTGAAAACTCGACCGATCAGGAGCCGAGAGTGGTTCTTCAGTGGACCGATCGGTCGAGTTGTCCTGTCTCAGAACTCAACCGATCGACGGGCTGCGCCATCTTAAAACTTAGGATCGACTGACTATTTTCCCTTGCAACTTGAAAATAGCCGACCGATTCCTCTTCTCTTGGCCCCTGCTCTCCACCCTAACCCTAACCCTTCCCCGTTCCCGTCCCTAGGGTGCATTAGCAGCTTGCTCCTGACCTTCCCGAGTGACGGTTGTGTGTTCTTGTTGGGTTTTGAGGTTCGTTTTTCTTGTGTGTGCATTTTCTCCTCTTGTTTTTGCTTCCATGGCTTCCCACAGGAGAAAACGACCCACCCCTAGCAATGCCCCAGCTTCTTCCTCGACCCAACGGTTGATTCCCTTTGATAACACTACGTTTGTATCTCTAGAGGCTGTCAATAGGTATAAGGATCTCCTTCCTAGATCTCCTTTTCCTTTCTGCCCCCTAGTTGGTCCAACCCGTTTTCAAAACCATATCAACTCCATCGCACAGCTTCTTGCACATCACAACCTTTCCGCCCTTGCAATTGAGAGTGACTGCTTCAACAATAAGCTATCTAGTACCAAAGCAGTTCACGAGTTCTATGCTAATCTACGCTGGAACTATGATTCGATTGTTCCCCCGCCAAATACCGAAATAGTCCTAACATCGATGATCGCCGGTCATCGGTTTCAACTCTCTGAGGAGACTTTCAATCTCTATCTTACTGGAGACAAAGAAACCACTACTTGGCGTCGGGGCTATGACAAGTATTTTGATCTTTTGGACCCGGAAGCCTCTTACAAACATCATGAATTGACTTTACCGGATATTCATCGATATTTGAAAAAGCCTGGCGTGGCCTATAAGAAGCGGTCCACCCTTCCCTCCTCCTCCCTTGACCTCCGGAAGTGCATCCTAGCCCTTGTGCTTAACTGCAACATCCATCCGAAGCGAAATCAAACGGATATTGCGGAAAACACAACGGTTTTGATGTATTGTTTGTTGAATAACATAGGTGTCAAGTGGGCTTGTTACATTCTACATCATATGACCTGCTTTGACAAAGGCAAGAACACCAAGGGCACCCATCCTCCCTATCCAGCCTTGATTTGTGGTCTCTTCCAGTTCGCCACTAAGAAATCACTCTTTTCCGACTACCATTACCCAGTTGCTCGAAAGGGAGTGTGCATTAGTGAAACCACTCTTCTGAAGTATGTACCTGCCCCTGGTGCTTCTGGCTCTGCCTCTGCCTCCGCCTCTGCTTCTGGTGCCCCTCCCACCTCCACCCAGGCTCCACCCCTGCAGCCTCACCCTCGCCCTAGTCGTGCATCTTTCAGAGCATCAAATGAAACCCTTTTGGGTTACATGATGCATGCACATGCGTACAATCTCCAGGCTCAGGAGCACCTTCATCAAGATTTGTGTTCGATCATGTCTACCATGAACCTATCCTGCTCTTCACCCTACCCAGCATACCAGCCATATCTGGGTAGTGCTTATGCCTCCTATGCCTATGAGAAATACTTCCCTGCTCCACCACCATTTGCTGCCGAGCCTTCTGCTGCTGCTCCACCTTAGTATCCCTCCAGTAGCTCTACTCCTGTATATCTACCGCTACCTTCTGGCCCCCTGGCCACTCTGCTCGCGTCCTTGGGGGGCTCTGCTCCATCCTTTCCACAGGCCCAGGAGCTCCTAGCTCTTGGCATGTCATGGGCTGAGCAGAATGCCCGCTGGCCTGGGCGCTCTTTTAGTCCTGCTGACGAGGACATGCCCGACCAGGCTGAGGATGCCGACAAGGATGCTGATGATGCTGATGGTGATGGTTCTTCTGCCGAGGATGGCGATGCTGGTGCTGGCACAGTTTCCCCACCTTTGGATGGTGATGAGGACTACAACCCAGGTGATGACGAGGACACAGTTGACATAGATAGCTTAGATGTCTAGGAGGTTGTCTTAGATTAGAGTCTAGCATGTCTATTATATATATCTTTCTAGACTCTTTTGTATAAGCAACATCCTGGCACATTAGTCTGAGCTGTACTGTTTTCTTTTTCTCTATTTTCTCGCTTTTATGGTTGTAGTCGCTTATGAGAACATATGTCTGAGTTGGAATATCATTGCTACACTTTGGCTATTTCATCTGTGTTATCTTATGCTTGGTGTTTGATGAGCTATATTTTGTTTCTGACTTGGATTGTATGTTTCTCCTCTGTGGTTGTATGTTATATGCCTTTACGAATGTTGTTTTTCATCTTTTGCATATATGTGTGGTTGAGTCTTGGAGAAGACCTAGATTTTGCTCTTCTACACCCCCTTCCTTTTTAATAATGTCAAAAGGGGGAGAAATATCTCATGGTCTGAAACTCAATCATATTGTTTTTATTGTGATAATACTATTGCCTTCTTGCCTAAGTGATCCTTTTCTTGTAAATTTGTTGATTGATCATATGACATGAAAGGGATTACATATTACATGGATATTGGTTCTGCTATGTATAGAAAACCTAACATGCAGGTGAGAGGAAGCATAGATTGAGGGGGAGCAATTCCAATTGTTCTTATCATGAATCCCCCTAATTCACAAGGCAAAGGTTTAATTTTCGTATCCTTTTCAATATGTTTGAGGAATGGTTTTTCATTGTCAAAAAGGGGGAGAATGTTGACCTAGAGGTTATACATTACCTATATTTTGATAATGACTTAACCATTCCATTCATATGTATCTAAGATGTGCGTTAAAGATTGTTTGCAGACATTAGGTACATGAAAAGGATCACATATACAAGCCCTAGAATGGGCCAAGTGCATGCCAAATTGACTACAAGTGTGCAATTTAGGATTTCCATGTAAATCACCTTAGAACATGAATGTAATCACTTGTAACGATGTATATGCTTGTAACTTAGAAGAGAAAATTGTTTGGGACAAAATTCACCAAATGCTAATTACTTTTATTGCAAATTAGAAAATCCATTTCAGGCACTTGGTCGGTCGAGTTTCCCACCCTGAAACTCGACCGATCATCCTGAGTCGATTTCCTGAAGATTTCAATCGGTCGAGTTGTGCACTCACAGAACTCGACCGATTGGGTAGTAGGCCTTTTCCAGTTGAAATGGTCGGTCGAGTTTCCTCAGGACAAACTCGACCTATCAATTCAACATCGGATTGCCTACTACCTGATCGGTCGAGTTACACCCATTGATACTCGACCGAATGCACTGTACGGAGTTTGCAGAAAAAGTAATATGACCGTTGGTGAATTGTTTTGGGAAAAAATATGACCGTTTTCTTGAAGGAAAAATGATCATTTTTGCACCCCAAGTGTCCCACAACATAAAGGGCCACCCTCAACTATAAATAGAACCCCTTGGACTTCATTCCAAGCTGCTCTTTCCATTGCAAACTTGGTTCTAGCTTAGTTGAGAGTATCCCAAGCCCTTGAGCCCCTTTCTCTCTCTACCTTCAAGACAAATTCGTGAGTGAGATAGGTTCCTTTGTATGAGAGCTGTCCTTTGTGCTATGTAAAGCTCTCCCTTCTTTCTTCCCACCTCCAAATCAAATAGAAGATTGATTGAAGCTACTTCTCCGAGTGAAAGAGGAGTTGCTGCTGTTCTTTTCCGAGTGAAGGGGAAGATGTGTTGCTGATCTTCAAGAGTGAAGATTGATCGTTGCTCCAGCTCCCTTGGTGAAGGGAAAACGTGGACAAGCTCTCCAAGTGAAGGAGAGGTGCAAGGAAAGATCAAGTAAGATAGGTAATCCCTGCAAGGCTGAAGACAAAGGTGAGATTGGGTAAGTCCTTTGTAGAAGGCTGAAGAATCTCACTTTGTGGGTAAGTCCTTGGATAGGTTGAAGATCTTAGCTTGTGTAATTAAGCCCTTGGTTGTGTGGTTTATGTTTCTTGTAATCTTATCGTGATAAATAAGAGGACCAAGTTGCAAATCCTAGAGTCTAACCAACTCTAGGTAGTGGACTGACATAGCTCCTAAGTTTAGGACGTGGAACCACTCTAAACCACCTGTCCAAGTGCATGAAATTCATTATCTCTTATCCTTGCTTTGTATGATAGAATAAGATACCAAATTTCTGCTTGCATTAGTTTTTACACTTCATTTAAATTTATGGTCTAATCGATTTTGTGAAGTGTGTGTAGCTCTATTCACTCCCCCTCTAGAGCCCATCGATCCAACACTGACGTGCTTGGTGCCAACTATGAAAGCAGAGAGGCTGATGAGGCAGAGGCTTGAAGCTTTCTTAGAACACATTGTGGATTCCAAGGTGAGGTGTCTTAGTATCTAGGAGGTGCCTATGGTTTGAGAGTTTGAGGATGTTTTTCCCAAGGAGTTTTCCAGTGTTCCCACTCTTAGAGATATTGATTTTGAGATCAATCTTGTTCCTAGAACACAACCTATTGTGCAATCATTGTATAGGATAGCACCGACAGAGATGCGTGAGTTAAAGTAATTGCAAGAGTTGTTAGAGAATGACTTTATGAGGCCGACCACTTACCCTTGGGGTGCTCACATGTTGTTTGTGAAGGATGGATATATGAAGTTGTACATAGATTAGTTGTAGTTGAACAAGGTCACGATCAAGCACAAGTACCCATTGCCAAGGATAGACAATATGTTTGATCAGTTGAGAGGTGTTGCAGTGTTCTCAAAAATAGATCTAAGGTCTGGATATCACCAGTTGTAGATCAAGATGGATGACATAACCAAGTCAACTTTTAGGACTAGGTATGGTCACTATAATTTTGTAGTTATGTCATTTATGCTAACCAACATGCAAAAACTTTCATGGATATGATGAGCATGGTGTTCAAGTTATATCTTGACTAGTTTGTGGTGGTATTCATTGATGACATCCTGATATACTCCAGAGATAGTTAGAAACATGAGCAACATCTACGGCAAGCGTTGAGTTGTTGAGGCAACACAAGTTGTATGCCAAGTTCAACAAGTGTGAAATATGGCTGAAGGAGGTATCTTTTCTGGGTCACGTGATATCTACTAAAGGCGTTTGTGTTGACCCAAAGAAGGTGGAGTCTATGCTGGAGTGAGAGAAGCCTAAGATACCAATAGAGGTTTATAGTTTCCTAGGGTTGGAAGGCTACTACATGAGGTTTATCAAGAACTTCAATGTTGTGGCATTACTCCTAACAAAGTTGATGAGAAAATGTGTGCCTTTTGTCTAGGATGATAAGTGTCAGCGTTCTTTCTAGCTTTTGAAGGAGAAGTTGACTAGTTCACCATTTTTAGTATTTCTAAATCAAGGAAAAGACTTGTATTTTTTGATGCATTGAAGAACGGCTTGGGATGTGTGTTGATACATGACAAGAACATGATTTTTTTCACTTTGTAATAACTTAAGAAACATGAGGAGAAGTATCTGACACTTGATCTGGAGCTTGCAGTTGTAGTCTATGCTTTGAAAATGTTGAGACATTACCTTTATGGAGAGAATTGTCACATCTTGACCAACCACAAGAACCTTCAATATATCTTCTCAAAGAAGGAGATGAACATGTGATAGAGGAGATGAATGGACTTGATCAAGGACTATGATTGCACGATAGACTACCATCTAGGGAAGGAAAATGTGGTGGTTGATGAGCTTAGTAGGAAGTGTTCTTCGTTTCCATTTATAGGTAAGGCACAATTGTGATCTTTGGTGTGCCACAAGTGAGATATGTTGGTGTTGCTTTGCCAGATGAACATTCAGTTGGAGGTTTCCTTGTTGGTAGGTTTCCTAGCACAGTTATTGGTGAAGCTTACCCTAGTATAGCATATCATAATAACAACATGTTGACATTGTGATATAGAATATTAGGACAGAGTGTGACAACAAGAAGTATGATGGTTTCCATGAGTCTGATAAGGGGACAATTTTCTTTCACAACAGGACAGTGGTTCCAGATGCTAAGTGCTTGAGACAGATGGTGCTTAAGGAAGCTCATTTCTTGATGTATGCGATGTAACCAAATAGTACCAAGATGTACCATAACATGAAGGATCTATATTGGTGGGGTGGTCTGAAGAGTGATGTGGCAAAGTTTGTGGGTAGATGTCCAGTGTGTTAGCAGGTCAAGGATGATAATCAGAAACATGCATGAACATTACAATCATTTCCAACACTGTAGTGGAAACAAGATGATATCACTATGAACTCTGTGGTTGGTCTTCCTAGGACAGCCAAAGGCCATGATTCCATTTGGTGATAGTTGACAGATTGCCAAGTCAACTCATTTCCTTCTAGTCAAGACAACATACACATCAAAGAAGTTGGCACTGGTGTATATGGATGAGATAGTGCGACTGCATGGTATTCCAATTACCATAGTGTCTGACAGATGTCCTCAGTTTATCGATCATTTTTGGAACCGTCTGCACACAACCATGGGGATATAGTTGAGGTTCAGTACAACTTTCCACCCATAGATAGATGGTCAGTATGAAAGGACCATTCATATGTTGTAAGATTTGTTGAAAGATTGTGTTTTATAATTCCTTGAAAGTTG
Source organism: Alisma plantago-aquatica (assembly GCA_963693085.1). Taxonomy (NCBI): domain Eukaryota; kingdom Viridiplantae; phylum Streptophyta; class Magnoliopsida; order Alismatales; family Alismataceae; genus Alisma; species Alisma plantago-aquatica. The sequence goes on along the minus strand of OY856412.1, from coordinate 869,194,430 downwards.
AGATGTACACCTAAGCTTGATAGAGTTTGTTTATAAAAACAATATCAAAGAATCATATACATGGCACTGTATGAAGCCTTGTAGGGAAGGCGTTGTCACTCACTACTTTGTTGGTATAAGATAGGTGAGTATCAGCTTTTGGGTTCTGAGTTTGTCCAACAGACTATAGAGAAGATCAAAGTGATACAACAATATCAAAAGATATCCTAGGACAAACAGAAGTCTTATGAGGGAAAAATCCTTGTTAGGGGTTTATGGTTGTAAGACCCCCTAACCTAGATTTTCATTGATATTGCTTGCTTAGCATTATTAAATTCTTAAAACCTTAATTTGACCTAATCATGTGCTCTGTTAACATGTGACATGCTTATATTTCCAGTTTGGTCTAATTTGAATATTGTTTGAGCTAGTTATGCTATATGTGTGCTTGTTTTGGACATAATTGCAATTTACCCATGTTTAGGAGTTTTCTTGCAATTTATCACGAGTGGCACCCCATAGCCTTGTTGTACCTTGGTTTGATGTGGTGATATCATGTGTTCAGTTTTAGGGTTTGCTTGGATACCCTATGTAGGTAGTTGACCTTGATGTTGAGTCATCTAGAGTCTGGCGATCGCTAAGGTTTATGTGTGGTCCTTGGTTCTTCAGTCGAAGATGTTTTCCTTGACCTACCCTAGGCTGGTGTTCGATGAGATGTGTTATCTCTCTTTGGTCGCCAACCTTTGCATGTGTTGGTGGTCGATGTGGTTCTCTTTGGTCAAAGAGTTATCCTGTAATCGTTTGGTTTTCTAACCAAGTTCTCATCATTCAAAGGGTTTTCTAGGATAGGTGGTCGCTTGCTTTTCTTATTTTTATCACCCTTGATTTATGCATGAGCTTAGTGCTTGCATGGACGAGATATGGTGGACAAGTGGCACATGTTCACATGACACCTAACCCTCTTTGCTTCTCTCTAACTCTTGTATATATAAACCCCTCTCTTTGCATGCAAATAAACCCTTTTCACCCTCTTGCTTTATCTTTTCTTTCTTGGAGCTCATCCCCCTTGTCTTTGGTGGAGAAGGTGAAGTTTGAGCTTGGTGAAGTGGCCAAACCTCTTGCATGTGGAGATAAGGTTTGGAGCAACCCTTCTTTGGTGATCATTTGGTGATCTTTGCTTCTTATTGATTTTGGTAACTGATCTACCTCTCTTGTTCTTCATTTTCCTTCTACCTTACCTTTCTTCTTTTTCTTCTTATCTGAATCCATGGTTCTCCATGGTTGTGCTTGAGTTGAGCTTGAGGAGCTTCTCTCTTCTTGGCTGAATCCATGGTTCTCCATGGTAGTGCTTGAGTTGAGTTGAAGAACTCCTCCTTCTTGTCTTTTCGGCCTTGGGTTTTTCTCTCCATCTTGTGCTCCTTTGACCTCAGGTTTGTTCTTTTCTTGGAGATGGTGCTAGCTTGGCCAAAATGGTGATCAAGCTAGGGTTTTTCTCTCTCTTTCCTTGGAGGTTCCTTGCTGTTGGAGTTGATCTACCTTTGTTAAGGTGAGTTATACTTTCTCCTTAATTATTTTTTCATTTACCTTACATGCAAATAATCTACTCTAAAAACTTGGTCACAAGTAGGATGGTGATAATATGAATGATATAGGATTTATGTTCTATGATGATCTTGAGTGGATATCTTCCCTTTGATAAGCCTAATCTTTATAGTCGAAATCTTTCTTGGTGGTGGAGGTTTTTGATGCATGCATGTATATGCTAAACATTGGTTTTCTCTCTCTAATATTATGATTTTGTTTTCTCTCATATTGGTGGTCTAAATTAGGGTTTTGGAGTTGTTTTCCATCATGTGTTTTACACCTTGGATGTTTTCAGTTTCATGGTGATGAACAACCTGTTTGATCTTGAGTTTGATGAGATTTTCTCTCACTTGATGTTTGTCAAGCTATGGTTTATGTGATCAATGAATTTCTCACATCTTTTAGGTTGCTAAGAATGAATCTTCTTGAGTGGTCGTTGAGGTGACTATCTTCTTCGGTTGATGAGTTTTACTCATGTTATTTGATCCCAAAGGTTCCCTTCTTGTGGTTGATTGATTATGGATTCTTTTGGGTCAATGAGACCTTTCATGGTTATAAGTGGTCAGTGAACCTTTGACCTTGATGGTCATTGATGCATGGATCTCTATGGTTGATGAAGTCTTGTGATTTTTCTTGAGTCTCCAATGCATCAACTCTTTCTTTGGTCACTTATGTGTTGACCTAGGTAGTTTTTGAGGGTGGTTCACCTCTTCGATCAATGAAGAAGGTGAAACCTATTCTCTTTGGTCGATGAAGATTCTTGGACTCTATGTTTGTCTATGTGATTGACCTTATGATGATGTTGTTTGACTTTCTTGTTTTTAAGGACGTGGGAGATAGTAATAACTAGGGTTTACACCTATTTCTGATTTAGAAACCTAATTTAGATTATAATGTTGAACCTAACCCTAATCTCAAGCACATGATGATACTACTTATCTTTTTTTTTTGGATAAGGTAAAATATTATTATGTCAAAAATCCATATCGGTGAGCCTATATTGTACAGAGGGTGAGCGACTACAAAAAAATCCACTGTGTTTTGGTGATCGGGTCCAAACCTTCATAAAGCATAGGTTTGGCTCTACAGAGTAAGCCCAACCTTTCGGCCAAGTTGCCAAAAAACAAAAACTTGTCAGTTTCACGGCCACCATGCATCCTGGTGTTCCTCTCCTGCCATATCCCCTAGACAATGGCAGCCAGGCCCAGAGCACCGAAAGCCACCATGTGCTTGTTGTCGCCAGCCCGAAGATGGATCCACTCCATCACAATATCCAGTCTCCTAAGCGGCCGACCACCCCATCCGCTCTTAAGGGCCCATCTGCACCAAACATAGCTAGAGTAACTACATCTAAAGAACAGGTGGTCGTGTGTTTCTTCGTCCTCCTTGCATAGCCAGCAGGTCGAATTAGTCACTTCTCCCCAGGGGCTAAGCCTATCAAGCGTCGACAGACGACCAAGAACAGCCCTATAAAGACAACAGCCCCACTAGGGGGTTTGCAATGTATTCCAGACGACGTTCACCCAAGGGACATCAGGCCCAAAGTAGTGCAGCTCCCATGGTCTTGGCACGCTGTTGTCCCAGGTGCCTTCAGACTTGGGAAGATAGTTGTGTTTGACGTTGGACCAACTCTTGATCATCCTCCTCTATACAAAGGAATCATAGCACATATTGCCAATCTCCAGTGAGCAGCCATACCTCCTCCTCATCTAGATGGACCAGACCGCCTCCGGCTGGGTCAAGAACATGTGGATGTGGAGCTTTGTGGCCCTCTCCGCCATACTAGTCGGATCTCCGACGCCCATGCCACCCTATCTCCTTTCCTTTGTGATGGTGTACCAAGTGATACCATGGGACCTCCCCCCCCCCAAAGGAAATTGCTCACCAGGCTTTTAAGATTGTGGATAATGAACATTGGTAGCTCCGCTTGTCTACACCAGAAGCGAATGGAGGCTAGCAAGACGGAGTTGCAGAGGATGAGCTTGCCCACCATGGAGATGGACAGACCCGTCCATTTGTCGATACGGTCCCTAAGGCCATCCACCAAAGAGTAGTAGTCCTTCCCCGTCCTCCTGCCTCTAGAGATGGGGATGGCCAGGTATTTAGTGGGGAAGTGCCTTCTAGGAAGACCGACAACAACTTTCAGGCGACCACATCTTGCATCACAAGAGCGGGACAAGAAGATCTTGGATTTGATGTTGCTAATGTACAGCCTTGTCATGCGTCCCACTTCCTTCAGGATTCTTTTTACCCTTTTGAGATAAATGTCATGCCCAACAGTGAAGATCATGACGTCGTCAGCAAAGATAAGGTGTGATACCACCGGAGTACCCTTCACTTTGAAGACCTTTAAGTGTCCTTCATTTTCAGCCCTATTAATGGTGCAAGACAAGGACTCCATAATGATTGTAAATAGCATGGGAGAGAGTGGGTCCCCTTGTCTCAGCCCGTTGGATGCGCCAAACCAACCATAAGGGATTCCATTGATCAACACCGAGAAGGAGGTGTGTTCCACGCATTGGATCATCAAGTCAATCCATCTCCTGGAGAAGCCCATTTCCTTCATGATTTCCCAGGCCACTCCACATGGTCGAAGGTTTTGGTTATGTTGAGTTTAAAACAAGCCTTTCTTGTGGAATTCATAGTTCCAAAGGAGTTCAAAAACTCGGCAGTGAGTAGAGCACCATCAACAATGTCCCTTCCTTGTATAAAGGCCATTTGATTAGGCGACACAATTTGCAGCAGCACTTTCTTAAGCCTTCTAGATAGCAGCTTGGCAAAAACTTTGTATACCACCGAGCAACACGCTATGGGCCTGAAGTCGGCCATGGAGGAGGTAGGATTTCTCTTGGGGATCAGCTTTATGAATGACTGTTTGACCTGCTTGAGCATGGTGCCACCCACCATGAATCACCGCACAACCCTGCATAAGTCCTCTTTCACGATGTCCCAGCAGCTTTGATAGAATTTACCGTTGAAACCATCGGGTCCAGGGGCCTTAGACGGTCCTATGGAGAAAACTGCATCCTTCACCTCCTTCTCAGTGACGGGGCCACAAAGCACTCTGTTCATGTCCGCGGTCACCCTCGAACTAGGAAGACGGCCTTGGTGGGGTCTATGCTCTTTATTGTAGAGCTGCTTGAAATAGTTAATCACCTCATTTGCAACCTCACTAGGACCCCTGACGGTGGATCCATCCTCCCTTATGAGCCCATGGATGCAATCTTTCATATGGTTTTTCTTAGTCGCATTATGATACACTTTGGTGTTTCTGTCGCCGTCTCTACTTCTTTGCCAGTGGTAGACTTCTTCGACTTTCTCCAGCTTCAACAACCTATCAGTAGTGTCAGCCTCAATTTTAATCTTGCAAGCATCCAAAGGGTGGAGTCTCAGGTCAAGCGCAGCAGCAGCATAGTCTTCCCGAGCTTTGTTAACCAGATTGGGCAAGTTGACCAGTTCAGCAGACCATTTCTTCAGGGCCATCTTGGTCTTTTTCATCTTTTCCACGAAACAGAAGATGGGGTTCCCCCTCACAGTAGTGTTCCAAGCCTCTTCCACAACCTCCCTAAATCCAGGCCAATCCACCTAGAAATTGAGGAATCTAAACGGCCTATTCTTCTTGGCGGTGTCGTTTAAGCTTACATGCATCCATGCATGGTCACTGTTGGGGTGTCCCCCAAATGTGACGCAAGCCTCAGGAAAGCAATCCAACCAGGCAGTATTGACCAAGCCTCTATCGAGGAGGCTGGCTATGTTGTGCGCCGGGGTCCTTTTGTTATGCTACGAAGTCAGACCTCCGCATATATTCAGTTCCACAAGTTTCGACGCATCCATAGCATTGTTGAACCTGTTGAGGACCGAATTGGGAATGGGTAGGCCCCCATACTTCTCCCTCGATCTTCTCACATGATTGAAATCCCCACTGACCAATTGGGGAACCTGATGTTGAGTCGTCTCAATGATGGAGTCCCAACATTGTCTCCGTCTACCTTCTAGATTGTGACCATAAACGCCTGTGATGATGCAGTGAAAGCCCCCATGGTTGATGCAGCTAGCCACCATCATCTATTCAGTGGCTGTGATAAACTGAACATCCCAAATGCCCTTGTCCCAGCCCAAGGAAATCCTTCCTCCCTCCACCTGATCGAGGTTGGATTCCACTCCCCAGCCTTCAGGAAAAAGGCTCTGCATCTTATTTTGAAACCTCCTTTTGATTCGAGTTTCCAGAGCAAACACTAGAGAAGCACCATACTCCCCGATTACCTTACGAATCCTTCGCTGTTTCCAGGGCTTGGTATCCCCCCTCACATTCCAAGTGAGGATAGACATCTTAGCTTTTTGAGTGCCCCCACTCTGGCCGGGGTGCTCATCCTGGGAGATATTCTCCTTCCTCGTGTGCTAGCAACAGCCTGTTGGTTTCTACTGCTCCTCCTAGCTCCAGACATTTCAACGAGCAAGTCATCGGTGTCCAGGTTCTCCAGGATGGAGAACAGATTCGGGCTCGCAGGGTGGCCAGCAGGTGTAGGGGTTGGAATCACTGTCTCCGCTTCAGATTGGATGGTAGCAGACTCGGTGTCCCTTGCCTGTGGCCCGCCATCAGCCGATCCTCCGATACCTCCGCCTGTGGAGTCACCGTTGGTTTGTCCTCCGAGGGTGTCGCCCGTACCAGGAAGCTGCCCCTCAGGAGCAGTGTCCACAGCAGCAACCTATTGGTTAGTAGGAGGCGGCACATTCACGATCACTGTCGAGGAGCCCCCTCCAAGCTCAGCCACAGGCATCCTGCTCCTGGTTCTGGTCCTCCCTCGACCCTACCGCGGTCTTCTGCTCGTGTCACGACCTCTGTGGAGAGGGGGTGGTGGTTGGTCCATCCTTGCCCCTGGGCATTCGCCATGCCCATGGCTGAAAACCTTGCAGGCGAGGCAGTGCTGAGGCAGAGCGTCAAAAACCACTTTGAAGCCAAGCTCCTTCCCATCAGGCATCTCCACCATGACCTCTCTCGGTGGACTTCTATCAGCTTTGATCTCAACACAAACGTGAGTTGCCCCCTCGTATCTCCCCTCCGATGGAAATCTATGACCTTGGGGTCTCCAACTCCACAAGCAACAATAGTGATGGCCCTTCTGGTCCAATTGTGCCCAATCTCGGGGAAGGTCAGCCAAACCGGAGCTGAAGTGAAGGCCGCCCTCCTCAGGTCAGCATCTGGGGACCATCGTCTAGTGAGCACCATCTTCCTATCGAAGAACCACGGCCCCTTGTCGAGCATGGTCCTCATATCCTCCTCCGATGCGAACTTGGCGAGGATGAGTCCACCCACCAGGGGGTGCATTGGAGTTCTCCTTTCAGCCGCCGGGTCCTGAGCATCCATCCATAGAGTTGGTTGATGACGCATTTGGTACCCATGACCTGGACGATGACCGAGTGCTTGTGGAACTCATCCATCTCAACCGCCGCAGGTGCCGACATCTTCATCCACGGTCGATGGTCATTGTCCCTGAAGGAGGGGGCTTTGGGGTCACCCGGCGCTGCGACTGGGGCAAGGTTGTGCCGCACGTACAGGGGTCTTGCAACCGTCGCCGCCCAAGCCCTGCCCACCGTGACGTCTGTGGAAGGCTCGCCCCAGCATCCATCACGATTTGCGGTGGTGGATGGGGGGGGTGGAATCCGCCCTGCCCAAGGCATCACTCGCCATGTCGCCCCTTCTAGAGAGAAGCCAGAGGGCCGAGCGAAGAGAGAGAGTGGAATCTTGCTTGAGTAATTAGTATGTTGATGGAGTACTATCTCTCTCTTAATGTTGCAACCCTAATTTTTTGATATAGAAGCATCATAGATATATAAATGGTTTTTAAGGAACTTATGTATCACATGTATGATAATGAGCCTTGTTGTGGCATGGAGAGACAATGATGATCTTGCGAGAAATGATGTGATAGCTCTATGACCTTGAGCATGTCTTGTTCCCTATTCGAGGTGAAATCCTCTGTGTAATGTTATAAGGGATTGGTATTCCATGGTGATGTGATAGTGGTGATGGTCTCAATGAGTGGCAATGAACAATACCATGTGATGATATGCCAAGTTTTATGTTTAATATGTGTTATATCTTCTGAAGTTACATTGTACCTATGTTTTGTAGAATTCTTTCAAGGTTTTCTTGTAACTTGATTGATGCAGTTAAAAGATACCGAATTGGCTTTAACTAATCAAGTGGAACCCTAATCATGTAGTTCCCTATGCCATAAATCCATTCCCTTATCCGAACTTGCTGGATGGTGAAATGAGTATTCATATGGGAAACTCAAAGCGCATACCATTGAGTATGCGAGGTGCAAGTGACTGTGTGTCCTTGTCATCTTGACCATAGGCTTTTGAGGATGGATGCGGTCATTTATTGATGTGAGAACGAATGTGGTTGTGTCTCGGAGATTTATATATGTGATATGTTTGAGGAAAACTACGGTTGTACCTTGGTGATTGGGTTTGTATACCCTAGTTTCTAGTGTTGTGACCTATACCAAGATGGACTAGGTGTTTTCATCTTGACGATATGTCGTTGGTGGCAGTTTGACTGATATGTCTCTGTAGTGTTCATTGGTACGGAATGGGGAGAAGAAGATCTTAGTAGTTTGACTCTTCCTATATCTTATATGGAACTGATTGCGACCAACCAGTGGTCAGTTGGACTTTGGATAGTTTGAATCAAACTCCGTAAGGCTTAATAAAAGGTGTAATATAGCCATGTATTATATTTGCTCAGGGTTAAACATGATTCACATTGAATGTTTACCCTTGCCTTATTTCTTATACTACTCAGTAATCATATAATGTGATAAGAGAAGTTAACTATTATAAATGTTCTTCATATTCTTTCTAATCATTATGCTATGCTTATATGTTTTATCTATTTAACACGCTTAACATGTGTAATCAGTTTCTTTTAGCTAAATATGATCATCCTATTTAATGACATATCTATGGTAACAATAACTGTTGGTTGATAGTTATATCTCTCGCTGGGATGTTGGTCTCATCTTGTGAGTCACAACATCTTTGTTTAGGTGGTCATAAATGGCATGGTATAGATCGTGTGGTTAGGAAGAGCAGATTGGATATCAATAGACATAGAAGGTCAGATAGCTGCTAGTTCTGGTAGTAGAGTCCTAGTGTCATCCCTATACTCTTAGGTTCAGGAAGGGATGCATTTTGTGGATGTTGTATCTCGATACATGTTTTTGGAATTATGCCATAGTTTGTGTATATGGCTTGTACATGTTGAACAATATCTCTTTTCTATATATGTTGTGGAAGATGGCCATAGAACAATAATGTAATACCTGATATGATATGTGATATGTGATATAAGTTTTGAATCTTATTTTAACATGTTTCCACACATGGTAAGTAATATGAGATTGGATTTATTTTACCTGCTTGTATGACAATGTGGATGAATCGTGGTTGATCGTGAATTTTATTTTGAGTAATCTCATCCATGTGGCATCAGGGTGTCACACGAAAGACCAAAAATTTGATGCAAGTGAATAAAAAATGGGTGTCAAATGACCAAAAGTAGGCACAAATTGATAAAAAGTTAGCACATAAAGACCAAATATTGGTGTCAAAACACCAAAAGTGGGCTCGAGTGACCAAAATTGGACGTAGATGACTGCAATTAGGCATAGAAAAACCAAAATTAGATGTCACATGTCCAAACATGGTGCAAATATGCTCTCATATTACTTCATGCATCACTCCCCTTACTACGCTCCTATTTCCTCATTCCTTTCCTCCTATATTTTCAATAATTCCCTCATTCCTCATTACTTCCCTCTTTTTTTCTCATTACTTCCCTTCAATTTCCCCATTCATTCCCTTGTATTTCTTAATTACTTCCATTCTCTTTCCTCATCACTTTCCTCCTCCCCCGTTTGCGTGACTTCCCTTGTATCCCTTCATTATTTCTCTCCTCTCCCTTTCACATTACTTACCTCTTATCCCCTTGTTACTTCTCTCCTTTATTCACCTTTTCCCTCCTCTTCCCCTTGCTTCCCTTCTCCTTTATTGTTTCTCTCTCCCAGAAAAGGAGACAAAAAATAAAAAAATACTAATTGATAGAATGGGATGGGTGATAGAGGGCAGGTAGAACAAGTACAACAAGTGGTAGGTGATGGGACAAGTGTGGCAAGTTGAGAGGTAGGGTCGTAGGAGGTGGGATAGTTGTCATGTGGGGAGGTATTTTTAGAGGGACATGTGGTTTGCCCTTGTACACGACCTGTGTGTAATTGCATGTTGTGCTAACTGAAAAACATTACTTAGAGAAAGATTTAACCCGGTCACCTTAAGGTTAAGGATGACCTATATTTCCAAGAGTGTAGACAAAACTCCTTCAAAACATGAAATCTCAACTCGACCAATGACCATTAGTCTAAAAGTGATATAAATACAAGAAGGGATGTAGATATATACTACAAGAAATGGGAAATATAATTAATGGAATTATAATTAAAGGTGCATTTATCATTGAGATATTGTTATTACTAGGAAATATCCAAATTTTCCTTCAAAAACAATGGGGAGTCACAAATTGGACAAGTTTGAGCTTCTCCTTCCATAACTCAAACTCCTATTCTCTAGGATGAATAATGATTTCTAAGGTCAAAAGGTGATCATGAGCTATATTCCATTTAAGGTAACTATATAGGGTCCATTCAAGTAATACATGGGAATGAATTTACCTATAAGATTTTCAACCATCCTAATGGTCCAAAGATGTTAATTTTTGGTCAAATAGACTACCAAAAAAAGTAAAATTCAAAAAAAAAGTACCCAAACCAAAGTAATTCAATTTTCATTTTATAAAATGCCAAAAAACCTTAATGATGTCATCAAGCTCAATTTCAACTAGGATTTTATATTGTTTTGCTTCTTATTTGTTTGACATATAACCAATCTCCCCAAATCCCTAATGTATAGACAATTAGGGTTTTAGATCCCAAAACCCTAGCTCTTCTTCAATTTGCATTGTCAGAATATTTGTTCATATTGATAGGAATATATCCTATTAGGCACACAAAACACAAAATTAGCTAGGAAGCTATAGTTACTTAACTATGTAGAAACAAAGTCATCATAGTCTTCCTTCTAGGAATTCATCTTACAATCCTATAACATTAGGTTGGTTGTATTGAAACTCTACCTCTTACTTTTAAGTGGATAACGCTCCCAATTTTGATCAAATTAATAGCCCCACTATTAGTTTGAAATATTACATTGAAAAATATCAAGCAAGACAAGATCTGCAATACGGACCACACAGAACTTCATTATTTAGGTAGGTAACAATTACCAATTGCATCCAATCATCTTAGGAAGTATATACCATCCTTATGTCTCTATGTGTTTAATCCTATTAAAATTACCATAGTTAAGTCAAATCTAAAGGTCAATACAATAAGCTATGCACCCTACTTTGGTAGACTCACATACTTATTATCAAACTTTCCTAAGATAGATGGTGCACCATGCTTTGGCAAGTCCACACCTAGTCGATCAAGGTTTTCATGTGTATTACGCAATGGAAGGCATCTTAAACTTAATATTAGTTGTTAGATTTTATTTTATAATCATATTATCTGATCACCATTACAGATAAACTATTGTATGTATCATATACTACAACAACAATCATCATAAGAAATACAATATGATATGATGACTAGTACAACATATTGATCCAACAATAATTGTAAACAAACATAAAAAAAAATCCACATCTCTATGTAACCCCAAACATTTCTCTGTAGAGTTTTCTATTCGTACGGATAACAAGCCAATTTCCTAATTGTATTTTCTAGTTGGGTAGGTTTGCAGTTGTTGATGGAGTCATCACTTCATCTTCATCATGAAGCCTTCAAGGACCTTCCTTGTTGGTGTGGGATTATGATCATGTCATCCTCTCCAGAGATGTTAAAACATCATTTGATTCTAACTACAAGAATTAATTTAATATAGATAATGTAGAGTGAGAGGTGTGTCTTGCAAGCTATAGAAATGATACATTATCTGATCTCAACAAAAAATCATGAATCACATGTTTTTAATGACAAGAATTCACCACAATGACCAAGTTTCCATATCCACACCCACAAAACAAAAAGATTTCAAAGGAATTAATTGGTTTATATAATAGAGATATATCATTTTCACATATGATAGTTGGTGATTAACATGAATACATATTCCACATGTCATCAATGACAACATTTTATTGTTCAAAACCCAAATTTACACAGAAGGCATACAATGTTGGCTTTGATACCACTGTAGGTTTTGATGGGAGGGGCGCAACATAAATACTAAATTTTCCAACAAAACTCTTAGTCAACATACCCATCGAAGCCATAAAAAAATCAATATATTAAAGACATAGAAGGGATATCACATATGTTTTGGTGCACACTAGTTGTTCGACAACTGGAAACGTCTTATGTTGGTGAAGAACTAGCACTTTTGTATCCATATATGAAGTGGTTGTTGTTGTTGTTTCCACCTTATCCTCACAACAAAACCTTATCTTCTCCTTGAAGAAGTTGATTTTCGTCAAGCCTCCACCCAAGAGCCTTATCCTCTACGATGTCCACGCAGATGGGGGGGGGGCTCTTAGTGCACACCCTTGGTTGCAAAGAGGAAGCAAAACTCAAAGTTATTGATGTGCTAGTGTCTTTTCCTCTCCTTCTCATATTTTTGGTTGTTTTCTTTGGGATGAGTTTTTCTCTCTCCAAGAGGAAGAAATCTTAGAAAACTCTTGTCTCAATGTTATTAAGTGTCTATTATGTCCTTGGAAATCCATCATTATATATAGGAGATTCTTGGGATTTTCCAAAATTCCAAACCTATTCCTAATCACAACTCCAAAAAAAAATCAAACAAGGAAGCCTCGGTCATACCATCTTGGTTCATTTGACTAGTCAACTAGTTGGAACTAGTTTGGTCACCCAGTCAGTTGGTTTGCATATCCAATTGAATGGTTGGCCAATTATGAAATCTGATTTTGGTGATCAATCCAATATAAAATTGGACGTGCCAATTTTTTCTTCTTCTTGGTTCTAGACTTTTGTCCAATCGATCGACTAAGACATTCTATCATTGATAGACTAGCTAGTTTCCTTAATTGGTAATCAATCAATCATTTGAGAATCAACTGATTGATTGATTCAAACCATCCAGTTGACCAATTGCCTTACCAAATTGAATAGTTGTGTAGAAATCATCATGTACATATTTAAAACTATTCTAATATATGTTTTATTGTGAACTTTAGTTCTCTTATGCATCTGTATGTGTGCGACCCTTTAGGTTCTATATTACATTGGTAGTGAGCCATAGACCTCACAAGCAAAGAGTGATATCTAGAAATGTATACTTATATGGTGTGACCCTTTAGGTTCTACCCAAGTAATCAGAATAAGTTGTGAATAATTTTAACCAGTAAGAGACCAATGTTACCATCCTATTGTTACAAATATCTTAATTGAGCCCAATACATGGAATTGTCATCCTCTTTATGCTCAATCAATATTTCTTAAAACTGGATCAGACTGTTGAGGTTGTTTGATGTAAATATCATATATTGGCTCACATGAGCATAACAATGCATTTCATAGTTTATTATCAAGTGGCCACAATATCACTACAATGGAGGTACAAATTCCATAGACATCACTCACAATAATCCACAAGTATCGCAAAGCACCCAATATTACATGTGTGAAAACCCTTATTCATAGTCACATTGGGTAGTGTAAAGGTACCTGATGCAATGATTTTGAGTCGCATTTATAGTCTTGTTTTATATGTGTTTTATGCATTTATTAGTCATTTCTGTGGTTAATGTTGCATAATTCATCTACTTTGGTCTGTGATACTTCTTTATGTCAAATCTCCCTTATTTTAGTATTTTGAGCACAAATTATTACAAGAATACATTTTGTGTAGGCTTATGTGGTTTCGTGTTGTAATTTCAGGAAAAACAAGTATCTGCTTCTGTCGATACCATCGACCGGACCATAGGTTGCCAGCCACAAGGAGCATAAGAAAGTTGATACTATCGACAGGAATGTCGATGGTATCGAGATACCATCAGGTTGCTTCAGAAAAGAGAGTCGATACTATCGACACAAAAGTCGATACCATCGACTAGTAGAGCTACAACGATGGAAAAAGGACAAAACCGACGCATATGAGGGTCGATACCATCAACCCGTGTCGATGGTATCGAGGTGGCATCCGTTGCGACAAAGAAAAGAAAAGAAATTCAATCGATGCAGTGTTGGGTCGATACCATCGACTCGCGTCGATGGTATCGACACCGTTAGATACATGTTTGCTTCAGATTGATCTAAATCCGACGGCTGTGATATTTTGGCGACCTAACTAAGGGATTATACCTAATGACGGCAGGCAAGAGCAATGGATCATGTCATTATCTGCTGCACACATCCCGAGAAGGTGTGGAGAGAAGAACGGAGCCCAGAAGCACACCCCAGTCGATCCGGACGCCGAAGAAGACGATTTCCACCACCGAAAGGCGAGAGAACGTGTATTCTACGCCAAGGATCGCTTGGATCTTCTCCGTTCATGGGTTTCACCACTTAATCACATTTTTCTCCATGTTTCCCTTTTTCTACTCCATGTGTTGCTCTGAGATGAACATGCGGGGCTAATCCCCTTTGTCTTTAGGTCCGGGAGTAGCCCAGGAATTCATTGTATGACAATTTTATCATAGTAATTCATACCTTATCTCTTAAATCCGTGGTATAATTTCGTTTTCTCAATTATATTGTTATGCTTGATCACCATAATAATAATCTTATGCCCTTAATTACTTTGAAAGAAGGATTAATGGTTAAAAAGAGACGGAATTTACATTAATTGGCAAATCCCTTGAACAAGGTGGTGTAAGGTTAATGGTGGATACCGAGAGATCATTTTTAATGCACTTAGTTTAGGGAATAGGTTACTACGACGGTGGAACCGACCTAGACATAGGTAGTGAATTATACCACGACAGTGGGCAATTCTGATTTCAGGCCACTACCCGGATAGAGAGATAAATTTGAGTGACTACATAGAATCTAATACAATGAAAACCCGCGGTGAAACCGCAATCCTAAAGATCTCATCTTGAATTGATTAAACCAAACATTTAATTGATTGCTTTGTTTTGTTTTAATTCATTTTCTTTTAATTTTAACAACAATTTCCAACTCTTTAATCGGTCTAGCCGATTGCGAGTAGTTAGTAGTAGTCTCCGACAATTCACGTATCCCTGAGTTCAACTCGGGCCTCACAAAGGCCTATATTACATTGACGCGTACACTTGCATTTCTACGCACGTAAAAAGCATGTCAGTACCTCAAACAACATGTGATTATTGTAGCGACTTAAAGTCTAAGGATCACAATCACCACTTTCACATAGAGATACAATGTGTCCTTATTAAAGTGGTTATGTCCAATATTATTTATTCTCTAACAAGTACCAATGTATATGAATTGATATACAATATCATGAATACTGAACATAGGCATCATTCAACATGCACATTGGTATTATGTTTTATTGTTGTCTTATAATGTTCCTAATACCGACTAGGGACATAAAAAATGAAATATCTAAGTATATATATGATATCATGCTTAGGTCCCAAACCCAATCGTATTTCATTGGGTCAACACATTCTTAGGACACTATCATAACTATTGGTTATCTCAATACTGAATAAAACATAATAATTGAGTTGCCTTTCACATTAATAATCAAATCATTACAATTTATGACTATTAAAAATAATAATATGATTGCTCTCAGGGCATACAACCAACACAATAAGTTTCACTCACCGTGTAGTATGTGATATATCACTAGGAAAAATCCACCATGTGGGGCTCTATAGATCCATCAGATGGTCAACATATCTTTGTGTTAGTTATTTTGAGATGAAGTCCAAAACTTGGGCCCAAATACCCAAGAAGGGATAAGGCCTTATCCACTTGAACAATGTCAATGATGAGAGTGCCATTGTCTAGGTAGAAAACCAACAAGTCAAGGTGGCATTCACCTTTTAAGAGTCGAATAAGAGGATGGAGATCCAATAAAATGAGAAATTGTTCCATAGGAGCACCTTATTGGACTTCAATAGAAGAAATTTTAGTCTCACCTTGATCTAAGTAAAAATGAGCAAGCAAACAATAGCAAAATTGAACCCAAAGTACAATCATCAACATCTGAGACTTGTCAACCAAATCGAAAGCATTAGTAAAGTCAACATGAGCCATGATATGGGTATGAATGTTATGATTGTCATTGACAAGGTAGGTCATAACAACATAAAAGAGCTTCACCACCCTCAAGAATAGAAACACCAAATGGTGATCTTGGAGATATGTGACAACATCTAGAATGAATTCATTTTTTTGTAATGTTCAAAATGAGTCGATGCCAAATAGTACCACTTGCAATGGGTTGGATACCAATGCCAGGCGTGAGTAAGGGAGTCAATTGAGAACTTAAAACATAATAATCCAAAGAGATATGACATCGTCCATCTAGCCAAACATTAACAATTTCATATACAACATCCAATAACTCATCTTTGGCGACAACATCCACACCCCACATAGCGTCCCGAAGGTATTGTGCATGAAGGCCATCACATGCACAAGTTGTTCCTTTATGAAAGGGTAAAATAACATCTTCAACCATACTATGAGAATCAAGGAGTGAACATGATTGCTATTCTTATGCTAGTTGTTGTGTTGGAGGAAAAAGGTAAGGATGCATTGGCTCAATATCCAAACAAGTTGCATTATCATATTGATAACCTCCCATTTTGTGATGTTATCTTACTGGTTTTTCTTAGTTTTCCATACTCTTTCTTAGATAAATTATATAGAATACTTAACTTTCTACTTTATTGTGAATATACCAATAGACTGATATTTTCCCTTGTCTTCTTACAGAAAAACCCAAAAAAAATGCAAAAGTTCCCACCCAACCGATCTCAAGACCATGAGAACTCAAAGTGGTCCCAAGACCAAGCAAGTCTTAACGGTCCCAAGACCGAGCAAGGTCCCAAGACCGTGAAGAACTCAAACGGTCCCAAGACCGTGAAGAACCCAAACGGACCCAAGACCATGAAGATCCGAATGGTCCCAAGACCATATAAAGACTTATTGATCCAAAGAATGTGTGAAGGCGAGCGGTCCCAAGATTGTGAGGATCCAAACGATCTCCAGACCATGAGGATCCAAATGGTTTCTAAACCGTGAAGATCCAAATGGTCTCGAGACCGCTCAAGACCCCCTTTGAAACCTATAAATAAGACCAAAGGGGTCCTCATAAGGGATCGATTCTTAGACGCCCAAAGGCTGCCTCATTTGTTCCAGAGTTGTTTCATCCTTCATCCTTCACCCCAAGGCTGTCGGTCTAAGATCCACACTCCATCCATAAGCCTACTTTAAGGTGGGAAGTGAAGGATTCATCACCAAAGCAACCATGTAGTGTGAAGACAGTTGTTCTCTACTCCAAGGGGTCATGAATGTCAATGGTTTGTCTTGGAGTTTTATCGGCTGGAGTATAGTATCTTTTCAGTCTATGGCCATTAACATTCCTTTCTCGGCCATTGTCATCAAGGATGATGATCGCTCCACTTGGGTAGATATGCTTGATAGTGAAGGGTCCGGACCACTTTGTGTGGAGTATCCCGAGAAACATTTTGAGTCTGGAATTGAAAATAAGGACCTTGTCTCCGATGATGATATCTTTTCTTTTAAGGTGGCCATCATGCCACATCTTAGTTTGCTCTTTGTAAATCATGGCGTTCTGGTAAGCAGATATTCTTAGTTCTTCAAGTTCTTGTAATTGCAGTTGTCTGTATTTTCCAGCACTTTTGAAATCCAAATTCATTTGTTTAATAGCCCACCAAGCCTTGTGTTCTAGTTTGACTAGAAGATGGCATCACTTTCCATACACCAATTGGAACGGAGTTGTTCCTATTGGTGTCTTGTAAGCAGTACGATATGCCCAAAGAGCATCAGGAAGCTTGGTGGACCAGTCGGTGCAGTTTCTGCTGACAGTCTTCTCTAAAATAGCTTTCAGTTGTCTATTTGAGACTTCAACTTGACCGCTTGTCTGTGGATGATAAGGTGTGGTGACCTTGTGTTTTACTCTGTATTTTCACAAAAGTGCTTCAAAACTACGTTCCAAGAAATGTGATCCTCCGTCGGATATGACTGTTCTAGGATCTCCAAATCTAGGGAAAATAATGTCCTTGAACAGCTTAATAATCAACTTAGAGTCACAAGATATAGTAGGTATAGCTTCTACCCATTTGGATACGTAATCCAAAATGACTAATATATAGGAGAATTCATATGATGAGGGAAATGGACCCATATAGTCCACTCCCCATACATTAAAGAGTTCAATCTCCTGCCACAAAGTTAGTGGCAATTCATTCAGTTTGGATATCCCTCCAGAGAGCTGACATTTACTACATGATTGTACATCATGTGCATCTTTTGCTATTGTCGGCCAGAAGAAACCTGACTGTAAGACTTTAAGAGTAGTCTTCTTTGAACTCATGTGCCCTCCAGTGGGGCCAGAATGACAATGTTCCAAGACTGGGGTGGTTTCTTCTTCAGGAAGGCAACATCAGAATAATCCATCTACACATAAGCAGAAGAGGTATGGTTCATACCATAAGTACTGTTTGACGTTGTGGAATAATTTCTTCTTGTCATGATAGGAAGTAGAAGGATGGACAATTCTCGTAGCTAGATAGTGTACTATGTCGGCATACCAAGGGAATCCAGTGGTGACCTTCATGAGTTGGTCATTAGGTAGAGAGTCGCAGATAGGTATATTATCTTCATCTTGAGCCTCAATGCGACTCAAGTGATCGGAGACAACATTTTCCACCCCACTTTTATCCTTTATTTCTAGGTCCAACTCTTGAAGCATCAACACCCAGCGAATAAATCTAGGTTTGGCATCTTGTTTCGGAATCAGATATTTTATGGCTGAGTGATCTATATAAATTGTGACCTTTGATCCAATCAAGTAAGAACGGAATTTCTCAAAAGCATAAATGACTGCCAGGAATTCTTTTTCTATAGTTGTATAGTATTTTGGGCCTCATCAAGCATTTTTGATGCGTAATATATCACATAGGGATTCTTATCTATCCTCTTCCCTAGTACTGCTCCTATAACATAGTCACTGGCGTCACACATTATCTCAAAGGGTTGTGACCAATCAAGAGCTCTTAGTATAGGCGTAAGGACTAAAGTGTTCTTTAGGGTCATGAAGCTATGTAAATATTCTTGATCAAAATTGAAGTCTGCATCCTTGGTTACAGGTGAGTCATAGGTTTGGCTATTTTTGAAAAGTCTTTGATGAATCTTCAGTATAATCTGGCATGGCCCAGGAAGGCTCGTACTCCTCTAATGTCTTTTGGTGGTGACAACTTTGAAATGACATCTATTTTTGCTTTTTCTACTTCAATCCCTTGTTCACTCACCCTGATGCCCGAGGATAACACCTTCTATCATCATAAAGTGACATTTTTCCCAATTAAGGATTAGATTTGTTTCCTCGCATCTTTGTAGTACTTTACTGAGATTAAGCAGACAGTTATCGAAGGAATCTTTGTAGACTGAGAAGTCGTCCATGAATACTTCCATGATAGATTCGGTTAATCCTGCAACTTTGGCGGACATACACCTCTGGAATGTAGCGGGTGCATTACATAGACCAAAGGGCGTCCTTCTGAAGGCATAGGTTCCAAAAGGGCAGGTAAAGGTTGTCTTTTCTTGATCTTTAGGTTGTATTGGAATTTGATATAACCCTGAGTAGCCATCGAGATAGCAAAAGAATTTCTGCTGAGCTAAACGTTCAAGAACTTCATCAAGAAAAGGTAAAGGAAAGGAAAGTGATTTTTCCTTGTTGCCTTATTCAATTTCCTATAGTCAATGCACATCATCCACCCAGTAACAGTCTCGGTGGGTACCAGTTTGTTTTTATCATTCAAAACAATAGTGATTCCCCCCTTTTTAGGGACCACTTGAATCAGACTTACCCATTGAGAGTCAAAAATTGGATAGATAATACCAGCTTTTAGCAGTTTTAGAATCTCAAGGCGAACTACCTCTTTGAGATTCGGGTTTAGCTTCCTCTGGTACTCTTGTGATGGTTTAAATTCTTCCATCATAGGTAATTTGTGCATGCACAAGGCTGGATTTACCCCGGTTAGATCGGTCATCTTATATCCAATGGCTTTCTTGTGTTGTCTTAATTTAACAAGAAGTCTTTCTTCCAGGTCACCTATCAAAGTGGAACTGATAATGACCAGACATAGTTTTGCTTCATCTAGAAAGACATGTTTGAGTCCAGCTGGTAGGAATTTCATTTCTGGTGCCTTGGCCACTTCAATAGTCTCTAGAGTGGTAATAGATTTCAACATCTCAAAGGTAGCTTTCGGGTCTTCTTCAGCTTGTTCTAGATATTTCAGACATTGTTGAACCAGTTCGTTGGTCAAAGATTTGGCGTACAGTTTTATCAGGGTGTTCTCCAGAGCATCAGATGGTTTGGGAGTTTCTTGCTTTAGCTGGGATATTTTATCAATTTCCTCAAGAAGAAAGAGTTCTTCATGAATGATGGGACTTTTTAGGTTGTCAAAGATTCTGAATTGAACAGTTTCCTTCCCTAACCTTAAGAAAATTATGCCAGCTTTGACATCGATTAGCACTCTGGATGTCGCAAGGAAAGGTCTTCCAAATATTATTGGATATATCAAGTCTTCTTTTATGTCCATGACAATAAAATCACAACGGACATATGATTCCCTTCCTACTCTCACTGGGATATCTTCAATAATTCCCAAAGGTGTTGTAATGGTATTATTAGCCAACTGGATCGTCATTGTTGTGGGTAGCAAATCAGTAAAGCCCAATATTTTACACATAGAAAAGGGCATGATAGATATGCTGGCCCCCAAATCAGCTAATCCTTTCTTACAAGAGGTGTTTCCGATAGAAAATTGGATGTCGAAGGAGCCAGTGTCCTTTTGTTTTTTCAGCATTTTGTTGAGAATGATGTCAGAAGTAGTTTGAGCCAATTTGACTGTCTCGTGTTCTTTGGTCATGTATTTCTTTGATAGAAAAGTCTTTATATATTTAGACCAAGCTGGAATTTTGGAGAGAGCGTCAAGGAACGGAATATCAACATATAGCTTCTTCATTGCTTTCTTGAACTTTTGGAATCTAGAGTCTAGTTTAGTCTCCCTCAATCTGCCTGGATAGGGTATCATGTGCTTGTATGGTGGGACCTCTGGTTCCTTGGGAACTAGTTCTTTTTCCTTTCCCTTTTAGCCTCTTGATTTGTGCTTACAGTTGGGATGATTTCAGTTGTATCTTCGTCTTCTTGAATGACTTTGGTAGCGTCAGTAAGAACATGACCAGACCTTGTGGTAACTGCATTCAGTTGTTCTGGTCTGTGTTGATCATGTCTCAAATTTATTTCCGACTGTCCAGCAAAAGTACCTACTGATCGTTTCAACTAAGCTACAATTTGTCCCAGTTGGGTTTCTATAGCTTTTTGTTGAGCTTGCTGGTTGGAAAGCATGGTCTGTTGAGATTGCAACATTTTCCTTACTAGAGATATTTCATTTGTTGGTGGAGGTGGAGCATTCTTTTATTGGTACTGTGTAATTTGTTGTTGTCCTTGAGGTTGTTGTTGTCGAGGAGCTGGCAACTGAAGTTGTTGATTTTGTGGTTGTGTTAACTAGGGTTGTTGCAATTGTGGGTGCAATGGAGGGTCGGTGTATTGATAGTATGAAGAAGGATTTCTTGGGTAGGAAACTCTTTGAAACCCACCTCTATAGTTTCCTTGGTTTCGATTATAACTGCTCTAGAATCCAGGTGGTGGTCTATTAGAAGACCCACCTTGTGTTTGGTGTTGCGGGTTGGCAGTTCCCGCGGGATAACCATACTGAAACCCAGGGTGGTTTCTTGGTTGATCTAGATTATAGTATACTTGACTCGGTATGGTGTGGATAGAGTTAACCTCTTCTGGCAGTTGATCCTTGGGTTGTTCAATGATTGGTTCATATTGCGGTTGAGGTGTCTGCAGATTCATCATCACATCGTATAATAGGCCACATTATAATGTGAGGTGGTCAGATGCATGACAAGCTTCACAAGTCTCAGTAGCTGCTTTGACTTGTTGAACTTGAGAGTTCTTCTTCCGGTCATATTCTCCAAATGATGTTTCAAGGATTTCCTACTTATGAGCTATGGTTTTCAGAGCTTCAACAATGGCTTTCATTTCTATATATTCTTCATCTTTGCAAACTTTAGGACTCCTCCTATAGACGGCCTTCCCCAATTAGATTGGTTCATGGCTCTGGGTGTTACAATCTTCCAGGCATCCTCATAATTCTGTCTCATGAAATTTCCTCCATATGAGGAATCCAAAAACTTCTTTATTTCATCACTTACCCCTCTATAGAATGTTTCTATGAGCTAGTTTTGTGAGATTTCGTGATGTGGGCATTTTCTCAGAAGTTCCTTAAATCTTTCCCATGATTCTACTAGTGATTCTCCAGAAAGTTGGAGAAATTGGTTGATCTGTCCCCTAATCTGGTAGGTCAATGAGGGAGGAAAGAACTTCTCCAAAAATAATTCTTCCAAGGGAGACCAGGTGGTGATTGGCTCTCCATCTAAAGAGTTATACCAGCTTAGTGCCTTTCCAGCCATAGTGAAGTTGAAAAGTCAGAGCATGATTGCATCGAGCGTAGCTCCAGCTTGTGGCACCAATCGGCAGAGTGCCTTGAATCACTTCAAATGGTCCATGCAATCATCTCTAGTGCTTCCAGAGAACGAGATGCCTTGCATGATTTGGATCCATTTTGTTCGAATTTTGAAGTTGGGAGCGTTAATGAGCGATGGCTGAACTGGGTGATTATCCTCAGAAATCTTAGGAACAACGTAGTCTCAGAGCTGCTTGTTCCTTATTAATAGCTGAGCAGCTGCTGTGGCTGCCTCATTTTCAGCTTGGATGTGAGCTTGCTCTTCTGCTCGAACTTCATCTTGGACTTGAGCTCGTGTACCAATGATGAGTTGCTCTCTCTGAGCTGCTATAGCTGTGTTGACTCTCTCCAGTATCAAGGAAGCTTGGTGTTATTCTTCAACCATCTGTCTAGCTTGTTGGTAGTTGAGTCTGATGCGTCAGTGGAAGCTTCGTTCTACCTCAAAGTCATACTCTGGTTCAGGGGAGAATCTGCACTTTTGCATACACATTTTCTACCTGAGTAGAAGAAAAATCACACTTTAGATGGTATGGAAGAATGATGGAATCAAGAAGATATGAAGTAGGTGTCAAGGTAAAATGTAAAATCCTAATTAACTAGCAAGTTGACAAATGAAATTAAAACATTCTGTTGTCCCCGAAAATGGTGCAAATTTTTGATGGAGCCCTTACTTGCGTGGAATTGTGTGCACCACTAAAAATCCTAGAGATGGTAAGTCTCTAAGTTTAACGTTGTGTGTGCTATGATAAGATCTCCACCCACGTACGCTAGGGTATGCAGAAGTCTTATTATCATAGTACAGTTGAGGGTCGAATCCATGAGACAACGGTCTTGTTAAGGATTAACAAGATGAAAAATGTTTTGATTCTATTTATCTACTTAAGAGTTGATATTTAGATCGAAGAGTTGGTTTGATGATTAAACTAGAATGCAAAAGTAAATTAAATGGTAGGAAAGTAAATTTAAGGTTGTAAACAATATTTGGAAACCACTAGGATGTGATCGAGTTTTACCACCACAACACATGGATCATAACATGCATCATAATAACATGGCTTGCAAAAAGGGTCTAATCAGTTAGTATCTTTGTAGACTTAGCTTTCTTTCAAATAGCCAACTATGAGAAACGTGGAAGTATTGCAATGCCAGCCATCCCCGAATGAATGGTCACTTACTTTGCATCACTCTCTTCGCAAAGTGTGTTCCTCCACCTGTCAAAGTTGTACTTTCATACATCTACTGATTCCATTTCATAGTATGAAAGTACAACAATGGAGGTGAGTTTACTCCACTCCTTGAAAAGCATTCCTAGATATCAAAATAGATATATGGTGACTACATACATCAAGAACCAACATACAATCGATAATCGAATTGAAAAGCACAAACGTAGACAATTCACACTAGTAGATAATAGGTAACATAAGTTGGTGATCAAGCAACTAGCATTCATTAAATGATTGATGTTTATCTAAAAAGATAGTATTTATCTATTGCAATCTCAGTAATTACAATGCATGAAATGAAAACATGGGTAGCGGGGCTACTCCTCACACCCCAGTGTATGGAACTACTTGCTCATGGCAAGAACAAAGAAGGAGATAGGAGAAGAGAAGGAAACCATCATCTCCACATAGGAGGGAGAAAGGTTGACCCCTTGGAGTAGAGAACAACTGTCTTCACACTACGTGGTTGCTTTGGTGATGAATCCTTCACTTCCCACCTTCTATGCCGATGAGGGAGAAAGTAGGCTTATGGATGGAGTGTGGATCTTAGACCGGCAGCCTTGGGGCGAAGGATGAAGGATGAAACAACTCTAGAACAAAGGAGGCAGCCTTTGGGCATCTAAGAATTGATCCCTTATGAGGACCCCTTTGGTCTTATTTATAGGTTTCAAAGGGGGTCTTGAGTGGTCTCGAGACCGCTTGGATCTTCACAGTTTGGAAACCATTTTGATCATCGTGGTCTGGAGACTGTTTCGATCCTCACAGTCTTGGGACCGATTTCTGACACATGTTCTTTGGATCAATAACTCTTTATACGGTCTTGAGGCTATTTGGGTTCTTCACAATCTTGGGACCGTTTGGGTTCTTCATGGTCTTGGGACCTTGCTCGGTCTTGGGACCGTTAAGACTTGCTCGGTCTTGGGACCGCTTTGAGTTCTCACTGTCTTGAGACCGGTTGGGTGGGAACTTTTGCAATTTTTTTTCTGTAAGAATAAAAGGGAAAATATCAGTCTATTGGTATATTCACAATAAAGCAGAAAGTTAAGTATTCTATCTAATTTATCTAAGAAAGAGTATGGAAAATTAAGAAAAACTAGTAAATAACATCATAAAATGGGAGGTTATCACCCCCCCCCTAACTTAGAGTCTAGCTTGTCCTCAAGCTGGATAGAGCTAAGGCATGTAGTGGTGAGGTGATTTTATTTAGTAAATATTTCCATACTCTTGCTTCAGTTATATACTAGAGATCCCCTTAGGTTTTTATTGAGGCTTCTACTTACTCTGGCTCTTTCAGGTATCGGGAGTTGCATGGTCCTCAGGTTTCTTCTGTGTCACGTAACTCTCATTGGGACCACCTTTTCCTTGATCATTTAATGTGCATGCCTTTGACTCTAAGTCCATTTTATACTTCTTAAAAAAAATCCTATTGGAAGCTAGAAAGATATGGGGGTTGGCTGAAGGCTGGTGTGTAACTCCCCCTTTGAAGGGGGGAGGGTTTATCTAAACTTTTATGGTCTCACTACCGGGTGCGACACATCTGCCTTTGTGAGGGCAGCTGAATGTACCACCTGGACGAGACCTTTGTCAGCTTTTTCATATATTTGGAGACCTTAGGATCTCACTACCGGGCGCGATACATCTACCTTTGTGAGGGCAGTTGAATGTAACAGCCGACAAAGACCTTTATTGGCTCTTCATATAGGTCCTTATGCATGGAACAACTCTGATATTTTTATTCAACACTCAGGCTTTTATTCATATGCTCACTGGCTTAGGAATTGGGTATTTTAGGTATTTTATTTGGGCTGCCAAGCCTCTTTTTAAAAAGAAGAAAATTGTTCCCTAGAGTTTCCAGACATTCACTTGTTTCGGTTTCGTACTCGGAGGTCCACTTACGAGGTTCCTTGATTTGGATTTCACCTGGTTCCCTCCCATCCTTGAGAGTGTTTGGCTTGTTTCGGCCACGGTTTTGACCTATGGAGAGTCTGATGTAGAATTGAAGCAAAAGCATGGATATCTGGTTGTGGAGGTGATTTATTAATTCGCCATTACGTGCCCAGATTCTACTATGTAAGTGCTTCTAAGGACTACTTTGTCTCCAACTTAGCTAGGGGTGTCTCCTTACCTAAGCAAAAGTTGTCTTATATACAAAAGTTATTCTATTAAAGAAATTATCAGAAAATCTAAATGTCAAGAAGAAAGATTTGTGCGAAAGAACGAAGGTAAATGAAAGGGTAGAAGAGGAAATAACGTTTGAATATAATACCTCTTCCCTTGCCCAGCGTACTCCCCCCTAACTTATCACTCACTCTGTCCTTAGAGTGTCAAGGTGATAGGTTGAGAAGTACATGGGCAAGGGTGTCAAGGTTCTGTAAAACCCTTGTTGGCTCCATAAGAGCGGAAAAGATTTGCTGTAAACTTTCCCCGTAAATGTGATAATCCACATCCTTCATGTCCTCCACATGTTTGCCAAGAACAGTGAGGGTGTACATCCAGTAAAGGACATGAAATCCAGAGTCACTTGATTCTCTGATTTTTTGGGGACATCTGTGGCAGAAGGTTGAGCGCTTGAAAAGATCTCTGTTGTATGCCTTTGTGTGTTTGCCGAGAAGATCGTGCAGTTGTTCGACACAATCCTTTGCCACTTCTTCTGTGGACATCTTTTCTATAACATCATACTCCCTCTGGTTGAGATTGAACTGGCCATCAGAACTATTGTAGATAATTGTAGTTCTGTTATGTAAGTTTGTTGCCAGAAGCATCCAATGCTCAGAGTGAAGGAATGGAAATAGGATGAACTTTGGAGTCGTATGTTGAAGAAATGAAATAAGGGCTTCAGTGGTTCTGAATTTCTTTGATCCTAGTAAATCATCATTCAAGTAAGCTGACACCATGTAGACCATAGGTAAGTCCTGTGCTAACAGATATTGGTAGGCAACCATCACGGTCATGAACATTGTACCTTTTACTTGTAC
Organism: Alisma plantago-aquatica; assembly: GCA_963693085.1. Classification (NCBI taxonomy): domain Eukaryota; kingdom Viridiplantae; phylum Streptophyta; class Magnoliopsida; order Alismatales; family Alismataceae; genus Alisma; species Alisma plantago-aquatica. Next base: position 869,167,800 of record OY856412.1, on the reverse strand, counting down.
AGTCTCACAGAGTGCATCGGCCATTACAAGAATATTCTCTTTGAGGTAGACAAGCTTGTCATTCTCTGCATATAGATGAGATATGATGAGCCTGAGTTCATTATCAGAAAGACTCTTGCATGCACCAAGGTCAAAATTCAGAAATGTCAGTGTTATTTCAAAAAGAGGCACCATATCTTTGGGGGATCTGTTAATGGTGGCTCCTATTAGTAGATCAACGTCCCCCTTATCTTCTGCCATATCAAAAGTGTAGGGGTCCCATTGGTGTTTTTTGAGGACTGTGGTGGTTTGTTGTTGTTATCATATCATGCACCACCACTAAATGAGATAATCTGAATATAAAAGAAAATTGGCCATCCTTGAACTTAGACTTGTCATGAGATACATTTAAAGCTAATGTATGTGCACAAATGGTAGGTTGTTGGTGTTGTAAAATACATACAAGAAGTTGTTGAATACCGATAGGGCCTGAATTCTATGTCTCTAGAGTTTTAAAAATCATGAAATGTTGTAGTGTGGCACACTTGCAAGAAGAGTGTTCATTAGTAGACAAGGGAGTAAAATGGTAGAGTATACATAGAGGAAGCATCAAAAAATATATCTAAGTGGTATTAGAGGAGGGGAATGAAACAACTAATTGTGGGATGCTCCTAAATCATTAACAAAAGGAAGACTAAAAATTAGCGGGATACTCTTGAATGTAGGAGCACCCACACATGATACATTATCAAGGAGAATGAAATCAAACTCAAGATGGACCATTGGTAGTGGTGGCGGCTTGATGCAATGATGCGGCATTCAAGTTTCACCAGACAAAACTAGATATATCACATTGGTAGGGTTAGGAGGACAATAAGATTTGGAGGATCCAATTTAGGATGTCATGGCAGGGTGACCATAGCATCATAACTATTGGTTGCATGTGAGAACAATCCTTGGACCAAATATGAGCGTGTAGGAATAAACCACACAACGTATTTTAGAAGCACACAAGTAGAAACCAAGGAGTCCCACACACAAAAAAGTGTATACCATAAGTGTGTATCAATTGGTGCATGTATAGAACATGTACCAAACATTTAAATGTCGCATGTAGATCCCATTAATTAATCAAACCATATAGATTGGATTTTTGATGCAGCCCTATTTTAGGGCTTCATCTTCCGCCTTTTTGTACTTTAATAACATCTAAATATGTTAGAATGCATGTTACTTCTCTCAATAAATGTATTACTTTCAAATGCACTTATGTAAGTTCTTTGCATGTTTTTTACATACTTTGACAACACCTTGTATGGATGGGTGACGAGGATGATCCTAGGGTTTTTCTACCCTTGGAGGAGCCTAAGGAGGGTCCAAAAGTTTCCCCAAACTACCCCTAGTGGTCAAGGGTCTAGGGATGTCAATAGGGAGGATATGGGGAGGGTAAGGCTCTACCCTTACCCTCTAGAGGGTAGCAGGTAAGGGTAAGGGTAATTACCAGAATTAGCAGTTCCCTTACCCTTCCCTTACCCTTACCCTCTTGCAAGACACATAATGTGTTTAAATGTAACTTATGCAAAAATTACCTATTTACCATTTACCCTCTCCATTTAAAAGTCCCTATACAATATATCTAATATATATTTTTTAACTACTGGTGGGTAAATGGGTAAAAGGTTATGGATATTGTCTATTCCTCACCTTCTCCTTTTAATGTAGCAGGGAAACGGGGAAATGGGTAATGGGTAATGGGTAACAAAAACCTTTACCCTTACCCTTACTATGTAGAGTATAGATAAAGGGTGAATGGGTAATACCCTCCCCATTAACAGCCCTACAAAGGTCGACTTAGATGAAAGAATTCCAAAGATTTAAATGCCAAGATCAAAGTACAAGTGAAAGAGCCCGACACGATCGTGGTACCATGGAACGACCGTGTTATCAATGTCAAATTTATAGTTAAATATCCAAGTTGAGGAAGCTCAAGACAAGCTCAGCACCACGACCGTGCCAAGAAGGACCCACCACAACTGTGCAAGCCACCACTATTTTTGTCAAGGTGTTAGCTAACTTGTGCCAAGGAAAATAACCAAGCACTTCTCCCTCCACCATGAACATGCTCCATAGCTCCCAACACAACCGTGTTTCATAGAATGAATGTGCTACCAACCTTCCAAAAACCCAGTCCAATATGAGATTTTCATCTCCACCATCACAACCATTGTATCATAGAACAACCATTTTACACTCCACTCACCACAACTACTCTTCCATCAAACCCTAATTCATTTTTCCATTGAATTCTCTATTATGCCCACACTTAACCTTAAGACCCCCTAGACCCCTATATAAACCTTGAAGGAGACTTGAGGTTGAGGGTTAGCATTTTTTAGCATTCATTTCACCTCCCTACCTCCTACCTACTCCACTCCACTCCCATTTCATCATCGTCCACCCAAAACCCCCTCATTTTAGGGTTTTAGCTACATCCATACACACTTCCTTTTCTTTTGTTATGAGTAGATAAGCCCCTTAAGTGGGTTGTTTGGGTGTAAAATGTGACTTATATCCCATATCAGGGAAAAATAATATGTAAACTTTGCATTTTTTTATAATGATTATGTTCTACTTGTATTTAATTTCCCATGGATTACTTGTTGATTTATGCTTGAAATAACGTAAGATTCTAGGGAAATGGCTTATATGTAGCTATTTTGGGATTTTATCCTAGGTACAACTAGTAGATCCCTAGCTATCTGCCGATCTTCATATATGTTAATCCATTCTCCAAGACCTAGGTGAGAGATCTAAGTGTCTAGTTTATAAGCATAGTGCAAATTGTTTTTGAGCTACCTAAAAGATATATGGTAGGTGATGTGAGGTGTAAACTCTCATTTCCACCCTCCATCACAAACCCTTGTCCCCAAATTGCCCTATATCTTCTATTCTAGGAACCTAAATTTGCTAGATCCTAGTTGATTCCACCTAAACCCTAATCCAAGTTAGCCTTACAAGGGTGGTTAGGGGGTGATAGAGACTAGTTCCCCTATACACACTTTATCCCATCCACAACAAATTAGTAATCTAGGGCAATTATTTGGCATCTAACTTGTTATTTAATTGATGATATAAATGAATGAACAATACTTGCATGCTATGAACCCCAACCTAGGTTATAGTCACATCACCCCAAACATCCCACACTTTCATTATTGGCTAGTTAATGCTTGCTTAGTTAGTTGCTTTACTTGCTTTCCTAGTTAATTGTCTTGTTCAAGATAATTAGGTCTTGCTGGAGTAAATAGACTCTCTTTGTGCTTTATCTAGCTACTTAGTTTCTAACTTAGTCCTTTTCTTGCCTTAGTGTGCTAATTCCTAGTCTAGAGTAGTTTCTCACTTAGTCCAACTATTTGCCATCTATAGATTGTTAAGTAAAATTTCTTTGTTAGTTTAGTTATTCGTGTTCAAATTTCCTTATTTACCTTAGTCTAAACTATTCTCTCCTTACTAGTTTCCTTTCTTGTTAAGTAGAAATACTTGTCTAGGATTAATTTTAGTTTTTCTCTTGTTCTTGATCTCTTCAATTGCTTGCTTGAACCATTAGTGTAATCAATCAAAACCTAAGTCAAACCATTATACTCTAGACTCCATAATAGGAACCTAGCATACACAAAATAAGCTCATGTGTCCCCTTTCTCCCTTAGGTTCTACCCTGACTTACCGCTCATATACTACTCCCAAGCCTACATGCTTGCAAATTTGTTTAAAAGTGTGTCCATTGGGTCATATAAATTATAAAGACCCTATTGTGTGCATAAAAGGCATCCAATAAAATCCAATTGATTGGATGTACCTTCTTAGATCACATCAAGATTTGTGGCACCATTTCCAAGGAGATAGGTACTTAGCCTAGCTATTTTTTTTTTGGTTTGATCTTTTCCTACTATCCTTACCATTGCTATTAATTATTATTTGTGTTACTTTTTCCTTTTAGTTTGCTAACTTTCCTTCTATTGTTTGGTTGTGCCTTCTGCAAGTGACACTTAACCCTTAGAGGATGAGATGGAAACTGAAATCCAAATGATCGTCCTCCACTGATGCACAAGCCACTTTGTGACTATTTCATGTTGGGAAATTACAATTCCTCAAATATTAGTAGAGTTGGTCAAATTCCACAATAGTAGTTCTCTGTTCCACCTGGTCTTCTTGGGCTTCATCCTACCTTCTATAGGTTGGCAAATGAGAACCCCTACAAGCACATGGATTCTTTCTTGAAGACATGATCCACCTTTAGAATGCTTGTATCTACATATGATGCCATCTGGATTACCTTGTTCCCATTCTCCCTGAAAGACAAAGCCAAAGACTGGTATTATCTAAAAATGGATACCATGAAGTGAGGAGATATGAAGAATGCCTTAATGAAAAATTCTACTCTATTGCAAGGTTGACACAAATGTGGCATACTATAGTGAATTTCATCCAGATGGATGAAGAGAAGTTCCATGATGCTTGGGAAAGAATTCCAAAGATGTTGAGGTAGTTCCCTCACAATGAAATTCTATTGTGGTAGCTTGTTTAGTTCTTCTACTCTGGCCTCTCCCAAATGAGTCAAGCTTCTGTAGATTCCTCTTACGGAGGTGTTTTTATGGCCAAATACCTTGAGGAGACATGGTCTTTATATGAGAACTTGCAATAAATTCTAGGTAGCGAGCTTTTGGTCTTATGAATGGTTGTGACCGTACTATTTATATGAAACCTACAATCCCTAATGAATCAAGCCCACAAATGATTAAGATCCTCGTTAAAATGGTGAATCTTAAGAAGAGTCAAGTGGGGAGTGATCCTAGTCACTTGTTTAATTCTATTGAGTCCTTTTGTAGAGAAGTGAAGGCCCTTCATTTTCATTGCATCTGGGAACAACAAAGGAAAGGGTACAACTCAATATTTGTAGATGAATTTCTCTCTAGATTAAAAAGTATTGATGAAGTTAAAAAGAATATGATGAGACTTGAGCAGAAAGTGGAGCATCTCTCTTTGATAGTTTCCCTCCCAAGTCAAAGGGAACCTCCTTCCCAATCCATGATGAAATTTAATGAAGTGACTAGACCATTGGGTGTCTCTCAATTCTCATATACTCCACCCTCAATGCAAGTGCAACCCATATCTCAATTTCAAGACCTTCCCAAACCTTATATATATGCCTCCATCACTACAACCATCATACCACTATAACTAACACCCTCAATATTCTTCTCCACCTCATTTCCAACATCAAGGTCCACCTCCACTTCCTCCACAACAATAGAAATCTCCCCCTCCTCACCATGAGCAAGTCAATGATACAGTGATAGTTCTAAGGAGTGGAAAGTCTCTTGAGAAGCCCACATGTCAAATGGGAAATTATCAAGCAAACTAGGGGGTACATTGATGAAATGTGGGCAAAGAAAGCAATGGTGATACCATTATTGACATAAATCAAGAAGATATCATGATACCACATGTTGATTTTGTGTTATTGTGCTCCACTTTATGTTCCATATGTAGATTCTACCATCCCTAGTGTTCCACCCTTTATTCATGAAATTCCTCATGTCATATCTAAAGATAATCATGTTGATCCAAGAAAATCAAGTGCAAGTGACTCCCATTATCAGATGCATTGGATGAGCCCCTATAAAATTAAAAAAGGCACAAACACAATGCTGACATCTTATAGATCTTTCAACAAGTGAAGGTGAATATCAATTTGTTGAACGCTATCAAGAAAAGTCCATCCTATGTCAAATTTCTCAAGGATATGTGAAGCTTCAAGAGAATGTCCAACAGGAATAATGCCTAAGAAAACCAAGTTGATAGAAGAAGCAAGCTCCATTATTCAACACCCACTTCCAGTGAAGAGAAAAGACCCATGAGCCCCACTCATACCTAGATACATAGTGGAACATCAGATAGACCAATACCCCCTTGATTTAGGATCCAGAGTGATATGATGCCATATAGTGTCTATGTGGAGCCAGGTTTAGGCAAGTTGAAATCGAACAATTGTACTCTCGAATTGGTGGATCATTCAATTAAGGTGCCAAGAGGAAGGGTGGATGATGTCCTAGTAATGATAGACAAAAAAGGGCAGTAGTTCTCCTGGTAGATTTTATTGTTCTTGACATGGAATCAGAGGATAGGAATATTCCCATCATATTGGGAAGATTGTTCCTATCTACAACCACTTTTGAAATACATGTGTGTAGTGGCACAATGACAGTCTCTTTTATGGATATGAAGATAAAGATCAATATGTTTAAGACACCCTCCAAACAAGAATGAGATGAGAATGTTGAATATTGAGTACACAAAATATGGGGACCCAGATAGAATACTTCTTGGTAACATCTATGATCAGTGGGATATGAAACATCTTTTGAATGTAAATGAGAAATCCATCAACTTTAAGAGTGGGCACAACATGCTTTTTAGGTAAGAAATTTCAATTATAGGCAAAATAGGCTAAAATGGTACCAAATTGCCTCAAAACACATCTAATCCTATATGGGAAATAAAAAAGAAACAAATAAGAGAATCCTAGCTAGAAAGACATAAGGAATTACAAAAACCTTCATGAAACACAACTCATGACATGAATGGAAAGAAGAGCAAAAAAAGGAAAAATTACACAAAAAATACAAGAAAATGAACTGCATGATATCCATGTAAGAAAAATAAGTAAATTGTAATATAAATGGAAAGTGTATCAAAAACATTAAATGACAAGATAAAGTGATCATCAGTGAAATGAGGGTGTATTTCCATACCACCCTAAACTTTTGAATCATGATTTTATCAGCATGAAATTAAAGTCTAAGAATGATAAGGTAGATGGCACTGTGGATGTGATGCATATGATGGACCTCCATGTGGTAGAGGATACTAGTAGTAACTGCCCCAATAATCCAAATTTGAGGTGGGTATGTATCGTGATATCCAGACAATGCTCCACATAAGTCCTCCTCCCACTGGGGGTTCCTCTACACATGTGCATGCTGATAGCAGTACATGTGGTTGATCCAATGATGCATTTGTTGTTGATCCAACCAAATGGCATCTTGTATCCTTTGCATGTCCTCCTATGTCCCATGAATTCCCTCTGTTTGTGCATGTACTATAGACATGTCGTAGCTGTCAATTGTGGTTTTGTCCACCATTAGAATCCTGAAGGAGCACACACGTACCGCAAGTCCACCTATTTTTCCCCTTCTATCTTGGTAAAGCATATCAAGTCAACATCTAGTGCAAGCTCAATAGAAGTTAAAATCCTTCCCGTTATAAATGAATTCTTACTCTTGAAGGGGATTGTTTCCAAGTGATCAATCATTAACGTCCCTACATTGACATATTTTTCTTTAGTCATCCAGCCCAAAACAAATAAATCTTTATTTATATAGATTTCTTGGTTTTCAGATCGACCAAAGATTTTATTAGCTAAAACATTTTGAGTATACCTTATGTAGGGGTTATGGATCAACCTCGTCTTTGACTTCCATGTCACAGTGTTGCTATGTGTGGTCAATCTATTCCACATAGATACACCTTTTATGTCCTCCCTTCATCTAGAATAATTTCTACTTCAGGGTTAGGGGGAAAAAATCTATTGAGCATGGAAGCAGAAATAACGTGGGTACCATTATCAAAACTGAAGTGGGGGGCTCTTCCCCTTGGCACACAACCTTCTCTACGGTGGCAAAGAACTAGTGTGTCAGCCCAACATAAGTCTCCTAGATAGTGCTCATCACATCAAATAATCCCATGAACCTCATGATGTCATCAAAATAAGAAAAGATTCCTAATTCCTTCACTTCGTCTTGGCAAGCATAGTGTATAGTTGTTACCCTCCATGTGAAACACTATGGATGAATGGTATTCATTAATTGGTTGTCCACTCTCTTCTATCGATCCTTCTCAAATTTTTCATCTTCCACCTCCTCATATTTGTCATCAAGAAATAGTTGCCTTTGGTCTTGTAGATGTGGTTGTAGTTGTGGTGTGACATAGGAGGTGGTGTTGGATTGGTATGTGTTGAGGCACTATGCATGAAGAAGATGGAACTACTACCACTTTTTCATGTCGTGATTGGGTGGTCGCCTCCTCTACCATTGACTCCACCAATGCATCAATGTCATCAGATGCCATCTCATCTCCGTCTCCAATGTATCCAGGATCAAGTGTGTGGTGAATGGAGGATGAATGAGGGTGGGATTGACTATCATATGCTGAGTGAGCTATTCCATCGTGGGAGCCAAAAGTGGGATTTTGCACTAGAGTGGCAAGAGTTGTGGATTGGGCTATAGTTGAGCTCTTTTTGGGGCGACAAAAGTAGGAGATGACACTCTTGGTTTCCTCCTTCAATTGCTTTCTAAAAGCCTTCATTTTGCACTAATTTTTAGCGGGAGACATAAACGGAGCTAGGTTCTAATAGAGGTGGGATGGACTGGGCTGTATATGGAGATTTTAGGGTGTAAATGGAAGGAAAATGCAAGTTGGAGGTAGAGCAAACATTTTGAAAGTGGATTGGAGGTTGATTTGGGGTTGAAAATGGAGAGTCGAGGGTTGGGAGAGTCTGGAGCATCACTTCTTATCGCAAGTGTGTGTGCCACAGCCATTCTGTATCACAAAAATGAATTGAGGTCGTGTTGAGGCTCTTCCCTTCTTTTAACTTAAACATGTGGGGTCGTTGCTGCAACAACCTTATTGGGCACCATGGCTATTATGAGTTACACGACCATGTGACTAGCTTGCCACATGACCGTGTTGGTCACCATGCCCATGGTGATGCCTTGCTTTTCTTTGATTTTAATTGTAAAGAAAACAATCCCTACCATGTCTGTTCCAAAGTACCACAACCTTGGTGGGTGTTTCAGCATTTCATGTCAACTAAACTTTCACTTTTTATCAAATTTTCAAATCAAAATGATTTCTCATCAAATCTCTCCCACATTTCAACTCTTTTTCCTAATTTCATCACTCTTCGTTCCATGTATATCTAAAATCCAGACAAAATTGTTAAATGTAGGTGTGTATATATCTTGGAACATTTGAAAATAATCAAAAAGTATCAAAAATTAAAAGTTGGGTGAAAAAGTTCCCAAATGTAGGTGGGTTGCCTCCCAACAACACTAAGTTTGTTACCTTCATGCAAGGTTCTTGTATTTTTCCCAATCCATCACCAATCTCTACATTATGAATTGAAAATCTTGGTCTTTGACTAATGCATGTTCAATTCTCATAATTTATTGATAATTGGTCTCAATTTTTATCTTTTTACATGAATCATTTCTTTCATGCTTGTGAAATGTTTGGTTGAGTTGTGATCTAAAAAAGCTACAAATGCTTAGGGTTTGTCGAATCTCATGATAGAAATGTGGTTTTTGTATTTTCTCATTATGTGGTGTGGCATTAGTTGATGGAGTTGATGGATTACTCTTCATAAATGAAATCTCATGTCAGAAACTAATCTAGTGACTCCACATTTGAGTCACTATTCTTTCATCAATTCTTACCACACGACTTCATGAAAGGATGTCAAAGTGCAAGCTTGGACACATTCAAAATTTTGAAGTGGACTTATCTATATCCTATTTTCTTCACTCTTACCACCATGTGCCCTAAATACACCAAGGTCACATAAAAAGAAAAATAAAGAAAAGAAATAAGAGAAAAAAAGAGAAGTGCAAAAAGAAAATGAAAGGATGCTCCTATATAATAACATCAAATTGAAGAAAAGAGAGTGATCCTATGTAATAGCACTCTAATAACTTACTGCAACCCCTTATTCCATTGTCATGCCCATTGACCTAGGGATCATCAAATCTAGATCACTTCACATTTTCCATAGCCATGTAGGTCACCTAGAGAAGATAGATGTGAGATTGAACGCATGAAGGCAAAACAACACTACTAGTCATATTTGATTGCCACCATTATGAAACGATCTACCAAATTCTATACGAGAGTCAGTGATTTGATCAAATTTGGTTTGTGAAAGAGGAGGGTAAAGAATTGAAATACATGTACTTAGTCATCATTGAGCCCATTCTATCAATATTACATCAATTGAAATGTATTTGTGATTTTATCCTTGTTGAAACTAAAGAGAGATTGAGTTGGATCATACACAAGGACACGTATGTTTCAATTTTGGGGTGGTTATGAATCCCATTTTAGGGCTTCATGTTGTTCCTTTTTGTAATTTCATCACATCTAAATATGTTAGAACAAATGTTACTTCCCTTAATAAGTGTATTATTTTCAAATGCACTTATGGATGTTCTTTGCATATTTTTTAGGTACTTTGACCATGACACGGATGGACACGAGAGAAGTAGGATGATCATGGGATTTCTCTAACCTTGGATGAGCCTAAGGAGGGTGTGAAAGCTTCCCCAATCCACCTCTAGTGGTTAAGGGACGACTTAAAGAAAGCAACTCTAAAGATTGCCACAATCAAGATCACAGTACAAGTGAAAGATCTTAGCAATACTGTGGTACCATGGAACGACCATGTTGTCAATGTCTAATATACAATTAAAAATCCAAGTTGAAGCAACTCAAGACAAGCTCAGCACCATGGTCGTGCTGCCAGTACAACCATGCCAAGAAGGACTTAACATGGCCGTCCTACCAAGGTGTCAGCAAGTCCATGCCAAGAAATATGAAAAAGCACTTCCCCCTCCACCACATCCATGGTGCCCATAACGACTGTGCTACATAGCTTGGGACAACCACTAATGACCACTATCAAATCCATTTGGCATTATCTCCAAATGTGATTGTTCTTCTCTTCTTGTCTTCAAGTATGTGAAAGGCATCCTTGTTTCCTGTCATATGCTTGGAACAACCACTATCAACCACCCAATCTTGCAAGATATGAAGGTTTTGGTACCCATGTTGTGGTCCTTTTTGGTAAATAACATTAATATGTGTGCCTTAAAGATTATATCATTTTTAGTGTTTGAAATGAATCAAAATTATGAATATTTTATAGATTTAACATATCAATGTTAATCACGTGTCAACGATTTGATTTGCAAGAAAATAGTTCTGCCAGGCTTTTTTTGGTCAACTTTGACTTCGACAGGAAGGCTCCTCGGTCGATATCTAAGTTGACCGAGAGTCAGTTCTACATATTTCCTGAATTACAACGTTTATAGTGTAAACATGATTATCATTTCAATTATTTTAATCATGAATGACATAGGTAAATAGTCAAATACATAAAGATATACATTTTAAAGATTATTTTAGTTGAGATAAGACACATATGAAGTTCACAATGAAGTTTAGGTCAAATCTTAACAAAGCATCCAAAACCTCTAAGTTTGGGGTCTTAGAACCCAAACAATGTCCTTCTTCTTATAATACAAGATAATGAATTATGTCTAAGGCTTTGACAGTAGACACAACAAAGAAACTTAATTTCATTTCTCTTCTTAACATTTTGGGTATGAGCTACATTGTTCTTGGGTACATAAATGATCTTCGTTATAGGGGCTTGTGTTTTTCTAGTTCTAGACTTTTTATAAGATTTTTCTTTGGGTACATAGCCTAGGCCAATTCTCCCAACATGTCTAGAACTTCTTTCCAAGATTCTATCAAGAATATTATCATGCTTTAAACTATCAATATATTTTTGCAATTCAATAATTTTAGCCAGTTTCTTTGTAATATCTAAATTGGCTTGAGATAAATCTAAACGTAAGGTATCTCTTTCTCTAACAATGATATCATAATCTGAATGATGAATGAGTTTTTGATTTATCAAAAGGATTTCCTAAGTCTTGAGGATGATCTTTGATTATTCTAGGAGTAGTCTGATGTGACACATTATTTTGATCCTTATTTTGTTCAATTTCAGAATTTTTTTCATCTTTTGTTGATATGGTTAAGTCCTCAATTTGGTGTGTAATGCCATTCAAGTTTTCATTCCCAATTTCATTTTTAGCACACTATGGTGTGATTTCATAAAATGTTATATGAATTGATTCCTCAACTTTATTAGAAATATAGTTGTAAATCCTATATGCCTTACTAGATGTTGAATATCCCAAGAAAAATCCTTTGTGTGAGTTAGAGTAAAATTCATCTCTACCATCTTTTGTGTTCAAGATATAGCAAAGTGTACCAAAAGTATTAAAGTAGTCAACTTTAGGTTTTTTGTTAAAGATGAATTCATAAGGAGTTTTCTTAAGCTGAGAATGAATTGAAACACAATTTGAGACATAGCATGTTGTATTTACTACTTTGGACCAAAAGGTTTTAGGTGTGTTATGTTCAACTAGCATTGTTCTAGCCATTTCTTGTAAGGACCGTTTTTCCTCTCATCTATCCCAGTTTTGTTGTAGGGTGCGAAGAGCTGAAAAATTGTGTGTCTACCCTTGAGATGTACAAAATTATTCAAAGATATGGTTTTCAAACTCTCCCCCATTATTACTCCTAATGGTGCATATTTTGTTTTGTTGTTGATTTTCAATCTTAGAGAAAAATTGAATGAATATTCTAATGGTATCATCTTTTGATGAAAGAAAATGCACCAAAGTATATCTACTATAATCATCAACAATTACAAAATAGTACTTTTTACCACCAATAGATGGAGTCCTCATGGGACCAAATAAGTCCATGTGAATAAGTTCTAATGATCTAGTAGTACTAAGCAAGGCTTTAGATTTGAAAGAAGTTTTAATTTGCTTGCCTAGAGTACTTGGTTCACAATTTTTAGGTTTATCAAAACAAAGTTTAGGTAAACCATGAACAAGATCATATTTAAGAAACTCCTTAATAACATGTGAGATTGCATGACCTAGATTTATATTTCATAATTGTAAAGATTCATCATTTGCAAGAAGAATTTTTTCAATAATAGCTTGCATAGAAATAGGTCTAAGTATGTAGATATTTCCTACTCTTTTTCCTTCATAAGCAACATAATTAGTGTCTTCTATGAGCAACTTACAACAAGATTTGTTAAAAAGAACATTATAGACACTATCAAACATTTGATTAACACTAATTAGGTTGTGTTGCAATCCGTACACATGTAGCACATTTTTTATTTGAATATTTGTATCAAGATTACCTATCCCAAATGATTTTACCTTTGGCATTATCTCCAAATGTGATTGTTCCACTCTTCATTTCTTCAAGTGAGTGAAAGACATCCTTATTTTTGGTCATTTACTTGGAACAACCACTATCAACCACCCAATCCTGTAAGATATGAAGGTTTTGGTACCCATGTAGTGGTCCTTTTTGGTTAATAACATTTATACATGTGCCTTAAAGATTATATCACTTTTAAAGCTTGAAATGAATACAAATGATGAACATTTTATTGATTTAATATATCAATGTTAATCACATGTCAATGATTTGATTTGTAAGAAAATAGTTATGTCAGGCTTGTTTTCGGTCGACCTTGACTTCGACTGGGAGGCCCCTCCATCTAGATCTTAGTCGACTGAGAGGAAATTATGCAAATTTCTAGAATTGCAACATTTGCAGTGTAAACAAGATTATCATTTTCAATTATTTCATTCGTGAATGACACAAGTAAATAGTCAAATACATAAATATATACATTTTAAAGATTATTTTAGTTGAGATAACACACATATGAATTTCACAATGAAGTTTAGGTCAAATCTCAGCAAAGTATCCCAGAAACTCTATGTTTGGGGTTTTAGAACCCAAAAATTGTCCTTCTTATTCTTGTAACCACAAGATAATGAATAACGTCCAAGATGTAGACAGTAGAAACCAGAAGAAAAAAAAGTCAATTTCGTTTCTCTTCTTACCATTTTTGGTATGGGCTACACTATTCTTGGGTACATAAATGGTATTGGTTCTAGGGGCTTGTGTTTTCTAGATCTAGGCTTTTGATAAGGTTTTTCGTTGGGTACATAACCTAGGCCTATTATCCCAACATGTCCAGAAGTGCTTTCCAAGACTCTATCAAGAATATTATCATGCTTTAAACTATCAACATATTTTTGTAATTTCAACAATTTTGGCAAGTTTCTTTGTAATATCTAAATTGGCTTGAGCTAAATCTGAAAGTAAGGTATCTCTTTATGTAACAATGATATCATAATCCAAATGAGTGCATAGAAAGGTTGAGTTTGGTAGTCATTTATCTTAGCAAGCAATTCAACCTTTTATTGAGAAACAATATTATTTTCTAATACGAGCAATTTGTCATTATAGTCATTAATAGAAGCTTTAAGAGTATCATTTTCAGAACTAAGACTCTCATTTTCATATGTAAAATTATATAGTTTAGCATGCAACTCATCATTAATTTTAGAGAGCTTTTTCAATTTTATTTGGCAATCAACATATTTAGTATGAGTTTCTTCAAGACTATTAACTAGATAAATTTTAGATAATTTAAAAATATCTAACTCATTTGAGTACTAATCTTCATTTTCCTTAGCCATGAGACACTCCACTTCTTCCTTTGCACTCTTTCTATCATCACTTGATTCGGTCTGAGCTTCTTTGTAGGCTTTGTTCTCCCTTTTCCTTCTTCTTGAAAGAGGATTTCTTTCCCTTCTTGATTTGAGGATACTCATTCTTTACATGTCACTTCTTTCCATATTCAAAGCACCTAAGGAAAGAATAGGAACAAGCACTAGATTTTTTTAATGTTTATATTTTCTATTTTTCTTACCATTTACAATGAGTGCATCCTCTTCACCATCTCCTTCACTTCTCTCATCACTTTCTTGGGTGATGACTTTTGATTGAGCTTTGGTTGTATCCTTCAATGTGATGTACTTACTTTTTTCCTTTTAAATTTTGGCCTCCACTCTTTCTTCTTCTTCAAGAGTGACCTCATGTGTCTCAAGATTGCCAATGAGAAACTCCATCATCAATTTTTTGAGGCCATTTTATTCTTCAATGGTTGTCACCTTTGGCTTGTAATTTAGAGGCAATGCTCTTAGGATCTTGGATACTTGATCCTCTTTACTAATGTACTTGCTCAAAGCATTCAAGCCATTGATGATAGAAGAAAACCTAGCATACATCTCACTTATGGATTCATTAGGAATCATAGGAAATTGTTCAGACTTTTGCTTAAGCATATTAATTTTAGTATTCTTAACTTGAACAATGCCTTCATGTGTAACCAAAGTTTATGACAAATCTCATAAGAAGTTTCACATGAAGATATGTGATTAAATTCACTAACAGATATTAAACAATTTAAAATGCTTAAAACCTTGCATTTAGTTGAACTTTCTTTAATGTCTTCACATCCCATTTATCATACTCTGTAGTTGGAAGCTCATATGGATGTCTCTCCATTCTCCATAGCTCCAAGCTTATTCCTTGGAAGTAGAATTGCATCCTCCTTTTCCAATAAGTGTATTTGGAGCCATCGAACGGTTGTGGCATGCTCACATACGTCCCTTCAAGGTTGAGGTTTCTAAAAAAGTTTTTTGCCATGCTTCAAGACTCATGGGAGCTCCTTCAAGACTGATGTGATGATTTTGAGTCGCATTTATAGACCTTTTTCATATGTGTTTTGTGCTATAATTACTCATTTTTATGGATAATATTGCATAATTCACTCATTTCGGTCTTTGCCATCATTCTATGTCAAATCCCCTTTGTTTTACCAGTTTGAGAATTATTTATCATATTATCATAATTTGTGTGGATTTACTTGGTCTTATTGTGGAATTTCAGGAAAAACAAGTATCTGCTTCCGTCGATACCATCGACGGAAGTCGATACCATCGACCAAGCCACACGTTGCCAGCCGAGAAGAGCAGTGCAGAGTCGATACCATCGACACACAAGTCGATGGCATCGAGATCCCTTCAGGTTGCTGGCGAGGAATCCGTCGATACCATCGACCCAAGTCGATGTCATCGACGCATGGAGGCTACAGCGTCGCTAAACGACAACAACCGACGCTAAAGAGAGTCGATACCATCGACGGGTGTCGATGGTATCGAGATGATCACAAGCACTCAGACAAAAAGAAAAGAAGGCTGCCGCTAATACGCTGGGTCGATACCATCGACCCGCGTCGATGGTATCGACGCCGGCAGATATGTGTTGGATTCGTTTTGATCTTGATCGGACAGTTGAAGTTATTTGACGACTTAATTAGGGACTTATACCTAATGACGGCCGCCGGGAGGAGGGGAGGATCTCATTTTGCATTGCATGAGTGCCGAGGAAGGAGAAAAAGGAGAACGGAGGCCAGAGGCTCATCCCGGGTGATTCAGACGCTGCCGAAGACGAATTCCACCACCGATAGGCGGGGAAGCTCGTATTCTACGCAAAGGATCTACCGGTTCTTCTCCGTTCAGGGGTTTTCCCACTTGTTTCACGTTTTTCTTATGAATTCCCCTATTTCTACCATGTATTCGTGTGAGATGAACATGAGAGGCTAAAACCCTCCATCTTTAGGACCGGGAGTAGCCTGGGAATGCATTGTATGACAATTTTATATTGATAATTCATATTTTCTCTCTCAAATTCGTGGTATAGTTTCGTTTTCTCCATATATTGTTATGCTTGATCACCATAATAATAATCTAATGCCCTTAATCACTTCGATAGAAGGATTAACGGCTGAAAAGAAATGAAACCTACATTAATCGATAAAACCCTTGACAAAGGAGTTGTAAAATTAATGGTGGAAACTGAGAGATCGTTTTTAATGCGCTTAGTTATCCGTCCTGGCTGATCGCGATTAGTTAGTAGGAGTCTCCAATAATTCACGTATCCCTGAGTTTGACTCGGGCCTCACAAAGGCCTATATTGCTCGACGCGTATACTTGCGTTTAAGCGCGTAGTAAAATACACGTCAAGTTTTTGGCGCCGTTGCCGGGGATACGGAGAATTGTTGGCACTTCGAGTGCTAAGAGCGGCCACTCTAGGCCACAATTTTTTATTTTATTTTGAAACAACTTTAAATATTCCTAAATTTCTTTATAATTATATTTACTCGTTCAAGCATAGTACTGAACTTGAATTTTCTCATTTCAGGTACTGTGTATGGTGCATACACGTAGTACAGACTACGACAATCGCACACCCGAGGTTCCACCTCCGGGACCTGAGGACGAGGAGTACTACGAGCAAGAGCACCAAAGCGATATAGATTCTGAATCTGAGCAAGAGCAAGCAGAAGAAATGGCTGAACCACAGACGATATGGGAGAAGATCAAAGCGTCTTCTTCATCAGCTTCAAAGGGGCCTATAAAGAAGCAGGCAGTCAACATACCAACATATAAGATTGATCCGGCATTGATCAACTTGGTAAAATCAAATGCATTTCACGGTCTGAAGAATGAGGACCCAGTTGCACACATCAGCCAGTTCGTGGAGAACTGTGACATGGTGAAGATCGACTGATTCCCACAAGATGCTTTGTACCTCAAGCTATTCCCAAGTTCCTTGGCAGGAGCAGCAAGAGAGTGGCTCCATAACCTCGATGATGAATTTGTTCAGTCTTGGGATCATATGGTGGAGTTTTCTTTGAGAGGTTTTTCCCTCCTGAGAAGACCAACGACATGATTAGGAAGATTCACAATTTCACCCAACAGGCGGGTGAGACATATTCTGAGACCTGGGAGCGATTCCAGGTTATGTTGAGGAGGTGCCCACATCATGGGCTGGACAGGGAAACACAAGTGAAAATCTTTTATTTTGCTCTCTCCGAGCACGATAGAAGTAATCTTGATTCAGCCGGATCCGGATTCTTTCTGAATAATACGGATACCAGATGTTGGGAGATATTAAAGAACATGGCTAGGAAACAGTCATGGGGCGACAGAGGTGCAGTGGAACAGGTCAAGGTTGCTGGTGAATCCAGAATAGTTAGGGAGCTGAATGATAAGTTAGATCTTCTAGCTAAGAAACTACTGACTAAGGAAGATGCAGCTGACGATGAGGAGGCCCAAGTAAAATTCATGCAACAACAGGGTTATAGAAACAATGACTATGCATGGAGGAAAGATAAAAAGTTTTCATGGAAGGATCCAAATAATTTTCTGCAGGATCCGGATGCCAAGCCACAGCCAAGAGTCGAGGATAAGAACACTGAACTACTGAGTCAAATGGTACAGCAAAACCAAGAGATGATGGCCATGTTTGGTAAGCAATTACAATCTCAAGGTGATATTCTAACCAAGTTTGGGCAGACGCTGCAAAGCCATGGAGCACAAATGCGGGCATTGGAAACCACCGTGGCACAGATTTCGAGTGAAGTGGCGGCCATCAAGCATGCCAATCAACAGAAACCAGTCGAGAATGCAAATGTGGCCCAAGCACACCACCAGGTCAAGTATATGTCTGTGGTAAACAGTGAGGAGGAATCTCAGGTGCAAGAAGCTGTAGAAGAAAGAAAAATGACTTTCAATGTGCATGCGACACCGGCAATACCGTATCCACGCACTTACTATGGATTGCTGGGCGGAAACCATTTCTTCAGAAAATCAGAGAGAGTTATGAATATTGTATCTCCATGTAGGCAAGAAGAAGAGTTGCAGGTTGCTTGTGCACGTGCGGAGACAGCGAACGTGAGAGAGAAACCACAACAAGTTGTTACTATTGAGGATGTTTCGCCAAAGACCACATCCGAGGGAGTGATTGAAGCAAGCTTAGGGGAGGTACCCCCGAAAAGCTCTTATGTGCCACCTCATAGGCGTGTTGATGCAGCTGATGTTTCAGATCCGGTCAATTCTAAGTCAAAGAAAGAGCATCGTCATTTTACAAAATTCCTGGAGATATTCCGAAAACTCCACATCAATATTCCATTAGTGGAGATGATCGAGAAAGTACCCGCCTATGGGAGGTTCATCAAGGAAATCATCAATAAGAAGAGGCGGATAAAAGACGATGAAATTTATTGGATGAATGAGACAGTGAGCTCTATGATTCACGGGAGTTCACCTAAGAAGAGAAAGGACCCAGGAGGTTTTTACATACCGTGCTCAATAGGTGGTCAACATTTTCCTAAAGCGCAATGTGATTCTGGCGCTAGCATAAATCTCATGCCTTTGGCGACATTTCAAAAGTTGGGGTTAAAAGAGATAAAGAGGTCAGCCGCAACAATTGAATTGGCGGATGGGTCCACCGTGAGACCCTATGGAGTATGTGAAGATGTTCTAGTCAAAGTGGATAGATTCATATTTCCGGTGGACTTTGTCGTCATGGATATGCCACCACTCCAAAGCTGTGAAATTCTCCTAGGGAGGCCGTTTCAAGCAACGGCAGATGTCGTGACTGCCTTAGGGAGAGGTAATTTGTCCTTGGGAATTGGAGGAGATCGAGTTGAATTCAAATTACCGCATGATCCTCTAAGCGCAGTCTCCAATGTGAAAAGATGATGAGCTTCATACCGTCTAGCCTAAGACGTTAAACAAGGGCGCTTGTTGGGAGGCAACCCAACCATTGGTACATTAGGATAGTTTAATTCTAGTCATAGATTGCTTTCATTTCGTTCAAATTCTAGTGTAAAGAAGATACCTTGATCCGTTTGTTTAATGTGCAGGCACAGGCAGGGTCGATACCATCGACACACTGGTCGATGGTATCGACATAGGTTCAGGTTGACAGCTGCAGAAATCGCTCTGAGTCGATACTATCAACGCTCCCGTCGATGGTATCAACATACCTACAAGCAGGTTGCACAATAATGGTCGATGGTATCGACATGCCAGTCGATACCATCGAGATCTCTGGAGAAGTTCAGAACGATTTGTCTCAGTCAACTCGATACCATCGACGGCCTCGTCGATGGTATCGACATGGTCATAGGTTGAAGTGAAAAAGTGGTGGTGTCGCAATGAAGTCAAGTCGATACCATCGACACCCGTTGATGATATCGACATCCATGTCACCGATCCGCACAAAGACATCGACGGCGATCGCGAAGTCCACGTCACCGATCCGGGTGCTGCGTCGATACTATCGACTTGCATCGATGGTATCGACAGGTCAGCAATCCGGGTTTCCCGATCCAGCAATCGTCAGCCGTCGATACTCGCGAGGGAGGCGGATAGCATCGAGACGTGTCGATACCATCGACCCGCGTCGATGGTATCGACGGGTCGACAGTGGCGTCGGCCAAGTCTATATAAGGATAATTGCAACGTCATTTGACGTCACACCTTCAGAGCAAACTTCCTCCTTTGTGCCGAGCACTTCTACGAGCCCTCGAGCAACTGAAGAGCAGCAACATCGAGCAAGGATCTTCACCAAGCGGAGAATCACTTCTCCATCTTCCCCGAGCTCTCTTCTTCTAATCCCATCTTTCTTGCAACAATGGTGCACGCCGCCGGATCATCGTCCTCGAGCGCGAATCCTATGGAGATCATGGAGTTTGTTCCACCCCCTACTGCTTCAGTCTCACGTCCGCGCCTAGTTCACCCATCCGCGGAGGTGAGGAAGGTCTATGAGGAAATCATGAAGCGGAAGATCGAGCCGACCCGGTATGTGGACCGGGGAATGATCCGCGATTTTGGTTTCGAGGCCAACTTGGCCTATGTGCTGAAGGGTCAAGCACGCCACACCAGCAGAAGGGCAGACGAGCTGGAGCGCCATGCGAATGGGCAGCCGTTCTTCGGCGAATGGCCCACCTACAAGGAATTGGTGGCGGAGTTTATGGTGTCCCTCGACGTCTGCGTCGTGCCCAACGACGTGGTTGCATCGGATCGTGAGTGGATCAAGGGCTGACTATCGTTCCGGTTGTTCAACATCAACTACAACATCACTCTTAAGCAGTTCAACAACATCTATAACTGGAACCACTCCCAACATGATCACCGGCGCCCAGATTCCCGCACCGACTATGACAAGATCTTCGTTGAGCTAGTCACAGTGCCGGCGGGAAAGACAGTGAGCTACCACAATGCTGCGGTAGCGGACTTCGAGCATCCCTTCATCCGAGTCTTACACCGGATGTTGAGCCTTACGTTCTTTGCTCGGAGCGATTTAGCATTGAGCAAGTTTCAGGAGAGCGATCTTTTCTTCCTCTACATGCTCCTGAAGCGACAAGAATGCAACTGGGGTGCGTTCTTTCTGCAGCGCGTCCTGGCGGTGAAGAGGAGTACAAGGAAGGCTCTGATCCATTTTGGTGGGCTCATCACCAAATTGGCGATGTACCTGGGGCTGAATTTACAGTCCATGACTCTGATTTCCACAAGGAGTAAGGTGAACGTGCAGCATATGCACCGTTCAAACCTTATCCTTCTACGGGATGGGTTGGCGCACGCACACTGCCACGTCAACCATGCTTATCAGGAGTGCGCACTGCCGGACGCCGTCTTCCACATCGAGGGCGCACAGCACTTCCGGTGGCCGATCATAGCTGTCGAGTCCGATGAAGAAGAAGGTGGTAATGACGACCAAGAAGGCGAGGCTGAGGAGGAACAGGAGGCTTTCACACCTCTTCACGCACGAGTAGCACCACGGAAGCGTCCTAGGATGCATCCAGGTGCATCTTCATCATCACAGCCCCCGCCGCCATCACCACAGCCCTCGCAGCCAGGCGAGGATGCCTACTCAATGCAAGGAATGTACACGATGCTGCAGGACATCGATCAGACACAGCAGCAGCATCTAGAGATGTATACCGGTATTCAGGATACTACACACTGGTTACTTGACAACCAAAGGGCGATGTTCGAGAATGAACGTCTCCTCCTCGACAACCAACAGCAGATACACAATCGGTTGCAAAGGATGGAGATGCAACAGGAACCCTTTTATGACCACTACTGGAGTCAGAGCTACTTTGGAGGCTATCCACAGCCTCCGCCGAGGACCCATTACGATCCGAGCTTCCAGGGGGAGTATCCTTCTTGGGATCCTATGGCCCCACAGTACCCGCCTCCGCCTCCACAAGAATGATCAGGGTATCTCTGTTCCACTCTTAAGTTTGTTTTTGACTATGAGGCCATAGTCGAATTCAAGCTTAGGGGGGTAGCTGGAACAGCTCTATCTTTTCTTTTGTTGTTTTTAGTTTTTGCTTTGCTATTTGTTCTTGCATTTTTAGTTTTTGTTTAGGATCCACATCTATCTAGTGTAACTGTGGATGTCGTAAAAGTTGTCATCTCGCTGTGTATTCATGGAAAATTTAAGGGAATTTTAAAATTTTTGTGTCTTTTGGATAGCTTGACTTGGTTGTCCTTGGGGAACTTATCCTATGAAAATGATTGATTATGTCAACTTTAAAACAATATGTCACACCTATACTCCCATTGACTCATGAAAAGTGGATAGTAACGATTGTTTGAGCCTAACCTAACCAAATGGTAATGATACCTTAATTGGATGTAAGAGAGAGAACCCTCCAAACCACTACACAGGTCAGTGAGGAGGGACACATAATATCTTTCTAAGGTTTAGTCATTTAATCTTGTGATCATTCCACGTCATTTTTCCATAATCCACCTAAGAACTGGAAGTAAAGTACAGTTTTAATTCCTTCTTGTGTGCATACAATTTAGATAGGAATTCCATTGATATTTTCCATACTTTTGCATAAAAATAGAAAAATATAGGGATTCATGCACATTACCTTTAGGTGCATGCCATGTAGTTGCACTCATGACTTTCATGATTATCATGCATAAAGTACACCATGTATCTCAATTTTTCCTCAAAAGTGATCTAAACTGTTCCATACCTTCGAAATATTGCAAAGATTTCCAATCATGAAGAAAACAGCCCAATACATGTATCTCTAAGCAATTATGGATATGTGGGCTAAAAGAAAGAAAGCAAAAAAAAAGAGAATTTTTTTTTCTGAAAATCTGAAAAAATTGAGAAAAGAAAAAAAAAACAAAGAGAATTTAGAAGGAAATGGAATAAGAGGGACAAAGGAACATGATATCACTCGCATTACAGGAAAATTGAGTACATGATGTGGCTTAATTAGATTTCCATCTCATTTTGAGGTGGAAGGTTAGTGCATGCATCATTTCACCCAATTTAGGCATTAGGGCATTTTTATTGTGCATTTGCATCACGCAGGACATTTTGTTTTATGCATTTTGAAACTGTGCAATACTTCCAAGTTCTTCCATGAACCACCCATCTCCATCCACCCGTTGCTCGGATTGGTAGGCCACCATGAATTTCTCCTCACTAATGATTAGCAGGAGAACTGCTTCCATGTAGATGGTAGTTAGGGCGAGCAACGTAGTATAGGCGATCACAAGATGCACCAATGCTGAATTGACGAAGTTTATTATGTTAACTGCCTTATGTGATAGTGTTCATCGGTTTTAAGGATAATTTCTCTTATTGATGATTATTGTCGCCTTTAGGGTAATTACTGTTCTATGGTTAGAAAAGGCCGGTTTGAGAATGTTCAGTGGGAGTCACATGGGATGTTGGGTTGGTGTTGATTTTTAGTTGACATCTGCAATTCTATTCTAAGGACTAGTTGCTCAAGGGCGAGCAATGTTTAAGCTTAGGGGAGTTTGATGCGATGATTTTGAGTCGCATTTATAGACCTTTTTCATATGTGTTTTGTGCTCTAATTACTCATTTTTATGGATAATATTGCATAATTCACTCATTTCGGTCTTTGCCATCATTCTATGTCAAATCCCCTTTGTTTTACCAGTTTGAGCATTATTTATCATATTATCATAATTTGTGTGGATTTACTTGGTCTTATTGTGGAATTTCAGGAAAAACAAGTATCTGCTTCCGTCGATACCATCGACGGAAGTCGATACCATCGACCAAGCCACAAGTTTCCAGCCGAGAAGAGCAGCGCAGAGTCGATACCATCGACACACAAGTCGATGGCATCGAGATCCCTTCAGGTTGCTGGCGAGGAATCCGTCGATACCATCGACCCAAGTCGATGTCATCGACGCATGGAGGCTACAGCGTCGCTAAACGACAACAACCGACGCTAAAGAGAGTCGATACCATCGACGGGTGTCGATGGTATCGAGATGATCACAAGCACTCAGACGAAAAGAAAAGAAGGCTGCCGCTAATACGCTGGGTTGATACCATCGACCCGCGTCGATGGTATCGACGCCGGCAGATATGCGTTGGATTCGTTTTGATCTCGATCGGACGGTTGAAGTTATTTGACGACTTAATTAGGGACTTATACCTAATGACGGCCGCCGGGAGGAGGGGAGGATCTCATTTTGCATTGCACGAGTGCCGAGGAAGGAGAAAAAGGAGAACGAAGGCTAGAGGCTCATCCCGGGTGATTTGGACGCTGCCGAAGACGAATTCCACCACCGATAGGCGAGGAAGCTCGTATTCTACGCAAAGGATCTACCGGTTCTTCTCCGTTCAGGGGTTTTCCCACTTGTTTCACGTTTTTCTTATGAATTCCCCTATTTCTACCATGTATTCGTGTGAGATGAACATGAGAGGCTAAAACCCTCCATCTTTAGGACCGAGAGTAGCCTGGGAATGCATTGTATGACAATTTTATATTGATAATTCATATTTTCTCTCTCAAATCTGTGGTATAGTTTTGTTTTCTCCGTATATTGTTATGCTTGATCACCATAATAATAATCTAATGCCCTTAATCACTTCGACAGAAGGATTAACGGCTGAAAAGAAACGAAACCTATATTAATCGATAAAACCCTTGACAAAGGAGTTGTAAATTAATGGTGGAAACTGAGAGATCGTTTTTAATGCGCTTAGTTTAGGGGAATGATTACTACGACGGTGGAATCAACCTAAACCTAAGTAGTGAATTACACCACGACAGTGGGTAATTCTGTTTTCAGGCCACTACCCAGATAGAGAGAGAAGAGTGAGTAATTATATAAAACCTAATGCAGTGTTGACCTGCGGTGAAACCGCAATCCTAAAGATACCCTTTTGAATTGATTAAATTAACATTTAATTGATTGTTTTCTTTGTTTCATTTTATTTTCTTTTAATTTCGACAACAAACCCTACTTTGTTATCCGGCCTGGCTGATCGCGATTAGTTAGTAGGAGTCTCCAATAATTCACGTATCCCTGAGTTCGACTCGGGCCTCACAAAGGCCTATATTGCTCGACGTGTATACTTGCGTTTAAGCGCGTAGTAAAATACACGTCAAAGACCTACTCTGATACCAATTGAAAGATCTAGAGTGGGGTGAATAGAGATTTTGATAACTTTTAAATTAATTTAAAACATAAATTGCAATAAGGAGAGGGACACAAGGAAGTGAGTCACAATTTAGAGTGGTTCCACCCTTCAAATTAAAGGATGTCAGTCCATTAACCAATTTTCTCCAATTGGGATTACAGGGTCGTGTAAACTACAATATGATTTGAGGACTAGTCACAAGTGTTGACATGTAGGGCATATTAGGTGGGTGTTCCCTTTGAAGGATGAGGATGTGACACGGTAGCTGAGGCAGAGTCAATGAGGTTCCCAGTAGCCATAGTCCAACAGTGGTGGTGGTAGAGGACACAATCAGGCATCATAGGCAGGATCTTCTATGCCATTAGGTAGACGGCATGGATGGCAATAAGAAATGGCTACATTCTATGCTATGAGTCAATCGGAGGGAGTGGTCAGTCCACGACTCATGACAAGATTTTAAGTAAAAACTAGTTGTACAAACACTCCAAAATGTCTTTTAAATAAAAACAATATAATTACTAATTTAATTACCTAGGCCACTATATACATCAAAATCATCTAAAATTTCTCCCACTATCTTATATTATAATTAACCATATACTAAAATTATTATCATCACTTATTATGAGGGCTACATACTGTATTCCCAATTTTTTACTTCAAGGACCCATGTGTGAATCTTAATTGGTTCAATCATGATTGAATAAGTTTCTCGGGCCCGCAGACCATTCCCTGATCTCTCAAAAGGTCCAAAATCTATTCTCAATTATGGAACTAAATCATGAATCAATATAACCTCAATGAAAGCTTTTATATGATACATTAGGTCAACATTACTTTATTTTCTTAATAATGAGACCTAAGTTGGTCTAGAGCTTAAACTAGTAACTCAAGTCTTCATGTTATATATGTTCCTCACATTATTATTCACAAGAATAATTCATTCGTATTCATCTACACCTGACTAAAATCACATATATTTAATCCATCATGTGTGTATTGGTTGACCGGATTACTTGTATTACAAATTTGTGAACTTAATTACATACCTATCCATGTTAGGTTCATTAGGCCCCTTGGCATACACTTACTAAAAAAAGACCCCACATTAAAGGCTTACATTAGTTATGAAATTGAGGATGTTACAATTCTACCCACCTTAAAATAAATTTTTTCCTTGAAATTTCTCTAGGCTACTACCCACCTTAGGGTTCTTCTTACTTCTTCATTTATTGGAAGGCACACTTATGTTCAAACTTTTGCATGAAAAGAGATATATAATGTATTTTCATAAAACATTTATGTAAGCATTATCTATTACCTTAGTTTATTGCTCAACTCATACTTAGGTTTTATGAAACTAAACTTGGCTCTATACTTATGACATCTACCTCAACCTTGTCATGACTTTCTAACATTAGGTTTACATGGTTGTCTAATCTTAGGTTCTTTAGGTAACTCCTACATTCCTATATATGTGGTGATCAGGCACATACCCAGAGATGTGGGATTCTGAAATGCTTTCTCTCATTAACCTACTAACACATGTGTCCCATACCACATGGGCCAGTAAGAAAGGAGAGATACATAAAAGTCTAGCACTTATGAAATTCCTTTTCAATTCTCAATTGGCTGGCCATAACCACTGAGAATGGAGAAGAAACCTCATTAGCTAGGTTTAGGTTGCTACTTTAGACCTAAACAAGAATGACTTCTACCTCTAAGATATTTATCTATTCTAAGGTTAAGACCCATAATCACTCTAGGTTATGGTATTCTTCTTATGGAATCTATCCCTAAACCCTAATCTTACCTCTTCACTCCAAGGTGACTATGAGAATCATGTTTTCCTAGTGGACATTTACCAAATTGCTCTGATACCATATTGTAACACCCCGATTTTCATAACACATGAGCGAAAGAAAAAAAATTTTGGGAGTGTCACAATCATGATAACCATTGCAATAAAAGTAAATGAAACACTTTGCAAAACTGTAAACTGATTCATACATAGCTTTTGATAAAAGGAAAACTACAAATCATCTAGTATACTCTAGTAACAAGACTACGCATAAAAAGAGATGTCTAAACTCTGGATCATCTCGACAGATGGCACCCCACTAGGTTGAGCTTGAAATCTTCTAGTACTTCACTTGTTCTTTTGATCCTTAACTACTCCAAATCCTATGGACATCGTGTCCCCAGTCATGCATTGGGAAAAACAATCGTTGGAGTAAGTGGCATGAGTATCCTAAAATATACATTGCTAACAAATTGAAATTTGACATCATAAACATGAAACTAGCATCAAGCTTTAAATAAAATCTGAAACATAAAATCTCTTATTTCTTAATCTAAATTTTTATCTTTCTACCTCATCTTATTCTAGAGTCATGTACTCTGGTACATGGATCTCATGACCTACACTAAAGTGCCTGGGTCATACTTATCTCATCTAGTTCCCTCTCATCATACTCATGGATGAGATTATGGGCATCTCTAATCTAAGGTATCTTTCACTTACAATTTTTATCTGACTGTGGCCACCATTATACAATAAGTCCTCCTCTGTTGACACCAAAGTGTCCTCTATGGTGCAGCGCACCCTCTGTTGGTACAATGTACCCTCTGTTGACACTGAAGTGTCCTCTATGGTGCAGTGCACCCTCTGTTGGTACAACATACCCTCTGTTGACACTAAAGTGTCCTCTATGGTGCAACGCACCCTCTGTTGGCACAACGTGCCCTTTGTGACACCAATAGTGTCTGGCACAATGCGCTCTCTGAATCGTCCTGGGACTCTCTGGTGAGGACTTATTATATAATGTATTATGTGAAGGTTTTGAAATAATTATCTTAAGTCTATCTTTACTAAAATCTGAATCTGAACTTATCTGAAACTTAGTACTAAACATGTACTCAGTTTTGAATCTGAAATCTAAATCTAAATCTAAATCGTTGCTCTTTCAAATCTAAACTAAATCTATTATGGAATTTAGATATGTATTTCAAATTACAACATAATTGAGATTGGGTCTATAAGCCATATCATGTACCTTTATTCAAAATCTGGCTACTCACACACTGAGTAATCTAAGTCTGAATCTAAATCTCTTATTCTTAAGTTCTAAACTGAATTCATTACTGGATTTGAACATGTATCTCATTATCTGGGTAAACCTTATTCTAAAACTCTTATTTGGTAAGATTACTTCATTATACCAATTATATCATAAATGAGTCTAATGTCTTATGAGAAAGGATCTGACATGAATATAGAAATACTAAGTGTACAAAGTATCATAAGTCAAGCTTATAAAAGTATGATAAGTACAACATATCTAAAAATATCAATTCTGACAAGATGGTTCAATCCTTCTTATCAAATATGATGTTACCCTAAAACTTTGCATATGAAATTACATATTAAACCTTAAATATCAAAATAGAAATCTTATAAAATAGTGTATTGCAACCTAACCATAACTTAATGTGTTATCTTATAATGCCATCATGAACTCATTTTTACAATACATGATGATCCCAAAAGTACCTTTATTTCTAAAAGTAGACCATGTCTTAATATTCTGAAATTTATATTCTTATATTGTAATTAAATTCTAGATATTATTCATTCTAAGGAATCTAGTTGTTATATCTATACATATGCATGAAATCGTAATGGCATGTTTCTACTTGAAATCGTAATACATAATTATGCCTATAAATATGAGAAATCTTGACAACATATGTGTACTTAAATCCTCAATACAAAACTATCCAAAATCACCAACTAAGTATGGCTACATTACTTGCATATCTTATCTTACAATCTTATTCATTAATTTTGAACATTTCTAAGAAATCTTGTAGGAACATGATTCTTTAACTTTCTCATGGACTTGGTCCATGGGTCACAACTATTTTGAGTGACATGTCTTTATTTGAGATTTTGGATATCTGAACTTACATAATGATAGAGATATGAGAATATTCTTGTTTGCAATAAAATCTTAGAACATTGAACCATATAAATTATAAAAGTCATATCAGGAGACATGTAAACATACTGAACTTAAAACATGTGTACTCATGGGCATGGACCACTTACCTCTTATATAGATGGCATCAATAACGAAGTCTCGATTCTAAGTTGCATAACTTTAATAACCTGGATATCATCATAGTTTTATCAGTCCAAGCCTATATTCCCTCTTTCTATTTCTAAATCTCAAAACCCCATCTTCCAAACTACATAAACCAACTTAGGGTTCTTATTTAGACTAAACATAACTTTAATCTAAAATCACCATAAAATCTTAGCATTGAAATAAAATAAAACGCATACTATATAATTAGTATTATCTTTATACTCAAATAAGACATAAATCGTCTTATGCACTAATATGAACATATACTTCATGTAATGAGAATAATTCTAAAAAATAGTCACATATTGTAAACTTACTAACTCAATCCGGTAATCAAAGTAGAATACCATCACATTACTCATATCAGGCCTAATTGGCCATACATTTGTCACTTATAGTGTCAGGATAACCATTTATTACTCTTTCATAATGGCTACTCATCTAAAACTAAATATTAATTTAATAGCACAAGAAACTTCATCAAATCTCAAGAAAAGTATTCATATAATGTAGGAATGATCATGTATTAAAATATCAGGTCATTTAAAAATTAGATCATGGGTGAAATACCAAAAATACCCTTATTAGGGTTTACATTAAAAGCCTCATTAAAACTGCATATATGAAAGATCAGGCTATGGAGTAATGTTAAACATATCAAAATACACATTCAGTAAAATTTGTATGAATTTCTAAAAGCGTTTACTCTTTTTAATCGACAAAACATGAAAATCATATAGTTTTGGCTATCCAACATATAATAAATAATAATAATCCAAATTATATTCTAGAGATATTTTCAAAATATAGTATGCTTGAATAGATTTCCATAGGTGCCTTGATTGTCCCAAACTGAGCTCTATATCTCAAGATATGAATTTTAGAAGTTTACCTAACCCTGGCCGAACTTGGCCATCGAGATTTGATCTGACAACCATAATCTCTTACGCGTCACAGGCCTAGGGTCGGCACTTCCTCCCTTTCATCTTCTTGCCTGTGTATGCACCCAGAATAGAGGCCACTGTTCCCAGACCTTCTGATGAGCCTAATCTTGATTCCTTGGCCACGAACTCACAAGAGAAGCATGCCCCAGCTCCGGCCTGCTCTGATCCGCAAGGGCAGCGCCATCTTCTTGGTCTGGGCAGTCGGGATCAAGGATCCCTCATTGCACACCTTTGTAGCCGCCAACAATGGTGTCGCTCCCTTCTTCTTCCTTGATCTACTCCTCTTGTCCTCAGTTCCAAAGAAAATCCTAGGATCAACTTCAGACCACCCTAAGGTTCTAATATATAGGGCTTTCATAGTCCCCCACCCTAATCGATCATGGGTGAGGTATCCCCCTTCTTCAGACTTTGTTCTTGCCCTGTTCGGGTGCATGGACAAAGATGGGGGAGCTCGACGCTTTCCCCACTTTTTTTTCTTTCTTTTTGCATAAAAGTCCATATCAAAGAAATACTTATGTAGCCCACCCTATAGCTCGGTTTGACTTCAAATTTTGGGGTAATTAATATATTATCATCAACTTCACATGAGCAAGATTTTAAGTAAAAACTAGATGTACAAACACTCCAAACATGTCTTTTAAATAAAAACATTATAATTACTAATTTAATTACCTAGGCCACTATATACATCAAAATCATCTAAAATTTCTCCCACCATCTTATATTCTAATTAACCATATAATACAATTATTATCAGCACTTACTATGAGGGCTACATACTATATTCCCAATTTTGTACTTCAGGGACCCATGTGTGAATCTTAATTGGTTCAATCATGATTGAATAAGTTTCTTGGGCCCGCAGACCATTCCCTGATCTCTCAAAAGGTCCAAAATCTATTCTCGATTATGGAACTAAAGCATGAATGAATATAACCTTAATGGAAGCTTTTATATGATACATTAGGTCAACATTACTTTATTTTCTTAATAATGAGACCTAAGTTGGTCTAGAGCTTAAACCAGTAACTTAAGTCTTCATATCATATATGTTCCTCATATTATTATTCACAAGAATAATTCATTTGTATTCATCTACACCTGACTACAATCACATATAATTAAGCCATCATGTGTGTATTGGTTGACCAGATTACTTGTATTACAAATTTGTGAACTTAATTACATACCTAGCCATGTTAGGTTCATTAGGTCCCTTGGCATACACTTGCTAAAAAAGGACCCCACATTAAAGGCTTACATTAGTTATGAAATTGAGGATGTTACACAAACGGTCTTCTCAAATGGTTTCAAATATTAAACGGTTTGCACGTAGATGCATTAAACGGTCTCGCAGACCGGAACTCCTCAAACGGTCTCGCAGACCCAGCTCCAAACGGTCTTGACGTGAACATGTCCATTCAGTCTTGAGACTGTATGGATGAAACAGTTTGGTCAGACCGAATGGATGAAACTGTTTGGTCAGACCGAATGGATGAAACTGTTTGGTCAGACTGAATGGATGAAACTGTTTGGCCAGATCGATTG
The DNA here is from genome assembly GCA_963693085.1 of Alisma plantago-aquatica. Lineage (NCBI taxonomy): Eukaryota > Viridiplantae > Streptophyta > Magnoliopsida > Alismatales > Alismataceae > Alisma > Alisma plantago-aquatica. The sequence goes on along the minus strand of OY856412.1, from coordinate 869,136,029 downwards.
GTCAGAACCAAGGGTGAGTGAAAGTGGGCCCCAGATGATTGTTCAACTTCATCAAGACCTGCATCAAATCATCATAAATTTGGTTAAAATCTTGATAACTGAATCAATTAAGTAATTATGCACTTTATGATATATTGTGATATTTATTGAGAGAAATAGGGTATATTGAGTCGAATTTATCCCAAGATGGTAATTGAAATTCCTGATGAATATGGATTCATCAACTGAGCAGAGGATAAGCAGTTTATAATATTCTCATCTTTTAAAGCATTGCAACTATCTATGATAGAGCAGTAAATCATCTATTCACTTTATATGGAATATGAAGAAAATGTATATCAATTACCCATCATACTATATCAACATCTCAAGCTTATCATGTGATGCTCATTATCATGGTATGTCATCCATGAATTATTCTCATTTCTATTTGTTGGCCTCAGCCAATCTGCTAGCCAGGTGTTGGATTGTACCAGTCATGTGAATATACATCATCATATTCTTCCAGGTATTGGACTATGCCAATCATGTGCAACTATTCCAGGTATTGGACTATGCCAATCTTGTGCAACTATTCCAGGTATTGGACTATGCTAATCATGTGCAACTATTCCAGGTATTAGACTATATCAATCTTGTGCAACTATTCCAGGTATTGGACTATGTCAATCCTGTGCAATTATTCCAGGTATTGGGTTATGACCAATCCTGTGACATTATTCCAGGTATTGGATTATGACAATCATGTGAGTGTTACATCCAGGCATCGGGTTATCCCAATCTTGTAGTTTTATTCCAGGTATTGGACGATGAAAATCATGTGGCATTATTCCAGGTATTGGATTATGCCAATCATTTGTGTGTTGCATCCATGCATCGGGTTATCCCAATCATGTAGTTTTATTCGAGGTATTGGACGATGACAATCATGTGACATTATTCTAGGTATTGGATTATGCCAATCATGTGAGTGTTGCATCCAGGCATCGGGTTATCCCAATCCTGTAGTTTTATTCCAGGTATTGGACTATGCCAATCCTATGACATTATTCCAGGTATTGGATTATGCCAATCATGATAGTGTTGCATCCAGGTATCGGGTTATCCCAATCATGTAGTTTTATTCCAGGTATTGGACGATGCCAATCCTGTGACATTATTCCATGTATTGGATTATGTCAATCCTGTGAGTGTTGCATCCAGGCATCGGGTTATCCCAATCATGTAGTTTTATTCTAGGTATTGGATGATGCCAATCATGTGACATTATTCCAGGTATTGGATTATGTCAATCTTTTGAGTGTTGCATCCAGGTATCGGGTTATCCCAATCCTGTAGTTTTATTCCAGGTATTGGACGATGTCAATCCTGTAACATTATTCTAGGTATTGGATTATGCCAATCCTGTGCATCTCATCACTGAATACCACATCACCTTTACAAGGCATTACCTTGGCCAAGCCATCATACTTATTCACATCCTTTATATAATACAAGTATTCTCCTCATCTCCTTTAAGAATATTCAAAACACTATAGCCCTTATTTGGCTATAAGCATAAAGTATGTATGATCAATATTTCATTATTATTATTGTATCCATTTATTATTATTATTATTATGTTACTAAGTTTCCATTTACTAGTTTATTTTGAACATTATCATTTATTCCTAAAACCCTTATAAACATCTTGTTACCTCTCTCTAGGCAACAACTATTCTCATGACTCACAAGGCCCATTAAACATCTTGTAACCTGTCACTAGGCAACAACTAACCACATGGCTCACAAGACCCATTAAACATCTTGTAACATCTCACTAGGCAACAACTAATCACATGGCTCACAAGGCCCATTAAACATCTTGTCACCTCTCACTAGGCAACAACTATTCACATGGCTCACAAGGTCATTAAACATCTTGTCACCTCTCACTAGGAAACAACTATTAGGGTTAGGGTTTCCCTTTATAGACAAATAGGGTTTCAAGTTCATATTATCAATCCAAACCCTAATCCATTGCTCCACACATCTAGGATCATACATTAATAAATATTCAATCATACTTATTTATTCTCATCATTTTTCATTAAATTATTATCAACACAAAGTATGAGTTTCTCTCTTATCCTTACTAGGATATTGATTACTTCATACTTTATTAAGTTGACTCAACTTTTCCTTCAAGGTACATTAGCCTACTTAATCAATATTCATTAAACTCCATACCTCTTAATGTATGACTTGATATAAGACACTTCATGTGTTACTTCATTAAGTACATTGCATCTAAGGTGCTTTCCTTCATATGGGTTTTGAGGTGCTTCCACCATATCGGGTATGAGGTGTGTTGTTGCTACCCATATCACTTTAGAGGTGTATGTGTGCTTACCATATCGGGTATGAGGTGTATGTGTGCTTACCATATCACCCTTGAGGTGTATGTGTGCTTACCATCTCGGGTTTGAGGTGTATGCTTGCTCCCATATCACTTTAGAGGTGTATGTGTGTTTCACACCATATCGGGCAGAGAGGTGTGTGTATGCTTCACACCATATCGGGCAAAGAGGTGTATGTGTGCTTCACACCATATCAGGCAAAGAGGTGTGTGCTTGCTCACCATATCAATTTAGAGGTGTATGTGTGCTTCACACCATATCGGGCAAAAAGGTGTGTGTGTGTGTGTGCTTCACACCATATCGGGCAAAGAGGTGTGTGCTTAACCCAATATCATATTTGAGGTGTTTTCTTTACCTCATATCGTGAAAGAGGTGTATACTACACCACCATATAGTGCAAGAAAGTATAAAATCATATCCATATCATTTTAGTGAAGTAGGTGCATCACCATATCGGGCTAGAGGTGCTTGCTTGTGTGCTTGAACCTGATATCACTTTATAAGGTGATGCCATCTTCTTCAAGCTCTATACCTTCTTTCTAACTGTTAAAGTTCATGGAAACAGGTCTAAGCAAGTACTAGAACTCATAATGTCATCAACTATTTTAGAAAATTTCGGAATTAAAAGTAGATCATTAAGTATAGCAATTTAGGTGATGAATAATAACATGGTTGAGTTCAAGTTATATAACCCGCCTTAAGAACAGCTTCAAAGCTCCAAGATACAAAGATTCATGTTCCTAAGGTTTAAGATGACTTATCAAAATTCCGAGGCTCTTTCAAACTCCTTCATATACAAGGAATCACCAAGGATAAGCAATTGGTGAAGAAGAAAAGAAAGGAAGATCATAACCCTAAAATCATGCTTCAATCCAAGGTTGAAGATGATCATGGCCTCACCTTAGGGTTAAGTATTGAGATCCCTCTTTCTCCTTAGCACCTTGATGGATACATGACTACCCTTGCACGATATGCCATCACTTGTGGCCGATATCCCGCTCACTTGTGGCAAAAAAACACTCCACATGGCCGATATCGACTTGCTATGGCCGATATCAACATGCTATGACTGATATTACTTGCTATGGCCGATACCCAAGGCCTATCACGATACCACATCACTCCTGCATGATAAAAGGACCCTATGTACGATATCTAAGAGCAAGGAGGTGGTAGGTTTCGAAAACGTTCACTAAAGAGGTGAAAGAAGGGGTATATATACTTGTTGTTCATGAAGAAGTGTGAAAATGAGGTGTCATCAACTTGAGCTACTAGGTGCCACGTGTCCATGCATGGTTAACACGTGCACATGCATGCATTAACATTTATCTTGACATGAAAAACTCTTGAGGATAATCTAGGAATGAATTTCCATCCATTACTTATCCCTTTGAATAAAATATATCAACAAAATCACCACCACTTTATTCACAACCCGATACAACTTTTCTAAGGAAGTTGTAAACCAATACACTTCACCTACTTGCGGTGATTTGCATGTCATGGGATTTTCCAAGAGTCCAAAAAATTATATGAGACTCCTCCTTTGGCTCCTTGGCCGATAGGCACTCATATATAAGCTTTTCAACTTGATACAACCCAAGTTAGGGTTTCATATTCAACCCTTTTTCTTGGTCATTTCACCACCAAGATCACCATCACTCACTATAGATTCAAACATGGTGTCTCCTTATTTCTCTCTCATGTTCATGATACTACGAGGGAGTAGGGACACTCTAGAGATGGTAATTTTCATATCAACCCTACATTTTGGGTAAATTACAATTTGTACCAAAATTGGTACACAAGTCACCAGCATTATTCAAACAAGTTCAAACTTGGAATTTAGGCTTTCCACAAGCCACCACCTTTCATCCTTCTTTCTATAATCATGCTAAAACACTTATAGGACATTCAACATGTGACAAATTGCAATATAACCCCTCATCTTGGGTTAATTGCATTTTGGTCCAAAACATGAGAACATTGCTCAAACATTATTCAAATAGGACCAAATGTGAAACATAAGTTTGTTACCTGATAGAAAAAAACACTTTAGAGGATTATATTTAAGTTCTAAGCAACTTACTTAACCAAAAAATAGGGTTACCTCATAACCCAGGTCAGGGTCATTAAAGTCTATCCTCGGCAAAGGATACTTGTTCTTGATTGTAACTTTGTTCAACTGCCAATAATCTATGCACAGACGCATCGATCAATCCTTCTTTTTCACAAATAGAACTAGAGCACCCCACGGTGATGTGCTCAGTCTGATGAAACATTTATCCAGCAACTCCTATAACTGTGTCTTCAGCTCTGCCATCTCAGCTGGAGCCATCCTGTACGGTGTCTGAGCAACTGGATGTGTCCCTGGTACCAGATTGATCTCAAAATCAATCTCTCAAGGTGAAGGAACACTGGAAAACTCATCGGGAAACACATCTACAAACTCTTTGATGACAGGCATGTCAGGAAGGCTAGGACCTTTTGCCTCAATATCCAAAACATGAGCCAAGAATGCTCTACAACCTTGTCGTAACAACTTCTCTGCCACCATATATGATACCAAACATGTCGGAAGAATCTTCCTATCTCCCTGGAAGATCCACTTCTCACCATCATTAGAGAATACCGCTTGCTTGGAACCATAGTCCAGCACAACCTTATACCTCTCTAAGGTATCTATTCTAAGGATTACATCAAATCCATGCATATCAAGTGGTTTGAGATCCACTTGTACGTTGTGTCCCGAAAAGGATAGAACACAAGATGGACACACCTCTCGAAGCATTGAGGAACCATCAAGAGGGGTTTCTAACAACAAGATATCTTTCTTACAACTAATAGGTAAAAGATAGCTATCAAGCATACTACATGCGATAAAAGTGTGCATAGCACTTGGGTCAACCAGAACAGATATAAAGCAAGAAGAACACAAATCAGAATGAAATAACTCCATTTGACTTGCCACCACTTGTGGGTTGAGTATCGCCTTCGTCTGACTCATAGCATAGAATCAAGTTGTTGCTTGTTGTCATCCACGTCCTCTGCTTCCTTGAGCAGACGATCCCGCTTGTGATGCTTGGCTGCGTCCTCACCCTATGGCGCCACTAAATTGTTGTCTATTTGATCCTTGCTGACTCTATCTCGTTTGGTGTGTCACCTCATCGTCTCTTCTTAGGAAATCCCGCTTGATATGCCTAACTTGTCCACAGAGAAAGCATGACGGGTCTCTCAACTGCGGCCTAGATAGCCCTGTCACTACCACTGAAGTTGTGTTGTACGCCTTTGATGGCAAAAAACCATGCCCTTTTCCCTTACTCGGGGACCACTGTGACGGTTCACTAGAACCTTGCATGATATATGGTGCAGAGAACCTCAGTTTCTTGGATCCATTATACCTTTGCCTCTGAAACTGACCAGACTTTCTCTTGGACATCGCATCTTTCTTCTCCCGAGCCGATCGCTCGATCCTCCAAACTGACTCAACAAATGTAGCAAAGTGCTCTCTGTTCTCTAATGCAGTAGTTGTCGTCGATATCTCATCACTCAGACCCTTCTCGAAATGTCTGATCCTCTCGTCATCTGTCGCTGCCATGTGAGGAAAAAAACTCAATAGCTCCATAAACTTAGCCTCGTACTCGGTGATGTTCATAGATCCTTGGCATAGATGCTCAAACTGACTGATCTTCTCATCTAGATACGTCTTCGGGAAGTATCGACTCACAAACTCTCGTCGAAAGACATCCCAATCGATCACCTCACTGGGTCACTTCTCCTCTTCGATGGCCCACCAGTGGCCAGCACTACCCTTCAGAAGGTAGACAGCGTGCTTGACTTTATCTTCCTTGGGATGTCAAGGATCCGGAAGGCCTTCTCAAGACCTTTCAGCCACAGATCTGCATCCGCTGGATCAGCCATTCTAGCATAATCTGAAGCTCTAACTTGGCAAAGCCGCTCGTAGGTCTTCCCAATACCCAATGATTCTTCACAGGGAACTGGTGCTCTTGGCGGAGGCATAGGTAATCTCTCCACCATGAGATTCATCGTTGCCATTACCTATCCTATGAGGTGCTGGTAGATAGGATTCTCAAGAATGGCTGGGTTGATTTGGGGGGCCTCAGGCACCCGATCTTCATGTACTTGCACACTCGCTCCATCAACTAATGCAGCGGCATTGCTCTCAGTAGTATGCTCTATTGGGTTTTAGGAGAGACAGAGAAGGCAGCGGAAATAAAAATTTTCTTCTCCCAAACCCAGAACAAAGGAAACGTGTCAACGTCTATACAATAGGAAGGATGGTTTGTAGAGGAGTACCTTGTCCTGAGGCTTGCTCGGTGACTTTACCTCGCGTCTTGCACGGTCTTCACCTCCGGTCTTAGACAGTGTCTGTGTATCTCCTGGTCGCATTGGGACTGGCACCTCGTGGTCTCACTGGGACTGTCGGGATTGGCAGCTATCCTCCAAGTGGCAGAAGTCTCCCTCCTCTGAAGTAGTCCACACAGACCACCTGGAACTCCGATCTCCTTGTCCTACAAGGAATCAGAAGGAGTCGCACCCTCTTGTTGGCGTACTAGTCACCAACACACTCTCCTGCAACTAGTTACTTTTCTGTATTTGTCTTTCCCTTATTGTGCCTCCCTTATCGGGTAGCACTTGCTCGGGCTCTCTCTCGGCTACCAAAACCAGAGAGAATGACAACTTTGCAGAGCAACTGGTGTAATGGGTTGTTCACCAGAGAAGCCCCCAATACCACTATATATATAGGAAGGTCATGGGACAGGGTTCTCTATCCCGGGCAATGCAGGATTAAAGCAGGAGTAGAAGCGTTTGAGATTTTCCACAAAACAACCAACTTGTGCCACCTGAACCGATTGTTTCACACCTTGAAATGGTCGGTTGGTGAGTTGAGACGATCAGTTCAACCTCAATCGATCGGTTGGGACCCCTGAGCCGATCGGTTCACTTCTGAGCTGATCGGTTCGTTGTCTTGATCCAACTCAAACTGACTTTCAAATTTGTCTCCAATTAATCAAATATTAATCCTTGTCCAAATCGAATTTGTACAAGTGAAACAAATTGTATTTGCAAAATCGACTTTCCAAACAATCTCAGTTGGTCACATGAGTCGACCGATTCAACATTTGAGTCAATCATTTCATGACACATGAGTCGATCGGCTCACAACATGAGCCGACCGGTTCACCAACCTGAGCCAATCGGTTCATCCCATGAGCCGATCGGTTGGGGTAGCAGACTTGTGCAAATCAGTCAATCATAGTTTCAATCAATCTGATACTCCAATCAATCGGTCCAACATCTTGAACACTATGATATTGAGCTATCAATTGATTGAGTTTTTAATTGAACTACTAAACTCCTTTAGTAATCAATCTAAACATCATTATGTGGATAAACTCCTCTTCCAGGTTAAATCCTATGTGTGTGACCCTGTAGGTCCATTTCTCGTTGGCAGTGAAAGTCCATAACACTTATGACTTCACAAGCAAAGAGTGGTGCCTAGTCACACATCAGTGCTACCCAAGTGAAGTAGAAAGTTGGAGAACAACTTTCAATCCTACAATCCATGAATGGTGTTATAGCAAATGTATAATTCCTTTTTCACTGATGTCCCAAATGAACTCAAGGCATGGAACAGTCATCCTGTCAACGTTCATTCACTTTCTTGATCTCAGAGTAGATTGGAGGAGATATGTATGACATCAATATCGCATACTGATTCACACATGCATGCGCACACCTATCTCAATCCTACTCATCAAGTGTCCATGGATATCAAAATCCCTCAGGAGGGACAAATCACATATCTATCACTCACCCCTCAAAAGCCCCATGTGTCAAAGCCACTCAATTATCACCTTTATAACAACCCATGTTTCAGGACTGCGTTTGATGACGTCAAAGTGTGTCCAATGACATGTGTTGAGTGTAGTGATTTCAGGTCAAAGAATCACACTCACCACCATCACTGTGAGAACTGACTGTGACTACCATGTCATGGTTCCATGTGTCAAACTCACGGTGGGTCTATCCAGTGAACTTGTTCTCCAACAAGTACATATGTGCTTGGTTTGATATCTCCATATCATGACTAATGAGATTTTGTCATCAACCAACACCACAATCTAGCCTTGTGTGTCATTGTTGTCTATCTACCTTCCACAATGACATTCGACTAGGGACATATTAAGAATGTACAAACTCTTAGCATCTATATGATCTCATCATTCAGGTCCTGAACCTGAAGACATATGTCATTGAGTATTGTCATTCTCTGGACATTCAATCTATTCTATCATTATCTCATATGACTGAACCAGAAAGAATTGGAAGCTTGCCTTTGATGTTTATAAAATCAATCTTAATGTATCCCACCAATCATCCCATGATTGGCTCTCAGGGCATAGATACCAACAGACTCCCACTTGCACTGCGAGCCAATCACCCTTGAATCATATTCATAGTGATCTTCAAACACGTACCACAAGTTATTGTGCTCTAGTGCTAACATAGTGAGTTATGGAAACACCTTACCAAAGTCGGTATTAACTATATGTCTCTCATATCTTCGTTGTACATCACACGTATGAGATGGAGTTTCCGTAATATGCGATCTAGTATTCCTTTGCTAACCTTTAGCCATATTGCATGATCAAGCACCCAACTTGTCATCAATGACCAGAATATCTATAAGTTCATCTCATGAACTTCCAGATCCATATAGTATCCACTGATATTCTCTAACACATGGATACTCAGCATTTCCTTTTAAATGGCTTAAATGGAATGTTTCCATTTATCAACAAACATTCACTTTTATATACCCATATATATTGTGATTAATTTTTCTGTCCTTTTCAGAAGCTCACATCAGTGTAACTCTTTACAGTGAACCCTTCATTATTTCCATAGAACTAGTACTTCTCAAGTACTTATCAAGTTCTTATGGTATTCCAATAATCCTTACTGGAACTAGACAGACATCCACTCGTCATGTCCCACATACGAGCTATCAGGATGAACATATCATATTGTCATGTCCTACATACAAGATGATGAATGCACTTTATTCTTTCCATGTCCATACATGCAAGATGATGGGATGATTACATACATGATAGATCCATCTCTATTTTAGTGTTCCCATTCTTCATAAGAATTGGACACCTAGCCTTGGGATACTAACTCCATGTAACATGGACAAGTTTTCTCCCACTGAATCTGTGCACACTGAACTCTTAAGTATAGATTGCCAATGTATGCTCTCTTTTCAGGTCAAGAGGTTTTCGAGAACTATCTCTATAGATCTCTATTCCTATCACATAGGAAACATCTCTATCTTCCTTAAAGATAATTTCCACTTTGGATTTCCATTTTAGAACATTTCCATTTCATATCAACATGTAGAATGTGAATACGCTCCCACTAAATCACAGATCCCTTCTTTATATTTGACATATCAGTCAAACCCTTTGACTATATTATCAAAGTAAAGATCCATCTCTGAGTTGCTTGTACTTAATCAATCACATTAATTAGTCCATTGTAATTTATAGACTTCATTTGTATTAATGGATTCATAAACCTTATAGGTTGTATCACATACACATCCTTGTTTTATTCCTCATAAGAATGTGGCTTTAGTATCCGTTATGCCAAATGTCTTAGTCATTAAGTTACAATCAATAAGCATCATCCTTCTCAAAATGTTATCCATGTGTCTTAGCGCTTAAGACTTATTTGCACTTATGGATTTCATCCCAATGGGTGCTACCATCAAGGTCATACCTTGAGGTTTACATGGAAGTCATTTAGGATGTAATGGTCATAAACCATAACTCAAAATCCGGTTACTCATATTCATCTAGATAGTTGACTCATCACATGACCAACTCATCACATAGATAATTAAGGTGTATCTGTCAAGGATATAAGAACTCTCAACTCCTTGTGATTCTTAATGTCCTTTATTAGTGTAGGGTATTCTTTATTTAAGAAGATATTAGTTATTTGATAATCATCCTCTAACTCCTTATAGTATGACTCCTTTAGACATCACCATGCCTTAATCACGAGTTCACTATGATACACTATCATAATCTCTCATATGGGTCTCAAACATTTGGTTCAAGTATTTCATTCATTGATCTCATCAAGAATTAATACTTTACCAAATTCTTACTTCATGATATTCTTGAACACTTCAAGATATTCATATTGGTATTTCTCTAAATACCGTTTGAAGTATTAGCATTAACTCTAATAGGTATGTATATACATCACATGTATTATGCCTAATAGGATAATCATTCTCCCACTACTACTAGTGAAGATTGATTAATCATGTCTAAGAGATTCTTGTCTCTTATTGGTTCTCGAACCAAAAGAGTCTAGATTTATCCATCATATGGAAACTAGAAATGAATTTCTCATGATTTATGCTAATTTAATTGTTTGAGTTATCAATAACTTTTAGGTGTCATTTTATCTTATGCATACCAAGTACCACAAGATAAACAAGGCATTGCCACATAGATTGAAACATCAACTTTATTAATTGCTATCATTGTCATATAATATGCAAAAATAATGTGTTTCTATCCATTGGCAAATATGAAATAGCAGTTCATAACTCTATTACATGCCTTCATGGCTGAAAATAAACTAAAGTACTCCTATCTATGGCGGCAACACTTGCCCCATTTATTGAGTGCTTAACATTTTATATCTTGGTATCATATACCTCAAAAATGTTACAAGTTTATTTCATGACACCTTCAAGTGGAGACGTTTGTCGCCTCCTTCTTCTTTAGTTCTTTCAAATAGAGTGCACAATTCCTTTTCCAATGTCTTGGTTTTTGACAATGGTGGCAATTGCCTCTCTTGGTCACGCCTCCCTTTGCCTTGAGAGCTGAAGACGCTTGGATTGCTGGCTAGCATCAGAACGCTTGTTTGCTTTGCCTTTGTCCTTGCCTTTAGGACTTACCCTTCATTGATCACATCAAATATTAGGGTTTGTCTTTCTTCATCTTTGTCTCTACTGTCCTCAACATGTCCAACAACTTTGTCAACACTTGTCAAAGTTGTTCATGTTGTAGTTCATCATGAACTGTATGATTATCACAACATTTACAGTATCATACCAATAGCCAACTCTTGGCTCAGAGGAAATCCCAGTCTTGTCAGGTTTTTCCACATACCCAATCACATTGAGTGTGTGAATACCTTACTGGATCTCCTTCTGTCATGACATACTAGGAAAGTGTCTTAGAGACATCATATGTCTCATGTTTGTCTCTGTAACTCATAGTTCAGACAACATAACATTAAGCACTCCACATCAATGGCATCTTCGGTATGCTTCCATAAGCATCCTTTAAGCCATTGGTGTGGTGGGATCGAGTTCATCTGGTTCTGGTATAAAAGGACTTAGAGCTTTCACTCTTCGATTGAGAACACTTCTCAACATCCTAACCAGACGTGGAATTATTCTCATTTAATTTGTCCATCTTAATGATCAATCGCAGCGAGAAGTGATTGTTGTTTTTTATCATTTGAACTACAAAAGGAAATATATGCAATTTAGTCCAAAACTCATTTTTGACTTATTTGATTGATTTGAAAAGTTGACGATATAATTACGACTTTAATTAATTATCTCTCCCACTATTTTTGTTCAAATTTATAGCCCTCACCATCAATTTGGAAGATTGCAACGTACAGTCTTCTAGTGGGTCAAGATCCATATTTCATCAAGTCATGAGTCAGCTTTGGTTGATCACCCACAATCTTGACTATTTAGGTAGGACATCATGCCAATTGCATCATATGCAACTCTTGATGAATGAACATGTGCAACACCTTGCCATGAACATTATGTGCCTCTGGGCTTAGACGCTCTAAGAATCACTAGTTAAGTCTAACCCAAAAGCTGACACGGTAAACATGCACCCTGCTTTGGCAGAACCTATATGTTTACCCTTCACACTTTCCTGAGATATACGGCGCACCACGCTTTGGTGTAACATATGCTTGGTCGATCAAGTTTTTCATGTGTTCCACTAATGGAAGGCGTATAAGACTTAATATTTAGATGAGGTATTTGGTTTTATAGGTACATATACATATCCAATCACCACAATATAGTAAGTATCATATACATGCTATATCCCACAGAAAACATGAGAAATGATAAAAGCGATGATTATGGACATCCTAATGTGATTCCTCAAGCTAAGAGGAATCACAGTCATCTAGGTCTACATCACATGCAACATGTACAAGATGAACTTTATGCTATAGCCGTCTGAGTTGATCAACTCATCACATGAATGACCTGCTTGCCTTGGTCAGTCGTCTGGGTGCCACCAGCCGATAGGTTGGCTCCTCCAAACGATTGGTTTGCTTGGTCATCGTGCATCTCTTCATGGCCACCATCCGATCATCTCACCCCTCGAACCAGTCATATGGATCGCCAATCGATCGGTTCACGCCTTGAACTGATCATCTCATATGTCATCAGATGGTCTGTCGTTCTTTGACATAACAGGAAATAAAAGATTTATCCTATTTTACATTTGAATTGGGAAACCTTGAGTTACATTCGGGGGAAGCAAAGGTAGGAAAGAAATCTCAAGTTATTTCGAGTTACATCAGGAATAGGAGATAGGGAATCGATGTACAGACCGAGATGCAAGCAACCACATACAACCAAGCACACAAACATAGGGTTTATTCGCCATAACCGCGCTATACATCCACCACAAAACTCGTTTAAGGGCGACGTGTATCGAGTGCATTCATATTACATATCATATATGTATATTGGGATTTGTGGATTTAGGATTGGACATGCATAAAGCCAATTTTATTCACATCGTATGAAATAAATAAAAGCAACAAACCAAAATTGATCATATCAATAATCCTAAAGTATAGAGCAGTTGAAGTGGCTCTGATACCACTGTTGGGTTTTAGGAGAGAGAGAGAAGGCAGCAAAAATAAAAAATTTCTTCTCCCAAACCCAGAACAAAGGAAACGTGTCAACGTCTATACAATAGGAAGGATGGTTTGTAGAGGCGTACCTTGTCCCGAGGCTTGCTCGGCGACTTTACCTCACGGCTTGCACGGTCTTCACCTCTGGTCTTGGATGGTGTTTGTGCAGCTCCTGGTCACACCGGGACTGGCACCTCCTGGCCTCACCGGGACTGTCAGGATTGACAGCTGTCCTCCGAGCAGCAGAAGTCTCCCACCTCTGAAGTACTCCACACGGACCACCTAGAACTCCGATCTCCTTGTCCTACAAGGAATCAGAAGGAGTCGCACCCTCCTGTTGGTGTACTAGTCACCAACACACTCTCCCGCAACCAGTTGCTTTTCTACAGTTGTCTTTCCCTTGTTGTACCTCCCTTATCGGGTAGCACTTGCCCGGGCTCTCTCTCGGTTACCAAAACCAAAGAGAACGACAACTTTGCAGAGCAACAGGTGCACTGGGTTGTTCACCAGAGAAGCCACCAATACCCCTATATATATAGGAAGGTCATGGGATAGGGTTCTTAGTCCCGGGCAATGCGGGATTAAAGTAGGAGTAGAAAGGTTTGAGATTTTCCACAAAACAACCAACTTGTGCCACCTGAACCGATTGTTTCACACCCTAAAATGGTCAGTTGGTGAGTTGAGCTGATCAATTCAACCTCAAGCGATCGGTTGGGACCCCTAAGCCGATCAGTTCACTTCTAAGCCGATTGGTTCGTGGTCCTGATCCAACTCAAATTGACTTTCAAATTTGTCTCTCATTAATCAAATCTTAATCCATGTCCAAATCGAATTTGTACAAGTGAAACAAATTGTATTTGCAAAATCGACTTTCCAAACGATCTCGGTTGGTCACATGAGCTGATTGGTTCAACATTTGAGCTGATCGTTTCATGACACATGAGTTGATCGGCTCACAACATGAGCCGACCGGTTCACCAACCTAAGCCGATCGGTTCATCACATGAGCTGATCGGTTGGGGCAGCAGACTTGTGCAAATCAGTCAATCGCAGTTTCAATCAATCTGATACTCTAATCAATCGGTCCAACATCTTGAACACTATGATATTGAGCTATCAATCGATTGAGTGTTTAATTGAACTACTAAACTCCTTTAGTAATCAATCTAAACATCGTTATGTGGATAAACTCCTCTTCCAGGTTAAATCCTATGTGTGTGACCTTGCAGGTCCATTTCATGTTGGCAGTGAAAGTCCATAACACTTATGACTTCATAAGCAAAGAGAGGTGCCTAGTAACACATCAGTGCTACCCAAGTGAAATAGAAAGTTGGAGAAAAACTTTCAATCCTACAATTCGTGAATGGTGTTACAGCGAATGTATAATTCCTTAGTCACTGATATCCCGAATGAACTCAAGGCATGGAACAGTCATCCTGTCAATGTTCATTCACTTTCTTGATCTCTGAGTAGATTGGAGGAGATATGTATGACATCAATATCACATATTGATTCACACATGCGTGCACACGCCTATCTCAATCCTACTCATCAAGTGTCCATGGATATCAAACTCCCTCAGGAGGGACAAATCCCATATCTATCACTCAGCCCTCAAAATCCTCATGTGTCAAAGCCACCCAATCATCACCTTTATAACAACCCATGTTTTAGGACTGCGTTTGATGATGTCAAAGTGTGCCCAACGACATGTGTTGAGTGTAGTGATTTCAGGTCAAAGAATCACACTCACCACCATCACTGTGAGAACTGACTGTGACTACCATGTCATGGTTCCATGTGTCAAACTCACGATGGGTTTGTTCGGTAAACTTGTTCTCCAACAAGTACCTATGTGTTTGGTTTGATATCTCCATATCATGACTAATGAGATTATGTCATCAACCAACATCACAATCTAGTCTTATGTGTCATTGTTGTCTATCTACATTCCACAATGACATCTGACTAGGGACATATTAAGAATGTACAAACTCTTAGCATTTGTATGATCTCATCGTTTAGGTCCTGAACCTGAAGACATATGTCATTGAGTATTGTCATTCTCTAGACATTCAATATGTTCTATCATTATCTCATATGACTAAACCATAAAGAATTGGAAGCTTGCCTTTGATGTTTATCAAATCAATCTTAATGTATCCCACCAATCATCCCATGATTGGCTCTCAGGGCATACATACCAACATGCTCTTCATGATTTCCAGAAATCTTTTGGCTTTAGCTTCTGTTGGGGGCAGAAGTCATTATAAGAAAATCTGGAAAAATCACAAGAATAGACACAAACCTAGTCCTAGATCCCTGTCGACTCAGTGAACCTAGAGTTCTAATACCAACTTACTTGTGACATCCCGCCATCACAAAGATTGCGAAACACCACGCGAAAATGTGTGGAACCGTCATAAACATCGTATTACCAAAAACACGGATTAATTAAAACCGATTGCGGAAAGCAGATAAGAAAGGAACTATTACATCCAGATCCAGATCCTGCAAAGAAACATGTTATATAAATATACATAAACTTGGTACATGTCCACAGCTCATAGGATCTAGTTGTCCCATAAGCACAAGAGTTCACCACATGTTTATGTACATAACAAACCTAGTTAGGTCAACAACAGGATAAGAAAGCCATATCAACTATACATCCAGAAACCTCTTCAAAACACCTCCAAGGACCTAAGAGTACAAGGATGACTCTAGGACTCTATTACAAAACACCCAAAAATAGCAGCATATCCATCTCTTGCCTTCTACACTTCTTCTTGTTGCTCAGCTGCAACACCATGATTGCCACCACGTCCAGCACGTCCACCTAAAAAGGTTTTAAACCAACGGGGTGAGACACACAGTCCCAGTGAGAAACCTAACTCCCCACCAAATTATAAAACCTCAGGAGAGCTAGAACAGATAAAGCAGGTAACTGATATCAGTAGATCATATATGCAACATACTAAGAAAAACTAACTCTATAACATCTTACCATGATATCTAAGAGGCATATAAACTGATAATATATGGAACATGATTGACAAGACAAGTCTTATAGGATCTTATCTTAACATCTGAGGAACATGTAATTAGCTGCAAGATATAACTAGGGCAACTACACAAATAAGGCCTCAACCATTGTTTCGTGTTTGCCCTAAGCAAGTATACTATACGGCTGGATTACGATTTATTATGCCCTAAGGAAGTGAGTCGTACTGCTCAAATCCAACCTTCGGTTGCGAAACCCAAAGTCAGTGCCATACAAGGTCAATGGAAGAGCTGGACTCCATGACCTCATCCTCTTCGTGGTCAGTGCATGATATCCAAAGTAGGACTGCAGTCTCTTACTTAAGTGACCTCAGTCACAGGGTCAGCTCCCACAGGATACCCTTTCCTCTAGCCCGCCTCAGTACAGGTCTCAGCGCTAGCATACCTTGAGCCACGAGCCTATTCACCATGCTCCTAAGCCATGAACGCATTCATGCTCCATCACACTGAGCCATGGGCTTGTATACCATGCTCTTATACACATCTTGAGTCTGCAACCATAGTTGCACTCTAATCCTCCTATTTTCGGCTAGGAGAAACTCTACATATTCAACAATATGCACTCCGGGTTAACCCACAGGAGAACTCATTTCACCATCACTAGCTCCTGACAATGATGGATCTATGGCTAGGGCAAACTACATGAAAGGTTCATATGTAATTAATTAACATATTTTAAGAGGATTGCAAGATTCAACCAAGTTATGTAACATGTAAACTATAATTGAAACAACCATCACCAAACCGAAAAACAAATCGTTACTAATTAAGAGGAATAAACATAATAAGTAGATTAACAAAAATCATTAAAATTTAAAACCATTTTGCAAGGAGATCCTTTTCCAGAAAATTCTTTCTAAAGATCCAAAACTCATACATATCATGATTACATTGTACAACATCTCATCTTGAGGACAACATATAATAGTTGCTCTATCAAAACACATACTGGAGCAACATAAAACCTCGAGGCATTCAAGCCAAAATCTCAGATCATTCATGAAACCAGTACGAACCAACTACAAGGACCTTAGAGTACAGAGACGGCACATAGGACTTCTATCTACAAGACACGACAGGTAGTACACTCAACCTGAACTATCACTGTTGCCTCAGCTATTGTTCCTCCTCTATAGAAAGATCTTTGCCACCTCGTGCACGTCCACCTAAAAAAAATGTGGATCCCACGGGGTGAGACAATTGTCCCAGCAAGAGAAATAACTCTCCGCCAACCATATTATTATCATAGATTAGGCATTTATAAACAGAGAAGAGGTTCTTTTTATATTAACAGGCAGGATAATTCATTATATGAACAGAATGAAGTAATCTCCTTTCTTAAAGAGAAAATTACATCTACCCATGGTAGAGTTATAAATCATCTATCTGCTTTGCAAGGAATGTAAAGAAACATAAATATCATCTATCAACTAAGATGTATAACTAAATTGTGCATCAAACAATATTTCTCGTATTCGATCCTTAAGCAGTTTTGCTACATAGCTGAACATATTTTAACAATCACGCTTATTCCCTAAGGAGATGAAGCATACCATGTTCATCTCCAACCGACCACAAACTTCTCACAAGTCAGTATCATACAAGTTCAATGGGAGAGTCGGTTTCCATGACCTCACTTGTCTCGGTCAGTACGAGACCATTAAGCTTAGTCGTACATCTTGTGTCGGTTGCAAATAGTTGTGCCAGGGTACGTAGGCATCCTCTCTTAGAGCTACAGCATCAACTGCACTCTCTTAGGGGAAACATCTACTAACAATCATCCCCAGTTTTGAAATTACTGAGTCATGGTGACACAAGCACCATACACTGAGCCATGGGCCAGTTCATCATGCTCAACATAGATTCTACGAATAAAGTCGCACTCGAGCTAGGATATGACATATAGCCAAATCCCCATTCATTTCGGGCTCGTAAGGGGATCGGCTCAGACATGGCCATCCGTACTTACGCCCCCACATACTCAAATGTATCCGGGTTATGTCGTGGGGAACCCGTTTCACCATTCAGCAAATCCTGACGCTGATGGATCTATGGTCAGGGCAATGTTTTATAGTTCCTAATGATGTATTACATGTATTACATCATTCTTTTAGCATCAAACAAGTTATCATTATTAATCCCAACAAATGCTACAAATAAAAGTGTAATACATCTATCACGTACTTTTTAGATCTTTAAAATACATGATGCTTGGGATATCAGTCCTGGGAATTCTCATCCCTTCACATCATTATCATGACTACTAATTCTGGGTATTGAAACACTTGGATCGTCACACAACATTGTTATCTCTATAACAGATAAACATTAACTCTAGGTCCTCAGACCGAGGTATTCATTTTACTTGTTGTACAAGTATTCCATATGGCTCACAAGGCCATTACACATCATGTCACCTCTTACTAGGCAACAACATATTCATATGGCTCACAAGGCCATTACATATCTTGTCACCTCTCACTAGGCAACAACTTATTCATATGGCTCACAAGGCCATTAATCATTATACTTGTTATACAAGTATTTAACATGCCTCATAAGGCTTATGTAATAAGAGAAATACAACTTTCCCATTATTACGGTTAGGGTTTCCCTTTATAGCCGAATAGGGTTTCAAGTTCATATTATTAATTCAAACCCTAATTCATTGCTCCACACATCTAGGAGCATACATTGATATCATAAGTATTCAATCATACTTATTTATTCTCATCTTTTATCATTAAATGATAATCAACACAAAGTATGAGTTTCTCTCTCATCCTCTCTAAGATATTGATTACATCATACTTTATTATCTTGTCTTAACCCTTTCTCAAGGTATGTTAGCCTACACTTATCAAAGTGCATTACATCTTAATGTAAAAATTCACATGACACACTTCATGTGTTCATCCAAGTATATTGGATTTAAGGTGCATCAACCTTGAGATGTTGGATGTGGTATTTATCATGCCTTGATGTATCACTTCCCTTATTGCTTTTAACTTACTTAAGTTCATCAACTTATCTTGTATTAGGGTATATCCCATCCTAATACTTTATGCACTAACACATCACATTTATCATGTAGTGTACTGGCCATAAGTGAGACATTTGAATTACCCAACTATCATCAAGTGATATAGACTCATCTCGAGTTAAGGCATTGTTGATATACCATTATCAACCACTTTAGGTGTTCTACCTATCAAGGTATTAACCAAACCACATCATTACTTGGTGTTACACTCATCACTCCAAAGAGTGTTATACCCTCACCTTTACAAGGTGCATTAGATTGAATCATGTATGTCAAGTTGAACACATGTATTGGGTTAGGTGTATATTGAGCTAGACATCATCATATCCCTCATACCCTTACCCATCAAGGTATCATCCTTACCAATCATATGGTGTATCATCTTCACCATATATGAGTGTAACATCTTCACCTCACATGAAGATATTAGCCACACCATACTTTAGTGTATTGGCCAATACATGTTCTAGGGTATTAACCACCTTACCACTTTTGTCATCTAGTGTATTGGGTTACCCACCATATCATTTTAGAGATATGTGCTCAACACCATATCATCTAAGAGGTGTATGCTTAACCCAATATTGGTTTAGAGGTGTATGCTTGCTAACCATATCACTTTAGAACTGTATGTATGATTACCATATCGGGCAAGAGGTGTGTGCTTGCTTCACACCATATCGGGCAGAGAGGTGTGTGTGCGCTTCACACCATATCACGCAGAGAGGTGTGTGTGAGCTTCACACCATATTGGGCAGAGAGGTGTGTGTATGCTTCACACCATATCGGACAGAGAGGTGTGTGTTTGATTCACACTATATTGGGCAGAGAGGTGTGTGTGTGCTTCACACCATATCGGGAAGAGAGGTGTGTGTATGCTTCACACCATATCAGGTAGAGAGGTGTGTGTGTGTTTCACACCATATCGGGCAGAGAGAGGTGTGTGTGCTTCATACCATATTGGGCAAAGAGATGTGTGCTTAGCCCAATATCATTTTTGAGGTGTTTTCTTTACCTCATATCATGCAAGAGGTGTATACTACACCACCATATCGTGCAAGAAAGTATTAAATCATATCCATATCATTTTACTGAAGTAGCTGCATCACCATATCGGGTTAGAGGTGATTGCTTGTGTGCTTGAACCCAATATCACTTTATAAGGTGATACCATCTTCTTCAAGCTCTAGACATTTGTTCTAACTATTATAGTTCATGGAAACAGGTCTAAGCAACTACTAGAACTCATAATATCATCAACTATTTCAAAAAAAATTGGAATTAAAAGTAGATCATTAAGTATAGAAATTTAGGTGATGAATAATAACATGATAGAGTTCAAGTTATATAACCCGCCTTAAGAACAACTTCAAAGCTCAAAGATCCAAAGCTCCACATTACTAAGGTTGAAGATGACTTATCAAAAGTCCAAGGCTCGTTCACAACTCCTTCATATACAAGGAATCACCAAGGATAAGCAATTGGTGAAGAAGAAAAGAAAGGAAGATCATAACCCTAAAATCATGCTTCAATCCAAGGTTGAAGATGATTATGGCCTCACCTTAGGGTTAAGTATCGAGATCCTTCTTGCTCCTTAGCACCTTGCATGATACCACACTACTCATGCGTGATATTCCATCACTTTTGGCCAATATCCCCCTCACTGGTGGTCAAAACACTCCACTATGGCTGATACCACCTTACTAGGCCGATATCACCCTACTTGGTCGATATGAACTTGCTATGGACGATACCCAAGGCCCTATGCATGATACCACTTCACTCCTGCATGAAACAGGCTCCATGCACGATATCTAAGAGCAAGGAGGTGGTAGGATTTGAAAATTTTCACTAAGGGGTGAAAGAAGGGGTATATATACTTGTTGTTCATGAAGAAGTGTGAAAATGAGGTGCCATCAATTTGAGCTACTTGGTGCCACGTGTCCATGCATGGTTGACACATGTACATGCATGCATTAACATTTATCTTGACATGAAAAACACTTGAGGATAATCTAGGGATGAATTTTCGTCCATTACTTATCCCTTTGAATAATATATATCAATAAAATCACCACTTTATTCACAACTCGATACAACTTTTCTAAGGAAGTAGTAAACCGATACAGTTCACATCCTTGAGGTGATTTTCACATCATGAGCTTTGTCAAGAGTCCACAAAACGATATGAGACTCCTCATTTGGCTCCTTGGCCGATAGGCACTCATATATAAGCTTTTCAACTTGATACAACCCAAGTTAGGGTTTCATATTCAACCCTTTTTCTTGGTCATTTCACCACCAAGATCACCATCACTCACAATAGATTCAAACATGGTGTCTCCTTATTTATCTAACCTATTAATGATTCTAGGAGGGAGTAGGTACACTCTAGAGGTGGTAATTTGCATATCCCCCCTATATTTTGGATAAATTACAATTTGTACCAAAATTGGTTCACAAGGTACTAACATTATTCAAACATATTCAAACTTGGAATTTAGGCTTTCCACAAGCCACCAATTAGCATAATTCTCTCTATTGTGATTCTGAAACACTTAAGGCATGTTCAACATGTGAAATTTTGCAATATATCCCCTCATCTTGGGTAAATTGCACTTTGGTCCAAAATAAAGGAACATTGCTCAAACAGCATTCAATCAGGACCGTACTTGGAACATAAGTGTGTCACATGATAACAAAACACCTTAGATGATTATATTAAATTTTTAAGAAACTTACTTAGCCAAAACAAGCAAGGTTACCTCATAACCCAGGTTAGGGTCATTACAATAACATAAATAAACAGCATAGGTCTCATTATCATGTGTTACATTGTCACTCTTATTCTCAAAGCCATCAAAATCATCTTGATCCAGCACAAGGATCCAACATTACATGTTACCACTTGGCCTCTTGCCAATCATCAAGATCCATCTCAAGGATCAACATCACAGGGACTCAATCCCATCATCAAGGAACACATTGCCATTCCATGGGTAACACCCATCATATATCACTGGGTTCATCATAACCCTTAATGTTCCATATCATATCACTATCATACCATCACCATGGCTATTACCTGATTTCATATCCATACACATGGAACTTGCATGGTTAGCATAAGCATAGAGGTACAACTGTACTCATATAAGGAATATCTTAAACTTATTTCATATATCAAGAGAGATATAATTATGCTATTGGATGAGCATATCTATGCATGACATTATCATATATAACTTTTCAATCAAGCATTAGGGTTACCAACTGAACACAATGTACAAAACTCCTTATAGATATCTCAGATAAGGGACAACCCTTACCAAAGGTATCACAGCCCATAATGTTCCTCACTATAGGTGTATCAACCCTCACCAAAGGTGTAACGTTCATCACTGTCTTGGTTAACACTGCATAAAGGGGTTGACATGGATATCGGATCACCATGTATCGGGCTAACATCTATCTTGGGCTAACGTCTAGTTGTGTACAAACTGATAATGGGCACACTCAAGGAACATCACATAACAGGCTCACAGCTAACACTCCTCCTGGGTTGTCACCCATGGCTAGCCAATATCATCTAACTAATAGATCCCAATAGGTTGATAACGGGCAGCACACTCCCATAATGGCTAACGGCTAACTGCTCACGTGGTTAACACCACATCCTGATAACGCCCTAAGGTCGATAACGGGCTAATACACTTGCACACTGCTCATAGAAGGTCGATACTGGGCAAGCACATAATAGGCCGATATTGCCCAGCCACACACAGCAGCAGGGTCGATATCGTGCAAGGGACAACAAGGTGCATAACACCCTAACGGTTTAGCAGCATATCATGCAACATAGCCAACCTAGCTGATATTGTCCATGCATAACACCATGACGGGTAGCAACTCAACAGATCAATATCACTCTTAGCCATAATGGCTAACGCTGCGTCCTGGGCAGAGCCTCATATCATCCTAGAGCTCAACTCGGCCAAACCCACATAACAGTCAAGGGTTCAACTAGGGTAACCACCTATCATATCGTCCAAGCCTTAACTAGGGGGATAACGGGCACCAAGCTCACATCATGATATCGGGAAGCAAGGGATATCGGGCACTACATATCGGGTTGGTCATCTTCAACCTCAAGACAACCATAAAAAAAACCTAAAAGATTAAGAGTGTTGGCTCACTTATCAACATCTAAGTGAGAGGGGTCTTGCACAACCTCTATCACATATCGGGCAATAAGGCTAGGTCAAAAAACTTTGCCCAACCAACCATCAACTAGGTCAACATCCAACCAAAGGCTCTCTTTTCAAATCCATGGTGAGAGAGAGGGGTGTTGCTCAAGCAACTAGAGTGTAGACTCACCTCTCAACAACTAGGGGAGAGAGGGGTTTTGCCCACACATCTAGAGCTTAGGCTCACCTTTAAAGACCAAAGAGAGAAAGGGGTTTTGCCCCAAGAACATGCCACAACACACCATTGAATTAAGAGACCCTAGGCTCACCTCTCAACAACTAAGAGAGAGGGGTTTTGCCCAAGGAACCCACATCCAAGGTTCGGCCAACAAGATCCATGGTTCATCTAGGGCAACAACATGACCATTAAAGCAAGAAACATATCTAGAAAGATAACATGGTCGATCAAGATAGCATATAACACAAAAACATGGTAAGGAAGTAGTATAGTTAGGGTTAGGAGTTATGTAACCCGCCTTAAGCACACTTCCAAGCTCCAAAGCACCACCTTTAGCCACCTCAAGAAAAGAAGGGAAACATATCACCTCCATGGCCGAACAAGCAAGGAAGAAGGTGGTACCAAGGGAAGAGAGAAAGAGACTCACCAACTAGAGAAGAAAAGGAGCAAGGCAGCAAGGTGTATCATCCACCACCAGCTGTATCGGCCACCACCTCCTCCTCTCCTCTCCTTCTCGGCCACTAAGGGAAAAAGGAGCAACTAAGGGAACTAAAGGAGCCGCTAGCAAGCAAGAAGGGTCGTATATATACAAGGGGGTCAAGTGGGTGTCCACTAGAGAGCTGCTCCACATGTGCTCGCCCAAACCACCACTTGTCCAAGATATGCCACCTTGCTAGCAAAGAGTACCAAGTGTCACTAAGGGTGACACAAACGAAGCTAGGTTAATAAGGGTGTGTATCGCCCAACATGGTGTCATGGCCAATACACCACTACCTGACACACTCTTGGTCGATACACCCTTGCCCAATACACCAAGCAAGGAGGCGGCACCAAGCTCAAACAAGGCCCAAGAAAGCCCAACAACAAGCCTAAGCTTCAACAAGCTCAAATGAGGCCCAAAGCAACTCAAGCAAGGCGCCCAACCCATCCTCTCAACTTTAGAGGATTCAAGGAGAGATAAAGACATCTCTCAAGGTGACAAACTTGCACACCAACCCTAAAACTTTGGTAATTTTCAAGTTTCACCTCAACCTCTCAACAAAGCACAAACAAACCCTAACCACAACTCAGGTGATTAGCAAACATTGAAACACAAGGTTTAGGAAAAGAAAACAAGGTAAGCCCAAAATGAAGGCCAGGGTCCTTACAGTTAAGTAATATCTTAAGATTAAAGAAAGTGTGACATCCTGCTATCACAGAGACAACGAAATGCCACACAAAAATGTGCAGAATCGTCATAAACATCGTATTACCAAAAACATGACTTAATTAAAATCGATTGTGGAAAGCAGATAAGAAAGGAACTATTACAACCAGATCCACATCCTGCAAGGAAACATGTTATATAAATATGCATAAACCTGATACATGTCCACAACTCATAGGATCTAGATGTCCCATAAGCACAAGAGTTCACCACCTATTTATATACAGAACATGCCATATCATGCCAACAGCAGGATAAACAAGCTACATCAGCTATACATCGTGAAACATCATCAAAACACCTCCAAGGACCTGAGAGTACAGGGATGACTCTAGGACTCTACTACAAAACAACCAAAACAGCAGCATATCCATCTCTTGCCTCCTATTATTCTTCTTGTTGCTCGGCCACAACCTCACAACCACCACCACATCTAGCACGATCACCTAAAAAGGTTTAAAACTAGTGGGGTGAGACACACAGTCCCAGTGAAAAACATAACTCCCCGTCAAACTATAAAACTTTAGGAAAGCTAGAATAGATAAAACAGATGACTGATATAAGCAGATCATATGTACATCATATTGAGCAGAACTTAACTTTATTAACAATCTTACCAAGATATCCAGGAGGCATATAACCAGATGTTTCTTATGGAACATGATTGACAAGACAAGTTATATAAGAACTTATCATAAGATATGAGGAACGTATAATTAACTGCAAGATATAACTAGGGCAACTATACAAGCAAGGCCTCAACCAATGTTCCGTGTTTTGCCCTAAGAAATATATATACTATACGGATGGATTATGATTTGTTATGCCCTGAGGAAATGAGTCATACCACTCAAATCCAACCTTCGGCTGTGAATCCCAAAACCGGTGCCATACAAGGTCAATGGAAGAGCTGGTCAGTGCATGATAACCAAAGCAGGATTGCAGTCTCTTGCTTAAGTGGCCTCATCCACAGGTTTAGCTCCATAGGCTACCTTTTCTCTATCCCGCCTTGGTACAGGTCTCGGCGCTAGCATATCTTGAGCCACGGGCCTATTCACCATGCTCCCGAGCCATGAACGCATTCATGCTCCATCACACTGAGCCATTGCATGTTCACCATGCTCTTATACACATCTTGAGTCTATAACCGCAGTTGCACTCTAATCCTCCTATTTTTGGCTAGGAGAAACCCCGCATATTCAACAATATGCACTCCGGGTAAACCTGCAGGAGAACCCATTTCACCATCACCAGCTACTGACGATGATGGATCTATGGCCATGGCAAACTACATGAAATATTCCAAGTGTATTTTAAGTGAATTGTTGAGGCAACCAGGTTATCAAACATAAACCACATTGTTTCACACCATTACTGTCATTATCACATTGCCATGGGATCTAAATCCCTCATCACATAATGCCACTGCCTCTCAAGGCTTCATCATCATACATCATCATGGGATATCAATCCCTTATCTCAACATCAGAGGATAACACTTCAATTAGGCACTCAACCTTTATCAGGTCACCAAACCTTTCTCATCATACTAGTGATACATGATATCTCATCAATAAGGAACATCATTATTTAGTGTTATACAAAACAAATACACCCCATAGCTCTTACCTGGCTATGAATTCGTTTGATAATACCTTCATGGTTAGTATGCATATCAGGAGAGATAACTTGATCACCAAACACAGATCTTTTAGAGAACATATTATGATTATCATGACATTAAGATTCAAGATGCATAAGATTGGAACAACATCCATTATTATGAACACATAAAGCATAAATCTATGGATGGTATGTCAAACAACTTATATTATTGTTACCAAACTATGAGCATCCACCATGCCCTATATCTCATGACATCATGAACACAACCATCCCTAAGGATACATCCTTAAATACCACACTACCATGATCTACCATATCACTTTATCCTCAACCTTAGGTAACTACCATATCACTGGTCACGACCCATCTACCATATTTCAACATCATAACCAAAGATGTGGGCTCAAGGTAACAAGTTCACCAACTTAGGTTTACTGGGTTAGGCACATCCCTCACCAAAGGTGTTGCCTACCCTCACCAAAGGTGTATCGGGTAGGGCATCATCCCTCACCCAAATGATATTAGTCACCACCAAACTCTAGGGCACCAAGCCACAAATGGTTTAACCAGCATATCGGGCAACCATGTACAAGAGTGTGGCAGGCATCACTATCATCATATCGGCTAAGACCCTATATCACCCTCTAGGGTTGGGGTTTCCATGTTGGGCAACCACCATAACCATATTTTCCAAGGAACACCACTTCCATCCATCAAGCAACATCATGGGCAGCCCACCATGGTGCCCAAGGAGCTCCCATATCGCCCAAGGTAGCCCTATCGTCCAAGCTAGGGTTTGGGACTCTCTATTGGTCAAGGCACCATATCGCCCATCAGGGTTACACCAACCAAGACTCCATATTTGGCAACACCATATCGGCCAAGAACATATCACCCAACTACATCTTGGGTAAAGGTCCATATCGGTCAAGTGGTCAGCAAGACACCTCCTAGCATATCACCCAAGCTCAACCCTAGAAGAGAGATATCGGGCAGGACCCAACCTTAGGGTATCGTGCAAGGGTCCTAAAGCCATGACAGGTTAGTCATCTTCAACCTCAAGACTACCACCAAGAAGCCCTAGAAGATCAAGAGAGTTGTCTCACCTCTCAACAACTAAGTGAGAGAGGGGTTTTGTACAACTTCCATCACCTATCGAGAAACAAGGAGGTCCATCACCATATCGGCCAACCAACCCAAAACTCCACTCACCATTGAATTAGGAGACCCTAAGATCAGCTCTCAACAACAAAGTGAGAGAAGGGTTTTGCCCAAAGAACTCCACATCCAATGGTTCGGCCAACCCAAGGAAACTATCTCAACAAGGTCTAGGGTACATCTAAGGCAACCTTATAACCATTAAAGCAAGAAACATAGCTAGAAGATGGCATGGTCAAAACATATAGCAAAGCAACATGATAAAGAAGTAGTATAGTAGGGTTAGCAGTTATGTAACCCACCTCAAGCTCTAAAGCTCCAAGATCCTAGCACCAAGCTCCAAGATCCAAGGCACCACCTTTGGCCAACACAAAGAAGAACAACTTGTAACCACCATTCCTGAAGAGAAGGGATAAGAAGAAGAAGTTGATGATGATACAAAGGAAAGGGAGAGATACTTACCACAAGAGAAGGAAAGGGATAAGCTAGCAAGGTGTGTCGGCTAAGACACCAACTGTATCGGCCACCACTTGCTCCTTTCTCCTAGTTCGGCCACCAAAGGAAGGGAAGCAACTAAAGAAACCAAAGAGACCTAGCAAGCAAAGGGGGTCGCTTATATACTAAGGGGTGAAGGGGAAGAGCAAGGCAAGGTGGCACCCCCACCCTAGCACACTTGTCCAAGGGTTATGCCACATGCTAGCATACCAAACCACTTGTCCATGACTTTCCACCCATTAGCAAAGCAACAGCCACTTATCCAAAGATGGTGACACAAACAAGGCTAGGTCAGGAGGGTGTGTGTCGCCCAACATGGCAACCTGACACACCATGGCCGATACACCTCCTTGCCCGATACCAAGGCTCAACAAAGCCCAAAAAAGCCCAAGGCTACTCAAGCAAAGAGCCCAACCCATCCTATCAGCCCTAGAGGATGCAAAGAGAGAGAAAGACATCTCTTAAGGTGAAAAACTTGCACACCCACCCTAAAACTTGGGTAATTTGCAAGTTTCACCTCCACCTCTCAACAAAGCACAAACAAACCCTAATCAAAACTTCAGGTGATTAGCAAGCATCTAAACACAAGGTTTAGGCAAAGCAAACAGGGTAAGCCTAAAATGAAGGTCAAGGTCCTTACAAGCCATAAACCTCTATAAAGGGATTTTTTCCCCGAAATCTGAAGAGAAAAGTGAGGGATACTTCCTCCTCATCTCTTCCTCGAGCTCCCACATGGCTTCCTCGATGCCACAATGATGCCAAAGGACCTTCACAAGAACCAGGTCCTTCCTTTTCAACTTCTTCACTCTTCTATCAAGGATCATCACTAGACCTTCCTCATAGGTCACATCTTCATCAAGCTCAACCTGAACTGGTTGTATCACTGTCTCTATGCATGGATGGCTTTTCTTCAGCATACTGACATGGAACATTGGATGTAACTTGTGCAACTCTGGCAGTAGTTCTAATTTGTAAGCTACCTTGCCAACATGTGTTATTATCGGATATGGCCCCATATACCTGTGAGCCAACTTGCCTTTATAGCCAAACCTCAACATGCCTTTCCATGGTGAGACCTTGAGTTACACCTTGTCTTCCACCTAGAACTCTAGAGGTCGTCGGTGATTATTTGCATACGACTTCTGTCTGTCATGTACCGCTTTCAACTATTGTTGTATCACCTTAATCTTCATTGTTGTCTGTTGCACTAACTCATGACCCAAAAGTTGATACTCGCCAGACTCATACCAACATAGAGGAGATATGCACTTCCTGCCATATAAAGCCTCATAAGGTGCCATGTTGATACTCCGTTGGTATTTATTGTTGTAGGTGAACTCTATTAGACTGAGATGCGCATCCCAACTTCCTAGGAACTGCAAAACACAAGCTCAGAGAAGATACTCCAATAGTCCTTTCAGACTATCCATCTGTCTATGGGTGGAAGGTGGTACTGAACTTCAACTACATTCCCAACGCTCTGTGCAACTATTCCCAAAAATGACTCATGAACTGGGGACCTCTATCGAAGACTATCATTGCAGGTACACCGTGCAAACGCACTATCTCATCCACATACACTGAGCAAGCTTTTCTGATGTATATGTTGTCTTCACAGGTATGAAATGAGCAGACTTCGTCAATCTGTCCACTATCACCCAGATGGTATCATGATTCCTAGATGTCCTTGGCAGACCAACTACGAAATCCATGGTTATATGATCCCATTTCCACTGTGGTATTGGCATGGGTTGCAACGTACCTACCGGCTTCTGATGCTCAACTTTAACCTACTGACATACTACACACCTAGCCACAAACTTGGCTACATCTCTCTTCATGCCAGGCCACCAACACAAGTCCTTCAGATTATGATACATCTTGGTGACACCTGGATGCATAGCATACATTGATGTGTGTGCTTCCTCGAGCACTAACCTCCTTAGATCATCAACATCAGGGACCACCATCCTGTTATGGTAACAAACTAGTCCATCCTTAGACTCATGGAAGCCATCACGCTTCTTATTGCCAAACTCTGTCCTGATCAACTGAACTGTAGCATCTACCTGTTGTGCTTCTCTGATCTACTGCCTCAGAGTAGGCTTCACTTGCATCTATGTCAACAGCCCTGCCAACAAGGAGACTTCCAACTATACATTCATCTGCCGTAAAGAGATGAACATATTCCACTTATGGTATATCAAAGAACTCAATTGTGCCTTCTTTGTAGGAAGATAAGAAGACTTCCTTCTAAGCACATCAGCTACCACGTTTGCCTTACCAGGATGATACTCGATGGTGCAATCATAATCATTGATCAGCTCCATTCAGCGACGTTGTCGCATGTTCAGCTCACTCTGTGAGAAGATATACTTTAGGTTCATATGATCTGTAAAGATCTGACACACCTCCCCATAAAGATAGTGTCTCCAAATCTTTAATGCATGGACCATCACTGCCAGCTCCAAATCATGTGTCATATTACTCTCCTCATGTTTCTTAAGCTGTCGTGAAGCAAAAGAAACTGCATGATCTTCATGCATCAGCACACATCCTAAGCCTTTCTTGGAAGTATCACAGAAAACAACATAGCCTTTCCCAAGCTCTGGCAGCACCAACACTAGAGTACTAGTCATCTTCTCTTTCAAACTTTGGAAAGCTTGTTGACAACGATCATACCAAACAAAAGGTACATCCTTCCTGGTCAACGGCAACACGATCACACTAAAGTTTCTTATAAACCTTCGGTAGTATCCTGCTAAAGCCAGAATACTATGAAATTCATTCGGCATCTTCAGTTGCTCCCATTCCACAACTGACTCCACCTTCTTGGGATCCACTCTGACTCCTTCTACAGATATAACATGACCTAAGAAAATCACTTCTTTCAACCAGAATTTGCACTTACCAAACTTGGCATACAACTGGTGTTGGCGAAGGAGCATCAACATTTGTCGAAGATGTTGTTCATGCTCTTGACTGCCCTGACTATAGATCAAGATTTCATCTATAAAAACCACAACAAATTGATCTAGAAATGATCGGAACACCCGGTTCATAATATCCATGAAAGCAGCAGGCACATTGGTTAGCCCAAACGGCACAACCACAAACTCAAAGTGACCAAACCTCATCCTAAAAGCTAACTTTGGTATGTCCTTATCCTTGATCCTCAACTGATGATATCCAGACTGTAGATCAATCTTTGAGAACACTATAGCACCACGCAACTGATCAAACAGATCATCTATTCTCGGCAAAGGATACTTATTCTTGATCGTAACTTTGTTCAACTATCAGTAATCTATGCATAAATGCATCGATCCATCCTTCTTCTTTATGAAAAGGACTGGAGCACCCCATGACAATGTGCTCGATCTGATGAAACCTTTATCCAGCAGCTCCTGTAACTGCTTCTTCAGTTCTGCCATCTCAGCTGGAGCCATCTTGTACGGTGTCTGAGCAATTGGTTGTGTCCCTGGCACTAGATTGATCTCAAAGTCAATCTCTCGAGGTGGGGGAACAGTAGGAAACTCATCGAGAAACACATCCTCAAACTCTCTAACAACAAGCACATCCTCAAGGCTAGAACCTTCTACTTTGGTATCCACAACATGAGCTAAGAACGCCTTACATCCTTGTTGTAGCAACTTTTCTTCCACCATGGATGACACTAAACACGTCGGAAGAATCTTCCTATCCCCTTGGAAGATCCACTTCTCACCACTGTCAACAAACACCGCTTGCTTAGAACCACAGTCCAGCACAACCCTATACTTCTCTTAGGTATACATCCCAAGGATCACATCGAATCCATGCATATCACATGGTATAAGATCCACTTGTATTTTGTGTCTCAAAAAAGATAGAACACAAGATGGACACACTTCTCGAAGCAACGCAGGACCAACAAGAGGGGTTTCTAACAACAAGCTATATTTCTTATAACTAACCGGTAAAAGACATCTATCAAGCATATTGCGTGCAATAAAAGAGTGTGTAGCACCCGGGTCAACCAAAATAGATATAAAGCAAGAAAAAGACAAATCAGAATGAAATAACTCCATCTGACCTGCCACCACTCGCGGGTTGACTATCACTTCTGGTTGACAAATAGCATATAATCGAGCTATTTCTTGATGTCACCCATGTCCTCTGCTTCCTTGAGCAGATGATCTTGCTTGCGACGCTTGACCGCATCCTCGCCCTCTGTTACCACTGGACTGTTGTCTATCTGATCCCTATTGATTCTGCCCCGGCTACTGTGGCACTTCGACATCTCTCCTTGGGCAATATGACTTCAAATGCCCTATCTATCCACAGTGACAACATGACATATCTTCAATCTACGGCCTAGATGGCCCTGTCACTTCCACTAAAGTTGTACTGTGGGCTTTAGATGGAGAAAACATGCGCCCTCTTCCTTCACTCAGAGACCACTGTGACAGCGCACTAGAACTCTGCATTGCAGAAGGTGTAGAAAACCTCAGTGTCTTGAAGCCATCAAACCTCTGCCTCTGGAACTGAGTAGGCTTTTTTTGTACATGGTCTCTCTCTTCTCCTTGACTGACCGTTCAATCCTTCGGACATACTCCATAAATGTGGAAAACCGCTCTTGGTTTTCTAAAGCAGCAGCAAGTGTTGTCAGATTGGCACTTAGACCATTTGATCCTTTCATCATCTATCGTCGCCATGTGAGGACAAAACCTCAGCAGGTCCATAAACTTGGCTTCATACTCGGTGATGCTCATAGATCCTTGGTGCAGTCACTCAATCTGACCGATCTTTTCATCCAGATAGATCTTTGGGAAGTATCGACTCACAAACTCCCATCAGAAAATGTCCCAACCGATCACCTCACCAGGTTTGTTTCTCCTCCTCGATGGCCCACCAGTGACCAGCACTACCTTTCAGAAGGTAGACAGTGTGCTTGACTTTGTCTGCTTTAGAGATGTCGAGGATCTGAAAGGCCTTCTCAAGACCTTTCAACCATAGATCTGCATCCGTTGGATCAACCATTCCAAAATAATATGAAGCTCTGACTCAGCAAAGTCGCTCGAAGGTCTTCCCAATACCCAAAGATTCACCATGGGGAGCATGTGCTCTTGGTAGAGGCACTGGCAATCTTTCCACCATGAGATTCATTGTAGCCATTAACTGCCCTATAAGATGTTGATAGGTAGGGTTTTCGAGAATAGTCGGATCAAGATGGGGGACCTCAGGCACCCGATCTTCATGTGCCTACACTCGTGCTCCATCAACAGATGCAACATCACTTTTGTCGGCAGCATGTTCTTCTTGATTTCCAGACATCTTTTAGCTTTATCTTCTATTGGGGGCAGAAGTCATTATAAGAAAATCTGGAGAAAATTACAAGAACAGGCACAAACCTAGTCCTAGATCCCTGTAGACTCGGTGAACCTAGAGCTCTGATATCAAACCTATAGTGTGACATCCCGCTATCACACAAACAATGAAATTCCACGCGAAAACATGCAGAACCGTCATAAACATCGTATTACCAAAAACAATGGTTAATTAAAACCGATTGCGGAAAGCATATAAGAAAGGAACTATTACAAACAGATCCACATCTTGTAAGGATACATGTTATATAAATATGCATAAACC
This sequence comes from Alisma plantago-aquatica, assembly GCA_963693085.1. Lineage (NCBI taxonomy): Eukaryota > Viridiplantae > Streptophyta > Magnoliopsida > Alismatales > Alismataceae > Alisma > Alisma plantago-aquatica. Next base: position 869,101,963 of record OY856412.1, on the reverse strand, counting down.
TGATACATGTCCACAGCTCATAGGATCTATTTGTCCCATAAGCACAAGAGCTCACCACCTGTTTATATACAAAATAGGCCATATCAGGCCAACAGTAGGATAAACAAGCTACATCAGATATACTTCATGAAACCTCATCAAAACACCTCCAAGGACCTGAGAGTACAGGGATGACTCTATGACTCTACTACAAAACAACCAAAACAGCAGCATATCCATCTCTTGCCTCCTATTCTTCTTCTTGTTGCTTGGCCGCAACCTCACGACCACCACCACATCTAGTAAGATCACCTAAAAAGGTTTAAAACCAGCGGGGTGAGACACACAGTCCCAGTGAGAAACATAACTCCCCGTCGAACTATAAAACTTTAAGAAAGCTAGAACAGATAAAATAGATGACTGATATAAGTAGATCATATGTGCAGCATACTGAGCAGAACTTAACTTTATTAATAATCTTACCAAGATATCCAGGAGGCATATAACCAGATGTTTCTTATGGAACATGATTGACAAGACAAGTTATATAAGAACTTATCATAAGATATGAGGAATGTATAATTAACTGCAAGATATAACTAGGGCAACTATACAAGCAAGGCCTCAACCAATGTTCTGTGTTTTTCCCTAAGCAATATATATACTATACGTCTGGATTATGATTTGTTATTCCTTGAGGAAGTGAGTCGTACTGCTCAAATCCAACCTTCGGATGTAAAGCCAAAAACTGGTGCCATACAAGGTCAATGGAAGAGCCGAACTCCATGACCTCACCTCCTTGTGGTCAATACACGATAACCAAAGTAGGACCACAGTCTCTTGCTTAAGTGGCCTCAGCCACAGGGTTAGTTCTGCAGGCTACCCTTTTCTCTAGCCCCCCTTGGTACAGATCTTAGCACTAGCATATCTTGAGCCACGGGACTGTTCACCGTGCTCCCGAGCCATGAACGCATTCATGCTCCATCACACTAAGCCATGGCCTGTTCACCATGCTCTTATACACATCTTGAGTTTACAACTGCAGTTGCACTCTAATACTCCTATTTTAGGCTAGGAGAAACCCTGCATATTCAACAATATGCACTCCAGGTTAACCCGTAGGAGAACCCGTTTCACCATCACCAGCTACTGGCGATGATGGATCTATGGCCAGGGAAAACTACATGAAATGTTCCACTGTAATTAATTAGTGTATTTTAAGTGAATTGTTGAGGCAACTGGGTTGTCAAACATAAACCACATTGTGTCACATCATTACTATCATTATCACATTGCCATGGGATCTAAATCCCTCATCACATAATGCCACTGCCTCTTAAGGCTTCATCATCATACATCATCATGGGATATCAATCCCTTATCTCATCATCAGAGGATAACACTTCAATCAGACACTTAACCTTTATCAGGTCACTAGACCTTTCTCATCATACTGGTGATACATGTTATCTCATCAACAAGGAACATCATTATTTAGTGTTATACAAAACACATACACCTCATAGCTCTTACCTGTTTATGAATTCATTTGATAATACATGCATGGTTAGTATGCATATCAGGATAGATAACTTGATCACTAAACACAGATCTTTTAGAGAACATATTATGATTATCATGACATTAAGATTCAAGGTGCATAAGATTGAAACAACATCCATTATTATGAACACATGAAGCATAAATCTATGGATGGTATGTCAAACAACTTATATTATTATTACCAAACTGTGAGCATACACCATGCCCTATATCTCATGACATCATGAACACAACCATCCCTAAGGATACATCCTTAAAGACCAAACTACCATGATCTACCATCTCACTTTATCCTCAACCTTAGGTAACCACCATATCACTAGTCATGACCCATCTACCATATTTCAACATCATAACCAAAGATGTGGGCTTAAGGTAACAAGTTCACCAACTTAGGTTTACCAGGTTAGGCGCATCCCTCGCCAAAGGTGTCGCCTACCCTCACCAAAGGTGTATTTGGTAGGGCATCATCCCTCACCCAAACGATATCTGTCACCACCAAACCCTAGGTCTGCGTTTGGCACAGGATTGGGATTCTGGAATCTGGACTGGGTTAGTCAGGGTTAGTCTGGATTCTATTGCTGGGGCAGTCAGGATGCAGTCTGATTTTGTTTGGCAACGCAGTCTGATTCTGGTCAGCTGGTCTGATTTCAGTCTGACTACAGTCTGAATCTGTTTGGCTGGAAGTTTGATTCTGTTTGGCATCTTAGTCAGTATCTGCTTATTCTGTCATGTTCTTGCATCACTGTTTGAACAAGTACGCAGAATGTGTATTTGTGATGTCACTTCAACCTAAGTTTAGAATATATTAAAAATATATTTTATTTTTTTTGTGTGGGTGTTATTTTGTATATTTATAATAGTGCAAATAAGATATAATAATTCTAATTTTTGATGTAGTGATTAAGAAGTAATGAAATGTTACTGTCGTCTGTAATGACATTTGCATGTGGTATATATGTAATGTTGAACATAGTTAATTGTTGTCATTAGTGTAACAAATTACATTATCGTCAGTAACAGTCAAGCTACATGAAATATGAAATTGGCCTAATATATTTTGTTCATAACATAAACAAATTACATTATCGTCAGTAAAAGAAACTGATAATAATCATATTGTCGTCATCAGTGAAACATAAACGATCACTGATAATAACATAATTGTTTACGGGTGATCTTCGTCAGGGGAGAAGGACATAAAATGGGAGCAATAAACAACCAAACAAAAGCTAAGATTTTGACAAGGCACTTTGGGGGGACATGGTTGGATGTGGATCTTGATTAAAATAGGCCAACGTTATGGCCTCATCGTACTCGTCCCATGACACTGGGCATGGTTCCTGCACCGCCTGCTTGTTGTGTTGTTTGATATCGTCTTTTGGCCAAGCAAACAACAATGGCAAATGAGGAACATGCTGAGTGACTTTGCCGTTGAGTCGATCATCGGTCCCAATTTTGCCCTCCTCCTCCTTTGTGTGATTACAACATGGTTTTGTGCATAAAAGGTTATCTTCAACATATTTTTGAATTTTTTCCGGTGACATCAAAAGTTTTTCAAATTTTGCCCTTGCCCTTGCCTTTGCACGCGATGTCGACGTCTAAAATTAATAAAAACAAAGGTATGAACAAATAACAAAATTTGTAAATTAACTATGGCATTAACATAATACTGAAGTAGGAAATTTGATCGCATTATGGTAGCAACATATAATAATGTAACACATAAGTAGAGAATGTAAATTGTTGCGATGCAAAAACACGACTACATTTAGCACATATGTTACAAGTTCATTTGTTTATTTCAATCTTCAGTGCTAAAAAAAATCCCTGGTGGGTAAGTGTGACGCGTCGTCAAGAAGTTGCGTTCAATCCCTTATTGCGCGGCCAATGTGGGGGGAGGCAATAAATCTCCCAATATGAACATATTGTCTCTTACAAATTCTCTCTTGATGTATTGCCATCACATTTGCAACTCAGGAAATGAAATGTAAGGGCTTCCTGTTATGTATGAGAACTGGTGTTGTGCCTCCATCCAAGCCTGTGTAGAGTATACTCCATTTACACATCTACCCACATGATATTGGGTTCTCATCAAACCCCTGAGAACCAAATGAAGCTCGGTATACCACATAAAAGACGGTGTCGGTGGTTGGCCAGCCATATAACAGATTCTGTAAGTAATATATTTTTCAAAAGTAAGGGTGTATATCACAATTAATTGTATTATTTGGTTCGAGCTAATGTTAAGCAAAATTTTGATTAATAACATACATCATTAATAAAACGCTCATCAACATGAAGAAAATTTTCATAACACTTAAAATGTAATATGACGATTATAAAAGTGCCTAAATTAAACAAGTGTATGATGTTCATAACATCCATTGATAGTCATTTGAGGTGAAGGGATTTTCCATTCAATGTAATAGTCATTTTGTAATATGACGTTTACAAAAGTGCCTAAATTCTGAGAAGACAATGTAAATGCATTTGCCATTCAACGTTATGGAGTCATTTGAGGTGAAGGGATGTCCAGAAGCAGACGACAATCTTCCTCCAGACTGGCAACATTGCGTTTTAAAACCTCATGCTCATACTTTTTGTTAGAGTATAATTCATCATAGTTGTAATGCATTTCAACGAAGTCCTTCATGTTCATCGCCTGACCCCACACTGACTTGCACTCAATAGTTAGTAACATAATCTCCGCTTTCAATGAATCAATTGTTGGGGGGATATCGACTGCCCAATGGAAGTATTTGCATCGGTCTTTTCCCTAAAATGTATTACAAAGTACAAGTTAATGGCAAAGAATGTGGAGCCTCGACAAGGAAAGTGTATTATTTATTGATGTACTATCACACCTCACGAGTAGGGCATATGTAATACATTTCGCCTGGCCTTTGACTCAGAATGGAAAAGTCATTTCACCCTGCATCCTCTGTGTTAAGCCGTAAGGCTGCATTTAGCCCACAATCACACCTCAGAACCTCAGATGGAATCATCAACATCTAATAAAACAAACTTGACGATTAATAGAAAAATATCAGGTTCATGACATAGTTTTCAAAGATAATATATAGACCATTTGATCAGGAGTACTTAATTGTTGCAACAGACAAGTGTAGTTAATTTGGACATATCATAATATATTATATCTATGATGTATTGTATCCATCTTCTTCTGTTGAAGAGTCATTATCGCTCGTTATTTGAAGTCGGTGGCGAAGATATTGGCACCTCTCCCGCATACTTGAAATTTCTTCTTGTAACCTATCTGTGTCTGCTCTTGTTGAACAGACAAAGGCACAATGTTCTGACTAAAACTTGCATTCGCTACGTGCATATGCGAGTTGTGATACCATTGCATCCCTAATTGTAGTCAGCGTAGCCACTGTAGGCGGTACTTGTTGTGCGGGCAACCTCATATGGCATCTGGTTGGTACAAGACCCCTACCACATGTAAAATATGGCTTGTGGGGATTGTTGTCCTCAAACCGTCTGTTTGCCGCATCTGTGGCATCCATGTACACTCGTACGGTGCACTGCATACCACATGGGCACGACGGCATGTCATTGGCCATTTCTAGACAGAAAACCTAATGAGACATAATTTCACATTGTTTATAAGTAGGCAAAATTGTAGTGAATAATACAGTTTGAGAACAAAAGTTGTCCGTTAAAAAGGAGTAAGTGAAACATGTTGTAGAACATGTTTCAATGTCTGCAAGTTAGAAAACAAATGTATAAATCACTGATTTTCCCACATAGAATTGGCAATAGTTTCGCACAAAACATCTCCCTCTCTAGCATCGGCCTGGCTTGTTTGTTGTAGAGAACTCAATTCGTTCAAGATGTCAGTGGTAGTATGAGGCTCATCCAAGTTTTCTTCCATCATATGATCGCCATCATTTTGTTGTCGGATAAAATTGTGAACGATACAACAAGCCATTACAATCCGAGACTGAGACTACACGGGAAAAGTTGCTCCTTTACGAAAGTAGGAAAACCTCTTCTTCAACACACTGAAGGCTCACTCGACAACATTACATAGTTGAGCATGTCGGTGGTTGAACATTTCCTTTTTTCTTGTGTATGAGCCTCTGTTACCCCGATACTCTGCTATATGGTAAGCAATGTTTCGATATGGTGCAAGATATTTCCTGGTGTTGGCGTACCCTGCATCAACAAGATAGTACTTCCCAGCGGGTACTTTGAACCCGCCTATGGTTGTAGCTGCCTGAAGTACCCTTTGGTCAGCAGCAGATCCCTCCCAACCAGTCATGATATATGTAAACTCCATTGAGAAGTCTACTGCAGCCATGACATTCATGGAAACATTCCCTTTTCTATTCCTATATCATTTCTTCTTTTCACACTTCACCAAAACAGGGATGTGTGTCCCGTCAATTGCCCCAATGGAATCCTAAGACAAGTATATAAGAAATACGCAAGTAAATACCAAACTCAACGATGACGATAGTGGTTATATTAACAATGGAATGGACAATGGTCAACTAAGTGATGGTCATACCTTGAAGTAAGGGTAAAATATTGGACTCTCGGAGATGCGGCGGTGCAGAGTTGTGGATGCAGTTGGCATGACAATATATTCACTACACAAAGCACACACTGCATCCAACACCTCGTTAAACTTTCTACTTATGGTCTCACCACTGTGAATGTAGTCCTCAACAAGAACACGGTTGGTATGGCCATGGCCAACCATTTGAAGGAAGTAGAAAACTACCTCCACTGATGACACACCTCTGGTACTTTTCAACAAACCTCGGTCCTCAAGTTTGTCAACAAAGGCTAAAACCGTGTTGGGTAGAATACGGTACAGAGATCGTACGCCCTCCTTTCATGGCCGGTTATTATTTCTAAAACCTTTTGATGGCCGCTCCTAATACTAACCGATCTCGGTATTAGTTGGTGTGTGGTTGCGGTGTCTAAATTTTGCATGATATTGTGGGAAATTTGGTCAGCTATTTGGTAGGATATTGCGTTAGCAATGTCATTAGTTGGACCAGACATAAGATGCAGTAGTTGTGAAATGTCATCAGTTGTTGCATATGGATGCATACCAGCCATCACGTCTATAATTAAAAGTGATTATTTGCATCAGGGAAATATCGAGATATTGCAGAAATGAAATTAGGGCTATAGTGACAAAATAGCAAATACTGACCAAATAGCAAATAACAAGATAAACCATTACATAGTACCATAGTTCAGAGATTGTTCCCAACAGAATAAAATAGTACAACAACAACTTCTGATAAAGTTCATTGAATAAAAGGCAGGATAGTGATATACTTATTAAATTAGTCAACCTCAAAAGTACGGTGGATATTGTGGCGTGAAGGGTGATTGTGATGCAGAAGTTGTGTTCTTCATTTCCCACAAGTCTTGCAACCAAATGGTAATTTTTTGTGGGGTGTCCATAAGGCTTAGGTAAATGTTACGGTTAGCTGGATCTTTTATGGCGTGCACAAGAGTGGTAAAAACTGGGACAGGGGCGTCAGGGTAGGTTGCATGAAAGTGGTGCAAAATGGTTTGGTATTTGTCTTTATCATTACACCTAGCAGCAATTCCCCTGCCCATCTCATGTACCTTGGAAAACACCTTTGTGAATTCGGACACAACATCATTAGACAGGACACAACTGTCATGTGAGCTTGACGCTCGCTTCCTATGTCTGATCGTGGTGGGAGTCGTTGCACCAACACCTTGGTTGTGTGATCCGCCATTGGTGTCCTCACTTTGTGTCCCAGAATTAACCACGTCTTCAGTGAAACCGACTGGACCGGTTGGTTCTGGGCTGACAAATGAATCAGATGCATCTAGGTCAACAGCAACATCATCTTCAGATGCAACATCAGAAAGAGGTTGTCTATCGGTTGAGGACATTGCATGATGGCCCCTAGATATGTTCCTCCCTCCCATCAGCTCGACGTCATGGTAGTGGTAGAATGGTCTGTTGACCAATCTCGCTAGTTCCCTGTTTGCCTAAAATAGGGGACAACTACTGATTAGGTCAATAGTAACAAGTTTAATTTAATATATAATAGTCAGGGGAGTATATATTATTACACATACCGCAAGTGCCTCCCTCCACTCTGGGGTGTCAGTCAATATTGGCTTGTACCTGCTGTCATCCCATCCAACACCACTTTTGTTGGTTACCAGTTTTATCTTTGCATAGTCTCTCCTGAGGTTCTTCCATCGAGTTTTTAACTAATCCAATGTACCCTCGTTCCTCCCCATCTTGATATTCCAATCATGTAGCGTCTCCCTCCATGTGTCCCTAGTAAATATTCCATCGACGCACCTACCCATGTCATATTGTCTCCTCAATGCCACAACCAGAGCCTCATCCAACTCTTTCGACCATACAATACGGAACCTTGGGTCGGGTGCAGCCATAGTAGCAATGACACTGTGATATATCAATTTAGTGTGGGTGTTGAAACGAAACCATTATACGAACCTAGTATGAGATTACGCAGTTGAAAGCAATAACTTGTATTGAAGTAGGCTAAGACAAGATCCATTACCCAGACCAGTCATAAGATCCAAAATGTGTACAAGAAATTTTAAATTGTAGTTAAATTTGAAATGGTTGTAGCAAACGCATCATCAAATATGTACATTACAGGAAAACTACATAAATTGCAAGCATTCAGCATGGCATTCACATTAAACGTGTTCGTATTGCTCATGAGATATACCTGGTAAGCCCAAGTGAAGGTTAAAGAGAGTTGCACGGCCAGCGACAGGGTCAGGGACGGTACATACAAGAAATTCAGATGGAAAATAGATTAGCCGAAATAGTGGTATTATTTGCAATATAATCAGTAGAATACTAATGGGTGTACATTTTGGTCTACATGAAAAATAAAATCATTAATTCAAGCTAACATTAAAATCATTCATTCAAGCTAACATTAAAATGATTCATTCAAGCTAACATATATCACAAAGCATAATTGTTTCACAACAGAACTGGCATTTGAAGTATATATTCCTATATATCACAAAATTCCTATACTAACTGGTAAAAAATTACTAACCTCACAACACAACTGAATTTGAAGTATATATCTGTATACTAACTATATATCCCTATACTAACATATATCCCTACACTAACATATATCACAAAATTACCCATACTAACTATAATTTTAGGTGTATATATATTTTTATTATAAAGATGATCATGATTTTTTCTTGGAAATAAAGATGATACGATTCATGACATAACCTCATAAATTTGACCCAAACTGCATGAATGAAGTCTGTGCAATTGACCACAAGTCCATCTTTCACAAAGTAAAATATTTACATGTACAATTATAGCTAAGAATTATAAAATATTGATATATGTCTGCTATATCAATAGTGTGTACAATATACACATTGTAAAAATATTGATATATGTCTGCTATATCAATAGTGTGTACAATAGTAACATTGTAAAAATATTGGTATATGTCTGATGTATCACAACCCTAGCACAACAACCACAATTTGCACAATTTCTGCCATATAGTTTTCTTTTCATGGCTAAGGTTATTATGATCTGATGGACAGTAGGGTTCTCATATAAGTTGACAATATAAATAAGCATGTACTCGAACTCCTTAAAACTCAACACTTCTACAAGCATTCACAGCAATCCAATTTGAACATAAGATTTGAGTAAAAGATTGAGCAGTTCTGCTCATACAGTGCAAACATATCACTAATTAGCTAATCAGGAGCATGTGTCCTGATATATAGAAGGTAATAAACAGAGAAGCTAAATAATGCACTATAAGGAGCTAAGGGCATATTTGGCAGCATACTTCTATAATCCCAGAAAATTAAACATGGGAAGGATTTTTAAGCAGTATAGCAATTATAGTTGATATGTGCATGATTGAAATTGAGATTCTGGACTAGAATAATTTTAATTTTTGAATCCCGCGAGATTAGAAACGCGCACAGTAGCTTTGAGGCTCACGTTTTTTCAGTTCATTCAAGCTGGCTCCTTGCAGGCTTTTTGACAATGGAAGTCGAAGATACCATTTTGTCCCAGAAATTAGTGTAATTACGAGGTACTCTAAAGTAGTCTATCTATACAGGTCCTAAAGGTATTTTCTATCATCATCACCACGCTCAAGAATTTCAAAGTACCAAATCAAAATCTGTTTGAAGCACAATTCATCAATCAAATGCAGTAACAAACATGAGGGGAGAAATCATACTAATAGGATAGTAAATACATCTCTCCTTCTTTATTGACTGAGATAAGACAATTAAGAGAATCACTCTTTCAGTAACATCTACAATAGGGTTATTATGATCTGATGGACAGTAGGGTTCTCATATAAGTTGACAATATAAATAAGCTTGTACTCGAACTCCTTAAAACTCAACACTTCTACAAGCATTCACAGCAATCCAATTTGAACATAAGATTCGAGTAAAAGATTGAGCAGTTCTGCTCATATAGTGCAAACATCCCAATAACCCATGTTATTGTACAACATGGAGATAATACAATAGCCACAGACCATGTCATTATACAACATCCCAATACAAAAACAACATTGTCCGAATCAAGCAAGCAGGCAACCACAATAGGAGAAAACGTGTGTTGGTGTTTGCAAAGAACAATTACCTGCTAAGCCAAGATGACGAAAACAGGAGCACGGGCAGACATTGCCAGGGACGAAACATGTGACAAGAAATTGAGAGAGAAATACACATTAGTTCACTGATTAAATCATCTATCGTTACAAGAGTAAAGATAGGAGGCTAGCAAACAGAAAGAAAGAAAAGGGGCGGCGGAGACAAACCTTGCAAGCAGGTCGGCGGCTTCCCACAACAGGGGCTCGGCAGCAGCGGAGGAACAGAAGACTGTGTGGAGGGTTCGAAGGTGAAAAGCAAGGAGATCGTTGATGAAGTGAAGAACTATATAGTAGGCGTGATAGTGGTTGTCCTTCCTAGGGTTTATTGCACGGCTTGTACATGGTGAAATGGGGTGCTTTGATGTGAGTTGACAACTCGGGAGGGTTCCTTGTCCGCGTGTAGACTGCCGGAGTAGCTCGGCGCTTGTAGATGAGCCACCACAACCATACATCCGCTTGATTGACCTGGTATTCCGCCTACTCCACTGGGCAGGGTTTGGCGTACGCCAATCGCCTGGCATGGCTTTGCCGATGGAAACGATGGGTCAGCTTTATTAATGGCGATAATAGTAATGACAAGGTCGTCTCGAGGTCTCGGGAGAGGAGGTCTCAGGAGATAAGGGAGCATAGACCACAGAGCATAAGATAGAGCAGGTAGAGGGGAAAGGCGAAGAATGTCGGGATGGGTGTGGGGCGAGGAGAGGATCAGATCGCCAAAACTAGTTTGTGAACCGGAATCCCGCCCCTCGTGGGACTGGGACAACCCGGGTTGGGGGGTTCCGTTATCCCATAACGGAGGATTTTCAGGGTTGCGAACCAAACATGAATCAGCCTCAAACCGGCAGTTGTTTGGCAGGGTTGGCACTAAAATACAACACGAAACCAGGTTTCGGTCCCGTGCCAAATGCAGGCTAGGGCACCAAGCCACATATGGTTTAAGCAGCATATTGGGCAACCATGTACAAGAGTGTGTCGGGTAGCACTATCATCATATTGGCCAAGACCCTATATTTCCCTCTTGGGTTGGGGTTTCCATGTCGGGCAACCACCAAAACCATATCTCCCAAGGCAACCACTGCCATCCATAAAGTGACATCATGGGAATCCCACCATGGCACGCAAGGAGCTCCCATATCGCCCAAGGTAGCCCAATCGTCCAAGTTAGGGTTTGGGACTCTCTATCAGTCAAGGCACCATATCGCCCATCAGGGTTACACCAACCAAGACTCCATATCTGGAAACACCATATCAGCCAAGGACATATCGCCCAACTACATCTTGGGTAAAGGTCCATATCGGTTAAGAGGTCAGCAAGACACCTCCTAGCATATTGCCCAAACTCAACCCTAGAAGAGGGATATCGGGCATGACCCAACCTTAGGGTATCGTGCAAGGGTGCTAAAGCCATGACGGGTTAGTCATCTTCAACCTCAAGACTGTCACTAAGAAGCCCTAGAAGATCAAGAGATTGGCTCACCTCTCAACAACTAAGTGAGAGAGGGGTTTTGCACAACTTCCATCACCTATCGGGAAACAAGGAGATCCATCACCATATAGGCCAACCAACCCAAAACTCCACTCACCATTGAATTAGGAGACCCTAGGCTCACCTCTCAACAACTAAGTGAGAGAGGGGTTTTTCCCAAAGAAATCCACATGCAATGGTTCGGATAACCCAAGGCAACCATCTCAACAAGGTCTAGGGTACATCTAAGGCAACCTTATAACCATTAAAGTAAGAAACATAGCTAGAAGATGGCATGGCCGAAAATATAGAAAAGCAACATGATAAAGAAGTAGTATAGTAGGGTTAGGAGTTATGTAACCCGCCTCAAGCTCTAAAGCTCCAAGGCACCACCTTCAGCTAACACAAAGAAGAACAACTTGTAACCACCATGGCTGAAGAGAAGGGAGAAGAAGAAGAAGATGATGATGATGCCAAGGAAAGAGAGAGATACTTGCCACAAGAGAAGGAAAGTGATAAGCTAGCAAGGTGTGTCGCCCAAGACACCAACTGTATCAGCCACCACTTGCTCCTTTCTCCTAGCTCAGCCTCCAAAGGAAGGGAAGCAACTAAAGGAACCAAAGAGACCTAACTAAAGGAACCAAAGAGACCTAGAAAGCAAGGGGGTCGCTTATCTACTAAGGGGTGAAGGGGAAGTTCAAGGCAAGGTGGAACCCGCCCCTAGCACACTTGTCCAAGGGTTATGCCACATGATAGCATCCCAAACCACTTGTCCATGACTTTCCACCCATTAGAAAAGAAATGACCACTTGTCCAAAGATGGTTACACAAACGAGGCTAGGTCAGGAGGGTGTTTCGCCCAACATGGCAACCCGACACACCATGGCCGATACACCTCCTTGCCCGATACTAAGCCTCAACAAGGCTCAACAAAGCCCAAGGCTACTCAAGCAAAGAGCCCAACCCATCCTCTCAGCCCTATAGGATGTAAAGAGAGAGAAATGCATCTCTCAAGGTGAAAACTTGCACACCCACCCTAAAACTTGGGTAATTTGCAAGTTGCACCTCCACCTCTCAACAAAGCACAAACAAACCCTAATCACAACTTCATGTGATTAGCAAGTATCTAAACACAAGGTTTAGCCAAAGCAAATAGGGTAAGACCAAAATGAAGGTCAAGGTCCTTATAGAAAGGTCCTATTATATGTTTAGTTTTAGTAATAACAACAGAGGATGGAAAGGATGATGATGAGATGTGTTTTTAGTAGAAGCTAGGGATACTATTATATTTGCTCAAACAATAAGATGGTCGATGTTATTAATTCAATACTTTTTGATAAAATACTTAAATTAAAATGATTATGTGGAGACTTGGTGATATTATTAATGAATAATATATGTCTCCCTTTACCTGGGATTTTAGGAACGAAATCCTTGTTAGGGATTTATAACTTGTAATGACCCTGACCTGGGTTATGAGGTAACCCTATTTGTTTTGGCTAAGTAAGTTGCTTAGAACTTTAATATAATACTCTAAAGTGTGTTTCTATCAGGTAACAAACTTATGTTTCAAATTTGGTCATGTTTGAATAATGTTTGACCAATGTTCTCATGTTTTGGACCAAAATGCAATTTACCCAATATGAGGGGTTATATTGCAATTTGTCACGTTTTTAATGTTCCCTAAGTGTTTTAGCATCATTATAGAAATAATTATGTAAGGTGGTGGCTTGTGGAAAGCCTAAATTCCAAGTTTGAACTTGTTTGAATAATGTTGGTGACTTGTGTACCAATTTTGGTGCAAGTTGTAATTTACCCAAAATATAGGGTTGATATGCAAATTACCACCTCTAGAGTGTCCATACTCCCTCCTAGTATCATTTAGAGAAAATATAAATAATAAAGCACCATTTTTTAATCAATTATGAGTGATGGTACTCTTAGAAATGAAATGACCAAGAAAGGGGTTGAATATGAAACCCTAACTTGAGTTGTATCAAGTTGAAAAGCTTATATATCAGTGCATATCGGACAAGGAGCCATAGTAGGAGTCCCATATAGTTTTTTGGACTCTTGTAAAACCCCATGACATGCAAAGCACCTCAAGGAGGTGAAGTGTATCGGTTTACAACTTCCTTAGAAAAGTTGTATCGGGTTGTGAATAAAGTGGTGATTTTGTTGATATATTTTATTCAAAGGGATAAGTAATGGACAAAAATTCATCCCTAGATTATCCTCAAGAATTTTTTATGTCAATATAAATTTTAATGCATGCATTTACACGTGTCAACCATGAATAGACATGTGGCACATAGTAGCTCAAATTGATGACACCTCATTTTCACACTTCTTCGTGATCAACAAGTAAATATACCCCTTCTTTCACCCCTTTAGTGAACTTTTTCGAATCTTACCACCCTATTTCCTTAAGGTATCATGCATACGGTCCTTTTATCATGCATGAGTGAAGTGGTATCGTGCATAGGGCCTTGGGTATCGTCCATAGCAAGATCGTATCGGTCAAGTAGGGTGATATCGGCCATAGTGAAGTGTTTTTATCACAAGTGAGGAGGATATAGGCCAAGGGTGGTGGAATATCATGCATGAATGGTGGCATATCATGAAAGAGTAGTAGGGTATCATGCAAAGGTTCTACGGAGCAAGAAGGAGCTCAATTCTTAACCCTAAGGTAAGGTCGTGATCATCTTCAACCTTGGATTGAAGCATGGATATAGGGTTATGATCTTTCTTTCTTTCCTTCTTCACCAAGTGCTTAAGTATGGTGATTTCTTGTCTATGGAGTAGTTATGAATGAGCCCTAGACCTTGTAGAAGTTCTTCTTCAACTTTAGGACGTGAATCTTTGAAGCTTGGAGCTTTGAAGCTGTTCACAATGTGTGTTATATAACTTGAACTCAACCATGTTATTATTCATCACCTAAATTGATGTGCTTAAATGAACTACTTTAAATTCTGAAATATTCTGAAATGGTTGATGAAGTTATGAGTTCTAGTAGTTTATTATATGTGTTATCCTTGTACTAGAACAAGTAGAATGAAGGTCTAGTGCTTGAAGATGATGGTATCACCTTATAAAGTGATATCGGGTTCAAGCACACAAGCAAGCACCTCTAACCCGATATGGTGATGCACCTACTCCACTAAAATGATATGGATACGAGTTTATACTTTATTTCACGATATGGTAAGGTAGTATACACCTCTTGGACGATATGAGATCAATAATACACCTCAAAAATGATATTGGGTTAAACACACACCTCTTTGCCCGATATGGTGTGAAGCATACACACCTCTTTGCCTGATATGGTGTGAAGCACACACACACACCTCTTTGCCCGATATGGTGTGAAGTACACACACACCTCTTTGCCCAATATGGTGTGAAGCACACACACACCTCTTTTCCCAATATGGTGTGAAGCACGTACACACCTCTTTGCCCAATATGGTGTGAAGAACACACACACACCTCTAAAGTGATATGGAAGCAAGCATACACCTCAAACCTGAGATGGTAAGCACACATACACCTCAAGGGTGATATGGTAAGCACACATACACCTCAAGGGTGATATGTTAAGCACACATACACCTCATACCCGATATGGTGGAAGCACCTCAAAACCTATGTGAAGGAAAGCACCTTAGATGCAATGTACTTGATGGAGTAACACATGAAGTGTCTTATATCAAGTCATACATTAAAAGGTATGGAAAGCACCTTAGATGCAATGTACTTTATGGAGTAACACATGAAGTGTCTTATATCAAGTCATACATTAAAAGGTATGGAGTTTAATGAATATTTATTAAGTAGGTTAATGAACCTTGAAGGAAAGGTTGAGCCAACTTAATAAAGTATGAAGTAATCAACATCCTAGTAAGGGTGAGAGAGAAACTCATACTTCTATGATAATCATGAAATGAGCATACATTGATACTCCTAATATGTGTGGAGACTGAATTAGGGTGTGATTCTTGATAAATGTACTTGAAAACCCTAGATGGTTTTATAAGAGAAACCTTAACCCTAATGAAGGGTAATGATAAGAGTTGAAATTATAATTGGTTAATAAAGGAGAAACATTAACCATATTGAAACCATGTTGGTAGCATGAGATTTTATGCATAACTAAGTATGAGCTATGATGTTACATATAATACTATTTAATGGGCCTTGTGAGCCATGTGATTAGTTGTTGCCTAGTGAGAGGTGACAAGATATTTAATGAGCCTTGTGAGCCATGTGATTAGTTGTTACCTTATGAGAGGTGACAAGATGTTTAATGGGCCTTGTGAGCCATGTGATTAGTTGTTGCCTTATGAGAGGTGACAAGATGTTTAATGGGCCTTGTGAGCCATGTAATTAGTTGTTTCCTTGTGAAAGGTGACAAGATGTTTAATGGGCCTTCTGAACCATGAGAATAGTTGTTGCCTAGTGAGAGGTAACAAGATGTTAATCACAGGATTGGTCATAACCCAATACCTATAATAATGTCACAGGATTGGTCATAACCCAATACCTGGAATAATTACACAGGATTGGTAATAACCCAATTCCTGGAATAATGTCATAGGATTGGTAATAACCCAATACCTGGAATAATTGCACAGGATTGGTAATAACCCAATGCCTGGAATAACCTCACATTAATTGCAAAGCCAATATCTGGACAAATGATGATGATGTATACTCACATGATTGGTACAATTCAATATCTGAT
Source organism: Alisma plantago-aquatica (assembly GCA_963693085.1). Classification (NCBI taxonomy): domain Eukaryota; kingdom Viridiplantae; phylum Streptophyta; class Magnoliopsida; order Alismatales; family Alismataceae; genus Alisma; species Alisma plantago-aquatica. The sequence goes on along the minus strand of OY856412.1, from coordinate 869,085,525 downwards.
TAGTAGATTGCCTGAGGTCAACAGATAGAAATGAGAATGATTCATGGATGTCATACCATGATAATGATTATCACAGGATAAGCTTGAGATGTTGATATTGTAATGACCCCACCTCCCAGTAACCCCCAATTAAGGTAGACCAAGAGGTCAGAGTCGTTATCCCAATTTTCGGATCAAAGGTTCGATAAATAATCAATAATAATTATCAAATTCTACCAGACTATACTGAAAAGCTGTGGTAAAATAAAATTTTGCATATCTTTTGAAAAACTTGGATTTCTAAACTTCTATCCACATACGGAAACTATTCTAATTAATCCTCCTTGCACTTTAATCCATGTATTCACAATATGCCAATTTACTGTTTGTCCCTTTCGGATTTGTACCTAAAACGCCGACAAACAAAATGTCGGTCAGCATAAATGAATATGACGATATGTGAGGGAAACAATAATTGTCTAATTAACTGTAACAACATATTGCAGTCAATTGTGATTTAACAAACAACTTTACGTTTTAAACATAACTGCTCAATCCAAACATACCCTAGCCTCTGCGTTGTCCCTGCAGTGGACCTAGATGCTACCTTCCTTATGGTAGATCCCCATTAAACCCCTCATGATCCTACATAACAGGTGAATCAATTTCTAGGGTTGAGTCACATGGCACTACCCATAGGTAGCCCACTCCTTAACTCATGGTGTGCTAAAGTGTCTCATGGCACTACATGTGGGTAGCCCAATTTCTAACTCATAATAACCTGATGTCCTACTTAAATAAGTAGGCCTTGTACCAAGTTACCCTTTTCATCATTAGTAAAGCCACAGAGGAGGACAAGTGTCTGAGCTAGTCATGCATACATATTTATGGTGATAATCAGTCACTTTATAGTTGCATGAAATAAAAGTCATCCAAGCAGTTACTTTCAAGCAACTGATAAAACATCTGGGAATCGTCGTGAAACTAAAGCGATTAACCATAAGTGTAACCACATACCTGTAACTGTAGATTTGGAGACAGAATTAACTAGGTAGAGAAAACCCAACCAAGCAAACAAATATGCACAGAAATCCTAAAATAATTATACAAACTTCATTTTATCAAGATTTATCCAAACTCATCTTGTTTCTTAGGATTTCTATTCCAATTTTAGGGTTTCCTTTGAAATTAGGTTTTTGCCTCCACTTTTAGTATTATGAACCCTAATTCAACAAAACTACATAAAAACCTTAAATTTCTCATCTTAATACTCCTAACAGACTTAGGATCATTATTTAGTAACTTATTTCCTTAATCCAAAATAAACATGGTTTTTCTCCTTTTTCACCCTAAATTAGGGTTTCTATATGTATTATCCTTCATTTATAGATTAAAACCCTAAATTAGTCAACTTTGCATGCAAAATGTATTGAAACTCTATTTTAATATTCAACGGGTTAATACTTCTCAAGTTAACCTATTAAACCACAAAGATTCATCCTATATACTCAATTAGGGTTTCTAATTACCTTTTAATACCTTTTTCTATCAAATTAATACATGTTTGCGAAATGAGATAGAACTAGGTTACCAAAACTTTTTTATCTTGTTCCTCGTATTTTTCTAAGAAAATTTCATATATAAACTTTTCTTATCGAAGTTTCCTAGCAATAGATATGATTTTTGCAAGAAAAAGCACTTTTCTGTAATTTTGATCAGAGAGGGTTAATTACCAAAATTACTCCACCGTTCGATCGATGTGCTGCTGGTCCGCCCTTTAGATTCGACGTCATGCATTGAGCACGGCTAACTTAGCCGCCCTTTTCTCTGGTTCGTTGGATTAGCGTGCGGGATCACAGTGGTCTGCTATCCGATGACCACTGCTTCTCTTCCTCCTCCTTTCCTTCTCTGGACAATGTGGTGGCATCACGGCTGGACCCTCGTTGGAGCGAGAACAATCGAGCTAGAGAGAGAGAGAGAGTCGGGGCTTAGGAAGTAGTTGTCAAGGTTTGCGAGGGTGAGAGGAAGTGAGTGGGGGTCTTTATATAGGGCCAAGGGGGATCCCTTTAGGGTTTCTCATCCCCGCCGTCACCTGTTCTCTAGCCCAATTGGGCCTTTATTCTAGACGTGATGGAAGCTCGCCAACTTAGGGTCAAGAAGATTCGTTTCCCTCCCCCGGACCCAATGGAACAAATTCCATGAGTGCACATGCACTGGTTCAAGAGAAAATCGAGGGACAAAATCCCTCTGTACACGTCCAGAGTCCCAGTTCTCCTGGAACTCGATGATGAGCAGTGCTCGTTGGATTAAGATCCAACGACCCTCATCTCACGCTCTCATGAAAAAGGAAAAATATTTCCTATTTTTCAAGATAAATCATATTTTTAGGATAATTTAAAAAAGCCATAACTCTCAATTCGTAACTCTTTTTTATCTCAAATTTTAAGGGAACCTCATTAATGATTTTATCTACCAACATGCCAAATTTGGGATCATTATCTAAAGAAGACAGACCCTTTTCTTTAGTTGCAAGTTAACACTTAAATATTTATATTTTCCACATATTTTCTCCTTCCCTAGCCATTATATTATTATCCTGAGTTCCTTGACCCTCAAGGAACCTTAATGGTTCGAAATTCCATCTTGGGAAATATTCCTTAGCCTTTTATTCTTCTTTTATCTATTTTCTTATTTATTCCTTTATCCAATTGAATTCCTTTTCCTTTTTTTTCTTTTTCTCTCAATTGGGCTCAATAGCCAATAAAGCCCATTAAGAAAACAAACAAGGCTATTATGCACGAAAATCATTCAAACCAAACTATTAAATCAACCATTGATTTCGTTTATCTTTTAAAAGGTGATTTACGAATCTCATTATATGGTTTAGAAAAATGGGGTTATAACATCCTCCCCTCCTTATAGGAATTTTGCCCTCAAAATTCAACAATCAAACAAACAAATCAGGATATGCTTTTTCCATGTTCATCTTAAGCTCCCATGTGACTTCATCCTCTCCAAGGTGCTTCCAAAGAACCTTTACCTCTCTATATTCTTATTTCTAAGCTCTTTCACCTTGGTATCTAGAATCCACAAAGGTAACTCAGGATAAGTTAGCTCCCATTGAAGCTCAATGGGTACAATGCTCAGCACATGGCTTAGATCTTGCACATATCGCTTCAGATTGGACACATGAAACACATCATGCATCATACTATATTGAGGGGGTAACGCCAAATGATATGCGGCTTCACCAATCCGTTCTAACACTTCAAACTGACCCACATATCGGGGACTCAAATTTCCTCTGTTCTTAGTTATAGCTCGGAGCGGTCGGATTTTCATAAAAACATGTTCTCCCACATTGAAATGGACATCAGTATGCCTCACATCAACATATGACTTTTGTCGACCCTGGGCTCTCTTTAGCCTTTGCCTGATCAAAGCAACTTTATCAGCACACACTTGGAGACTTGGAGTTCATCTGACCTCAACAGGGTCCTTTCACCAACATCATCCCAGTGAAGTGGTGACCGACACGGTCTCCCATATAAAGCTTCATACGGAGGCATCCCAATACTATCTTGATAATTGTTGTTGTAGGCAAACTCAGCTAATGGTAAGTACTACTCCCATGATCCACCCCAATCGAGCACACAAGCTCTCAATATATCTTCTAGGGTCTGGATTGTCCTTTCTAACTGACCATCTGTCTGGGGGTGATATGCGGTACTGAATTTCAACCTTGTACCAAGTTCCTCTTGAACTTGCTTCCAAAACTTGGAAGTAAACTTTGGGTCTCTGTCAGAGATAATGGAACTGGGTATGCCATGGAAACATACTATCTCTCTAATATATAGCTCAACTAAGTCTGACACCTTGGTAGTGGTATACAGGGCAAGGAAGTGTGCCGACTTGGTAAGGCGATCTACCACAACCCATATAGCATCATGACCTTTCTTAGTCCAAGGTAGACACACCAAAAAATCCATGGTGATATGCTCCCATTTCTATTCTGGAATCTCTATAGACTGTAAAAGTCCATCGGGTTGTTGGTGTTCAGCCTTCACCATTTGGCATGTAAGATAGCTGGCCACATATGCCGCAATGTCTCTCTTCATTCCTAGCCAGCAGAAAAACCCCTGCATGTCCTTAAACATCTTGGCAGTTCCCGGGTGTACCATGTACCTAGAACCATGAGCCTCTTATAGGATACGTTCCTTCAACGGTGAATCTTCAGGAATCCATATGTGATTCTCAAATATGATCCCCCCTGTCTATTCCCAATGAAAGACGGGTATGTGGCTTTTTCATCAAGCCCTTCATCTTGTCAAATTCTCCACTGGCCAACTGTGCTGCTACCATTTCACTCAACAATTCTGACTGTATCTGGATGTTGGCCAATCAAACTCGACCATCTAACGGTTGGGGAGAGCACTCTACCAGCTCTTCTAAACTCTTCCACTGACTAGACAAAACAGCTGCAAACCTGAGCTATTTCTGACTCAAAGCATCTACTACGACATTCGCCTTTCCTAGATGATAAATGATGGTGAAGTCATAATCCTTCATGTACTCCATCCATCGTAGTTGTCATAGGTTTATATTTCAGGAGGTACTTCAGGCTCTTATGGTCAGTGAGGATCTCAAAAGTAGCACCATACATGTAATGCCGCCAAATCTTCAATGCATGGATGATAGCAGATGTGGGCTCTGATCTCCAAAATCATGATATAAACTTAGCGGAAGCGATTCGATTAACAGCGGAAGACAAAATCATGGGAAATTAAAACTTTTCGAGATAAGAGATTGAATATATAAAAACTTCTTTCATAAAAGGAGATAAACTGTTTACATCTCAGATAATTAGTTCTTGAGTAATTATATACAACATGATACAAAATCTCAAGAACTCAAAACCAAAATTTCAGACCAAAAGACTCCAAGGACCTGAGAGTACAGAGAACACATAGGACTGACTATCTAACTATACAACTCAGTAGTCTGAATCTCCACCTGAGATTTACTGCTGCTCCTGATGCTGCTGCTGCTGATATTGGTCACCTGAAGATTGATTCCTTCGCCCTCGATGACCACCTAAAAAGTTGAAATCTACGGGGTGAGACAATTTTAAATAATTTTCCCAGCGAGAGTTATAACTCTTCGCCAGAAGCTTTATTATAGAAACCAAGAATAACATAGGCAATAAAAGCTTTAAGGGAATCAGCAGCAGATTGTTATCAATTAGAACAACAACATTTAAGGAATATGAAGAACATGTATACTAAGTAATGTATCTTTAACCAATGTATCTCGTAGTTCAACCTAAGCAGTTATGCTACGCGGTTGATTATGTTTTATAAACATCATTATGCCCTGCGGAGATGAGGTATATCGCTCATACTCCAACCGATCACTATTAAGTCGCATCGGTATCATACATAGGTCATCAAAAGAGTCGGATTCTTATGACCTCATCTTCCTCAGTCAGTAAGAGGATCAACATGCAGGACATCTAGTGTCTCTACTACTATAGCTTACCAGGGTATTCTGGTACTTCGCTATTAGAGTCACAGTGGCATTCTGTACTCTCTTCGCTACCGAAAGATTTCTTGTTTATCTCTCATCGATGCGGTATAAAAGATTTCCTCGGGAGATTAGTATTACATCACCCCGGCATAATACATAGTGAAGGATTGATAGATTAAGATACATCTACATCAATTCCTACACTAGGATGTAAGGAAATTCACATCCATATTACCCCACATATTCAAAAGTATGTGCTCCAGGAATCCCCTTAGGAAAACTTGTTTCACCATCATTTAACTCCTGACGATGATGGATCTATGATCAGGGCTCTACATGGTATGATTATACTTGATTAGTTAGGTACATTTCAGTATTCTTTTATCATCATACATGTTTTCAAACATTAATCATTAGCATAGCAGCTATGAAGGAAGAATCTAAATGTAACAAGCCTAACGCTCATCAATTATCATTTCTCAATATTCTCATCACAAGTCATCTCTTAAAGCATGACCTTGATGGTATTCATGGCTCTCACAGCCTATCAATCTCATAAGATGCTATTAACAAGGCATCAGGACATATCACTATTCATAAAGCTAATAACATTCTTTCAATGAATATAGTATCATCATCCATACCTAGATATGATCATCCTCATAAAGGAACATGCATGGTTAAATCAACTAATAACAGTAAATAACTCATTTAAAGAAGTTGTATCTCCCTACTCATACAAGAGCTAGGTTTCCCTGGTTTTCATCAATTAGGGTTTACTATTCACATTACATGTCATCACCCTAGAATTAGGGTTTACTATTCACCTCATGGTGAAATGATCTCATAACATCCTCATGTATGAGAAACATCATCATTAAAGACCTCATATAAGATTAAGATTCATCAATTATCATAATTAGGGTTTCCATGATCTCACATAAGTGGATCATACCTAAACTTGCACATTCATGTATATTGAAGGTATTTTACTTGAGTTTCCATTATAATTGGTATTTTCTCTCTCCTCTAACTAGTAGATAGTGATTACACCACTCTATATTAGTTTGGGTTAAGTCCTCATCGATTAACACAAGTCAACTCATCACTATCATGTGATTAGGGTTTGATTAAAACAAGGTATCACTCAATTGAACCTTTCAGGGGCATTCATCATGGGTCAATTCATTAGCCACTTAGTCCCTTAACATCTTAGGTTACCATTAGGGTTTAGATTAGATCATCATTGAACCATTTACACCTTCAAGTGATTAAGTATAATCAACCTTGAAGGTCTCCAATTGGTTTAGGGTTTAACCTTCAACCTTCAACCCATTTGATTCTTAAACGACCTTGAACTTGTTTAATCTCAAATGAACTTGAATCCATTTGAACCTTAAATGAGTGTGGACACACTTAATCTTAAATGGGTGTGGACCCATTTAAGTCCAAACGAGTGTGGACCCGTTTGAGCCTAAACGAGTGTGAACCCGTTTGAGCTTAAACGAGTGTGAACCCGTTTGAGCTTAAACGGGTGTGAACCCGTTTGGACTCAAATGAGTGTGAACTCATTTGGACTCAAATGAGTGTGGACTCGTTTGGACTCAAACGAGTGTGAACTCGTTTGGGCTAAAACAATTGTGGGTCTACTTGGGTTCAAACTGCATGAACATAAAAGGTGACACAAAGTTTATGCTTGAATAGGATTTCTTATGTTGAAGCTTTCAATTGGCCCAAGCCATGTTAACCATTTACAAATTGAGTCAATTAGGATGAGCCTCAATCAACTGGACACCAAATTGACCCTCAATTGAAACCCAATTAGGGTTAAATCTAACTCAATTAGGGTTTCCAATCGGCTAATCATCAATGTTCAACAATATGATTCAAATCAGAGTTGAACCTATCAATTGACCTCCAATTGGGCCCAAACTTGGCTCAAACTGTCTTGAGGTCGTTTGGATGACCTCCAAACGATCTTGAGACCGTTTTCCCAAAGTTTGACCAAAAACCATAATGATTTGATAAGGGTTGAGCCCTGATTAAATTAAAAATCAGCACTTTTCATCAATTTATCAACATCTTGTAATTGGAGCCTCAAACCATCAAATTTCTTTAACCCTAGACCTCCAAACGATCTTGGGGTGTCACTAAACGAGTGTGAGATCGTTTGGATGAACCCCCAAACGGGTTGGAACCCGTTTGGGTCCTTCAACCCAAAACTCAACAAGATCTATATTGAAATCAGCAACTTTCACCCGATTAGGGTTAGGTTATTGAAGTGTCTTCAACTCTTAATTGGTTAGGAATTAGATTACAATTATTTGTAGGAATGAAATTAAATATATTATTAACAGGTATCCCAAACGGTCAATGCTTGGTCAACTCACTCAAACGGGTTGGAACCCGTTTGCTCAAAAGTTCAAGTTAATTAGTTTGGAATATCAGTACTTAATTCAATTCTATTGCCTAATTGATTTGCCTTCAACCTACGATTCCTTTGGAGTTAACCCCTCAAATTTGGTGGGTCATTAGCCTACATAATTTTGAACAGAAAACCCAAACGGTCCATGCTTGGTCAACGCCCTCAAATGGGTTGGAACCCATTTTCCCAAACCGACCTAGTGAACCCGTTTGCCTTTCAAACGGTTTGGTCAAAAAGGGGAAAGACATAAGACCGTTTGATAAAGTAACTTTGGTAATCATGCCCATCTTCTTCTACCTCCAAATTAAGGTCTGTTCATCGTGGTTTTAGTTTGCAAGCAAGCAAGGAAGGATGGGGAAAAGAAGAACAAGCTACTTTTGCAAGTACAAAGATATGCATAAGAAAGCAAAAGGGTTTAGAGTTATAAAACCCGCCTTAAGGCCGTTCCTTGAGCTCCAAGATTCCAAGCTTCAAGTCTTTAATGGTGTCTTTAGCTCCACAGGTCGGCCAAGGGTTTTTCTCCAAAGAAAGGTTGGGAAAAGATGGCTAGAACGAGAAAGCTAAGTAAGAAAACTAGCAATCCATCCTTTTAACATGATTTCCTCCATGAATTCGAGCTTGAAGATGGTTCCTACTCACCTTAGCACTACTTGTTCATCTCCCTGAGCTCCAGAGCTTTTCCTTAGCCATTTAAAGAAGATAAATGAAGAGAAGAAGTGATACGCTTGGTTGGTTTGTAAGGATTCTAGCTTATATATTTTAGGCTATTTACACCATAAAGACCTCTAGAACTTTGAAATTCACATCCAAGTCCTTTCTTATTTAAGGGAACGTCCAATCTCATCTAAAATTATGCAAAGCTCATGAAATCTCAAGATCTAGGGGTAAAGAAAGCCAACTTTCAACTAGGGTACATACATGAAAGGTTTCCTTACTCAAACTTAGTGAATTTTATGTACAAAGGTCATTTTTCTTATCTGATTATTCATTGATGTGTCCCTTTCACCATTTCTACTCTAAATGATGACAAGAGTCATAAAAGATATTCTAGATGGTGTATTTTACAAGTTGCACCCCTCAAATTGGGTAAACTGCATTTTACTCCAAATTAGTGTTTTTAAGCATAAGGATTATTCCACAAGCTGCATCTAGATGCCCAAGCTAGGGAAATCCATCATGTCTCATCATATTCACTCATATGATGACTCATTATCAAAAAAACATCTTAACATGTGCAATTGCAAGTTAACCCCTTAACTGGGTAATTTTCACATAAGCCCCTGCATTACCAAAATAATACTACAACTTTGTTTAAAAAGGACAAAATTGAAAGTATATGTCCTGAGGAACTTAATTACTGTAACATCCCTGACCTGGGTTATGAACTAACCCTAAGTGTTTTGCCTAAATATTTAATTAAATCCTTGTGATTAACTTTGGGCATGTAATTAAGTTCCTCAGAAACATATATTTCAATTTTGCTCCTTTATATATAAAGTTGTAGCATTGTTTTGTAATACAGGGATCTATGTGCAAATTACCCAGTTAAGGGATTAACTTGCAAATTGCACATGTTGAGATGTTCCTCTGATGTTGAGACATCATGAGGATGTTTATGATGAAGTTTAAGGGATTTCCCAAGCTTGAGCACCAAGGTGCACCTGTGGAAGCAACCCCTGTACTTGAAAACCCTAAATTGGTGTAAAGTGCAATTTACCCAATTTGAGGGGTGCAACTTGTAAAATACATCATCTAAAATATCTTTTATAACTTTTGTCATCATTTAGAGTAGAAATGATTAGGGTTAAGGTAATTTGATCAGTTGAGGGCCCAATTACAGTGGGTTATTGAAATAATCAAATTGCTGATTTGTGACTTAATTAAGGTTCAACCCCTATCAAATCAACTTAGATTTTGATGAATTCTTGAGCAAACGGTCTCAAGACCGTTTGGAGGTCATCCAAATGATCTCAAGACCGTTTGGGCCAAGTTTGGGCCCAATTAGAGGTAAATTGATAGGTTCAACCTTGAATTGATTCACATTGTTGAATATTGATGACCATCCGATTTGAAACTCTAATTGAGATGGACTTAACCCTAATTGGCTTTCAATTGAGGGTTAATTTGGTGTCCAATTTCTTGAGGCTCGTCCTAATTGACTCAATTTATAAGTGGTTAACATGGATTTGGCCAATTGAGGGCTTCAACATACTTAATCATAAACATTTGTAACTTTTGAACCATGCTGGAGGTCCAAACGGTCTCAAGACCGTTTGGGCTCAAACGATCTCAAGGTCGTTTGGACCAATCGATCTCAAGACAAGTTGATCAAACGGTTTCAAACCACATAAGCTCAAACGGTTTGGAAAGTCAACCTTTCCAAACGGTCAACGCACCCAAACGGTTTGGGCAAACGACCTTGAGGTCATGCGGAGTCAAACCTAGCAAACGGTCAACGCACCCAAATGGTTTCAAACCGTTTGGTGGTTGAAGGTTGAAACCGTTTGGAGGTTTTCAAGGTTATTTATACATAATCACTTGAAGTTGTAATTGGTTCAATGGTGATCTAATCTAAACCCTAATGGTAACTTAGAACATTAAGGGACTAAGTGATTAATGAATTGACCCATGATGGTGATCATGAGGTAAATTACCAAAATACCCTTGAGGGGTTTAATTGAGTAATACCTTTTTCTAATAAAACCCTAATCACATGTTATTGATGTTTTGGCTTATGCTAGTCAATGAGGACTTAACCCAACCTGATCTAGAGTGGTGTTATCACCATCTACTAGTAAGAGGAGAGAGAAAGTATCATAAGAGAGAGAAAGTACCCTTTTATAGTGAAAACTTAAGTAAAGTACCTTCAATACACATGAATGTGCATGATTAGGGTATGATCCACCTATGTGAGATCATGGAAACCCTAATTATGATGTTTAGTGAATCTTAATCTTATCTAGGAGCTTTAATGATGATGTTTCTCATACATGATGATGTTATGAGTTCAATTCGCCATGAGGTGAATAGTAAACCCTAATTCTAGGGTGAGGACATGTATTGTGAATAGTAAACCCTGATTGATGAATATTGGGGAACTTGACTCTTCTAAGAGTTTGAAAGTGTAACTTCTAGAATGAATTGTTTACTGTTATTAGTTGAATTAACCATGCAGGTTGTCATGAGATGATGATCATATCCATGTATGGATTATGAAACTATATTCATTGAAAGCATGCTTTAGCTTTATGAATAGTGATATATCCTGATGCATTATCAACGGCAACCTATGGATTAAAATGGGCTGTGAGAGCCATAATTACCATCAAGGTCATGCTTTAGAGATGACTTGTGATGAATGTATTGAGATATGATGATTGATGAGAGTTAGGCTTGTTACATTTAGTATTCTCATTTCATAGCTGTTATGCTAATGTTATTGTTTGAAGAACAATGTATGATGTTAAAAGAATACTGAATGTACCTAACTAATCAAGTGTAATGTAGAGCCCTGATCATAGATCCATCATTGTCAGAGATCAAATGATGGTGAAACAAGTTTTCCTAAGGGAACTCCTGGATCACATACTTTTGAGTATGTGGGGTATATGGATGTGTAGAACCTTACATCCTAGTGTAGGTGTTTGATGTGGATGTGTAATCCATCAATCCTTCACTACAATCCTATACCGTATCAGTGGATGGTAAACATGAAACCTCCTGATGACAAAGAAAGCACAGATATCCGTATCAGTGGAAGATAAACATGAAATCTCCTGATGACGAAGAGAGCACAGAATGCCACTATAACTCTGATTATCTCTGATTACCCTGGTAAGCTATTATAGTAGAGGCACGAGATGTCCTACAAGTAATCCTCTTACTGACTGAGGAAGGTGAAGGTCATGAGAATCTGGCTCTTTCGATGACCTAGTATGATACCAAGGCACTTAGCAGTGATTGGTTGGAGGATGAGTGGTAAACCTCATCTCCACAGGGCATAAAAGTAATGTTTGAAAAACATAATCCACAGTGTAGCACACCTATTAGAGATAACTATGAGTTGATTGATTGATGTTACACTATATAGTGCAAATGTATTCATATTTCATAACTGTTGAACTCATGCTTACTATTATATCTGATGTTGAATAGTGTGAAGCTTTTACTGTTTAAGTTATTCTTTGAGGTGCTATAATAAAGCTTCTGGCGGAGAGTTATAACTCTCGCTGGGACAATTATGTAAAATTGTCTCACCCCGTAGACTTCAACTTTTTAGGTGGATGTCGAGGACGGAGGAACAGGTCTACAGGTGACCAATCCCAGCAGCAGCAGTACCAGGGGCAGTAGTGAAATCTCAGGTGGAGATTTAGCCTGCCATGTGGTGTAGTTAGAGTCAGTCCTATGTGTCCTCTGTACTCTCAGGTCTTTGAGTCTTTTGGTCTGAGATTTTGGTTATGAGTTCTTGAGATTTTGTATCATGTTGTATATAATTACTCAAGAAGTAATTATCTGAGATGTAAATAGTTTATCTCCTTTTATGAAGGAAGTTTTATGGTTTCAATGCTTTATCTCAAAAAGTTTTAATTTCCGCTGATTTTTGGTATTCCGCTGCTAATCGAATCGCTTCCACTAAGTTTAAATCGTGTTTATATTGTGGTTTGGAGATCAGAGCCCACAATTAAGTGGTATCAGAGCTCTAGGTTTGCTGAGTCTACAGAGGCATAGGAGTTAGGATGTCGAGTGTATCCTTAGTATCTCTTCCTTATCTAATAGAATTTTCTGCTCCTTAGGAGAAGAAGATACATAAGGATAGCAGAGCCACATGATGAGTACGTGGCAGAGAGTTGTGCTAGTGCACCTCGAGGCGGTGCAAGGGTTCCAGAAATAGAACAGCCTGCACCTGAACCACCCCAGTTTGACCCAGCTGATATGGGTAACCCAGCAGTTCAGACGATGTTTGGGCAGTTTATGACTGCCATGACACACATAACTGACAAGATGCCCATGCCTGCACCTAGGGCACCTGCCCAGCCTGAAGGACAAGGTATCGGTAAGACGTTCGAGCGACTTCGTCGTGTCGGAGCTACCGAGTACTTTGGGACTGCCGACCCTGCAGATGATGATCTGTGGTTAACAGAGTTGGAGAAGGCTTTCAGGATTCTTAATATCCCGGAGGCTGAGAAGGTTAGACATGCTGTCTATCTTCTCAAAGGTAGTGCTGGTCACTGGTGGAACATGGAAGAGCAGAAGAGACCTGGGATAGAGTTCTCGTGGGAAGAGTTTCGTCGGGAATTTATCAATAGATATTTTCCAATGACCTTCCTAGATGAGAAGATCTCTCAGTTTGAGAGATTGAGGCAGGGTATGATGAACATTAGTGAGTATGAAGCTAAGTTCATGGAGTTGCTGCGGTTCTATCCGCACATGGCTGCCACAGAAGAGGAAAGAATCAGGAGATTCGAGAAGGGTTTGAATGTTGATATATCAACCCCTGTGTCTGCCTTAGAAAACCGAGAGAGATTATCTACCTTCGTTGAGTCAGTCTGAAGGATAGAGAGATCTGTGGTTGAGAAGAGACAAACCCAGAAAAGATATCCACAGTTCCAGGGTTCTTCATCTAGCGATTTCAAGAAACCAAGATTCTCTGTACCTAACCTTCCACCACCCAGATCAAGTTCCCAAACTCAGTGGTCATCAAGTAGAGGCAGGGGACGAAGCCTACCTCAACAAGAGACTCACAATTCTGCTTCAATGTCAGTTACTGGACCACCAAGACCACAACAACTGGAAAGAAGTTGCTACAACTGTGGGAAGGTGGGACACTTAATGAAGGATTGCCGATCTAGGCCTGTCAGTGTGACACAACCTCAGAGGCAGAGTCAACAGGGATCTCAGAGAAGGCAATCTCAAGGAGCAGCTCGAGGATGTGGACAAGCGTCTCAAGCTCTGGATCATCAGCACCACCTCAACACCAGGTGATAGCAAGGTTCTATGCTATGAACCCACCTGATGCAGTGGTCAATCCACGAGTAGTGGCAGGTCAGATGGAACTTTTATATTATAATATGTCTAAATCCCGTGTGGTATCTGTTCTAATTGACCCGGGTGCTACGCACTCTTTTATCACTCGGAGAGTGATTCGTAACTGCAATATGACGGTTAGTCATAGGGCAGATAGTTTGTTGTTGGAGACTCCGTTGAGTGGGTCTGCCGTTTTGCAGGAGGTATGTTCTCCCTGCATCCTCTTCTTTTCTGATCATCGCATTCAAGTGGACCTTATACCACTTGATATGCAAGGATTTGATATAATCCTCAGGATGGATACCTTAGAAAGGTATAGAGTTGTCTTGGATTGTGAATCCAAGTTGGCTGGGTTTGCTGATGAAGGCAACACATGGATCTTTCAAGGTGAAAGAAAGATTCTGCCCACCTATCTTGTATCAGCTATGGTTGCTGATAAGCTGTTGAGGCAAGGATGTTATGCATTCTTGGCCCATGTGGTAGATGTTACCAAGGAAAGTTCCAAACCTGTTGAAGTTCCCATAGTCAGGGAATTCGAGGATGTGTTTCATGAAGAACTTCCTGGTATACCACCACCTCGGGAAATTGATTTTGAAATCAATTTGATCCCAGACACGAAACCTATAGCCCAGACACCGTATAGGATGGCGCCTGCTGAGATGGCAGAACTCAAGAAACAGCTTCAAGAGTTACTTGAGAAGGGTTTTATCCGACCGAGCACTTCACCTTGGGGTGCTCCGGTCTTGTTTGTTAAAAAGAAAGATGGGTCAATGCGATTGTGCATTGACTACAGACAACTTAATAAAGTAATAATAAAGAACAAGTACCCTCTGCTGAGGATTGATGATCTCTTTGACCAGTTGCGTGGTGCAACCGTCTTCTCAAAGATAGACCTGAGATCTGGATATCATCAACTCCGTATTAAGGATAGTGACATATCCAAGTCTGCCTTTAGGACAAGATATGGTCACTAGGAGTTCACGGTTATGTCGTTTGGACTAACCAATGCACCAGCTGCATTCATGGAACTCATGAATAGAGTTTTTCGACCCTTCCTTGATCAGTGTGTTGTCGCCTTCATAGATGACATTCTGATCTATAGTAAGGATTCTCAGCAGCATGAGCAGCGTCTTCGCTAAGCTTTGACCTTGCTAAGAGAACACAAGTTGTATGCTAAGTTTATCAAGTGTGAGTCCTGGCTGCCGGAGGTATCTTTTCTTGGACATGTGATATCTGCATCGGGAATTCATGTTGACCCTACAAAGGTAGAATCTATTCTACAGTGGGAACAACCGAAGACGCCGATGGAGATTCGAAGCTTCTTGGGGTTAGCAGGCTATTATCGAAGGTTCATTAAGAATTTCAGTTCCATAGCCTTACCCTTGACTAAGTTGACCCGGAAAGATGTTCCTTTTGTTTGGAGTGATAAGTGTCAGCAATCTTTCCAACTGTTGAAGGAGAAGTTGACAAGTGCACCCATACTTGTGTTACCTGAGCAAGGCAAAGGATATATAGTTTTTTGTGATGCTTCTAAGAATGGACTAGGGTGTGTGTTGATGCAGGATAAACAAGTAATTTCTTTTGCTTCTCGACAGCTTAAGAAACATGAAGAGAATTATCCGACACACGATCTGGAGTTAGCTTTTGTAGTTCATGCCCTGAAGATCTGGAGACATTATCTTTATGGAGAGACGTTTCAGATTTTCACTGACCATAAGAACCTTAAGTACATCTTCTCTCAGCATGAGCTCAATATGAGACAACACCGCTGGATGGAATTAATCAAGGACTACGATTGTACGATTGATTACCATCCGGGGAAGGCTAATGTGGTTGTTGATGCCTTGAGTAGGAAATCAGCAACATCAACCATGGAAAGGGCACAACTAAACTCTTTAGTATGCTCTAGAAGTGATATGCTTATCTCTTTGAGACAAGACAATGTGCATTTGAAGGTGTCATTGTTAGTCGGGTTGTTAGCTGAGATGCATATTAAACCTACCCTTAGAGAGCAGATTAAGGAAGCACAGCAAGGTGATACTGTAGTTCAGCAGATTAGATCAGAGTATGGTAGTGAGAAATGAGATGGTTTCCATGACTCAGATGATCAAATAGCCTGTTATCATGGGAGGATGATAGTGTCGGATGTGGACAACTTGAGGAAGTTAGTCCTGGAAGAAGCTCATTCTTCGATGTATGCCATGCATCCAGGGAGCACCAAGATGTATCAAAACTTGAAAGATATGTATTGGTGGCCTGGAATGAAGAAGGAAGTTGCAGAGTTTGTTCTGAGGTGTCCTGTGTGTCAGCAAGTTAAAGCTGAACACCAGAAGCCTGTAGGAACAATGCAACCTTTACCCATACCACAGTGGAAGTGGGACCATGTTACCATGGACTTTGTTGTTGGCCTACCCAGGACAAGAAAAGGACATGATTCCATTTGGGTAGTTGTAGATAGGTTGACTAAGACAGCACATTTCTTACCTGTCAAAACAACCTATTCTGCTGAAAGGTTATCACAGTTGTATGTTCAAGAGATAGTGCGTTTGCACGGAGTTCCTGTCACTATAGTTTCTGACAGAGGTCCCCAGTCTACAAGTCATTTTTGGGAACGACTTCATAATGCTTTAGGCACCCAGTTAAGGTTTAGTACGGCCTTTCATCCACAGACTGATGGACAGTCGGAAAGGACCATACAGACCTTGGAAGACCTGTTGAGAACATGTGTTCTCCAGTTTACCGGAAGTTGGGATCTACACCTAAGCTTGATAGAGTTTGCCTATAATAATAACTATTAGCATAGTATTGATATGGCACCTTATGAAGCCTTGTATGGTAGACATTGTAGATCACCCTTGTGTTGGTATGAGACTGGTGAGCATCAGTGGTTAGGACTTGATCTTGTGCAGCAAACTACAGAAAAGATTAAGGTAATACAGCAACAGATTAAGACTGCACAAGATAGGCAGAAATCTTATGCTGACAAGTGTCGTAGACCCTTAGAGTTCGAGGTTGGAGACAAAGTGTATCTCAAGGTCTCGCCTTGGAAAGGAGTCCTTCGTTTTGGAAAGAAAGGGAAGTTAGCTCCTAGATTTATGGGGCCTTATCCAATCATTGAACGGATTGGAAAAGTAGCCTATAAACTAGAGCTACCACCAGAGTTACAGAGGTTACATCCTGTGTTTCACATTTCTATGCTAAAGAAATGTCACCCAGACACTGAGTCAATTCTACAACCTATGGAGGTAGAATTGAATGATGATATATCTTATGAGGAAGGACCAGTGTCAATCCTTGATAACAGAATTAAAAAGTTAAAGAAGAAAGATTTAAGCCTTGTGAAAGTCCTCTGGAACCACCGTGGTGTTGAAGAATCCACTTGGGAACTAGAGGATGAGATGAGAAGGAAATACCCTGCCCTTTTCTCTTAATACGTTTTATCGATTTCGGGGACGAAATCCTTGTAAGGGGTGGATAATTTGTAACATCCCTGACCTGGGTTATGAACTAACCCTAGGTGTTTTGCCTAAATATGTAATTAAATCCTTGTGATTAACTTTGGGCATGTAATTAAGTTCCTCAGAAACATATATTTCAATTTTGCTCCTTTATATATAAAGTTGTAGCATTGTTTTGTAATACATGGATCTATGTGAAAATTACCCAGTTAAGGGATTAACTTGCAAATTGCACATGTTGAGATGTTCCTCTGATGTTGAGACATCATGAGGGTGTTTATGATGAAGTTTAAGTGATTTCCTAAGCTTGAGCACGAAGGTGCAGCTGTGGAAGCAACCCCTGTACTTGAAAACCCTAAATTGGTGTAAAGTGCAATTTACCCAATTTGAGGGGTGCAACTTGTAAAATACATCATCTAAAATATCTTTTATAACTTTTTTCATCATTTAGAGTAGAAATTATGAAGAGGGCACTTCATTTGAATAATCATATAATAAAGAACACCTTTGTGATTGAATAATCAAGGTGTATGTATAATAGCCCTTTATGTGTATGCTTTAGTAATGGGTTGATCTTCTTTGCCTTCAATTCTTGGCCTTAGAAGGAGTTTGTCCTTAGAAATAAGGGGTAGGGACGAGCAAAGAAGAAAGGAAGGACTTAGATGAGAAATGGGATAAAGTAAAAGCTTTATGGAGAATTTTCACCCAAAATATATATACCACTTCCTTTGCAAGAAAAGGAACGTTTATTTTATTCCCTCACTTATTCCCCTTGCTCAAACTGACTAAGGCAGAGCTCTGGAGCATAGGAGAACTACTGGGGAGTTCAAGTTAAGTTTGGATCATTCCTTTTGCTTGAATTCATGGAGGAAACTCGTTTTCAAGGTTGAATTCATGGCTAGCTCACCTAGCTTTATCTTTCTAGCCATTCCTTTCCAACTTTTCCTTGGAGAATTCACCTTGGCCGACCTATGGAGCTCAAATACGCCATTAAATACCTGAAGCTTGGAAGCTTGGAGCTCAAGGAACAACCTTTAGGCGGGTTTTATAACTCTAAATCTTATGCTTTGATTATACATCTTTTTCTATGCATATAGTTGCTAGTTCTTCTTCTTCCCTATCTTCCCTTGCATCCTTGCAAGCAAAATCGTGAAGAACTGGTACTGTTCTTGAGTTAGAAGATAAGGGCGTTAATTCCTATGCTTGTCCACGGATTTCCACTTTACCAAACGACCTCAACCAATTGCCCATACGGTTTACACAACCGTTTGCTGGGCAAACGGTTTCAGGGTCGTATGAAGGAATACGGCCTTTAAGACCGTTTGGTCGCATTGACCAAGCCACGGCCGTATGGGAATCTTGTTTATAATTATGTATGTTAATCACCCACAAAATTTGAGGGGTTAACTCCAAAGGATCCGTGAGATATAAGCAAATCAATTAGCAAATCCAATTGAATTAAGTTCTGATTTTCAATCTGTTTAATTTGCCCTTTTTGGGAAAACGGTCTCAAGACCGTTTAAGATGGTTGACCAAGCGTTGACCGTTTGGGATTACTGCTCATAATGATGTTTATTAATGACTCACCAAATTTGATGGATTAATTCCAAACGAGTTATGAGTTGAAGGTTGATTAATAGGGAAAATCCTAATTGAAATCAGTGCTGCAATTCCAATGAGTTAATTAGTGATTTTGGGTTGATTAGCCCAAACGGTCTCAAGACCAATTGGGGAATCATCCAAACGGTCTCAAGACCGTTTTGGGATCAACCAAGACCGTTTAGAGGTCTGGGGTCAAGTATAGTTGACCAATTGAAGGTCCAAAGGTACCAAATCATATTGCAATTAAGTATTGATGTGATGATTAACTCAATAGATCAAACCTTGATGAATTTTCACTAGAGTCCAAAGGATGGATGGGCAAACGGTCTCAAGACCGTTTGGAACTCATCCAAACGGTCTCAAGACCGTTTGGTGTCAACCCAAGACCATTTGGAGGTCTAGGGTTAAGGTAATTTGATCAGTTGAGGGCCCAATTACAGTGGGTTATTGAAATAATCAAATTGCTGATTTGTGACTTAATTAAGGTTCAACCCCTATCAAATCAACTTAGATTTTGATGAATTCTTGAGAAAACGGTCTCAAGACCATTTGGAGGTCATCCAAACGATCTCAAGACCGTTTGGGCCAAGTTTGGGCCCAATAGGAGGTCAATTGATAGGTTCAACCTTGAATTGATTCACATTGTTGAATATTGATGACCATCCGATTTGAAACTCTAATTGAGATGGACTTAACCCTAATTGGCTTTCAATTGAGGGTTAATTTGGTGTCCAATTGCTTGAGGCTCATCCTAATTGACTCAATTTATAAGTGTTTAACATGGCTTTGTCCAATTGAGGGCTTCAACATACTTAATCATAAACATTTGTAACTTTTGAATCATGTTGGAGGTCCAAACGGTCTCAAGACCGATTGGGTCCAAACGGTCTCAAGACCGATTGGGTCCAAACGGTCTCAAGACCGTTTGGGCTCAAACGATCTCAAGGTCGTTTGGACCAATCGGTCTCAAGACAAGTTGATCAAACGGTTTCAAACCGCATAAGCTCAAACGGTTTGGAAAGTCAACCTTTCCAAACGGTCAACGCACCCAAACGGTTTGGGCAAACGACCTTGAGGTCATGCGGTCTTGGAGTCAAACCTAGCAAACTGCTAACGCACCCAAACGGTTTCAAACCGTTTGGTGGTTGAAGGTTGAAACCGTTTGGAGGTTTTCAAGGTTATTTATACATAATCACTTGAAGTTGTAATTGGTTCAATGGTGATCTAATCTAAACCCTAATGGTAACTTAGAACATTAAGGGACTAAGTGATTAATGAATTGACCCATGATGGTGATCATGAGGTAAATTACCAAAATACCCTTGAGGGGTTTAATTGAGTAATACCTTTTTCTAATAAAACCCTAATCACATGTTATTGATGTTTTGGCTTATGCTAGTCAATGAGGACTTAACCCAACCTGATCTAGAGTGGTGTTATCACCATCTACTAGTAAGAGGAGAGAGAAAGTATCATAAGAGAGAGAAAGTACCCTTTTATAGTGGAAACTTAAGTAAAGTACCTTCAATACACATGAATGTGCATGATTAGGGTATGATCCACCTATGTGAGATCATGGAAACCCTAATTATGATGTTTAGTGAATCTTAATCTTATCTAGGAGCTTTAATGATGATGTTTCTCATACATGATGATGTTATGAGTTCAATTTGCCATGAGGTGAATAGTAAACCCTAATTCTAGGGTGAGGACATGTATTGTGAATAGTAAACCCTGATTGATGAATATTGGGGAACTTGACTCTTCTAAGAGTTTGAAAGTGTAACTTCTAGAATGAATTGTTTACTGTTATCAGTTGAATTAACCATGCAGGTTGTCATGAGATGATGATCATATCCAGGTATGGATTATGAAACTATATTCATTGAAAGCATGCTTTAGCTTTATGAATAGTGATATATCCTGATGCATTATCAACGGCAACCTATGGATTAAAATGGGCTGTGAGAGCCATAATTACCATCAAGGTCATGCTTTAGAGATGACTTGTGATGAATGTATTGAGATATGATGATTGATGAGAGTTAGGCTTGTTACATTTAGTATTCTCATTTCATAGTTGTTATGCTAATGTTATTGTTTGAAGAACAATGTATGATGTTAAAAGAATACTGAATGTACCTAACTAATCAAGTGTAATGTAGAGCCCTGATCATAGATCCATCATTGTCAGAGATCAAATGATGGTGAAACAGGTTTTCCTAAGGGAACTCCTGGATCACGTACTTTTGAGTATGTGGGGTATATGGATGTGTAGAACCTTACATCCTAGTGTAGGTGTTTGATGTGGATGTGTAATCCATCAATCCTTCACTACAATCCTATACCGTATCAGTGGATGGTAAACATGAAACCTCCTGATGACAAAGAAAGAACAGATATTTGTATCAGTGGAAGATAAACATGAAATCTCCTGATGACGAAGAGAGTACAGAACGCCACTGTAACTCTAAAATAGCGAAGGACCAGATTACCCTGGTAAGATATTATAGTAGAGGCATGAGATGTCCTACAAGTAATCCTCTTACTGACTGAGAAAGGTGAAGGTCATGAGAATCCGGCTCTTTCAATGACCTAGTATGATACCAAGGCACTTAGCAGTGATTGGTTGGAGGATGAGTGGTAAACCTCATCTCCACAGGGCATAAAAGTAATGTTTGAAAAACATAATCCACAGCGTAGCACACCTCTTAGAGATAACTACGAGTTGATTGATTGATGTTACACTGTATAGTGCAAATGTCTTCATATTTCATAACTGTTGAACTCATGCTTACTATTATATCTGATGTTGAATACTGTGAAGCTTTTACTGTTTAAGTTATTCTTTGAGGTTCTATAATAAAGCTTCTGGCGGAGAGTTATAACTCTCACTGGGACAATTATGTAAAATTGTCTCACCCCGTAGACTTCAACTTTTTAGGTGGACGTCGAGGACGGAGGAACAGGTCTACAGGTGACCAATCCCAGCAGTAGCAGTACCAGGGGCAGCAGTGAAATCCCAGGTGGAGATTTAGCCTACCATGTGGTGTAGTTAGAGTCAGTCCTATGTGTCCTCTGTACTCTCAGGTCTTTGAGTCTTTTGGTCTGAGATTTTGGTTATGAGTTCTTGAGATTTTGTATCATGTTGTATATAATTACTCAAGAAGTAATTATCTGAGATGTAAACAGTTTATCTCCTTTTATGAAGGAAGTTTTATGGTTTCAATGCTTTATCTCAAAAAGTTTTAATTTCCGCTGATTTTTGGTATTCCGCTGCTAATCGAATCGCTTCCGCTAAGTTTAAATCGTGTTTATATCGTGGTTTGGAGATCAGAGCCCACAATTAAGTGGTATCAGAGCTCTAGGTTCGCTGAGTCTACAGAGGCATAGGACTTAGGATGTCGAGTCTATCCTTAGTATCTCTTCCTTATCTAATAGAATCTTCTGCTCCTCAGGAGAAGAAGATACATAAGGATGGCAGAGCCACATGATGAGTACGTGGCAGAGAGTAGTGCTAGTGCACCTCGAGGCAGTGCAAGGGTTCCAGAAATAGAACAGCCTTCACCTGAACCACCCCAGTTTGACCCAGCTGACATGGGTAACCCAGCAGTTCAGAAAATGTTTGGGAAGTTTATGACTGCCATGACACACATAACTGATAAGATGCCCATGCCTGCACCTAGGGCACCTGCCCAGCCTGAAGGACAAGGTATTGGTAAGACGTTCGAGCGACTTCGTCGTGTCGGAGCTACCGAGTACTTTGGGACTGTCGACCCCACAGATCTTTAGCAACCATAGCTGATACAAGACAGGTGGGCAGAATCTTTCTCTCTCCTTGAAAGATCCATGTGCTGCTATCATCAACAAACACAGCCTGTTTGGATTCACAATCCAAGACAACTCGATACCTTTCTAAGGTATCCATCCCGAGGATTATATCAAATCCTTGCATATCAAGTGGTATAAGGTCCACTTGAATGCGATGATCAGAAAAGAAGAGGATGTAGGGAGAGCATACCTCCTGCAAAACGGCAGACCCACTCAACGGAATCTCCAAAAACAAGCTATCTGCCCTATGACTAATTGTCATATTGCAATTACGAATCACTCTCCGAGTGACAAAGGTGTGTGTAGCACCCGGGTCAATCAAAACAGATACAACACAGGATTTAGACATATCAGAATATAAAAGTTCCATCTGACCTGCCACTACCCGTGGATTAACCACTGCATCTGGTGGGTTCATAGCATAGAACCTCGTTGTCGCCTGGTGTTGAGGTGGTGCTGATGATCCAGCTTGAGACGCTTGTCCACGTCCTCGAGCTGCTCCTTGAGATTGCCTTCTCTGTGATCCCTATTGACTCTGTCTCGGAGGCTGTGTCACACTGACAGGCCTAGATCGGCAGTCCTTCATCAAATGTCCCACCTTCCCACAGTTGTAACAGCTCTTCTCCAGTTGTTGTGGTCTGGGTGGTCCTATAACTGACATTGATGCTGAACTGTGAGTCTCTTGTAGTAGTAGGCTTCGTCCCCTGCCTCTACTCGGTGTCCACTGTGTCTGAGCACTAGTTCTGGGTGGTGGAGGTGTAGGTGCAGAGAATCTAAGCTTCTTAAAGTCTCTAGATGAAGAACCCTGGAACTACGGATATCTTTTATGGGTTTGTCTCTTCTCAACTATGGATTTCTCTATCCTTCGGACTGACTCAACGAAGGTAGCAAACCTCTCCCGATTCTCTAGGGCAGACATGGGAGTAGTCAAGTCGGCGTTTAAACCCTTCTCGAACCTTCTGATTCTTTCTTCTTCTGTGGCAGCCATGTGCGGACAAAACCGCAATAACTCCATGAACTTAGCTTCATACTCGCTAATGTTCATCATGCGTTGCCTCAATCTCTCAAACTGAGAGATCTTCTCGTCTAGGAAGGTCTTTGGAAAATATCTATTGATAAATTCCCGACGAAAATCTTCCCACGAGATCTCCACTCCAGGCCTCTTCTGCTCTTCCATGGTCCACCAGTGACCAGCACTTCCCTTGAGAAGATAGATAGCATGTCTAACCTTCTGAGCTTCTGGGATGTTGAGGATTCTAAAAGCTTTCTCCAACTCGGTTAACCATAGATCAGCATCTGCAGGATCAGCTGTTCCAAAGTATTCAGTTGCTCTGACACGACGAATTCGCTCGAACGTCTTACCGATACCTTGTCCTTCAGGCTGGGCAGGTGCCCTAGGTGCAGGCATGGGCATCCTATCGGTGATGTGTGTCATAGCAGTCATAAACTGCCTGAACATAGTTTGAACAGTTGGGTTTCCCATGTCAGCTGGGTCAAACTGAGGTGGCTCTCTGGGTGGCTCAGGTATAGGT
Source organism: Alisma plantago-aquatica (assembly GCA_963693085.1). Taxonomy (NCBI): domain Eukaryota; kingdom Viridiplantae; phylum Streptophyta; class Magnoliopsida; order Alismatales; family Alismataceae; genus Alisma; species Alisma plantago-aquatica. The sequence continues at coordinate 869,061,148 of OY856412.1, read as the reverse complement.
TGTTCTATCTCCGGGTTCCTTGCACCTCCTTGGGGTGCAGTAACACTACTTTCTACCACGTACTCCTCGTGTTGTTCAGACATCCTTAATTATCTTCTTCTCCTGAGGAGCAGAAGACTCTATTAGATATGAAAGAAATACTAAGGATAGACTCGACATCCTAAGTCCTATGTCTCTGTAGACTCAGTGAACCTAGAGCTCTGATACCACTAATTGTGGGCTCTGATCTCCAAAATCACGATATAAACTTAGCGGAAGCGATTCGATTAACAGTGGAAGACAAAATCACAGGAAATTAAAACTTTTCGAGATAAGAGCTTGAATCTATAAAAACTTCTTTCATAAAAGGAGATAAACTGTTTACATCTCAGATAATTACTTCTTGAGTAATTATATACAACATGATACAAAATCTCAAGAACTCAAAACCAAAATTTCAGACCAAAAGACTCCAAGGACCTGAGAGTACAGAGAACACATAGGACTCACTATCTAACTATACAACTCAGCAGTCTGAATCTCCACCTGAGATTTACTGTTGCTCCTGATGTTACTGCTGCTGCTGATATTGGTCACCTGAAGATTGATTCCTTCGCCCTCGACGACCACATAAAAAGTTGAAATCTACGGGGTGAGACAATTTTAAATAATTGTCCCAGCGAGAGTTATAACTCTTCTCCATAAGCTTTATTATAGCAACCAAGAATAGCATAAGCAATAAAAGCTTTAAGGTAATCAGCAGCAGATTGTTATCAATTAGAACAACAACATTTAAGGAATATGAAGAACATGTATACTAAGTAATGTATCTTCAACCAATGTATCTCATAGTTCAACCTAAGCAGATATGCTACGCGGTTGATTATGTTTTACAAACATCATTATGCCCTGCGGAGATGAGGTATACTGCTCATACTCCAACCGATCATTATTAAGTCGCATCGGTATCATACATAGGTCATCAAAAGAGCCAGATTCTTATGACCTCATCTTCCTCAGTCAGTAAGAGGATCAACATCCAGGACATCTAGGGTCTCTACTACTATAGCTTACCAGGGTATTCTGGTACTTCGCTATTAGAGTCACAGTGGCATTCTGTACTCTCTTCGCTACCGAAAGATTTCTTGTTTATCTCTCATCGATGCGGTATAAAAGATTTCCTCGGGAGATTAGTGTTACATCACCCCGGCATAATACATAGTGAAGGATTGATAGATTAAGATACATCTACATCAATTCCTACACTAGGATGTAAGGAAATTCACATCCATATTACCCCACATATTCAAAAGTATGTGCTCCAGGAATCCCCTTAGGAAAACCTGTTTCACCATCATTTAACTCCTGACGATGATGGATCTATGATCAGGGCTCTACATGGTATGATTATACTTGATTAGTTAGGTACATTTCAGTATTCTTTTATCATCATACATGTTTTCAAACATTAATCATTAGCATAGCAGCTATGAAGGAAGAATACTAAATGTAACAAGCCTAACTCTCATCAATTATCATTTCTCAATATTCTCATCACAAGTCATCTCTTAAAGCATGACCTTGATGGTATTCATGGCTCTCACATCCTATCAATCTCATAAGATGCTATTAACAAGGCATCAGGACATATCACTATTCATAAAGCTAATAACATGCTTTCAATGAATATAGTATCATCATCCATACCTGGATATGATCATCCTCATAAAGGAACCTGCATGGTTAAATCAACTGATAACAGTAAATAACTCATTTAAAGAAGTTGTATCTCCCTACTCATACAAGAGCTAGGTTTCCCTGGTTTTCATCAATTAGGGTTTACTATTCACATTACATGTCATCACCCTAGAATTAGGGTTTACTATTCACCTCATGGTGAAATGATCTCATAACATCCTCATGTATGAGAAACATCATCATTAAAGACCTCAGATAAGATTAAGATTCATCAATTATCATAATTAGGGTTTCCATGATCTCACATAAGTGGATCATACCTAAACTTGCACATTCATGTATATTGAAGGTATTTTACTTGAGTTTCCATTATAATTGGTATTTTCTCTCTCCTCTAACTAGTAGATAGTGATTACACCACTCTAGATTAGGTTGGGTTAAGTCCTCATTGATTAACACAAGTCAACTCATCACTATCATGTGATTAGGGTTTGATTAAAACAAGGTATCACTCAATTGAACCTTTCAGGGGCATTTTGGTAATTTACCCATTGACCACCATCATGGGTCAATTCATTATCCACTTAGTCCCTTAACATCTTAGGTTACCATTAGGGTTTAGATTATATCATCATTGAACCATTTACACCTTTAAGTGATTAAGTATAATCAACCTTGAAGGTCTCCAATTGGTTTAGGGTTTAACCTTCAACCTTCAACCCATTTGATTCTTAAACGACCTTGAACTTGTTTAATCACAAATGACCTTGAATCCATTTGAACCTTAAATGAGTGTGGACCCACTTAATCTTAAACGGGTGTGGACCCATTTAAGTCCAAACGAGTGTGGACCCGTTTGAGCCTAAACGAGTGTGAACCCGTTTGAGCTTAAACGAGTGTGAACCCGTTTGAGCTTAAACGGGTGTGAACCCGTTTGGACTCAAATGAGTGTGAACTCATTTGGACTCAAACGAGTTTGGACTCGTTTGGACTCAAACGAGTGTGAACTCGTTTGGGCTAAAACGATTGTGGGTCTACTTGGGTTCAAACCGCATGAACATAAAAGGTGACACAAAGTTTATGCTTGAATAGGATTTCTTATGTTGAAGATTTCAATTGGCCCAAGCCATGTTAAACATTTACAAATTGAGTCAATTAGGATGAGCCTCAATCAACTGGATACCAAATTGACCCTCAATTGAAAGCCAATTAGGGTTAAATCTAACTCAATTAGGGTTTCCAATCGGCTAATCATCAATGTTCAACAATATGATTCAAATCAGCGTTGAACCTATCAATTGACCTCCAATTGGGCCCAAAATTGGCTCAAAAGGTCTTGAGGTCGTTTGGATGACCTCCAAATGATCTTGAGACCGTTTGCCCAAAGTTTGACCAAAAACCAAAATGATTTAATAAGGGTTGAGCCCTAATTAAATTAAAAATCAGCACTTTTCATCAATTTATCAACATCTTGTAATTGGACCCTCAAGCCATCAAATTTCTTTAACCCTAGACCTCCAAACGATCTTGGGGTGTCACTAAACGAGTGTGAGATCGTTTGGATGAACCCCCAAATGGGTTGGAACCCGTTTGGGTCCTTCAACCCAAAACTCAACAAGATCTATATTGAAATCAGCAACTTTCACCCGATTAGGGTTAGGTTATTGAAGTGTCTTCAACTCTTAATTGGTTAGTAATTAGATTAAAATTCTTTGTAGTAATGAAACTAAATATATTATGAACAGGTATCCCAAATGGTCAATGCTTGGTCAACTCACTCAAACGGGTTGGAACCCGTTTGCTCAAAAGTTCAAGTTAATTAGTTTGGAAAATCAGTACTTAATTCAATTCTATTACCTAATTGATTTGCCTTCAACCTGCGATTCCTTTGGGAGTTAACCCCTCAAATTTGGTGGGTCATTAGCCTACATAATTGTGAACAGAAAACCCAAACGTTCCACGCTTGGTCAATGCCCTCAAATGGGTTGGAACCCGTTTGCCCAAACCGACCTAGTGAACCCGTTTGCCTTTCAAACGGTTTGGTCAAAAAGGGGAAAGACATAAGACCGTTTGATAAAGTAACTTTGGTAATCATGCCCATCTTCTTCTACCTCCAAATTAAGGTCTGTTAATCATGGTTTTAGTTTGCAAGCAAGCAAGGAAGGATGGGGAAAAGAAGAACAAGCTACTTTTGCAAGTACAAAGATATGCATAAGAAAGCAAAAGGGTTTAGAGTTATAAAACCCGCCTTAAGGTCGTTCCTTGAGCTCCAAGCTTCCAAGCTTCAAGTCTTTAATGGTGTCTTGAGCTCCACAGGTCGGCCAAGGGTTTTTCTCCAAAGAAAGGTTGGGAAAAGATGGCTAGAATGAGAAAGCTAAGTAAGAAAACTAGCAATCCATCCTTTTAACATGATTTCCTCCATGAATTCGAGCTTGAAGATGGTTCCTACTCACCTTATCACTACTTGGTCGTCTCCCTGAGCTTCAGAGCTTTGCCTTAGCCATTTAAAGAAGAGAAATGAAGAGAATAAGTGATACGTTTGGTTGGTTTGTAAGGATTCTAGCTTATATACTTTGGGCTATTTACACCATAAAGACCTCTAGAACTTTGAAATTCTCATCCAAGTCCTTTCTTTTTTAAGGGAACGTCCAATCTCATCTAAACTTATGCAAATCACATGAAATCTCAAGATCTAGGGGTAAAGAAAGCCAACTTTCAACTAGGGTACATACATGAAAGGTTTCCTTACTCAAACTTAGTGAATTTTATGTACAAAGGTCATTTTTCTTATCTGATTATTCATTGATGTGTCCCTTTCACCATTTCTACTCTAAATGATGACAAATGTCATAAAATATGTTCTAGATGGTGTATTTTACAAGTTGCACCCCTCAAATTGGGTAAATTGCATTTTACTCCAAATTAGGGTTTTTAAGCATAAGGATTATTCCACAAGCTGCATCTAGATGCCCAAGCTTGGGAAATCCATCATGTCTCATCATATTCACTCATATGATGTCTCATTATCAAAATAACATCTTAACATGTGCAATTGCAAGTTAACCCCTTAACTAGGTAATTTGCACATAAGCCCCTGCATTACCAAAATAATACTACAACTTTGTTTTAAAAGGACAAAATTGAAAGTATATGTTCCTGAGGAACTTAATTACATGTCAAAAGATAATCACCAGGGTTTAATTACATATTTAGGCAAAACACCTAGGGTTAGTTTATAACCCAGGTCAGGGATGTTACAGCAGCCAGATCGAAGTCATGCGTCGGGTAATTCACCTCGTTGGGCTTGAGTTGTCGGGAGGCATATGCAACCACATGCCGATTCTGTTCCAACACGCAGCCAAGTCCCATCTTTGATGCATCAGTGAAAATCTTGAAACCCTCATTGCTTAATGGTAGAGTCAAAACTGGGGCAGTGGTTAGCTTCTCCTTCAGCTCTTGGAAACGAGGCTCACATACATCGGACCACACAAACTTCACATCCTTCCGAGTCAACATGGTCAAAGGCAAGGCGGTCTTTGAGAAATTCTTGATGAAACGCCGATAGTACCCAGCCAACCCCAAGAAACTACAAATCTCTGAAGGATTCTTTGGTGTAGGACAGTCTCGAACTGCCGACACTTTAGTTGGATCTACGGCGATCGTTCCTCCTGAGATGATGTGTCCAAGGAACATCACTCGGTCTATCCAAAACTCACATTTGGATAATTTCCTATAGAACTTCTACTTTCTCAAGATATCAAGGACTTTACTTAGGTGGTCTCGGTGTTGATCTAAGTCATCTGAATAAACTAGTATGTCATCTATGAACACTATGAAAAATGAGTCAAGGAAGGGTTGAAACACACTATTCCTAAGGTTCATGAAAACACTAGGTGCATTGGACAACCCAAAGGCATAACCACAAACTCATAGTGGCCATAACGTGTTCTAAAAGTTGTTTTTGGGATGTCCTCATACTCTCAATTGGTGGTAACCTGATCTCAAGTCAATCTTGGAAAAGACTCGAGCAGACTTTAACTGGTCAGACAAGTCATCTATCCGGGGTAAAGGGTATTTATTCTTAATGGTAGCCTGATTGATCATCCGGTAGTCTATGCACATTCAGAGTGAACCATCCTTTTTCTTTACAAAAAGAATCGGTGCTCCCCATGGTGATGTGCTAGGGCAGATAGAACTCGTATCTAGCAATTCTTGCAATTGTTTCTTCAACTCGAGCAACTCTGCAAGGGCCATCCTATAAGGTGCTTGTGAAATAGGGCTTGTCCCGGGAGCTAGCTCTATGGAGAAATCTACCTCTCTCTCAGGAGGAATCCCAGGTAGATCATTTGGAAAAACATATTCATAGCTCCTGACTGCCTCTATTTCTTCTAAGGATTGCACCCTGGGTTCTGGCTCGGTAACTACTGCCAGGAAAGCTCGACACCCTTTACTCATCATCTGTTCTTCTTTCAAGGCTGACACATACAGGCTGGCAGTGGCATCTTTCCTACCCCTAATGACAAAAGGTGGGTGCCCTAGTTTCTTAATGATCACTTTCTTCTCCCTACAGTCAATATTGGCCCTATAAGTATTAAGCCAATCCATACCAATGATCACATCAAAGTCATTCATATCAAGAAGTATAAAGTATGTAGGAAACTCATGATCTCGATATTTTACAGGTATCACCAGAGTTTTCACAAGAGATGTAAAGATTCAACCACTCGGGGTTGTAACATCTAAGACATACCCTAAATCCTTGATATCCAAATAAAGCATAGTTGTGAAATTTCTTGAAATGAAAGTATTAGTAGATCCAGAGTCAAACAAAGCTTTTACATTGTGTCCCATGACTTCAAGCATGCCTACATTGTTTTTCATCATACATTAGACCATTACAATGCTTATCTTAAAACATAAAAGAAAACTCTAAGGGTTATTACCCTCGATCAACTGATTAGCATTTGCTTGAGCCTCCTCATTGTCAATAGCAAACACTTGGTCTTGTCTTCTTTCTCCAGCATGTAGGGCGACAGCTATAGGTGGGGCTGCCACAGGTGGGACTGCTATTGGTGGGGCTTCTACTAGTCTTGGTCCTCTTGGATCTGGCAAAGGACAAACTGATTGCAGGTGTCCTTCTTGATGGCATCGGTAGCATGTCTTCTTCTTATAGCGGCACTCACCGGTGTGCCCCTTTTCACAAGTGCGGCATTGAGGTCAGTTGTTCTCTTGACTGCATGTTTTCCTTTGGCATGATAATGCCCTTGACCTTTCTTGTGGTTGTTCTCATGACCTTGGATTCCTTCAGTGAAACCCAAATATCCCTTGGGTGGATTTTGAGTAGGCATCACTATCCTCTCCATATCCAGGGTAGTGTTGTAAGCTTTAGTGAAGGTTTTAGGTTTACCTGCCATCACATGTGGCTTGATGGCAGGGTGAAGACGCTCTATGAAGTGATCCACCCTTCTTTCCTCATTCATCATAAGCCCAAAACACTCTAGGATTCGAAACTTGCGCCCAAAATCTGCCACATATGAGTTTCCTTGAGTCATATTGGTGAACTCCCTTTCCTTTTCCTTCTTAGATGAGATAGGGATGAATCTTGTGGTGAAGATTTTCTTGAAGTCGGCCCATGCCATTGGTTCCTCAGTCAAATCTCAGCCTATGATGTGTGTCACCCACCATATCTTGGCTGCTCCTTCCAGGAGATGAGCAGCAAAGAGAACCTTCTTGCTTGGCTGTACCTCAAGCATGCGGAATCCGTTCTTGACTGCAAGCAGCCAAGCCTCCGCCTTGTCGACCACTTCAGACTTATCCTCTCCCCAGAACTTATCGATGTTCAGCTTGACGAAGTCCAAGATAGTGGCTCCCAGTGGAGGATGAACAGGAAGTGGCTCACCATTCTCACCTCTAGCTATGTCTCTGAGGGCCAGGACACGGATTGCCTCAGTTAGCTATTTCTGCTGCTCCATCCATACTACAGCCATAGTGTGAACCACCATAGTTGGTTCCAGACTACCAGATTGGTCCTCCTCCATCTGGGTTACCTCCGTGTACACATGTTGCTCCTCATATCTCGGTCCCTCCTCTTGTTCAAGGTTGCTGAAAGGTATTGGTTTAGGGTTGGGGGCCTCATAAGCAGTTTCTTTAGGTCTCTTCCTCTTCTTTGAGGATTCACCACCATGGTTCCACTTCCTCTTCTTGGAAGACCCCTTCTCCTTGTGAGGAGGCCCACCACTGTTGGCGGCAACCAGGATAGCAACGATCTTTGTACGAGCCATCTACAAAAGCATGCAAACTGACCTTTCGTCTATACTCAACCAATTATACTTATGTCAATGACATCTTAATTACGTATCTTTTATTAATTTGGTAGAGGATTCCTTAAACCTTATCAACCTTACCCATACCACATGAGGGTGAGGAAGAGAGAGAAAACCTAATCCTTAAAATCCTTAACAGAATTTGAGTTGAGAAGGGACAAACAAGATGAGAGAGTCCTAAAGTTATCTTATTTTGAGTCAAATCTTGAGACATTGGCCAGGTAGTCACAAAAATCTGGGAGTCATCATATTCTGACTAGAGGTGCAGAGGAAAATATTGCCAGGCCCCAAACGTGATCCTTTTCTAGACACCTCTGTCTTTCAGAAAATCCTCTAATAACTCCCTCGGTTCTATGGAATTCGTAAAATTTAATGATTATTAAGGATTAAATGAGGAACCTAGGCTCTGATACCAATTGTAACGACCCTGCCTCCCAGTAACCCCCAATTAAGGGAGACCAAGAGGTCAGAGCTGTTATCCCAATTTTCGAATCAAACTTCGACAAATAATCAATAATAATTATCAAATTCTACCAGACTATACTGAAAAGCTGTGGTAAAATAAAATTTTGCATACCTTTTGAAAAACTTGGATTTCTAAACTTCTATCCACATATGGAAACTATTCTAATTAATCCTGCCAATTTATCGTTTGTCCTTTTAAGATTTGTACCTAAAATGCCGACAAACAAAACGTCGGTCAGCATAAATGAATATTCTGGTATGTGGGGGAAACAATAATTGTGCAAATAACTGTAACAACATATTGCAGTCAATTATGATTTAACAAACAACTTTACATTTTAAACATAACTACTCAATCCAAACATACCTCGCCTCTGCGCTGTCCCTATAGTGGACCTGGATGCTACCTTTTTTATGGTAGATCCCCATTAAACCTCTCATGATCCTACCTAATAGGTGAATCAATTTCTAGGGTTGAGTCACATGGAACTACCCATAGGTAGCCCACTCCTTAACTCATGGTGTGCTAAAGAGTCTCATGGCACTACACGTAGGTAGCCCAATTTCTAACTCATAATAACCTGATGTCCTACTTAACAAGTAGGCCTTGTACCAAGTTACCCTTTTCATCATTAGCAAAGCCATAGATGAGGACCAGGATCTGAGCTAGTCATGCATACATATTTATGGTGATAATCATAGTCACTTTATAGTTGCATGAAATAAAAGTCATCCAAGCAGTTACTTTCAAGAAACCGATAAAACATCTGGGAATCGACGTGAAACTAAAGTGATTAACCATAAGCGTAACCACATACATGTAACTGTAGATTTGGAGACAGAATCAACTAGGTAGAGAAAACCCAACCAAGCAAGAAAATATGCACAGAAATCCTAAAATAAATATACAAACTTCTTTTTATCAAGATTTATCCAAACTCATCTTGTTTCTTAGGATTTCTATTCCAATTTTAGGGTTTCCTTTGAAATTAGGGTTTTGCCTCCACTTTTAGTATTATGAACCATAATTCAACAAAACTACATAAAAACCTTAAATTTCTCATCTTAATATTCCTAACAGACTTAGGATCATTATTTAGTAACTTATTTCCTTAATCTGAAATAAACATGGTTTTTCTCCTTTTCACCCTAAATTAGGGTTTCTATATTTATTATCCTTCATTTATAGATTCAAAACCCTAAATTAGTTGACTTTGCATGCAAAATGGATTGAAACTCTATTTTAATATCCAACTGGTTAATACTTCTCAAATTAACCTATTAAACCACAAAGATTCATCCTTTATACTCAATTAGGGTTTATAATTACCTTTTAATACCTTTTTCTATCAAATTAATACACTTTTGCAAAACGAGACAGAACTAGGTTACCAAAACATTTTTATCTTGTTCCTCGTATTTTTCTAAGCAACTTTCATATATAAACTTTTCTCGTCGGAGTTTCCTATCAATAGATATGATTTTTGCAAGAAAAAGCACTTTTCTGTAATTTTGATCAGAGAGGGTTAATTACCAAAATTACTCTGTCGTTCGATCGATGTGCCATTGGTCTGCCCTTTAGATCCGACGTCCTGCATCGAGCATAGCTAACTTAGCTGCCCTTTTCTCTGGTTCGTAGGATTAGCACACAGGATCACCGTGGTCCGCTATCCGATGGTCAGTGCTTCTCTTCCTCCTCCTTTCCTTCTCTGGATAACGCGGCGGCGTCGCGGCTGGACCCTCGTTGGAGCGAGAATAGTCGAGAGAGAGAGAGAGCTGGGGTTTGGGAAGTAGCCGTCAGGGTTCGCGAGGGTGAGAGGAAGCGAGTGGGGGTCTTTATATAGGGCCAGAGGGGATCCCTTTAGGGTTTCTCATCCCCGTTGTCACCTGTTCTCTAGCCCAATTGGGCGTTTCTTGTAGACGCGATGGAAGCTCGCCAACTTACAGTCGAGAAGATTTGTTTCCCTCCCCCGTACCCAATGGAACAAATTCCATGAGTGCACATGCAATGGTTCAAGAGAAAATCGAGGGACAAAATCCCTCTGTACACGGCCAGAGTCCCAATTCTCTTGGAACTCGACAATTAGCAGCACTCGTTGGATCAAGATCCAACGACCCTCATCTCACGCGCTCAAGCAAAAGGAAAAAGATTTCCTATTTTTCAAGATAAATCATATTTTTGAGGATAATTTGAAAAAGCCTTAACTCTCAATTTGTAACTCCTTTTTATCTCAAATTTTAAGGGAACCTCATTAATGGTTTTATCTCCCATCATGCCAAATTTGGGAACATTGTCTAAAGAAGACAGGGCCTTTTATTTAGTTGCAAGTTAACACTTAAATATTTATATTTTCCACATATTTTCTCTTTCCCTAGCCATTATATTATTATCATGAGTTCACTGACCCTCAAGGAACCTTAATGGTTCAAAATTCCATCTTGGGAAATATTCCTTAGCCTTTTATTCTTCTTTTATCTATTTTCTTATTTATTCCTTTATCCAATTGAATTCCTTTTCCTTTTCTTTTTCTTTTTCTCTCAATTGGGCTCAATAGCCAATAAAGCCCATTAAGAAAACAAACAAGGCTATTATGCATGAAAATTATTCAAATCAAACCATTAAATCAACCATTGATTTCGTTTATCTTTTAAAAGGAGATGTACAAGTCTCATTAACAAATATAGTATGATGGGTAAATGATATACATTTCCTTATAAAGAGAATAGATGATTTACTGCTCTATCATAGATAGTTACAATGCTTTAAAATATAAGAATGTTCTAAACTACTTACCCTCTGTTCAGTTTAATACTATTTAACTGTGATAATAACATTGTTGGCAGAGAGTTCTATCTCTCGTTGGGACAATTGTCTCACCCCGTGGGATCCATATTTTTTTAGGTGGACGTGCACGAGGGGGGATTGAGACCATACTGCAGAGAAAGAACAACAGCAGTAGGGATAGTAGTGACAGCTCAAGTTGAGTGTACTATTTGTCGTGTCTTGTAGATAGAAGTCATATTTGTCATCTCTGTACTCTCAGGTCCTTGGAGTTGGTTCATACTGATTTCATGAATGATATGTGATTTTGGCTTGAATTCCTCGAGGTTTTATGTTGCTCCAGCATGTGTTTTGATAGAGAAACTGTTATATGTTGTCCTTGAGATGAGATGAAGCAATGATGTACAATGTGAATCATGATATGTATGAGTTTTGTATCTTTCAGTAAAAAATTTCTGGACAAGGATCTCCTTGCAAAATGGTTTTAAATTTTAGTGATTTTTGTTAATCCGTTGTTTATGTTTTTTCCGCTTAATTAGTAACGATTTGTTTGTCAGTTTGATGATGGACGTTACAAGTTTGGTATCAGAGCTTAAGGTTAGCTGAGTCTACAAAGACATAGGACTAAGGTGTTGAGTCTATTCCATTGTCCTCCAGTATATCCTATAGTGAATTCTATTTATGCAGAAGAAAGGGTGAAGTTTAAAAATGACTGGAAAACATGAGGAACATGTTGTTGAGAGCAATGTTGTTGCACCAAGAGAGTGTGCAAGGGATCAGGCAAGAGAAGAATGAGTGTCTGAGAATTCCCATCTTAACCTAATCAGGATAGAGAATCCTATTTTTATGCTCTTGTTGGGAAGGTTAGGACAATAGTGATGCATATAGTAGACTGGGTACTAGCATTATAACCTAGGTTACCAGCCCTCAATGTAGAAATTTTGGGTTCTGAAAGGGTTCCTGAGTGACATAGTCATGTTGGAACAGTGGAAAATGGGGGAAGAATTAACATATGGCAAGAAAATAGACTCTACCATAAGTATAGACAGATAATACATATGTGATGGCAATGCCAAGGAGAGGCAATAAGCTGAGTATGAAGGAAAGGTCTCTATAATTCAGGAGACATTTTCCTAGTTGTTCTCAAAAGACAACGTTTTTGGTACCACCAGTGCAATAAATGCCTAGTATACAAGGGTAGTAGTCACTAAGTAAAGGCAAAAGTCCTAGCATTCCCCCTGTAAGAACTCTTGACTTAGCTGCTATATCGGTAATTAGACCGATAGGACTATGATATGAGGATAAGACATGTTATAGATATGGACATGTTGAGCATACTAAACATGTTTGTTTAAAAGAAGGGGGGGATGACCCAACAACCGAGGTAGACTCGGCAGGGCTTACAAAAGTTACAGTCCAATAGTGTAAAAAGGCAAAAGTAACAACATGAAATAGCTAGACTCTATGTTTGAGTCAACCTAAAGTGGTAAATGACCGCGAGGGGTGACAGTCAGATAGAGCTTTTTCATTCTGATATGTCTTCTCTTGATTTTATCTGATAATCATAAGAACGTAGTTGTTGTTGAGCTTCCTTTAATTAGTCCTATGAGGACATAAGGAAGAGATAAGAAGGATGAGAACCTATATTCAGTTTAATATTCTCATATATGTTTTTAAAATTTCTCTCTTCATGTAGAAAAGGAAGAGATGTAAAAGAAACACCCAGAGAAAATATGAGATACTAAGTAGTAAAATTTAAAGAGATGTTAAAAGTATGAAACATAATATAAAAAAATGCATGCTACCTAATTTCAGTTCTTGAATACCCTGGCCAGGTATTCATCTATTGAAGGCAAAGTAAGTATGGAACTCTCTTAGGAGCCCTAAACACTGTAGATTCCCTATGAGAGGTCTGTGCAGTAGGGATAAAATGACCTAACCCTGGTAGTGTCCAGTATACGGGGGTTAGAACGTACTAACAGGTGGTACGAGGGACAAATCCCTAGTGGAATTCTCCTTAAAAATACAGTATGTAGTGTCCAACATCAACCAGAGATTTTGGTGGCACTAGAGTATAGAAAAGCCTATAGGTGGCTTGACACTCTGCCGGTGTGCTCATGTTAGAGGAGTAGTCCAATTTTTACGGCCCACAGGTGTGCCAAGGCCAGAGAGCCATTTTCTTATTGCAGACCAGCGACGTTGTCAGGTTTAGCATCACGGGTGTGTCAGCTAAGTCTTGTACGGTGAGATCGTATTTTGTTATGATTCTTCATATGTAGAGTACACTGCATATGATCAGGGCATAAGCTAAAATAGGTAACAATGTTTAGTGATGAACTGAGGGTTTGAATACCCAGATCTAGTAATCATGATGATGATAATACTGAGAGGTGGTGACATGTAATCATCTCTATAATTCCTATGTTGAAGGTAAGGAACCTAAGAGGAAATAAGATTGAATGACACATGAATAATTAAAAGTTCATGTAATACTCAAAGAAGGTGATGATCTCTTTTCTTTAAATAAACAACCTTGAATAATGATGGGGTGATAAAAAGGATTATGATTCCTTGTGCTCTTTCTCTTTCGTGACATGACAATCAAGTAAGTCTTATGACACTTGATGTGCATGGATTAGAAGAAATCTACAGATGGATACTTTGAAAAGTATCAGCTAGTCTTGGATCTTAGTTCCAAGACAAAGTATATGTGTTAAGTAATATCCCAAGATTAAAGAAAGGTCCTATTATATGTTTAGTTTTAGTAATAACAACAGAGGATGGAAAGGATGATGATGAGATGTGTTTTTGGTATAAGCTTGGGATACTATTATATTTGCTCAAACAATAAGAGGGTCGATGTTAGTAATTCAATCCTTTTTGATAAAATACATTAAATTAAGATTATTATGTGGAGACTTGATGATATGATTAATGAATAATATTTGTCTCCCTTTACCTGGGATTTCGGAGACGAAATCCTTATTAGGGGTTTATAACTTGTAATGACCCTGACATGGGTTATGAGGTAACCCTATTTGTTTTGGCTAAGTAAGTTGCTTAGAACTTTAATATAATCCTCTAAAGTGTGTGTTACAACCCACATTGAGGTTAGTCAATAAATACCTCAATTAGTGTGAAGTACCTTGATTAGTGCTAAGTATTTTGTTAAACATCATGGATAATCAAGATAAGCTAAGATGTGAATCAATAGTTGAGATTTAATCATCTGAGGTAATTAATGATAATTGTAGTGTTAATCGTTAAGTTAAATATGTACCCAAGAAGCGATTAGCATTTTGATTAGTTGAGATAAGCTAATTATCATGCTTTCTTGCCTTGAGGTTGTAGAGAGTCTCGTGCTTGAAAAGTTGTAAAAGAAATCATTTCAATCAGACCCCCGAGGCCATAGTTATGACATTTTTAAATTTCTTGGACCAATAATGTAAATTACCCCTTTAGTGGGTCGGCTACCTTTTTCCTTTATCTTCTTCTTCCCAATAGAACAGAGCCGCAAAAGTGGTGCCCCATACCCAGAGTTCGATCGAGCAGCAGAGGGAGAAATAGGTGCGATTGAGGGCGATTCTCGAGCTCTTCACCTCCGACCAGTTAGGGCGCCATCCTCCTCTCTTCTCCTTCCTCCTCTACCTCGCCCTAGTGGCGCCCCTACCTGCTTGAGCAAGCAGCGACTGACCTACAGCATGTGTTACACTGGCCAACAGTACGGCACCGACCAGATACCCTTTTGGGCGCAGCCAACACTCCAAAACGCTGCCCTTGAGTCCGTCCTTGAGGTCCGTGCACAAATCCAAAGTCCTAGCCATGATTTAGCTCCTAGTTGAGCTTGTTTTCAATCTGTACATGAGTGTGTTGCTGCTTGATTGCAGCAGGTCCGAAGCAGGAGCCTTGGGCACGAAGAACAACATGAAATCCACGCCAATAAGCTCGGTCATGGGTCCAGATCACGAATTCGTAGTCAATTAGCTACGATTGAGCACCTATCCAAGTTCCCCTTTCAACCTGGCATGAGAAAGCAACAACACCTTTGTTCCACAATAGATCCAATGTAGAAGAAGACCCAATAATCGTCCGGAAACTTGTCTCTGGACGCAATTCTAGACAAATCTGGACATCCCAAACCACTGTGTGAGTAGGTTTCACTCACCTATCATTATTAAACTCTGGTGTTTTGAAATTTTTGGTTAATTGCGCATTTTTCACTGATAACATCAGTTATCAGGTGTTAGGCAATATTGGGCATTGCCCGAATTTTTATTTCATAAATTGCTACTTTACACTTTCATATGATTTAGTTTAGCATCTGATCAGTGTGGATTGGACCAGTAAATTTACATGGTTCATCAGAACCTAAATTGCTCAGTGTGAACGTTGAATTTAGAAATACACGACTGATAATGGTACGTTTTTGGTATAAACCCAGGCAATACAGATTTTGTAAATCATCAGATGCATGATTTCAAAGAAAGTACGATAACATAAAAATATGCAATAAAATCCTAGTTGCATGCGTCCTGTTATGTTAATGTGTGTGAATTAATATTTACATGAATTGGCACATTTCTCTGAGATATTACTAGAATCTCTCAAGTATTGTTAATAATTCATGTCATGATACGTAAGTAACTCTTAATTGAGTTATGTGATGCACAAACTAGGATTTGGGTTAATGTGCACGCTCTTCGAGAAATTTTAGAAAATTAATAAATACTACGGATGATTTCTTATATGTGAAGTAAATTACTCTTAGTAGTGCACTAAGATGTTCAATTTCATGAATTCAGTATGTATGTGCCAAATTGACATGAGTTTGGGTTATTTATGAATTTTAAATCTGCCTGCATGCATGATATAAGGATTACTCAGTATTTACTATGATTTTGAGTATATTGCTCTGTCAGTTCTAGAATTATATCGTATTGTGATTTGAACTGCAATCAAATAGATGAGGTAACTGAAACCCTAAGGATAGGGTGTTGCCATGTGATAAGTGAATGAGGTAACTGAAACCCTAAGGATAGGGTGTTCAATGAATCAAGTATTTTGATATCAAAATTCTCAGTATGAGATGTGGTGATGCTTAACAGTTCAATTGCATGATTTTAGTGTATAAAGTGCCAAATTGACATGCATTCTGTTTATTTAAGAATTGATTTCTCAGTATACTATAGTGTTTTGAATATACTACTCTGCCAAATTTAGAATGATATTCATGTCGTGTTATAAAGTTCAAGTAAATAGACTTGGTACCATAGAGATACCAAAGTCCAGGACAAGTAAGAGAGAGATGCAATGTAGTAAGAGCTTTTCTAGAATAATAAAATATTAGAATAAGGGCCCTGACACCGTAGAACCCCTTTGAGAGGTCTGTACCTTAGGGGTGAAATGACCTAAACCTGGCGGTGTATCCAGTAAGGTCGGAGACTCGTGTCCAACACTAACTGGACGTCTCGGTGGCACGAGAGTATAGTTTGCAGTGTCCAACACTAACCAGACGTCACGGTGGCACTGGAGTATAGAAAAGTGTGTCCAACACTAACCAGACGTCCTGGTGGCATGGCTTGACTCTCCGCCTGTGTACTCAGCTAGAGGAGGAGTCCAGTTTATGGCACCATAGGATGTCGAGGCCAGAGAGCCAAAGTTCCTGTAGCAGACCAGGACAGCAGTCAGACTTAGCTATCCCGGGGTGTCGGCTAAGTCTTGTACGGTGGGATCGTAGTTCACTATGAGTCTTCATATGTAGAGTACATTGCATATGATCAGGTCATAAGATAAAATATGTTCATATAGGTTCACAGAGTTTTTATAAGTTAAAGAGTTAAGAAAAATATGAGTTAGCTTCACAGAAGTTGTTGTTTAAGTGGAATTTTAGTATTTTCTGTTAATTAATTGTATTTACAGCTTTGCATCAATTATTATCATAATGAAATGTTGACATCTTCTGTTGTTTAAATTAAATTGCTTAGAACTGCTCAGTGTAGTATTTCTTGCATATTATTCTAAATAATAAACATAAATGAGTTTTTTTGTGATGGTTGGGTGAAATTCTATTCACTAAGCCAGTAGTTCACCAACCTACTAAAACATTTTTCAGGTCAGTGTCAGTACAAGAAAGTTGAAGGATCGTATCACCCAGATGTTTAGAAGGTAGTGTTTAGTTAGGTTTAGAGGTCTCTTGATCCTTTCCGCTCGGTCCTTGGGACATGTGTGAGGTGGGTTAGAGAGAGAATGTGGTGAAATATGTAGTTAGTTTTCAATTATCTGTTGTGTTTTACAGCCTGCATAAGAAATGTAATATGTCATATGAACTTGTTTTTCTTCTTAGTAACGCTAATGGAAAGTCGCTTCCGCAGTTTTATTATAATTCGATGCTATTCAAGTTTTATGGTTTTCATTTAAGTTAATCTAAGTGATCAAGACAAGAAAAAGTTAAGAGTGGTTTACCGAGAGTGGCTCCCCGGTCTTCGGGGTCATTAGAGATGGCACGGAGGTCGGGGCATCACAAAAACTTTGGTATCAGAGCATAGGTTGAGTACATGGTTACTCTAAGTCAAGGTCAGGGGACGACAAGAGACCAATAGGATTAGGACTTAGGTGTCTTCTAACTGCAATTTTCTAACAGGAAGTGTTTAGTTATACTATTGCAGATGGAAGAAAGATGACGTGGTCACGAGAACCAAGTAGAGAGCTTGGGCTGAGTCGTCAAGGATCATTAGGATCAAAAGATAGAGTTATAATTAAGATAGATAAGAAGTTTTGTGTCTTTAGCTCTGGGAAGTCTGAGTATTTAGGTACCCTGGCCAGGTATCTGAGTACTTAGATTGACCAATATCAAGCTACTATGTCTATTCTTCTCTGGATGCCCTAGCCAGGTATGCAGAGGAAGGATAGGCTAGAGAGAAACCCTAGAAATCTTAGGGTTAAGAAACCAAAAATTTATGTAGGAGTAAGAGATTAAATACAGGATGTGATACAACTCTTGCTTTACATTGCTTATTTGATTAGAGATCACTAGAAATGCTTTTATATGTATGAATTTAGATTTTCAATTTGTAGAATAAATATGATTCTTTTATAATATTGTGTGTCATGAAGCGATTCATTTATTGTTTATATTATTTGTATTAAGTAGACCAGAAGTTATGTTTAAATAAGTTTGCCCTAAGTGGATATTCTTTCCACATGTTTGAGATCAATAGGAGTTGGTTAATCATGAGTAGCTCTTGGCTTCAGGACTATAGGTTCGTCCTGGTCCGGCTGGCAGGATACGTTACTGGGATCTAATGACTCCTATTAACAGTATAATAAGAGTAGACTCTGGATAAATTAGACCCACATCATAGTGAGAATGTACATACGCTAAGATGTTGAGATATAAGGGAAAGATTAGAACCACTAAGAATTAGTTGGAATTGATATCGGAGGCCCAACGTTGAAGCCTCATATAAGCAATCCTTAATTGGAAATAAGGGAACATGACGTAAGGTTGAGATTAAGTTTAATGATTAGTATTTAATGATTTCTAAATATGAGAATATGGAAAAGATATGAGAATAGTATGTAAGGGCTAACATAGTAAGAATCAACTTTGGAATGGATCATGTAATAGAGTAAATATACTTTTATGTACCTCAAAGCAAAGGGAAAATAGAAGAAAAGAGTTAAGTATACAATAAGTACATAGAAATAAAGAGCCTTATGTAAATCATAAGACCAGGATAAGAAATTTAGTTGAATCAAGAGAAATGTTAGAAATGATGATCTTGATTAAGGAATGAGGATTACATGACATAATTGAGAGTATGGAATGTATATCTTTATTATAAAGTTTAATACATTTATACATACTACCTTTTGATTCTAAGTCTCTATAGACTAACAAACTAGTTCCTAAAATAAAGAATAAATGTGTAATTTAGAAAATGAATGAATCATATATGATGCATAACTACCATGGTAGAGATGTCTAAGTGAATGAAATAATGATATACAATATGATGATGAAACCCTAGCAAGGTAAATTGAGAATGTAATTTATCTGAATGTCCAAGTAAGAGAAAGGAAATTCCAGTGATAAGATAAGGAAGACTTTAGTAAAACTTATGAGATCCAAAGTTTGATTTTCAAACTAAGGGAGCAAAGTCACATCACAATAATGCTATGTTACTGATAAGAACCAAACCCTAAAATGTTTAGAGTTGAAGAGTTCAAGGGATGTCGCTAGTGATTTGACCTTGAATACTAGCATCTCTATAAAACAAAATCATGAGATTTGCACTATGAAAAGTAAACTAGTATTGATAGTAATCCAGGGTTTAAAGGTAGCTAATCTGAAAGGTAGATAAACAATATGGAAATGATTCAGAGCAAGGGATAAGAAATAAATTTGAAATGTAACAAGTGTGTTTTGAACAAAAGGAGAAATATAATATAAAGTGAAGTGTGTTATGAAATAAATTCTTATAGCAATAATATGAAGTAGCATAGAGTGAGGAGTATTACCTGACACATGATTTGGAGTTAGCTATTGTAGTTCATGCTCTTAAGACATGGCGTCACTATCTTTATGATGTGACGATAGATTGCCACCCTGGAAAGGCGAATGTAGTAGCTGATGCCCTCAGCAGGAAGTTAAGTTCAACAGCGGATGTATTCTCTATGGCATGTTTCAAGAGAGACATGCTAGTAGAGATGTGGGAGTTGAACTTAGACTTAGGGGTGACAGAGCAGAGTGGTATGATTGCATAGATGCAAGTCAAGCCTACTTTTTATTATTAGATCAAGGAACTTTAGCAGAGTGACAATGAGTTACATCAGATCATGCATGACATGACAGTGGGGAAAAGACCAGAGTTTAGGTTTTTAGATGATGGTGTGTTGTATCAGCATGACAGGTTGCGTGTACCTTAAGACAGTGATTTGAAATAATAGATTCTTGAAGAAGCACATGCATCCATGTATGATATGTATCTAGGCAACACTAAGATGTATAGGAATCTCAAGGAGTTGTACTGGTGGTCAGGCATGAAAAAGGATGTAGCTGAGTACGTGGCTAGATGTAGTGTGTGCCAGCAGGTTAAGGCTGAGCATCAGAAACCTGTAGGTACTTTGCAATCTATTTATATACCAGAGTGGAAGTGGGAACATATCACAATGGATTTTGTGGTAGGGTTGCTCATGACACCTAGAGGTTGTGACTCGATATGGGTGATTGTGGATAGACTAACTAAGTCTGCTCACTTTCTTCCTGTTAAGTCAACCTTTGATGTCCTAAAGTTGGCTAAGATATATGTGGATGAAATAGTCAGGTTGCATGGTATTCCAATTTCAATTATATCTGATAGAGATCCTAAATTCACATCCAGATTATGGAATCAGTTGCATCATGATTTAGGCACAAAGTTGAGATTCCGTACAACTTTTCACCCACAGACGGATGGTCAGTCAGAGAGGACTATTCAGACTTTCGAGGACATGCTGAGAGCATGTGTCTTGCATTTCTGTGGAAGTTGGGAAGAACACTTGAGCCTTATAGAGTTTGCATACAACAATAGTCACCATTCCAGTCTTGGTATGGCCCTATAAGAAGCTATGTATGGTAGGAAGTGTAGATCACCCGTATGTTGGTACGAGGTGGGTGAAAAGCAGATTCTTGGACTAGAGATAGTGGATTTGACCACTGAAAAGATTGTAGTAATCAGAGAATAGTTGAAAGCTGCATAGGATAGGTAGAAGAGTTACACTGAGATGAGGTGTTGACCTCTTGAGTTTGAGGTTGGTGATGACGTGTATCTAAAAGTTTCACCATGGAAAGGAGTGTTAAGGTTTGGCAAGAGAAGCACACTGACTCCTAGGTTTATGGGCCTGTATCCTATCATTGAGAGGATTGGACCTGTAGCCTATAGGTTGGAATTGCCATATGAATTGACTAATTTGCATGATGTGTTTCATGTATCGATGTTGAAGAAATGTTATCCCGGTACAGAGAAGATAATGGACCCAAAATCTGTACAGCTCAGATCAGATGTGTCCTATGTTGAGGGACCAATATAGATAGTTGATTGGAGGATCAAGAAGCTCAAGAATCGCGAGATACCATTAGTGAAAGTTCTGTGAGGAATCATAACCTAGAGGAAGCCTCTTGGGAGCTTGAATCTGAGATGCGTAACAAATTTCCTTTTCTCTTTTAGGAATTTCAGGACAAAATTCTTATAAGGGAGGGAGATTGTTGCAACCCACATTGAGGTTAGTCAATAAATACCTCAATTAGTGTGAAGTACCTTGATTAGTGCTAAGTATTTTGTTAAACATCATGGATAATCAAGATAAGCTAAGATGTGAATCAATATTTGAGATTTAATCATCTGAGGTAATTAATGATAATTGTAGTGTTAATCGTTAAGTTAAATATGTAACCAAGAAGCAATTAGTATTTTGATTAGTTGATACAAGCTAATTAGCATGATTTCTTGCCTTGAGGTTGTAGAGAATCTCATGCTTGAAAAGTTGTAAAAGAAATCATTTCAATCAGACCCCCGAGGCCATAGTTATGACATTTTTAAATTTCTTGGACCAATAATGTAAATTACCCCTTTAGTGGGTCGGCTACCTTTTTCCTTTATCTTCTTCTTCCCGATAGAACAGAACCGCAAAAGCAGCGCCCCAAACCCAGTGTTCGACCGAGCAGTAGAGGGAGAAATAGGCGTGATTGAGGGCGATTCTCGAGCTCTTCACCTCTGACCAGTTAGGGCGTCGTCCTCCTCTCTTCTCCTTCCTCCTCTACCTCGCCCTAGTGGCGCCCCTACCTGCTTGAGCAAGCAGCGATTGACCTACAGTAGGTGTTGCGCCAGCTAGCATTAGGGCGCCGACCAGAGACCCTTTTGGGTGCAGCCAACACTCTGAAATGTTGCCCTTGAGTCCGTCCTTGAGGTCCGTGCACAAATCCGAAGTCCTAGCCATGATTTAGCTCCTAGTTGAGCTTGATTTCAATCTGTACATGAGTGTGTTGCTGCTTGATTGCAGCAGGTCTAAAGCAGGAGCCTTGTGCGTGAAGAACAACATGAAATCCACGCCAATAAGCTCGGCCATGGGTCCATATCACAAATCCGTAGTCAATTAGCCACAATTGAGCACCTAGCCAAGTTCCCCTTTCAACATGTGCATGATAAAGCAACAACATGTTTGTTCCAGAATAGTTCCAAGGTAGAAGACCCAACAATTGCCCGGAAACTGGTCTCTGGATGCAATTCCAGATAAATCCGGACATCCCAAACCATTGTGAGTAGGGTTTCACTCACCTATCATTATTAAAATCTGGTGTTTGGAATTTTTTGGTTAATTGCGTGTTTTTCGCTGATAACAGCAGTTATCAGGCGTTAGGCAGTATTTGGCGTTGCCCGACTTTTTATTTCATAAATTGCTACTTTACACTTTCATATGATTTAGTTTAGCATCTGATCAGTGTGGATTGGACCAGTAAATTTACATGGTTCATCAGAACCTAAATTGCTCAGTGTGAACGTTGAATTTAGAAATGCACGACTGATAATGGTACGTTTTGGGTATAAATCCAGGCAATACAGATTTTGTAAATCATCAAATGCATGATTTCAAAGAAAGTACGATAACATAAAAATATGCAATAAAACCCTAGTGGCATGCTTCTTGTTATGTTAATGTGTGTGAATTAACATTTACATGAATTGGCACATTTCTCTAAGATATTACTAGAAACTCTCAACTATTGTTATAATTCATGTTATGATACGTAAGTAACTCTTAATTGAGTTATGTGATGCACAAACTAGGATTTGGGTTAATGTGCACGTTCTTCGAGGAATTTCAGAAAATTGATAAATACTATGGATGATTTCTTATATGTGAAGTAAATTACTCTTAGTAGTGCACTAAGATGTTCGATTGCATGAATTCAGTATGTATGTGCCAAATTGACATGATTTTGGGTTATTTATGAATTTTAAATCTGCCTGCATGCATGATATAAGGATTACTCAGTATTTACTATGATTTTTAGTATATTGCTCTATCAGTTCTAGAATGATATTGTATTGTGATATGAACTGCAATCAAATAGATGAGGTAACTGAAACCCTAAGGATAGGGTGTTTCCAGGTGATAAGTGAATGAGGTAAATGAAACCCTAAGGATAGGGTGTTCAATGAATCAAGTATTTTGATATCAAAATTCTCAGTATGAGATGTGGTGATGCTTAACAGTTCAATTGCATGATTTTAGTGTATAAAGTGCCAAATTGACATGCATTCTGTTTATTTAAGAATTTTAGTTTGTCTGCATGTATAGTATGATGATTTCTCAGTATACTATAGTGTTTTGAATATACTACTATGTCAAATTTAGAATGATATTCATGTCGTGTTGTAAAGTTCAAGTAAATAGACTTGGTACCATAGAGATACCAAAGTTCAGGACAAGTAAGAGAGAGATGCAATGTAGTAAGAGATTTTCTAGAATAATAAAATATTAGAATAAGGGCCCTGACACCGTAGAACCCCTTTGAGAGGTATGTACCTTAGGGGTGAAATGACCTAAACCTGGAGGTGCGTCCAGTAAGGTCAGAGACTCGTGTCCAACACTAATTGGACATCTCAGTGGCACGAGAGTACAGTTTGCAGTGTCCAATACTAACCAGACGTCCCGATGGCACTGGAGTATAGAAAAGCGTGTCCAACACTAACTAGATGTCCTGGTGGCATGGCTTGACTCTTTGCATGTGTACTCGGCTAGAGGAGGAGTCCAGTTTACGGCACCATAGGATGCTGAGGCCAGAGAGCCAGAGTTCTTGTAGCAGACCAGGACAGTGGTCAGACTTAGCTATCCCGGGGTGTCGGCTAAGTCTTGTACGGTGGGATCGTAGTTCGCTACAAGTCTTCATATGTAGAGTACACTGCATATGATCAGGGCATAAGATAAAATATGTTCATATAGGTTCACAGAGTTTTTATAAGTTAAAGAGTTAAGAAAAATATGAGTTAGCTTCACAGTAGTTGTTCTTTAAGTGGAATTTTAGTATTTTCTGTTAATTAATTGTATTTACAGCTTTGCATCAATTATTATCATAAAGAAATGTTGACATCTTCTGTTGTTTAAATTAAATTACTTAGACCTTCTCAGTGTAGTATTTCTTGCATATTATTCTAAATAATAAACATAAATGAGTTTTTTTGTGATGGTTGGGTGAAATTCTATTCACTAAGCCAGTAGCTCACCAACCTACTGAAACATTTTTCAGGTCAGCGTCAGCACAAGAAAGTTGAAGGATCGTATCACCCATATGTTTAGAAGGTAGTTTTTAGTTAGGTTTAGAGGTCTCTTAATCCTTTCCCCTCGGTCCTTGGGACATGTGTGAGGTGGGTTAGAGAGAGAATGTGGTGAAATATGTAGTTAGTTTTCAATTATCTGTTGTGTTTTATAGTCTGCATAAGAAATGTAATATGTCATATGAACTTGTTTTTCTTCTAAGGCTAATGGAAAGTCGCTTCCGTAGTTTTATTATAATTCGATGCTATTCAAGTTTTATGGTTTTCATTTAAGTTAATCTAAGTGATCAAGACAAGAAAAAGTTAAGAGTGGTTTACCGAGAGTGGCTCCCCGGTCTTCGGGGTCATTAGAGATGGCACGGAGGTCGGGGCGTCAAAGTGTGTTTCTATCAGGTAACAAACTTATGTTTCAAATTTGGTCCTATTTGAATAATCTTTTAGCAATGTTCTCATGTTTTGGACCAAAATGCAATTTACCCAATATGAGAGGTTATATTGCAATTTGTCATATGTAGAATGTTCCATAAGTGTTTTATCATCATTATAGAAAGAATGATGCAAGGTGGTGGCTTGTGGAAATCCTAAATTCCAAGTTTGAACTTGTTTGAATAATGCTGGTGACTTGTGTACCAATTTTGGTGCAAGTTGTAATTTACCCAAAATATAGGGTTGATATGAAAATTACCACCTCTAGAGTGTCCCTACTCTCTCATAGTATCATTTATAGGAAATAGAAATAATGAGGCACCATGTTTGAATCAATTATGAGTGATGGTACTATTAGTGATGAAATGACCAAGAAAGGGGTTGAATATGAAACCCTAACTTGAGTTGTATCAAGTTGAAAAGCTTATATATCAGTGCCTATCGGCCAAGGAGCCATAGGAGGAGTACCATATAGTTTTGTGGACTCTTGGAAAATCCCATGACGTGCAAATCACCTCAAGGAGGTGAAGTGTATCGGTTTACAACTTCCTTAGAAAATTTGTATCGGGTTGTGAATAAAGTGGTGATTTTGTTGATATATTTTATTCAAAGGGATAAGTAATGGACGAAAATTCATCCCTAGATTATCCTCAAGAATTTTTTATGTCAAGATAAATGTTAGTGCATGCATGTACACATGTCAACCATGCATGGACACGTCGCACCTAGTAGCTCAAATTGATGACACCTCATTTTCACACCTCTTCATGAACAACAAGTATATATACCCCTTCTTTCACCCCTTTAGTGAACTTTTACGAATCTTACCACCCTCTTTCCTTAAGGTATCGTGCATAGGGTCCTTGTATTGTGCACGAGTGAAGTGGTATTGTGCATAGGGCCTTGGGTATCGTCCATAGCAAGATCATATCGGTCAAGTAGGGTGATATCGGCCATAGTGAAGTGTTTTGATCACAAGTGAGGGGGATATAGGCCAAGGGTGGTGACATATCGTGCATGAATACTGGAATATCGTGCAAGAGTAGTAGGGTATCATGCAAAGGTGCTAAGTAGAAATAAGTAGCTCAAATATTAACCCTAAGGTAAGGCCATGATCACCTTCAACCTTGGATTGAAGCATGGATATAGGTTTATGATCTTTCTTTCTTTCTTTCTTCACTAAGTGCTTAACTATGGTTATTTCTTGTCTATGGAGGAGTTGTGAACGAGCCCTGGACCTTGGAGAAGTTCTTATTCAACCTTAGGACGTGAAGCTTTGGATCTTGGAGCTTTGAAGCTGTTCACAAGGCGGGTTATATAACTTGAACTCAACCATGTTATTATTCATCACCTAAATTGCTATGCTTAAATGAACTACTTTAAATTCTGAAATATTCTGAAATGGTTGATGAAGTTATGAGTTATAGTAGTTTCTTAGACCTGTTATCCTTGTACTAGAACAAGTAAAATGAAGGTCTAGATCTTGATGATGATGGTATCACCTTATAAAGTGATATCGGGTTCAAGCACACAAGCAAGCACCTCTAACCCGATATGGTGATGCACCTACTCCACTAAAATGATATGGATATGAGTTTATATTTTCTTGAACGATATGTTAAGGTAGTATACACCTCTTGGATGATATGAGATCAAGCATACACCTCAAAAATGATATTGGGTTAAACACACACCTCTTTTCCCAATATGGTGTGAAGCGCGCACACACCTCTTTGCTTGATATGGTGTGAAGCACACACACACCTCTTTGCCCGATATGATGTGAAGCACACACACAACTCTTTGCCCGATATGGTGTGAAGCACACACACACCTCTTTGCCCGATATGGTGTGAAGCACACACACACCTCTAAAGTGATATGGAAGCAAGCATACACCTCAAACCCGAGATGGTAAGCACACATACACCTCAAGGGTGATATGGTAAGCACACATACACCTCAAGGGTGATATGGTAAGCACACATACACCTCATACATGGCATGGTGGAAGCACCTCAAAACCTATATGAAGGAAAGCACCTTAGATGCAATGTACTTTATGGAGAAACATATGAAGTGTCTTATATCAAGTCATACATTAAGAGGTATGGATTTTAATTAATATTGATTAAGTAGGTTAATGAACCTTGAAGGAAAGGTTGAGCCAACTTAATAAAGTATGAAGTAATCAAAATCCTAGTAAGGGTGAGAGAGAAACTCATACTTCTGTGATAATCATGAAATGGGTATACATTGATACTCCTAATATGTGTGGAGACTGAATTAGGGTTTGATTCTTGATAAATGTACTTGAAAACCCTAGATGGTTTTATAAGAGAAATCTTAACCCTAATGAGGGGTAATGATAAGATTTGAAATTATAATTGGTTAATAAAGGAGAAACCTTAACCATATTGAAACCATGCTGGTAGCATGAGATTTTGTGCATATCTAAGTATGAGCTATGATGTTACATATGTTGGCTAAATGGACATCTGTAAATCCTTTTGTTTTGATAATGACAAACATTTCATTTTTGTTAATCTAACGTGCTACTTGAGTGTTGCAGGAATAAGGTGGATTACAAAGCAATTAGGGAAATCCATATGTTTACATATTTATATTTTCATGAAATGTAATCGCTTTGTAAAAACTTGTACAAATATATAATGTACAAGTACTTAGATTTCATGTAAATCAAGCGTTAGATTCTCCCTAGCTAAACATCACATTTAGAAAGGTCATCCCCTTCAAATAAGTGTCACATATGCACACTCATACACACACTTAGTGCTTTAATTGAAAAATTGAAACAGGGTCAATCTCGGTCGACTAACTCCTCGACCGAGACACTCTCGGTCGACAATCTTCTCGACCGAGAAAGACCCAAGTAGTCGTTAGACGCATCTGACAAGGTGGTTGGCAGTTGGAGATAAACGTTGCAAAACACTTAATTCAGAGAGCCTGTCGGTCGACAAAAGTTCGACCGAGTAGGTGTCTCGGTCGACCATTTCTCGACCGAGATGGACTCTGACAGCAACTGCAGAATTAATTAATTAGCCGTTACTAAAGCAACAAACTTGTACCTAACGGCTAGTTAAGCACTTAGAAACCCCTAGAAGGTGTCTAGAACGTCCTTAAGCACTTGTAGGACATTCCTATAAATAGGACATGCCTTAGGACACCTAAACACACTTGTTACACTTGAGAAATCTTTGAGCATACTTTGAGCAACCTGTTTGTGAGCAATTTGAGCATAGTGACAATTGGCTACTTCTTCTCTTAGCTCAAAATTCGTGTCCTATAGGCTAGCATCTCCTATCCACTGCAATTACATTTCCATACACTTTGGTTAGGAGATCTACACGCTTGATCTAGGCAAATCAAGCCTTGTGCTACAAAAGGATAAGTTGTAATTTCTATTTTCTTTCTTATTCTCCATTGTTGTTTGTACTCTCCTTGCTACTCCTAGGTTGGAGGCTGCGGATTGGAGAGGTTGAAGATCTTCTTGGTGAAGAAGGGGACCTTGAGCTACTTCAAGAAGGCTGGTGCAACGGGAGGTTACTTCTAGAGAGGAAGGCTACTTCAAGGGGGAGCTTGGAGTTACTTCAAGAAGGCTACCTCAAGTTGGTGCATCTACTTCAAGTGAAGGTTGTTCAAGGGGTGTAATGAAAGTATTGTATTTTGTGTGAATCCTTTTGAAGGTAATAAAATTAATACTTTCAAAATCCCGGTTGGGTAAGCAACCGGGTAGTGGACTGACAACTTTAGTATTTGCTAAAGTTGGAACCACTCTAAACACCTGTCTCCTTCTTCCATTTTCAATTGTGGTTGTTTTGAGTTAAATAATTGTTAAAATATTTAACAACTCTATTCACCCCCCCCCTCTAGTGTTTTTCAACATATAATACTATTTAATGGGTCTTGTGAGCTATGTGATTAGTTGTTGCCTGGTGAGAGGTGACAAGATATTTAATGGGCCTTGTGATCCATGTTATTAGTTTTTGCCTTGTGAGAGGTGACAAGATGTTTAATGGGCCTTGTGAGCCATGTGATTAGTTGTTGCCTTATGAGAGGTGACAAGATGTTTAATGGGCCTTGTGAGCCATGTGATTAGTTATTGCCTTGTGAGAGGTAACAAGATGTTTAATGGGCCTTGTGATCTATGAGAATAGTTGTTGCCTAGTGAGAGGTAACAACATGTTAATCACAGGATTGGTCATAACCCAATACCTGGAATAATGTCACAGGATTGGTCATAACCCAATACCTGGAATAATTACACAGGATTGGTAATAACCCAATGCTTGGAATAATGTCACGGGATTGGTAATAACCCAATACCTGGAATAATTGCATAGGATTGGTAATAACCCAATGCCTGGAATAACCTCATAGGATTGGCAAAGTCAATACTTGGACAGATGATGATGGTGTATACTCACATGATTGGTACAATTCAATATCTTATTAGCATATTGGCTAAGGCCAACAGATAGAAATGAGAATGATTCAAGGATGTCATACCATGATAATGAGTATCACAGGATAAGCTTGAGATGTTGATATAGTATGATGGGTAAATGATATGCATGTTCTCCTATTCCTTATAAAGAGAATAGATGATTTACTTCTCTATCATAGATAGTTGCAATGCTTTAAAATATGAGAATGTTCTAAACTACTTACCCTCTATTGAGTTTAATACTATTTAACTGTGATACTAACATTGTTGGCAGAGAGTTATATCTCTCACTGGGACAATTGTCTCACCCCATGGGATCTACATTTTTTAGGTGGACGTGCACGAGGGGGATTGAGACTGTACTGCAGAGAAAGAACAACAGCAGTAGGGACAGCAGTGACAACTCAGGTTGAGTGTACTGTCTGTCATGTCTTGTAGATAGAAGTCATATGTGTCATCTCTGTACTATCAGGTCCTTGGAGTTGGATCGTACTGGTTTCATGAATGATATGTGATTTTGGCTTGAATGCCTTGAGGTTTTATGTTGCTCTATTATGTGTTTTTATAGAGAAACTATTATATGTTGTCCTTGAGATGAGATGAAGCAATGTTGTACAATGTGAATCATGATATGTATGAGTTTTGGATCTTTCAGTAAAAGTTTTTTGGACAAGGATCTCCTTGCAAAATGGTTTCAAATTTTAGTGATTTTGTTAATCCGTTGTTTATGTTTATTTCGCTTAATTAGTAACAATTTATTTTTTGGTTTGATGACAGACGTTACAAATAGAATTTTAATCCTCCCACTACCTCTAGTGAATGGTGTTGTGTCATATTGCTCATATTTAAGATGTGCATGTCTCTTATTGGTTCAATAACCAAAAGAGTCTAGATAACTATCAATATGAATTCTAGTAATGCACTCCTTACATATGTGCATTAGATGACTATGCTAAAGATTATTTGAGTTATCAATTATATTTCTTTGGTATTAGTGTTATAAACATTCATCTTAAGATTCTTTCATATAAAGATCATTATATGGTTG
Organism: Alisma plantago-aquatica; assembly: GCA_963693085.1. Taxonomy (NCBI): domain Eukaryota; kingdom Viridiplantae; phylum Streptophyta; class Magnoliopsida; order Alismatales; family Alismataceae; genus Alisma; species Alisma plantago-aquatica. The sequence goes on along the minus strand of OY856412.1, from coordinate 869,030,643 downwards.
GGCATTGCCATATAAGATCACATCTTTGAAATAGAAACACTAACAACTCACTTTATTGATTTACCATCTTTGTCATATGAGATGCGTAAAGTAAATGTTTCTATTTTTTGCCATAACAAAATATAGTTCAACTCACTCTATTACATACCCATTTGGATAAGATAAATTTAGATTTAGACTAAATCTTCGACAACCCTTGTTCCAACTTGTCCATCTTTGTCCTTTTATAAAGGCCTTAACTTCTTGTCAGGTCTTTCACATCGATATGTCAGATCTATATCTAGTATCATATACCAAGATGAAGAAGTAATCAAATTTATCTCATAACATTTATACATGAAGTGGAGGCTTCAACACCTTCCTTCTTCTTCTTTAATCCCTCTAACCATAGTGGGCAATTTCTTTTCCAATGTCCAGACTGGTGATAATGGTGACAATCGCCTCTTTTCTTTACTTCTCCCTTTGCCTTGAGATTTGAAGACTTGGGCTTCTGGCCAACTTTAGAACTCTTCTTAGATTTGCCTTTGCCTTTAGACTTCCCCTTTGTCTTGGTGATCATCATCACAAACTTGGGGTTGTCTTTATTCATTTGTGCCTTTGTTGTTCTCAACATGCCCAATAACTCTGCCAATGGTTTGTCAAAGTCATTCATATTGTAGTTCATGACAAACTGATTGTATGACTCGGGTAGGGACTACAGAATCACGTTAGTGGCCAACTCTTAACCCAATGGGAATCCTAGTCCAGCCAAGTTCTCTACATATCCAATGAGCTTGAGTACATGAGGACCTACTAGATCTCCTTCTGTCATGTTGCACTTCAAAATCACCTTTGAGAGATTGTATCTCTCTTGTCTTGCTTGATCTTAGAATATGTTCTTGAGATATGTGACCATCTCAATTACGTCCATGTTCTCATGGTGCCTCATCAACTCAGTTCATGGAGCATAACATTAGACATTTGACATCCACAACATCTTCAATATGCTTCTTGTAAGCATCCCCATCTGCCCTTGGTGCATTGGGAAGGGGTTCATCTGGCTCTGGCATCTCCATAACATAGAACTTGCACTCCTGTGTGAGAACCATTCTCAATGTTCTAAACCAATCATGGAAGTTGTTCCCATTTATATTGTCCATCTCAAGGACCGATCTCAAACAAAAGTGGTTGTTTTTTTTTGTCATTTGATTCTACAAAATAATTAGCAATTTTATCAAAAATCTGTTTGATTTGATTTGATTAAAATTTGATGATGTTAATTAGGTCTTTAATTATCCATCGCTCTCATTATTTTGATAAAATTGACAACCCTCAATTAATAATTTGGAAAATTGTAGCAAACAATTTTCTAATGATCCAAGATCTAAAATAAATTAATTATCACCTGACCAACGTCATCGTCCATAATCAATCATTAAGGTAGGCAACATTTACCAATTGATTATCTATATGCTTCTAATGCAATTCTTGGATTGATAATACGTGCAACTCTTTGCCATGATTATTTGTATGCTTCTAGTGCTTAATCTCATTAAGACCACACAGTTAGGCTGGATCCAAAAGCTGACACGATAATAATGCACCTTGCTTGGTGGGCCCACACTATTACCATCACACTTCCACAAGATAGACGACGAACCACCCTTGGGATGCCCACACTTGGTCGATCAAGCTTTTCATGTGTGCCCTAATGGAAATCATATAAGACTTAATATGTTTGATTGAGGGATTATATATATATATATATATATATATATATATATATATATATATATATATATATATATATATATATATATATATATATATATATATATATAGTGTGTGTGTGTGTGTAAGGATTCTGACCTGGGTTATGAGGTAACCCTGTTTGTTTTGGCTAAGTAAGTTGCTTAGAAATTTAATATAATCCTCTAAGGAGTTTTTTATCATGTGACACACTTATGTATCAAGTTTGGTCCTAATTGAATGTTATTTGAGCAGTGTTCCTTTGTTTTGGACCAAAGTGCAATTTACCCAAGATGAGGGGCTATATTGCAAAATTTCACATGTTGAACATGCATTAAGTGTTTTAGCATCATAATAGAGAGAATGATGCTAAGTGGTGGCTTGTGGAAATCCTAAATTTCAAGTTTTAACATGTTTAAATAATGTTAGTACCTTGTGCACCAATTTTAGTACAAATTGTAATTTACCCAAAATGTGGGGTTGATATGCAAATTACCACCTCTAGAATGTTCCTACTTACTCTATGTATAATTTATAGGAGAGATAAAGAAGACACCATGTTTGAATCAATTATGAGTGATGGTAATCTTGGTGATGAAATGACCAAGAAAAGGGGTTGAATATGAAACCTTAACTTGAGTTGTATCAAGTTGAAAAACTTATATATGAGTGCCTATCTGCCAAGGATCCATAGGAAGAGTCCCATATCATTTTGTGGACTCTTGGAAAAGTCCATGACATGCAAATCACCTCAAGGAGGTGAGGTGTATCGGGTTACAACTTCCTTAGAAAAGTTGTATCAGGTTGTGGATAAAGTGATGATTTAATTGATATATCTTATTCAAAGGGATATGTAATGGACGAATTTTCATCCCTATATTATCCTCAAATGTTTTGCATGTTAATATAAATGTTAATGCATGCATGTGCACGTGTCAAACATGCATGGACACGTGGCACCTAGTAGCTCAAATTGATGACACCTCATTTTCACACTTCTTCATGAACAACAAGTATATATACCCCTTCTTTCACCCCATAGTGGAATTTTTCGAATCTTACCACCCTCCTTCCCTAAGGTATCATGCATAGGGTCCTTTTATCATTCATTATTGAAGTGGTATCATGAATACGGCCTTGGGTATCATCCATAACAAGTTCATATCGACCAAGTAAGGTGGTATCGGCCAAGTAGGGTGATATCGCCCATAGTGAAGTGTTTTGATCACAAGTGAGGGGGATATCAGACAAGGGTGGTGGCATATCATGCATGGGTGGAGGAATATCGTGCAATATTAGTAGGGTATCATGAAAAGGTGCTAAGGATCAGGAAGGATCTCATATTTAACCCTAAGGTAAGGTAATGATCATCTTCAACCTCGGATTGAAGCATGATTTTAGGGTTATGATCTTCCTTTCTTTTCTTATTCACCAATTGCTTATCCATGGTGATTATTTGCATATAGAGGAGTTGTGAAGTTCATCTTCAACCTTGGGAACGTGAAGCTTTGGATCTTGGAGCTTTGAAGTTGTTCTTGAGGTGGGTTATATAACTTGAACCCAATTATATTATTATGCACCTTCAATTTTGTCATACTTGTTGATCTACTTGCAATTTCGATTTCTCTTGAATAATTGATAATCCTTTGAGTTCTAAAAGCTTCATGGGACTATTTTCCATGACTTATAACAGTAAGAACAAAGGTATATAGGTTGATGGTGATGACATCATCAAAGGTAAAGTGATATCGGGTTCAAGCACACAAGCAAGCACCTCTAACCCGATATGGTGATGCACCTACTCCCTAAAATGATATGGATATGATTTTTTTACCTTCTTGCATGATATGGTGGTGTAGTATACACCTCTTTCACGATAGTAGGTCAAGCATACACCTCAAAAACGATATTGGGTTAAGCACACACCTCAAACCCGATATGGTGATGTAACCCTATATGATAGGAAAATCGATATACCTTGTAACCCCACACCCTTATGGATTTGTATAATGGGTTGACAAATGTTCAACCAGTTTTCTATCCTATCACTTAACCCATGGTGAAGGGTAGGTCCAAGCCATGAAGGGTTGAAGAGGCATGAGCATAAGGGTCTGTCTGATATGGTGTGGTAAGCACACATACACCTTAAAACTGATATGGTGTGGTAAGCACACATACACCTTATAACCGATAAGGTGTGGTAAGCACACATACACCTTAAAACCTATATGATGTGGTAAGCACACATACACCTTAAAACCGATATGGTGCTTCAAGCACACATACACCTTAAAACCGATATGGTGTGGCAAGCACACATACACCTTAAAACCGATATGGTGTGGCAAGCACACATACACCTTAAATCTGATATGGTGTGGCAAGCACACATACACCTTAAAACCAATATGGTGTGGCAAGCACACATACACCTTAAAATCGATATGGTGTGGCAAGCGCACACACACCTCATACCTGATATGGTGTTGAGCACCTATCTCTAAAATGAGATGGAGGGTAACCCAATACACTAGATGACAAGAGTGGCAAGGTGGTTAGTACCCTAGTACATGTGATGGCCAATACACTAAAGTAGGGTGTGGCCAATATCTTCAAGTGAGGTGAGGATGTTACACCCATGAAGGGTGAAGTTGATACACCATATGAATGGTAAGGTTGATGCCTTAATGGGTAAGGGTATGAGGGATATGATGATGCCTAGATCTATATACACCTAATCCAATACATGTGTTCAACTTGACATACATGATTCAAACGTATACACCTTGTAAGTTAGGGAAAGACACTCTTAGGAGTGATGAGTGTAACACCAAGTAATGGTGTAGCTAATACCTTGATAGGTGAAACACCTAAAGTGGTTGATAATGGTCAACTCTATATCAACAATGCCTTAACCCGAGATGAGTCCATATCACTTGATGATAGTTGGGTAATTCAAGTGTGTGACTTATGGCCAATACATTACAAGATAAATGTGATGGGCTAGTACATAAAGTATTAGGATGGGAAATACCCTAATACATGATAAATTGATGAACTTAAGTAAGTTAAAAGTGATGAGGGGAGTGATACATCAAGACATGATAAATATCACATCCAGCACCTCAAGGTTGATATGCCTTGATGCACCTTAAGTCCAATTTACTTGGATGAGTAACACATGAAGTGTCATATCAATTGTTACATTAAGATGTAATGAGTTTAATGCACTTTGATAAGTGTAGGATAACATGCCTTAAGAAAGGGTTATGCCAAGTTAATAAAGTGTGATGTAATCAATATCCTAGTGAGGATGAGAGAGAAACTCATACTTTGTGTTCATAATCATTTAATGATAAATGGTGAGAATAAATAAGTATGGTTGAATACTTATGATATCAATGCATGCTCCTAGATGTGTGGAGCAATGAATTAGGATTTGATCATTGATAATATGATCATTGAAAACCCAAATGGTTAATAATGGAAAACCCTAACCCTAATGAAGGGTGATGATATGTATGAGAAATACTAATCGATAAGAAAGGGAAATCCTAACCCTAATATTGGGATAATGGTATCACCCTTTTTTTTGCATGATGTTGATATGTATTTGATATGACTGTTGTCATGAAATACTAACCATGCTGGTATCATGAGATAATGAGTATAGTCATGTATGACCTATGATGTTTTATATGATAAAAATTAATGGGTCTTGTGAGCCATGTGATAATTTATTGCCTAGTGAGAGGTGACAAGATGTTTAATGGGCCTTGTGAGCCATGTGATAATTTGTTGCCTAGTGAGAGGTGACAAGATGTTTAATGGGCCTTGTGAGCCATGTGAGATGCTTGTGCAACAAGTATCATGTATACCTTGGTCTGAGGACCTAGAGGTAATAGTTACATGATAAGTGGTAACAGTGTTCAGTGATGAACTAAGGGTCTGAATACCTAGATCTAGTAATCATGATCATGATAATATTAAGGGATAAGAATTCCCAGTAATGAGATAAGGGATTGAGATCCTAAATGTTATATGTGTTCTAAAGAATTGAAAAGTATTTGATAGATGTATTACACCTTTCTTTGTAGCATTTGTCATAATAATTTATGTTTGAGAACTTGATTGATGCTAAAAGAATACGGTAATATACTTAATAATCAAGTGGAATCTTATCATGTAGTTCCCTGACCATAGATCCATCATCGTCAGCAGCTGGTGATGGTGAAACATGTTTTCCCACGGGATCTCCTGGAGAGCACATATTTTTGAATATGTGGGGGTGATGGGTGAAAATATCCTTACGCCCTAATGTGGGATTGATGTGAGATAAACACGAGATCTCTCAATCCTTCATTATATGTGTCAGGATGGATGTATCATGAATCTCCCGATGATGATGAATGTTGGGATCATGTGGAGATAAACATGAAATCTCTTGATTCCGAAGAGAGTGCAGCTACCGTTGTAGCTCTATAATGAAGTTACCAGTATACCTTGGAAAGCTATTTAAGCAGTTGACGTAGTCCTACTTGTGGTCTCGCACTGACCGAGATGGTAGAGGTCATGGCATCCGTCTCTCCCATTGACCTTGTATGGTACCGATTTTGACTTCGCAATGGTCGGTTGGAGTATGAGCGGTATACCTCATCTCCTCAGGGAATAAGTGTGATTGTAAAATATAATCAGTCGTGTAGCATATTTGCTTAAGGATTGAATACGGAAATCATTGGCTGATGTTACATTTCTTTTATACATCTTAATCGGATAGATGTTATACATGTTCTTCATATTCCTTATAAAATGAATAGATGAATTACTACTTTATCATATATATCTGCAATGTTCCAGAAGATGATATTGCTCTATTATGCTTAAACAGTGATTAAATCCTATCTTTTAATATAAAAAGAACCTCTGCTCAGTTTATAAATGCTTAATCTATGATAATAATATGGTCGGCGGAGAGTTATATCTCTCGCTGGGACAATTGTCTCACCCCGTGGGATCCACATTTTTTTAGGTGGACATGCACGAGGTGATGAAGATCTCTCTCTATAGAGGAGGAACAATAGTTGAGGTAGCAGTGACAGCTCAATTTGAGTGTACTGTTTGTCGTGTCTTGTATATAGAAGTCATATGTGTCGTCTCTGTACTCTCAGGTCCTTAGAGTTGGTCTGTATTGGTTTCATGAATGATCTGAGATTTTGGCTTGAATGCCTCGAGGTTTTATGTTGCTCCAGTATGTGTTTTGATAGAACAACTATTATATGACATCCTTGAGATGAGATGAAGTAATGTTGTATAATGTAAATCATGATATATATGAGTTTTGGATCTTTCAGTAAAAGTTTTCTGGACAAGGATCTCCTTGAAAAATGGTTTTAATTTTTAGTGATTTTTGTTAATCTGCTTATTGTGTTTATTCCGCTTAATTAGTAATGATTTGTTTTTCGGTTTGATGACTATCGTTTCAGGTTTTGGTATCAGAGCTTAAGGTTTGCTGAGTCTACAGAGACATAGGACTAAGGTGTTGTGTTCCAGTGTCCTCCAGTATACTCTATAGTGACTTCTTCTTATGCAAAAGAAAGGGTGAAGTTTAAAAATGACTGGAGAACACGAGGAACACGTTGCTAAGAGCAATGGTGTTGCACCAAGAGAGGGTGCAAGGGATTAGGTAAGAGAAGAACAAGTGCCTGAGAATTCCCATTATGATCCGATCAGGATAGAAAATCCTATGATTATGCTCTTGTTGGGCAAGTTAGGACAACAGTGATACATATAGTAGACTGGATACTTGTAACGCATGGGCCCACTGCCCTAAGCTCTAGTAGAGTTTCAGGAATGATGACTGGCCCCACAAACCACCACTAGCCTTAACTGCGCGCTTTTTGTCCACTCACGCGCAAGCCAGGATCAACTTCTCGACTGGTCACCCATCCTAGTACTACTCCAAGCTGAGCACGCTTAACTATAGAGTTCTTTAGAGATGGGCTCCCGGAAAAGGAGGTGCACCTTGGTGATATGGGTAGTCTCATCATTCCTTTTAAGATTATGTTATATGAGGCCTTAAATCATGGGATGTTACAATCTCCCCCACTTAGGCTCTTGACGTCCTCGTCAAGGCTCAACTATAAGGCCTCATAATCTCTTCCCCATTTCAGTGCAGACCCACAATGGCCCATGGACACCCAGCTCCCGGTCACAGAATATCAGTGCAAGGATGGCTACGTCAACCATGGACAGCCCTTTCCTACATGCCTGGACCGCACGGCTCAAGACTGGCATGCCATGTCCATGTGGGCCCCACCTACTAGAGGGGTTATGGCTCTTATACCATTTGTAACGCCTGGGCCCACTTCCCTAAGCTCTATTAGAGTTTCAGGAATGACGACTGGCCCCACAAACCACCACTAGCCTTAACTGCGTGCTTTTTATCCACTCACGCGCAAGCCAGGATCAACTTCCCGACTGGTCACCCATCCTAGTACTACTCCAAGCTGAGCACACTTAACTATGGAGTTCTTTAGAGATGAGCTCCTAGAAAAGGAGGTGCACCTTGGTGATATGGGTAGTCTCATCATTCCTTTTAAGATCATGTTATCTGAGGCCTCAAATCCTGAGATGTTACAATACTAGCATTACAACCTAGGTTACCAGTCCTTAATGCAGAAACTTTAGGTTCTGAAAGGATTCCTGAATGACATAGTCATATTGGAACAGTGGAAATGTGGGAATGATTAACATATGGCAAGAAAATAGACTCTTCCATAAGTATAGATAGATAGTACATTTGTGATGGTAATGCCCAAGAAGGGGCAATAAGCTGAGAATTAAGGTAAGGTATCTATAATTTTAGATATGTTTGCCTAGTTGTTCTAAAAAGCCAAGTTTTAGGTGCCACCAGTGCAATAAATGCCTAGTGTACCAGGGCAGTAGTCACTAAGTAAAGGCAAAGGTCCTAACTTTCCACCTGTAAGAACCCATGGCTTAGTTTCTACATCAGTAATAAGACCAATAAGACCATGGTATGAGGACAAGACATGTTATAGATATGGACATGTTGAGCATACTAAACTCTTTTCTTTGAAAAGAAGGGAGGAAATGACTCAACAACTGAGGTAGAATCGGTAGGGCTTACGAAAGTTACAACCCAATAGTGTAAAAAGGCAAGAGCAACAACATGAAATAACTAGACTGTATGTGTTGAGTCAACCTAAAGCGGTAGATGACCGCAAGGGGTAACAGTCAGATAGAGCTTTTTCATTTTGATATGCCTTATCTTGATGTTATCTGATAATCATAAGAAGGATTGTTGTTATGGATTTCCCTATTGATTGTCCTATGGGGACATAGGGAAGAAATGTTGAGAACTAGAATTTATATTATGTTCAGTATTCTTTTAAATGCTTTATAATTGCTCTTATTTGTGTGAAAGAGGATGAGGTGTAGAGGTGATGCCTAGAGAAAATCTAGGGATGTTAAATCCTATGTTTGTGATAATACGAAAAGTAAGGAATATGATAGTAAACAAAGTGCATACTACCTAATCTTAGTACTTGTATACCCTGGTCAGGTATTCAACTATTGAAGATAAGGTGAGTATGGAACTCTTAGATTGTTATCTTTTTTATTACCCTGATCAAGTAATCATTTTGAGACAATCTAGTCAGCATAATGAAACTAGAAATATGGCATGGATATTTTTATCACATCCTAAGTGCAATAAAATGGAATCTGAGATGATCTCAGATCAATCCATGTGTATGAGGAATTAAAAAGTATAATCCTCATGATAAAAGAATGAGAACAAGGGAGATGATCCCTATCTGATAAAGCCTGTGTGAATAGTAAAGATCTTTTCCCATGATGTGGAAATGGGAAATGTAATAAAATCACAAAATGATCATGAACATTATAGACAATAAAAAAGAAAGGAATGATGATATGTAATCATCCTTATAATTCCTATGCTGATGGTAAGGGACCTAGGATGAAACAAGAGTAAGTGACTCATGAACAGTTGAAAGTTCATGCAATAATTAGAGGAGATGATAATCTCTTCTCTTTGATACACAACCATGGGTGATGATGGGGTGATAAGAAGAATATGTTTCTTTGTGTTCTCTTCTTTTAGGGACATGGCAATCAAGTGAGTACTATGACACTTGATGTGCATGGATTATAAATAATCCATTGATGGATACTTAGAAAAGTATCAGTTCATCTTGGACTTTGGTTCCAAGATAAAGTTATGTGTAACAAGTAATGTTCCAAGATGAAAGAAAGATCATTTTATATGTGTGGCTTTGGTAATGACAACAGAGAGATGGAAATGATGAGGATGTGATGTGATTTTGACACATGTGATAGATACCAAAGTAAGGAATTCTGGTATCTAAGAAATATCAGGTGGTATGGGAAAGTAAAAACATAACTCCTAATCAGATGATTTATGTTGGTTAACTGGTATGGCCAACTGTGAAATCAGTCTAGTTACATAAAATAGTATGGACATCATATGTTAGGGGTTTATGCTCTGCATAAACATAACATCGATAAGAATGTATTAATTGAAGGAACAATTGTAAAATCATTGTGGGAAAAGCTTATCAAGCTAAAAATAATTCCTTAGAATACCCCTATCTAGATCTGTTAAGGTAACTTATACATAACATCTAGAGATACCTCTAAGATAAGTTCTTAATTGATAAGTAACCTCCCATTATGACAAGAGAATGTACAACTAATGAGATAGTTGGTACAAGTTGTAAGAAAGTTTAGTGTTGTGTCAGCAGATTAGATGGCACAGCTGATGTATGATAAGACTTGTAGTCCCAAGTGGGTGACAAAATGTAACTCTGGTCTTTCTTTGGAAGTGAAATGCTAAACTGAATGAGGAGTATGGAGGACTCCCCAGAATCAAGAATCTTATCACATAAATTCATAAGTTGAGAAAGGTGACAAATCAGTGAGGTTTGACACCTGAGTTAAATAAGGTATGTATAATGTTTCTCTGACTAAGAAAAGTGTTACCTGACACAAAGTTGACTCTACAGTAAATAATGAAAAAGATAGTGGAGTATGTGTCATGTATGACAGTTTCTATGATAATCATGAGTGGAAGACATTTGTGTTGATCAAATTTCTATGGCATCTCCATGACATTAAGATGTTATGCGGAGACTTGATGATATGATGAATGAATAATATTTGTCTCCCTTTAACTGGGATTTCAGGGACAACATTCTTGTTAGGGGTTTATAACTTGTAAGGACCCTGACCTAGGTTATGAGGTAACCCTATTTTTTTTGGCTAAGTAAGTTGCTTAGAAATTTAATATAATCCTCTAAGGAGTTTTGTTATCATGTGACACACTTATGTTTCAAGTTTGGTCTTGATTGAATGTTGTTTGAGCAATGTTCCTTTATTTTGGACCAAAGTGCAATTTACCCAAGATGAGGGGCTATATTGCAAAATTTCACATGTTGAACATACATTAAATGTTTTAGCATCATAATATAGAGAATGATGCTACGTGGTGGCTTGTGGAAAGCCTAAATTCCAAGTTTTAACATGTTTAAATAATGTTAGTACCTTGTGCACCAATTTTGGTAGAAATTGTAATTTACCCAAAATGTGGGGTTGATTTGCAAATTACCACCTCTAGAATGTTCCTACTTCCTCTATGTATCATTTATAGGAGATATAAATAAGGAGACACCATGTTTGAATCAATTACAAGTGATGGTAATCTTGGTGATGAAATGACCAAGAAAAGGGGTTGAATATGAAACCCTAACTTGAGTTGTATCAAGCTGAAAAACTTATATATGAGTGCCTATCGGCCAAGGAGCCATAGGAGGAGTCCCTTATCGTTTTTTGTACTCTTGGAAAATCTCATGACGTGCAAAGAACCTCAAGGAGGTGATGTGTATCGGGTTACAACTTCCTTAGAAAAGTTGTATCGGGTTGTGGATAAAGTGATGATTTAATTGATATATCTTATTCAAAGGGATATGTAATGGACGAATTTTCATCCCAAGATTATCCTCAACTATTTTGCATGTTAATATAAATGTTAATGCATGCATGTACACGTGTCAATCATGCATGGACACGTGGCACCTAGTAGCTCAAATTGATGACACCTCATTTTCACACTTCTTCATGAACAACAAGTATATATACCCCTTCTTTCACCCCTTAGTAGAATTTTTCGAATCTTACCACCCTCCTTCCCTAAGGTATCGTGCATAGGGTCCTTTTATCGTGTAGGAGTGAAGTGGTATAGTGCATAGGGCCTTTGGTATCATCCATAGCAAGTTCATATCGACCAAGTAAGGTGGTATCGGCTAAGTAGGGTGATATCGCCCATAGTGAAGTGTTTTGATCACAAGTGAGGGGGATATCGGACAAGGGTGGTGGCATATCGTGCATGGTTGTAGGCATATAGTGAAATAGTAGTAGGGTATCGTGCAAAGGTGCTATGGATAAGGTAGGAGATCATATTTAACCCTAAGGTAAGGCAATGATCATCTTCAACCTCGTATTGAAGCATGATTTTAGGGTTATGATCTTCCTTTCTTTTCTTATAAACCAATTGCTAATCCATGGTGATTATTTGCATATAGAGGAGTTTTAAAGTTCATCTTCAACCTTGGGAACATGAATCTTTAGAGCTTGGATCTTTGAAGTTGTTCTTAAGGTGGGTTATATAACTTGAACCCAATTATATTATTATGCACCTTCAATTTTGTCATACTTGTTGATCTACTTGCAATTTCGATTTCTCTTGAATAATTGATGATCCTTTGAGTTCTAAAAGCTTCATGGGACTGTTGTCCATGACTTATAACATTAAGAACAAAGGTCTAGAGGTTGATGGTGATGACATCATCAAAGGTAAAGTGATATCGGGTTCAAGCACACAAGCAAGCACCTTTAACCCGATATGGTGATGCACCTACTCCCTAAAATGATATGGATATGATTTTTTTACCTTCTTGCACGATATGGTAGTGTATTATACACCTCTTGCACGATAGGAGGTCAAGCATACACCCCAAAAATGATATTGGGTTAAGCACACACCTCAAACCCGATATGGTGATGTAACCCTATATGATAGGAAAACTGATATACCTTGTAACCCCCCACCCTTATTGATTTGTATAATGGGTTGACAAAGGTTCAACCAGTTGTCTATATTGACACTTAACCCATGGCGAAGGGTAGGTGAAAGCCATGAAGGGTTGAAGAGGCATGAGCATAAGGGTCTGCCCAATATGGTGTGGTAAGCACACATACACCTTAAAACCGATATGGTGTGGTAAGCACACATACACATTAAAACCGATATGGTGTGGTAAGCACACATACATCTTAAAACTGATATGGTGTGGTAAGCACACATACACCTTAAAACTGATATCGTGTGGCAAGCACATATACACCTTAAAACCGATATGGTGTGGAAAGCACACATACACTTTAAAACCGATATGGTGTGGAAAGCACACATACACCTTAAAACCGATATGGTGTGGCAAGCACACATACATCTTAAAACTAATATGGTGTGGCAAGCACACACACACCTCATAGCGGATATGGTGTTGAGCACCTATCTCTAAAATGAGATGGAGGGTAACCCAATATACTAGATGACAAGAGTGGCAAGGTGGTTAGTACCCTAGTACATGTGATGGCCAATACACTAAAGTAGGGTGTGGCCAATATCTTCAAGTGAGGTGAGGATGTAACACCCATGAAGGGTGAAGTTGATACACCGTATGAATGGTAAGTTTGATACCTTAATGGGTAAGGGTATGAGGGATACGATGATGCCTAGATCGATATACACCTAATCCAATACATGTGTTCAACTTGACATACATGATTCAACCCTATACACCTTGTAAAGGTCAGGGAAAGACACTCTTAGGAGTGACGAGTGTAACACCAAGTAATGGTGTGGATAATACCTTGATAGGTGAAACATCTAAAGTGGTTGATAATGGTCAACTCTATATCAACAATGTCTTAACCCGAGATGAGTCCATATCACTTGATGATAGTTGGGTAATTCAAGTGTGTGACTTATGGCCAACACATTACAGGATAAATGTGATGGGCTAGTGCATAAAGTATTAGGATGGGAAATACCCTAATACAAGATAAATTGATGAACTTAAGTAAGTTAAAAGTGATGAGGGAAGTGATACATCAAGACATGATAAATATCACATCCAGCACCTCAAGGTTGATATGCCTTGATGCACCTTAAGTCCAATATACTTGGATGAGTAACACATGAAGTGTGTCATATCAATTGTTACATTAAGATGTAATGAGTTTAATGCACTTTGATAAGTGTAGGCTAACATGCCTTGAGAAAGGGTTATGCCAAGTTAATAAAGTATGATGTAATCAATATCCTAGTGAGGATGAGAGAGAAACTCATACTTTGTGTTCATAATCATTTAATGATAAATGGTGAGAATAAATAAGTATGATTGAATACTTATGATATCAATGCATGCTCTAGATGTGTGGAGCAATGAATTAGGATTTGATCATTGATAATATGATCATTGAAAACCCAAATGGTTAATAATGGAAAACCCTAACCCTAACATAGGGTGATGATATGTATGAGAAATCCTAATTGATAAGAAAGGGAAATCCTAACCCTAATATTGGGATAATGGTATTACCCTTATTTTGCATGATGTTGATATGTATTTGATATGACTGTTGTCATGAAATACTAACCATGTTGGTACCATGAGATAATGAGTATAGTCATGTATGAGTTATGATGTTTTATATGATAAAACTTAATGGGCCTTGTGAGCCATGTGATAATTTGTTGCCTAGTGAGAGGTGACAATATGTTTAATGGGCCTTGTGAGCCATGTGATAATTTTTTGCCTAGTGAGAGGTGACAAGATGTTTAATGGGCCTTGTGAGCCATGTGAGATGCTTGTGCAACAAGTATCATGTATACCTTGGTCTGAGGACCTAGAGGTAATAGTTACCTGATAAGTGGTAACAGTGTTCAGTGATGAACTAAAGGTTCAAATACCCAGATCTAGTAATTATGATGATGATAATATTAAGGGATGAGAATTCCCAGTAATGAGATAAGGGATTGAGATGCTAAATGTTATATGTGTTCTAAAGAATTGAAAAGTACTTGATAGATGTATTACACCTTTCTTTGTAGCATTTGTCATAATAATTTATGTTTGAGAACTTGACTGATGCTAAAAGAATACGGTAATGTACTTAAATAATCATGTGGAATCTTATCATGTAGTGCCCTGACCATAGATCGATCCATCATCGTCAGCAGTTGGTGACGGTGAAACAGGTTTTCCCATGGGATCTCCTCGAGAGCGCATATTTTTTAATATGCGGGGGTGATGGGCGCAAATATCCTTATGCCCTAATGTGCGATTGACGTGAGATAAAGATGAGATCTCTCAATCCTTCATTATATGTGTTGGGATGGATGTGTCACGAATCTCCCGATGATGATGAATGTCGGGATCGTGTGGAGATAAACATGAAATCTCTTGATTCCGAAGAGAGTGCAGTTGCTCTATAGCGAAGTTTCCAGTATACCCTGGAAAGCTATTTAAGAAGTTGACGTAGTCCTGCTTGTGGTCTTGCACTGACCGAGACAATAGAGGTCATGGCAGCCGGCTCTCCCATTGACCTTGTATGGTACCGATTTTGACTTCGCAGTGGTCAGTTGGAGTATGAGCAGTATACCTCATCTCCTCAGGGCATAATTATGATTGTAAAATGTAATCAACCGTGTAGCATATTCGCTTAAGGATTGAATACGGTAATCATTGGCTGATGTTACATTTCTTTTATACATCTTAATCATATAGATGTTATACATGTTCTTCATATTCCTTATAAAATGAATAGATGAATTACTTATTTATCATATATATCTGCAATGTTCCAGAAGATGATATTGCTCTATTCTTCTTAAACAGTGATTAAATCTTGTCTATTAATATAAAAAGAACCTCTGATCAGTTTATAAATGCCTAATCTATGATAATAATATGGTCGGCAGAGAGTTATATCTCTCGCTGGGACAATTGTCTCACCCCGTGGGATCTACATTTTTTTAGGTGGACATGCACGAGGTGGCAAAGATCTCTCTCTATAGAGGAGGAACAACAGCTGAGGTAGAAGTGACAACTCAGGTTGAGTGTATTGTCTGTCGTGTCTTGTAGATAGAAGTCCTATGTGTCCTCTCTTTACTCTCAGGTCCTTGAAGTTGGTTTGTATTGGTTTCATGAATGATCTGAGATTTTGGATTGAATGCCTCGAGGTTTTATGTTGCTCCAGTATGTGTTTTGATAGAACAACTGTTATATGACATCCTCGAGATGAGATGAAGTAATGTTGTACAATGTAAATCATGATATATATGAGTTTTGGATCTTTCAGTAAAAGTTTTTTGGACAAGGATCTCCTTGCAAAATGGTCTTAATTTTTAGTGATTTTTGTTAATCCGCTTAATTAGTAATGATTTGTTTGTCGGTTTGATGACGGTCGTTTCATCCAATCACCACATATAGTATGTATCATACACATGCTATATCCTACAATGTAAACATACAATATAAAACAAAAGGCGATGGTTATGGCCATATCTAATATAATTCCTTAGAGCCATAAGGAATTACTACTGCCTAGTTCAATCATCACATCAAATGCATGATTTTGTTGTTGGTATAGATCTGTGTTTGCCAATATGGATTGATCGGTTTGACCCTTAAACTGGTCGTCTCACCTCTTGGTCGGTCGGTTGGTCATCTGAAATGATCAGTTGGCCTCCTGTCCAAACAATGTTTGGATACATCCTGATGCTTGGTTGGGTCCACCTGTCGGTCCGTCTGCTTCTCCTTAGTCCGCCAGCCGGTCAACTCATTATGTGAAACAGTCGACTCACATGATTTTGATCGTCATCTTCGTCGATGTAAGAAGGAAAACTATCCTATTGCTATTAATCTTATTACACGATAGAGAGAAACCTCAAGTTACATTCGAGGGGATCAAAGTAGGAAATAATTAACTTTACATTAGAAAGAAGGAGGTAGAGGCTCGATATGCAAGCCGAGATATAACATGAATAAAACCAACCCTTCCAACCACACACAAATATTGGGTTATTGACCATAATCACGCTACACATCCACCATCAAAACAACTTTTAGGACGATGCATATAAATTGCATATATATATATATATATATATAGAGAGAGAGAGAGAGAGAGAGAGAAAGAAAGAGAGAGAGTCGTGCTAATATACACTCAAGTGTACCGGAGACACTGTACACCTCAGTCATTTTTAAAGATGAAGTAACTTTTTGAAAAATCTAAACCGTTGATCTTCTTAAATATCTTAAGAACATACTATATAATAAGTTTCAGCTCATTTAGACACATGTAGGTTGTGCACTTGAAGGAGGCAAAAATCATACATTTAAAATTATTTTTGTGCGTTGATTTTGTTGTCCTTGGATGTGTGACTTACACCCATCCAAATGAGCTCAAATTTTATATGTGGCTTATTATTATTGTAACCATGAAGATCAATGGATTAGATTTTGGAAAAACATGGTCTATATCAGCAAACACCATTGGGGTGTACAACATGATATGTACACTCGAGTGTATTCTAGCCTAACTCTCTCTCTCTCTCTCTCTCTATATATATATATATATATATATATAATATAAGTTTGTGTTTATGTGGTGTTTGATCGGATACACATATGAAACTATTTAAGTATTCACATTGTATGCAATAAAGAAACAATGAAAATAAAAAATCTGATCATATCGATTATCCCAAAACATAGTAAATTTACATGGATCTAATAACACTATTGGGAAATATGGACACAGAGTAGACGGTGGAATAAAAATTATCTATTCATATTCCCCAGAACAGAAAGATCGAGTCAATAACTGTGAAATAGGAAAGATAGTTTAACGAGTTTATACCTGGTTCTGGAGCAAGTCCAACGACTACAACTCGTTGCAGTGCAACTATCTTCTAGTTGCTCTTGGATGGTGTTTGTATAGATCCTGGTCTTCACCACGGATAATAGACTTGAAAAACGTCTGTAGTGGTTCCTGTTGTCTCGCCACAGACTACAAACTGACATTGTCCTCCTAGAAACAGACAAATGCCTCCTCACCTCTAGAGAACTCCACACGAACCAACTAGAACTCTTGTCATTCTAATAGAACATACATGAAGGAGTTGTCTCTCCATGTTGGTGTACTAGTCACCAACTTACTCTCCCACAATTGTTTCTCCCTTGCTTTCCCTCCCTTTAGGGGGTAAGGCTTGCTCGGGCTCTCTATTGGTTACCACAACCAGAGAGGACAACAATTGTCATAGGAAATTGAGTTTCATTATGGGAAGCTCCTAGTACCTCTCGATTTATAGGAGGGGTTAGGATCTGGGTTCCCGATCTATGTGGGAGTGGAAGGGATCGAAAGTTCATGAATGTTTGCCACCTACAAATTCAAAACCGGTCAGTTAGCAACCAAACTGGTTGGTTCACTTACAATCTGATCGGTTCACACCCCAAACTGGTCATCTCGCCATGTTTCCCAATCACATATGAATTGGCAATTCATTTCCAATTAATGCTAAATAAGAATTCCTTGTACCAATCAAATTGAACAAATGAAATAATCAATTTTTCTCACAAATTTGGGAAAGTCACCAGAAAGACGATCGGTTCACTAGGTGAACCTATCGTTTACCCAATCTGAGTCAATCAGTTCACTTAGTGAGCCGATTGGTTGGTGTCTCGATTCATGCATAACTTATCCAATCCAATTGTAATCAACCTAATACTTCAAACGACTGTCTCAACACTTGATCCGATCGACTGGCAGTCCAGTCAGCTAATTTGTTGCTTGAATTGAGTACCTAAACACTTTAGTAATCAATACAGTCATGATTAAACTCCTCTTCTACATGAGTTCCTATATATGTGACCCTATAGGCCCCATATCACGTTGGCGGTGAATGTCCATAACTATCTTATGACTTCACAAGCAAAGAGTGGTGCCTAGTCACACATCAGTGCTACCCAAGTGAAAGGAAAGTTGGAGAATAACTTCAACCTACAATCTTTGATATCCAGAATGAACTCGAGGCATGGAAGTGTTATCCTCTCAATGTTCAATCCATGATCCTTGAACCAAGAGCAGACTATCTGAGATATATGTGACATCAATATCATATATTGACTCACATGTGTATGCATATGCGGTTCTCAGTCTCACTTATCAAGTGGCCATGATATCAAACTCTAATAGGAGGGACAAATCTCATCTACATCACTCGTAGTTAGTTCCCATGTGTTACAACTACCCAATCATCACCTTTATGGAAATCCTTTTTTGGGGTTACGCTTGATGATGTCAAAGTATACTGAATGACATGTGATGAGTGTAGCGACTTAAGGTCTAAGAATCATAATCACCACCTTCACTATGAGAGATGACTATGAATACCTATGCATTGTTTCCATGTGTCACTCTCGAGGTGGATCTGTCTAATACACTATTCCATAATAAGTATCTAGGTGCTTAGTTTGATACCATATCATGACTAATGAGATTCTATCATCAATAATCCACACTCTGGTCTTTAAGTGTTACTGGTGTCTATCTACCTTCCACAGTAACAACCGACTAGGGACATAACAAGAATGCACATACTCTTAGCATCCATATGATCTCATTATTCAAGTCACGTACTTGAATACATACATCATTGAATATTGTCATTCTCTAGACATTCACAATGTTTCCTCATTATCTCATAACTGAGTGAAATAGAATGAATTAGAATCTTTCCTTTATTCTTATCAATCAAATCCTTTACATTATATGTCATGTCAATCATCATATGATTGGCTCTATGGGCATACCTTACCAACAACAACAAGGTTTGACCAACTTTTACAGTTGA
Organism: Alisma plantago-aquatica; assembly: GCA_963693085.1. Classification (NCBI taxonomy): domain Eukaryota; kingdom Viridiplantae; phylum Streptophyta; class Magnoliopsida; order Alismatales; family Alismataceae; genus Alisma; species Alisma plantago-aquatica. Next base: position 869,010,872 of record OY856412.1, on the reverse strand, counting down.
TATCACTGACTTCAAAAATTGTTGGTCACTCTCATTGAGGTGGTCCAATGTTGTCTTATCTATTCTGTAGGGTTGTACATTTATCAAGAAATTGGAGAACTCAACTTTTGATAGGTCAACCGCTGAAGGAGACTTAGGGCTTGATGACAGCCTACATTCTGTTAAACAAGACAAAAATGTAATCTTAGTTCAGGGTTTGTTAGACAATATTGACAACAATTTAACATTTGTTATAAGTCAATACCTTCTTTTTCATTTAAAAATTGTTCTTATATGGAGATCTTGGGGAAAACTTTTCACTTCTAAAATTATGTTTTTGTTGCTTTTGCAGAGAGTCTTCTTCCCAAGCGTAGAATCTGTGTTTATTTTCCTACTCATGATTTGCCTAGTGCTCTATGTTAGGTTGGGTTTAATCATCAATCTCAGAGAGTATTTGCTTCATTTCCTTGTTAGACTCGTCACAATAGTCATGAAGTCTGTCTAAGTCTTTTTACATCCTCATGAATAATTTCTTCTTTAGCTTTTCCTTCTCCTTTGCAATTATCTCCTTCACTGCCATCTCAGTCTTCATTGCTTCATTATCGGCAATTAGAGTTTCTATCTTGCCTTTTTGCATTTTAGGTGATGCATGTTGTTTGCTTGCATATTGTGTAGGTTCACTTCTAGATAGAACTTGTTGGCCCATGGGATCCTTAAAAATTATCGAAGGCAAGGAAACTAATTTCATATTTCTTTGTCAGAGTATGGATGACAACCTTGTCGCGTAAGACCAACTATTTATGATTTGTTGCTCATTGGGGTGCTCCACTCGTAGGAAGTTGCACATTTCCAATAACCAAGGTTGTGGTAGTTCATGAAATGAGGTATTAATATACATTACAACCAAACGTTGGTGTATTGTTATGCTAAGTGGGCGTAATGCTTATTTATCAAGAAAATAAATAAGATAAGAATGGAATACCATTAGCAGCAGGGTGCATCCTTTCATGTATCCTTTGCCTTCCTTCTCGTTGTAAAGAGTAGGAAAACCAACCCTCTACTAAATATGGCAAACAAGGACCAATGAATAGCAGCGGAATTTAAAACTTTGACTATATTCAATTGTATAAAGAGTACATTATAAATTTCCCAATAAGGGTGTATAATCTTTATACATACAAAGGATCTAGGTAGAGGAGGACTAAAACTACATCAACATGTATCCAACAAAACCAACATAGTATATAGTTAAGTCCATGCTAGAAGGTTGAACTCCTTTCTCTTAGCCTTAGGTTGGTTCACCATGCTTGTGATGCGTGCTCTGATCCTATATTTGGGTGGTTGGGATCATCCAGCAAGAGGAGAGAAAAGTACGTGTCAAGCAAAAGAAATAAGGACAATTATACACTACAACATTGCATAATAAAGATTCACTATACCATGAGGGTCAAAAGTATGAGGCAAGTAACACAATAAAGAATTTTTGTCAAGTTAAATAGCAATAAGTTGCATGCATGATTAAATGTGACCACATTAAACTAATATAGGGCTGAAGCACCTACCTAACCTCAACCTCTAGGTGAGGGAGAATTTAAACATTCCCAAGCACCCAAAAATATTTATAAAGTGGGGAGAATTGCCACATTCCCCTGGGGAGAATTATCATGTTCCCCTAGGGTGAAATTACACATGCCCTCTATGGGTGGTTGTACAGATGTATGCTATATTAGTTAATTAGTCATTTTCATCATCATGCTAAATAATTCATTTGGCAGAGTGAAAATATAAACAATATAGCATCATAGCATTGGGGTTTCAAAACCCAAGAAGTAATTCAATCACATGAGTCAAAGAAAGGCAATATAAATATTCCAAGGCTAAGAACATGCCTTATTAGGAATTTAGGAGGGGAAAATTACCCAACTGAAGGATAGGTGTAATTGCACATATACACACATACATAAGTTTTCACATACATTCATGGGGTTCACATACATAAATAGGGTCCATATACCTTAGTGTAGATTCATAGCCATCACTTCATCAATTAGATTGTATCCAAATCCACTTTATCCTAGTTACAATTATTTCACATGTATTAGGATTTGTAAAGCATAAAGTATGATGAACCCGAATTTTTAACCTTATTGCAAACCTTCAATTTAGGGCTCAAAACATTTACCAATCAATTACTTGAGTTCCACTAATTAGGAAAACATATTTAATTTCTCATTTGGAGTTAAAATGAATTAGTTACATGTTTTAGAACATTTTATATAATCAAAATTGGTATTCAAGATAAACTTCAAAAAAGGAATGGGAATTAGGACTCAAAAACCACAAATTTAGATTCTACATGAAAAATACTTGCCAATGACTATTTATTCACATTTTTCTAATAAGGCACCGATTTAATATGAATTAAATCGTATTGGCCAATCATAAATTAAGAAAAAGCCACATAGGAAAAAAAAATTGCGAGAGCGTGGGCCACAGAGGCCGGGCCCGCGCTGACTTGGGCCAATCACATTTGGCCCAGTCATCCGGTCCGCGCTTGCGTGGCTTCGGTCAATAAAGATTGAGTGAAGGGGACAAAGTACCAAAATACACATGTGAGTTAATCAAATCAATTAAATTTGCGGGGATAATATGGTCATGCAGGCATATCAAATAGCCACAGTGAGAAAACAAAATAGAAATCAAAATGTCAAAACTACCCACGGTAGATTAATTATATTATTACAGTTACAGGGGTGCCACGGTCATAACACGACCTGGCTTGTTCTCCTTGTAACCATGGCGAGAGAAACACTTCCAGAAAGCCAAGACCCGATCAGAACTCGAGCCCCGTTGGCGTTTAGATACGGAGAACAGTCCTATTGTCTTCGTTGCACTTCTGCGATGAGAATGATGCTAACATGATGGAATCTCAATGGGGGAAATACCCAATACCATGGAGAAAACATGAGAACAAGGAAAGGGCAACTTGCGATAAAAACCATCAGAAACCAAGAGAAAAGTTTCCACTGAAGACTCCAACACCATCGCGGATGCAAGGCAAAGAGAAAGATTGTCTTGTCGTGGGTGGAGAACCACTGCAGTGGAAAAATGCCAGGCACCAGTGAGGCTTGGCGGCACAGTTGCAGGGTATAGAGACCCGAGGCACACCAGGGACAAACAAGTAAGGGAAAGGGAAGGAGGGGTGTCGAGGATACTCATCGAGGTAGGAATTGAAGCAGGGTGATCAGAGATTAGAGTTCTCAACCGTCGTCATTGGAGATGGAGGAGGAGAAGGTTGGGGTGTTGTGGGGCATAGGAGGGCTAATTGATCGAGGAGGAGGAGAACATGTGGCTTGGGGAAGCTTTCCCCAGCCTTAAATAGGCATGAGGAGGATTCTAGATCCCTATGTGAAATCATAGTGGAGAAGAGGAAGAGGCCCCAATTAGGCGTTTTGCACTCAAGGCGAGAGAGGAGATGAGCAATAGCTCATTTGAAGCATCGGGGCAAGATGAAGTTGTTAGAGAAGAAATCAATCGAAATGATGGAGGAGGGAGAGAGACGAGTCGGGGAACTAAAGCAGCCACCACAGTTCACTAGCCCGCAAACAGACAGAGGTGGAAGACAACATCACATCCATTGGATTAAGTGCAGAACAAGTCCTGACTGTCAGATGATGGGTCTAAGGTGGAATTGGGTGTGTGACAAGAAAATCAATCGGACTATAGCGTTACACCTGAAATAAATGAAATCGATTCAAATACCATAGTTTCACTTTACTCCAACTTATAAATTCGATTTGAAGGGTCATCCATTGTCCAAAAGACTCCAAATTTGAACCATAGGTATACATTAAAGTGTAGAACACTTCTATATAATCAGTTTCTTGTTTTATACATAATAAGGCTCATAACTCATATGTTGTACATTAATGCATATGTTAATGTATTAAAAGAGGTGAAATAATATGAAAAGGCTATTTTAAATAAACCTTGAGTGAATATTCAAGATTGATAAAAATATTAATATTAAGAGAAATATCTCACCGTTATATTCTATTTTCATATATTATTGCCACTTTGGAGGAGAGAGAAAGAAAAGAGGGTAATTAATCTCATTACTTAATTCAATTACACATAATTACTCATTTCTTTATCCAAAAAGCCATTACCATACTAAATTAACATTATCTACTACTTATCTCTCATTAATGTCCATTTTGCAATATTAGACTTCACTTATTACATTATTTGAAATATTTCTGCAAAAACACATCCATTGCCATGAATGTGGGTAAAATATGAATTACACCATGAAGTATTGCTCAAATTCAACATGAGGCCAAAAAGGATACAAAAGATAGGAAACTTTAGGAAAAAGGCCCAAAAGGACATAAAAGAAATAAAAAGCTTGAAAGTGGGTAAATTGCAAAGAGGACCCTGAGATTCAGTCTGTTACACTCGTCCTTCACAAGATCAAATCCTTGACAAAGTGTTCTTGTACTGCGACAAACCACTCATAACTATTAAGTTTATGTAAATCCAGCGAGTGGATACAAGCAATTCATGATCTGACTAGAGCTAGAGGGGAAGAGGAAGTGCCTGAATAATACAATTACCAACATCTTGATACAGTCCCTCCTTAGCTCATCCGTATTTATAGGATAAAGAGTTTGTATATTCTCCATAATTGATGTTAACCTTGGGTCCTCTCCACCAATATATTTTTGACAAATGTATGACTTGGACACTAACTTTTTGAAAGTGTCCTTGTCGTCTCTATTACATGAAAAAGATGCAAGTTACTATGTAAGGTTGCTTTTGTTGGTGTGTGAGTTGATATGTTAGTTTTGCGCATTGCCACATTAACTGAGCGTGTTAGGATGTTAAGTGGGCACGATCCCACGGAAACTAGGTGTGTTGAAAATGCAAACTTAGCACGTCCACTGGGCGCATTGCCACAAAATTTGGACATGTTGTTACGAAAGGGGGCGCATTTTCACACAAATTGGGAGTAATGGAACATATATGGGCACAATGGAACATATATGGACGCAATGAGACGTATATAGGTGCATTGTTGTGCAAAATGGGCGCATTGTCGCAGGAATATGGCATGTTGCAATTAAATAGGGCGTGTTGCTACGATATGGGGTACATTACTATGTTACGTGGGTGGTATGCTAAGTGTGCGCGTTGATATGTAAGTTGGGTGCATTGTTACAAAATTCAGGGTGTGTTTCTATGTAAGACGGAGACATTGCTACAGAAAACTAGGCGCATTGCCACAAAAACTGGGCATAGTAGAGCATATATGGGCACAATGGAACATATAAGGGCTCAATGAGATGTACATAGGCGCATTGATGTGCAAAATGGGCATGTTGTCATAGGAATCAGGGACATTGCAATCAAAGAGGGCGTGTTGATATTTTAGGTGGGTGGTATTCTAAGTATGTGCATTGCTATGTAAGTTGGGTGCATTGATACAAAATTTGGGGCATGTTGCTGTGTAAGATGGGTGCATTGTAAAAGAAACTAGGCATGTTGCTACCGAAGCTGACCTCTTTGCCACAGAAATTGGGTGGGTTGCCACAAAATCTGGGCGCATTGGTACTGAAGAGGGCACATTGCCACAAAAACAGGGCACATTGTAATGGTCAGTGGGCGCATAAACACATTTGTATGCTAAGTGAGTGTGTTGATATGTAAGTTGGGCATAACTTGGGTGTGTTTGATGCATTTCTACGAAAGGGGGCATCATTCCACACAAACTAGGTGTAATGGAATGTATGTATATATATATATATATATATATATATATATATATATATATATATATATATATATATATATGTATATATATACATACATACATATATATACATATATATGTATGTATATATATACAAACATATATATATATATACATACATACATATATATATATGTATATACATATATCTATCTATATATATGTATGTATATATATATATGTATGTATGTATGTATGTATGTATGTATATATATATATATATATATATATATATATATATATATATTATATTTATATATATATACATATATATGTATATATATACACACACATATATATGTATATATATGTATGTATATACGTATATATAGGGAGTTTATTCAATACCTGGCGGGTATTTTAGTTACGCTACTCGTGCTTGGAAACATGGTGGCACACAGTTGTAAATATAGCTCGTTCTGTCTCCCTGTCACGGCGTCGCATCTCCCTTGCCTATCTGTTTCGTCGGCCACACTCTCACCCTGTTCTTTTAGCCCCTTTCTACTAACGTCTTCACTTCTCATTGAGATTGGTTCCCAAATACTCCTCTATCGTGCTTAATTAGACCAATGTCCTCCGTACTCCCTAGATTCTGAGATTGTGTTTGGAATCTTTTTTTATCTGGGAGACTACCATGAATGAGGCCTCCGTCTGACATAGCACTCAACAAGTAGCCTTGTGCATAGGTAGATTCCTAAAATTACCTAGTGGATGGGTGTTTGTATGTCGCTCGTGTTTGATAGCTTGCCTGCAGGAAAGGAAATAAGGGCGATCTACCTTAGGAAAGGAGTAGGAGGTGATCATCGTCTTCTAGGACATGTTCCATGAGCCATTGTCATAACCGTTCTCATTAATTTTTGTATCTACCCATATTTACCAAAACTCTAACTATGAATCTGCCCCCTTTGTTAGTTGTGTTGGCCCACAAAATGTATCAGCCTCTCCGGAGTAAGTGGAGAACCCGTTGATGGCACATGAATTCGGAAGCATTCACTGCTCAACTTGACTGACCAGTTGGGATATTTTAACAATTATTGGACTACTGACTCGAATAGTTAATGAAGATTTCATTACAAACATAATGAAATTGCTAGATGGTGAGCATGATTTCTTACGAATCCTAAGGCATAAGTTGACTAGTGGACATGTAAAAATCTAAAAGAAATCATGTGCCTGGAAAATAGACAACTGGAGTGATGTCTGCAACAAACTCAAAAGGAAGTGTTCTTATTTCTGCCATTATATTTATGTTGTACATGATGACCTCTCTCGTGTATCATTCCCTGATGTAGGGGAGTTTTTCATCTGAGACTTTATTTGGTAACAAAAATAGAAAGAGAAAAGGTCATGTATTATGAACTATCTAGTTCTGAGGTGCCAAGATCATTCATTTACAATGTGATTTAGCATGAACTTATTTTTCTGTACAAGTATATAAATTATGATATTTTTCTATACAATTATATAAAATATGATACGAGTTGGCACCTGGAAATGTATTTGCAAGATGATTTTGTCTATGGAAAGAAAAAGTAAAAAAAAACATGTGGAAAGATTCTCAACTTTGTATATATGTTCTACTTTGGTTGTTAGAGAAGTATAATGCATGATTCCTACATTCGTTTTGCATTGGTGTTTTATTGAATACCAAGAATTCCTACGTTTAGTAACCTATTTACATATGTATGGATACAAACTCTCGAACTGCAGAACTTTAGAACGAGATGCTTTTGTCTATACATAATTGGCTCTAGCTGCAGCCAGAGAAACACATCTGAAAATGAAAAGAGGTGATAGCATGAGATTTGGGGGACACCCACGCACTGATTTCATCTATTTGACTTACCTTCCTCCACAAGAGTTACTTTATAAAGTATAACAATTACTTTTTGAATGCACAAAGTTACTTTTATGTTGTCACAGTTACTCATACTGCTCTTACAGTTACTCTAGGTGTTCTTATAATTACTTTATCGATGACGAGTTCATCTCTTTTATTTGTGAGTGAGTTCTGATATAGATACTTTATTTTTTGGAATATAACACTTGCTTTTGTGTTCGTACAATTACTTACAAGATGTCCATGTTACTCAGTGTTCCATACACATTGTTTTTGTGATACGTGTTTTACCTTCCTCTGTTAGAGTTACTTTTTTTAATCACAGGGTTACTTTTCTTTACTGTCATAGTTACTCTTAGTGTTCTTACAGTTACTCTTAATGTACTTACAGTTACTCTTAGTGTTCTTATAGTTACCCTTAGTGTTCTTATTGGCATGAAGAGTAGCTACAACCCACTGACGGGTCTCAACAAGCACACACGATGCTCATCCTCAAACAACCCATCATCCGACAAGTACTCCATGGTCATGGACATCTGAGGCACCCCACAAATTGGAGGCAGATCGACAAGTACTCCATGGGCATGGACATCTGAGGCACCCCACAAATTGCAGGCTTAAGGGGGTATATAGATAGTGGGGTCGTGAGCATGTGATTTTATAACCTTCTATGTACTTCACTTGTGTTTGTAATCTATCTTTGTGTTACCTTGTGCCCCAGTAGTTGTATGTATACTTTGAATATGTTACAAAGAATATGTTCTGATCAGTTGTTATTCTTTTTGAAGAATATGTGTTTGTCTTTGTGTGCAATGGATACTCTTAGTGTTGTCACATTTACTCTTACAAAGTATAAGAGTAATTGAGTTTGAATCATAGTGTTTCTTTTCTAGGCTATCACAGTTACTCTTATTGCTGTTAGAGTTACTCGTAGTGCTCGTTCAGTTACTCGCTGGGTTGTCACAGTTACTCACAGTATTGTCACAATTACAGTGTTTTTCAGTTACTCTAACTGCTATTTGAGTTACTCGTAGTGCTCATTCAGTTACTCACATTGTTGTCATAGTTACTCGTAGTGTTTCACAGTTACTCACATGTTTTTTCAGTTACTCGCAGGGTTTTTTCAGTTACTCGTAGGGTTTTTTCAGTTACTCGCATGATTTTTTCAGTTACTCGCAGTGTTTGTTCAGTTACTCGCATGGTTGTGACAGTTACTCGCAGTGTTTGTTCAGTTACTCACAAGTTTGTGACAGTTACTCACAGTGTTTGTTCAGTTACTCAACCATTACTTGTAGTGTTTAGTTACTCGCAAGCTTGTTTCAGTTACTCGTAGGCTTTTTTCAGTTACTCGCATTGTTTGTTCAGTTACTCGCAGGGTTGTGATAGTTACTCACAGTGTTTTCACAGTTACTCTAACTACTATTATAGTTACTCGCAAGGTTTTTTTAGTTACTCTTTGTAATAAATTTATGCAGTAAAATCTCAGCACCGAAAAACATAGGCGGCGGACTATAATTAAGAAAATGAGAGCACACCGAAAAACATAACGTATGTCCACTTCCAGGAAAAAAAAATATCATGGATTGTACTTCGTCAAACTACAGTAGTCCTTTTTGTCTTTGTTGTATAATAACAACCAATCACTAGTCGAAGACAAGCTTTACCAATGCCTTTTTCTTTAGTTCACTCAAACGCACTACCCTTTGAGGATATAGTTCATGAACAACAACTAGAACATGACTTTATAAATTTCTAACAAGGTCGCATGAAGGATAAGCCTACAATGATGGACTTTTCACAGAAAACCAATGAAGAAGCATTCTAAACGAGCATACTAGAAAGCACAAGCATGCTCTTAGTCTTCTGAAAGCACATGGGATAATGTACAGTAAGACATTCAAGGAAGTGTATTACAGCAACATCAGACACACATTTCCACAAATAGTTCTTATGCCTACCACAATTGTATAGCAATATACCCACATAATTATTCCTAGCGGCTTTCTGGAACATCTTACTGTTAGAGGACCGAAAGAACATCTCATTGTTAATTTGTTACTTTATGTGCCAAATTGTTACCTTTAGTAACTAATAGTTACTTTTCATGTTACTTTTCATTCCACATTGTTACTCTATAGTAAACTTTGTAGTTCCTTTTATAACTATAAGTGACAAAGTTACATTCTGTACGACACACCTGCAATTTCGAGAGATTATATACATCAATCAACAATTCACAGTTCCATTTCAAAAACACCAAGGCGAATAGTATTAAGAAAAGAGAAGTTGCTAATTGTCGAGAGAGGGGTTGAAAATAAACAAAATTACTGATTTTAATACAGCCTTCCAGCAATATGCACGATCACCACCTATGCTCTTCCATGATGCCTCCAATGATACAACTTGGAATTATGATCATTCATTGACAGGAAAATGATTTTGATCATTTTCATATAAAGAAATTCTTCCCCACCTGGCAGCCGTCTTCACATCTACCACAGCTATTGACTCCGACATCGTCTGCAACTCCCCCAATGACCCCTTGACCTCTGCTAGCATTCCAGGTCTGACATCATCCACTTCCCGTCAGCCTCCAAGCCCACAGTCATCTCCAATTAAGCTTCATTATAATCTTTATACTCAATTGTTGAAATATCATAGATGGAGTTTGCTAATTAATATGCTCATTAAAATTACTAACAAAACTCTCGTCAAGACAGAAGACAATAGGCTCTGAAGACATTGAAATCTGAACATCCATTCTCCCTTGTTTACACCCACAAGTTCATAATGAAATCTTGTATCTACAAACCATCACCGAAGACAATTGTACTGACTAGCAGCTTAGAGTTGCGGCCAAGAGGAAGGATTGTGGGTGCCGCCATGTTAGCAACAAGGCCACGGGGTTGCAGATGTGGTACTTAAGTAAGTACTTAACCTTCGATGTCATCTTATGTGAAATTAAGTTGAGACCAGACTCAGGTGTCGGTTGACACTGCACACTCCTTCTGCAGATGGGTGTTAGGATTCGGGCAGATCTAAGGTATATGTTTCTTCCTCACAAAATTCTGTTTACTCACAAATGTTGATCCCATATACATCGCACCTCTAGATGTACAAATTGTCACAACAGTCAACTGAAAAGCACATATTGCAGATCACTCGCAGCACGGAACTGTTCTTGGGGTCCGCACTGCCTGTTGTAGACACCGAATAACCTTGTCCCTTGAAGCACCTATGTCGTGGATGATAATAATGAGGGCAATTCAGCAGTAGCATGCCTCTCCTCTGCGCTAGCATCTGCAATAGTTATGGTGGCTTCAGACACAACTTATCCACCGACCTCTGGTAGGACCTATTCGAAATGAAATCCAATATGACAATAGTGACGTCCTCAACCTTACAGTGTCTTCCTAGACACGCCGACTCTCCACATCACGACCCCACTCTTAGCATATTCTCTTGCACAATATGAGAAGGAGAATGTCCAATAGATCATCAAGGATGATGATTTCTTCCATGCTCGATACCATGGACGGGATTTTGTCCTTGCAGTTGTATGGGATCCCCACAACCAGCTTGATCTTCTTCTTCCTCATTTCCACCGCACATGAGCATATTGTGTATCTTGGTGAGGGCCTCCCTGGAATCTTTGGTCCGACCCTTCTTGACCACTCTCTTGGGCGATTCAGACATCCTCTCCCCTCATACCCCAAGCGCCTTTAGTATGGAGATCAGGTCGGTGGCAGCGTGAGGATTGGGGAAGACGGAGAGAGGCAGAATGTGGTGATTACATACGACGAATACGGAGCATAGGGATATATTTACAGATAGTGCCACCGCTAATTGGACACGGGTAGCATTTGCTACACTACCCGTGCGGGCAATGAATACTATCCCATATATATATATATATATATATATATATATATATATATATATATATAGTCATGCTAATTTACACTCGAGTGTATCTAGATCATAATACACTCAAGTAGTTTTCCATGATGCAATATTTTTTTTTTCAAAATATAATCCATTGATATTCTTAAAGATGTTGTGAATAGTTCATGTATAAAATTTGAGTCCATTTGGACATTTATAGGTCAAGTTATAAAGACTGCAAAAATTATACATTTCAAATTAGTTTCGTGCATCAAATTTTGTTGTCCTTGGATGAGTGATTTACACTCATACAAATGGGCTCAAAATTTGTATGTAGCCTAGTTGTAGTATGATGGTGAAGATCAATGGTTTACATTTTGCAAAAAATAGTCTTGATATGCAAACACACTTGAGTGTATTCTAGCCTGACTCTCTCTCTCTCTCTCTCTCTCTCTCTCTCTCTCTCTCTCTATATATATATATATATATATATATATATATATACACACATATATATATGGGCACAATGAGATGTATATAGGAACATTGATGTGTAAAATGACCACATTTTTGTAGGAATCGGGCGTGTTGCAATCATGGTATGTGGGCATATAAACACATTCTTATGCTAAATGGGCACGTTGATATGTAAGTTTGTCGTATTTAAAAAAATTCAGCGCATTTTTTACAAAATTGGGGTGTTTCCCCAAAAAGTAGACGTGTTGCTACAATATGGGGCGTGTTGCTATGATATGCCCCAAAATTGAGTTTGATTACTACAATAGGAATGTATAAACATGAATAATACCTCTCCCAGGAAGAGGTAGAAGCTGCCTTATTCCATTTCCAGCGAACTCCAATTTCTGACTCCCAAAGTTGAATGTCCCATCTTGGTTGTTGTAATAAGACACCAGACCCTCTATAAGAATCGTGTCATTAACCGGTACTTGTCTGACGTCAAGTAGGCATTTGAAAGGTATTTTTGTGAAGATGGCTTGTCTACTTCGCTGAAAGTGTTGTATATGTCTTTAAAAAATTTCCACGAACACCTAGACTTCAACCGCCTTTCCTTGTCTGCATTAGATGCTTCTGCCCGGCCCTTTGGCCTTCTTTGTTGACACTTCTAGTTTTCTTACATTGTTGACCGACCTAAATCACATGTGCAAAAGGAGTGGATTAAAGTAGTCGGACTTTTAAAGAGATAACCCGACTCTCAGGCCCCCGCAACGATAAATGTGGTCTGATGTAGCGACTGGGGTTGAACACAAGGACAAGGTTGGCCATGTTAAGGATGCGGAATCAAACACTCTTATACTCCAGTCGAAAAAAAGATAAAGAGATGTTCCCTAAGGAACGGTAGCACATAAACCAGAATAGTAAAATAAAAAAGAAGAAAAAGAAACAAATTGTAAATAAGTATATGGGGGAAAATAACATGTAATACTATATCCCTCTCTGCATACTCATATCAAGATTACAAGCAACCATAAAAAGCATCCATTCCACTCTCTCTCGAGATGAGGAAAGATCTTAGTCTAAGGGAAGCCTCTCTCTTGAGATGACCACACGTAAACTTCACAACATAACATATGGTTTTAAAGCCTTAGCATTCCAACACTCTCATGCATTCATACCACTCTATGAAATGGGATAAAAGTGATATTACTCTCTCGAGATATCAACAATCAAACATCACAAGATGGTAGCTAAGCATACAAGTGAAGCATTAAAACAAGTGCATGGAGATAATCTTGATAAGAATGTGTATATTCAAAAGGAAGAGACAATATACATGTTGGGAGAGCCTTAGTGGCTACTCCCAACCAAAGTTAAGGTGGTTAGCCACTCATGTTTTTAGACAACATGACGGCGGTACAAAGAGATAGATCGATAAGATACCACAAAGGGGGAAAAGGGGTACAACAGGATGAAATGATAGATCTAGAAGAGAAGAAATGTGATACTACACACTACTTCTTCAAATTTGGATCTACCATGTGGATGGACTTCTCCTCTCAAAGAAAGGGGGTGCGTCCGTCTTCTCTCTCCTCAGCTTCTTCCCCTAGAGATCCAAGACTGATGTATGGATGGTCGGAGACGAGTTTGGAATGCAACAACACTTCGTGGCCTCGGGATCTGATCTCCCCTCTCTGATGATTTGATAAGACAGATGGGTGTGCTATTTATAGGCACATTCCACCGACTTAGAACTGCGGTCGCGGTTTGTGATAAGTGGGGGAGAGACTGCGGTCGCGGTCTTGGCAATAACGGCGGTCACGGTGTTGAGATAACTGCGGTCGCGGTCTTCAAGAGTCCATCAGCGATCACGGTCTTATGATAACCGCGATTGTGGTTTCTGTCTTATTCCTCTCTGGTCACGGTCTAACTTGGTCGTGGTCCACCTAAAATTGTGGTCGCGATTCTTGTCATAGTTGCGGTCGCGGTCTCTGGATAACTGCGGTCGCGGTCTCCGCTTATTGTCTGAGGTTTCGAGATGTCTGGTGCTTTGGAATCACAGTCACGGTTCCCAAAATCACGATCTAAGTTGTGTTGATACCTGAAATCATTTAAACGAGGCTTTAGTAAAAAAATAGAGAAATTATGTGAAAAGTTAACTAAAGTTGTACTAAAAGTGGTGTAAAATATATATAGAAAGTACGTAAAGTATAGTGTTATCAACTCCCCAAACTTAGAATCAAGCCTGTCCTCAGGCTAAGTGTAGGTTCGAGAACTCAGAGAGAGAAAGAATGAACAAGCTTAAAAGACAACTTAATAGCATGCCTAACATATCTCATCCTTGCATCAAGATTGTTGTTGTATGTATTCAATCCCTTAGGTCTCAATCTTCCCCCTTTAACCAGAGTTGCATAACTTCCATTCTCTGTCATAACCTTCAATTGTAAAAGGCTTCTCCTTCTCAATTCATCACCCCCTCCCCTTAGCTAATGACCTACTAATGCCAAATCTTTTTCGAAGGGTAGCTTTCACACCAATCCTTTATTTTACAGTTGGTCCTATGCTAAAGTGTTTAGGTAGGCTGCAGGCTTTTAGGTGTTTTCCTCTTCCTCCTGAACTCCTCACCCACAACTGTCGTAAGAACAGTGTTGCCCTTTTTTGGGCTTCTGACTTTAAGTCAGGTGGCTTTGTGAGATACATTCAGGATTGGAGGTGTGTAAGCTTGGCTTCAAGATTCCACTTACGGGCACGACATATCTGCATTCATGAGTGCAATAATATACCGACCGTGCGGAAACTTTTGGCATCTTTTCGGGCACATCTCTCATGTATAATTTTTTCTTTATTTCTTTATTTTTGGCTTTTTACCTCTCCTTTCAGGCTTGGGTTTGGGGAGTTTTACTTGGTCTTCTGGGCGGACAAGCCTCTTTTAGATATTTTTCAAAGAGGGCAGCTTTTTCCCTTTCTACGGAGATAAGGATTTTCTGGTCAAAAGTGTCAGATGAGGGTGGTTGGTCAGGAGTATGACTGAAGTTCTCTAGTCTGCAGGGATTTCATGAATTGAGGTTGTTACATTTACAATGTCTTATTACAAGAATGAAATATAGAAATATTGTTTTACTCATGCGTTCTGGTGTATGTTGCTCATATTCTTCTCTCTCATAGGGCTGGAACACTACATTTAGAAAATTTAGCGAGAGAAAGCAAGCTTCTAAAAGGTTAGTTGTAACAAAATTTCAAAATTTTTGACAGTGTAAAAGGAGTAAAAGGGAAATTGAATGAAAAAGGAAGTAAATGAAAAAGGAAGGTACAAGTACCTCTGTGGCCCATTTATGACTCCTCCCCCAAACTTAACTTGCACCCAGTCCCGGGGTGTCAAATTTTGAGTAAGATGTATAAACGGGCCTTCTTTATTTGCTTATTTGTTGGGAATGCCCATTTGGACTCGAGGAGCATGCTTGCGTACGTATTGCATATTCTCCACCTTGAAGCTGATAGTGGCAATAGCTACCACCCACGATAGGCAAAAGAACCCGCAATCATTGGATAGGGGTACTTGCTGAGGGCTTCTGTGGCAATATTGTGTCTTCTTGAAGTCCTTGCCTTATGTACATTCGTACCCTTTGCAGTGCTGCCTTATCATCTCGAGATTGCTTCGGTGCATGTATTTGCCTTTTCTTTTATAGGAGACTTTGCTATTGTCATGTTGGTCTTTTTGTTGAGTGCAAAGGCTACGTCGAAACTATTATACGAAACTACAATCCTTTTCAAAAGGTTGACATGCACCAAAGTCCAATGGTTGTCGTGAAGAATTGACAAGAAGATGTGCTCTGATGTGGCTGCTTTAAGTCATCATTGCAGTCATTCCATTTCTCCTGTCTTCTTATCTTTTAGGATGTCATCTACCAGTAGGAAATACGCCATGTGTGAGTTTGGCATTGAGTCCCCTAATAATTCCTGGTAGGTCGACATTGTGTTCATAGAAAGATATCCTCCAGTTTTCAATGTTTCGCGGAGGTCATCTTTTAATACACAGATGTCATCTCGTTGGAAGATGACATCTCCTGGCGAGTTGTCTTCTTTTAGAGAACTCACAATTATCGTCAGTTCTTCCACTGACAAGCTGAAGTAGCTCCATCTATCAAAGTTCTCGAAAGAAGGTGTGGTCTCTCATGTCGGCCCATTTGGTCCATCGTTCCCCAGCTCTTCTTCTTCAGCTTCTGCTTCTGTGGGTTGTTCTTCTGCAGGTTGATCTTCAGGAGTTGATGCTGCTGAATACTGCTTTTGTTCTTCGATGGTTTTCTTCGTAGCTTCTTCAGCCTCTACACTCCAGCCCGCCTTCCAAGTTGTAGCTCTGGTTGGTTCAGATGGATCGACCCATATGGTTTTGAGTTGTTCTGTTACGACCCCACCTCCCGATAACCCCCAATTAAGGGAGACCAAGAGGTTGAAGCCGCACCCATTAATCCTGGATCAAAGGTTCGACATATAACCATAAACAATTATTAAATTCTAACAGACTATATTGAAAATGGTAATAAAAATTTTCTTTGCATACCTTGAAAATTTGGGAACAAACTGACTTCTAACCTCAGCTGAATTATTCTATCTAATTCCTCCTTGTTCTTTAATTCTCGAAATCACAAGGTGTCATTTTACTGTTTGTTCTTTTCATTGTACCTAAAACGCCGACAAACAAAACGTCGGTCAGCCGAAGCTGGTATGTGGAGGAAACAGATAATGTTCAACTATGTTAACAATATAATCATTCAATTAATCATTTAACAATCAAGATTACATTTTAAGCCATACAACTCAATCCATACATATTCTCAAACTCTGGGCTGTCCCTGCAGTGGACATAGATTTCACCTCTCTTTTAGGTAATAGAGTCGCATGGCACTACCCGAGGTAGCCCAATATCTAACTCAACGTGACTTGATGGTCCTACCTCCATGGTAGCCATGTACTAAGTCACCCATAGACCTGATGGACCTACCCAATAGGTAGCCATGTACTAGGTCATCCATAGACCTGATGGACCTACCCAATAGGTAGCCATGTACTAGGCCTTTCTCTAACCTGATGGACCTACCCATAGGCAGCCATATACTAGGTTAGCTATAATGCCACAGAGAGAACCAGGATCTGAGTTTGTAGGCATATACATTAAGTGATAGTCGTAGTCACTTTATAATTGCAATATAAAGATCCAAGCAGTTTAGTTGCATTTAATGCGATTAAACGTCCCGAGAAACCATTAGAAAACTAAGCGGTTATTCATAAGTAACCACATACCTTATTCCTTGCAGAAACCATGCAGAACATCATAGACTTTATGAGTGAATCCAAACATCCAAGCAACTAAGCATATAATCAACAATATATGAAACATGTATACTACATATGTGTCACTATGTATTCACATTACATTACTCAGATCTAGATGTGCTCCTAACCTAGGGTTTAGGGTTATTTCTTGTTTGGTCTAAGGATTAGGGCTACGAACCCTAATTCCATCATACATGTAAGATTACAATTTAGTTATGCATATTAGGTGAAACCCTAATTATCAATTTAAGCACATAAGATTACCCGTGGCACCTAAATCACATTACTAACATTAAGATTATAACAAGATGTTCATGTTGGAATCAAAACCCTAAATCTATATGTATGAGATTATTGATCATAATTATCAACAATTCCTTTATTTTTCATGTCTAGATCAGGTATTAGCTTAACATGAACGGACATATTCAATTAAGCATCAGATTAAGGCAAATCTAGGTTTTCCTTTAAATTAAACACATATAAACACGTATTGCACATACTTTTAGAACAGGAAGCATAGTCAGGTTCTAATAGTATTTTATTTGCATTCCTCTCATTTTTCTGATTAATTTTCATATATTATATGTTGCAATCCGAGTTACCAATAATTAGCTACATATTTTATAAGTTAATTAGATTTGAACCAATCACACACTGACACGTCGGCGTTTGCTAGGCTCTTACTTGCCACGTGGGCGGGTTACTGAAAAAAATATAACTAAATTACTAAGTTGCCCTTACCTGGTCTTCTTTGACCCTGGGGTAAGCTGGTAATTTAGCCTGTTGTTCCTCCCACCTCGCGTCGCCTCCTTCTCTGCAACGCAACGCCGTGCGGCGATCCCACCGGCCAAGGGCGTCTGCCCTCCTTGTCTTTCTCCCTTCCGGCTAGACTCACTCTTCCTCCAGAGCAAAGGGTAGTGAGGGAGATCCCTAGTGCCTTCTTCCTCCATCATCTCGACCGTAGCCCTCCTACTGACATGCACCATCCACGAGGCTCCGACCTGTCCTGGCAAAGCAGCGATCGGCTGCTCGCGATGAGTACGCTTAGGATGAAAATCCAGCGTCTTAAAGCATAGAACTCTACTATGCAGGTAGGGCACAACCCAACTACTCTGAATGCCCATCCTCCTCTTTGCTCGGCATGCTTCTAGACGCAGGCTTGCCTATGGTTGCCGCCCGGTCATCTCCGACGAGTGGGGATCCTCATTGCTTGACGAGGTGATACCATCAGCAACACTCTAGACATGAAACGTGCCACCCCGATACTCAGCTACCCACCGTACTTTCTTTCCATCAGCATGCTCGACATTGGTGACTCGACCTCGACATAGGGACAGTACCAATCTCGGGTCTCATCGGCGTAGTGGTGTAGCGCTGCAAGGATCAGGACAACTCGACAACTGTAGCAGGGGAGACAATAGATGAGGGGGACACGAAGCCCTTAATGATCGAGGAAGAATGATGCCCGTACAAGAACCCAGTTGCTAGGTTCTGTCGTAGGGTTCCCTCATTACCACCACGGTATGAAACACATCCTTCTTCCGGATGAGAGGGTTGCCTGTGGTTCCATATATATACACGAATCTCTTGGAGAGCATTCGTTGTTCTCACCCCTTTAGGGTTTGTCTCCGTTAAACCTCTTTCCTTTCTAGAGAGTCCTATTCTTACACGTATGTTGGCTAATCACAGGCCGATGGATCAAGTTTCCATTTGTTTAAGGAAACAAAAAAAACGTATATATATATTCCTTCTTTTTCTTTATTAATAAAACCCATGGTTATTATTTATATGATCCGTGAGAAACCACCACTCTATTATATTTTGGATTTCCTTGGACCTCAATGGACCTTAAAGTCTCGAAATCCTATCTTGGGAATATACTTTAGCCCTTTTTACATATCTTTTATCCATTATCTCTCATTATCTTATTTACTTCTTTTCAAAATATCTCTTTTTGAGGATTTCTCTTTATTTCTCTTTTATTTTCCTCATTGGCATCCCTTTTATCATAAGAAATTCTTGGGATACGAAATTCCATAAAGGGTAACTCAATTATACATCTTTTCACTTAATTTCCACATTTCATCAGTGTTTTCAATTTCTTTCTTCATAAATAAATACTTATTTAATCTTTTCTTTTCTTATTGCTTTCTTTTTGCAACCTTGGACTCCTTGGTACCCAAGGAACACAAGAGGCACGAAATCCTCTTTGGATTTTCCTTCTAGAGGTTTCTACATATTTCTTTTCTTCAATTATCCATTTATTCATTGAATTTTCTTGTTATTTTGGCCCAATAGCCAATAAAGCCCACAATACAAACATCAAGGCTATTGTAAAAAAAATCCATTTATTTGAACCAAATCATATCTTTATTTGTTCAATTATCTTTTATGTGAGAAATTACATTTCTCACCAATGAACTCAAAAATTGGGGTTGTAACATCCTTCCCCTCTTATATGAATTTTGTCCTCAAAATTCAATCAAGCAAACAAACAAAACAGGATAAGACTTTTTCATGTCCATCATTGGCCCCTATGTGGATTTACCGTACTCATGGCGTTTCCAAAGAACCTTTATCATCACATATTTTCTCTGAGTTCTTTCATCCTGGCGTCTATAAACTACACAGGTGACTCAGGCCATTTCAGCCTCCCTTGGGGCTCACTAGGTTCATTGCTCAGCACATGGTCGGGGTACCTCACATAGTGCTCTAAATTGGACACATGGAAAACATCCCACATTACTTTATCCTAAGGGGTTAGGTCAATCTTAACCTTCTCCACCCATCCATTTCTAATGGACCCATGTATCGGGGACTCAGCTCTCTTAGCTATAACTTAGAGGGGTCAGATTTTCATGTCACATTTTCTCCCACAGTAACTTGTATGTCAGTCTACTTTGCATCTGCTCACGACTCTCATCGTCTCTAGGCTCCTTTCAGCCCTTACACAAACAAAGTGACTTCATCTACACGCACTGGGGTCCCTTTTTCTAACCATCATGTGGTCCTTTTCTAACCATCATATGGCCCTTTTCACCAACATCACCTTACTGAAGTGGTGACCGACACAACCTCCCTTATA
Organism: Alisma plantago-aquatica; assembly: GCA_963693085.1. NCBI lineage: Eukaryota > Viridiplantae > Streptophyta > Magnoliopsida > Alismatales > Alismataceae > Alisma > Alisma plantago-aquatica. The sequence goes on along the minus strand of OY856412.1, from coordinate 868,990,481 downwards.
GAGCTTCATATAAAACCTGATACTGGCTATGGTGGTCATTGTCACATCTTTCATAGGACAAGAACTGTCTCTAGATATCACCCTGAACGAGCACACATGCCCTCATCAGACCCTTTAGTCTGGATCATACTAACCATAGTTAGGGGTGATAAACTATACTAATATTGAGTTCTTCATGTACCTACTTCCACTTTATGGAAGTGAACCTTTAGGTCAAACTCAAGAACCTTTGAACTCGCTTCATGGTGTAGTCGAACCATCTCTCTCCTGGGTAGTTCAACTAGATCTGTCCCTTGATAGAACTCTTCCTTTCTCATATTATCTAGGTAAGGCGACCTACCATAACCCATATGGCATCTCGACCTTCTTTGACCCAGGGAAGACCTATCACAACATCCATAGTGTTGAGCTCCCATTCCCTCTCAGGGACTCTTTTGTCCTCTATATCGATACACTGGGTTACTGGGGTTCGTCCTATACCTCCTGGCTTGCATGGGCATAAACCACATGCAACCTCATCTTAAGCATCCAAAGTGCTATTGCCATTTTCCACGGTGTATCATGATTTCATGTATGTCATGATCCTTTCAAGATCAATTCCTTCGAAACCCTAAACCACTCTTGTCAGGGTTTCATCACCTTCTTTTCCAAAGAAGTGCACTTGAGGTTCTACCACCATCCTTTCATCGTATCAAGGACAAGACTGGCTAACCAAACAACCCTTAACTTTTCAATGTATCTTGTTACATCTGAGTGTTATCCAAACACCACTCCTGTTCAAACTTAGGGTTAGCCAAACAACCTCTTCTAGCTTCTAGTCAAACAAGTCAGATGTATCTCAACTAGAGCATCCATTACCACTTCACATCCTTAGGTTTTAGGTAACATTGAAGTCATACACTTCCATGTATTTCACTCATCATCTCACCTCAAACTCTATGTCCATCTTTATTAAGAACACTCTCTAATTTCATCATCATGGTGATCAAACTCAACCTGGTATAACTTGTAAGTTCCACTTATCTCAGGATAAAACATCTTCATAAGGTGACTACCTCATTCCTCTTAGTCCTTGCAAACCATGTATCATTCACTTTACCAGGGTTATCTTTTCTATCCCTATTTCTCGTGGCGACGTTCCAACCCACATTATCTCTTATCCTTGGTGTATGGCATGCGTAATGTCCTATCTCCCACCCCCATAACAAGAGGAAATAAGCATTTGGCTGTAGTCCAAATACAGAGTTCTTCCTGTTCCAAGAGTAGAGATGGTACATCCCACCTTGCCAATATACCTTTACATCTAAGTTGCAACTTGCCACATGTGTCTCTACATCACATACATCATGATATCAAACTAGTCTTGAACCTACTGAGGTTTATATCCTTGGTCATCTCCTCTAGGTCTATAGGGTACTGACTCTTTTGGGGTCATCCCTCTTCCCTCATGCATCAAGAGAGTGCCCTACTCATCTGCCCTTTGGGTCCCATGAGTTCATGAAGGTGATCAATCTCCTAACCCATGGCCCTCAGACAATGATAGTTGTTACCTCCCGACCATATGGTCATGTGCAACTGGGGAATTAGGCAACTCCTACTTTCATCGGTCTTATCCCTACCTGACCCTAGGATAGACTTAGGATTCTCCATTACAGAACATGTTCACTTAGAACCTTACCCAAGTCTTCATCATCTCTCTTTCTGCATTCATGGGCTGACTCTCATCCGTTCATAGGCATCATGGCAACCTGCCTACCTTGGTCAAGCCCCATATTGGTTACCTCCATGGTAACACATTCACATGCAATAGAGATGGATATCTATGGGTCTGTAGATTCATTCTCATACTATGTACCTTTCACTTAGCTTCTCAAGATCCTATGAGACCTCTTTAGGTTACCTTGAACCCACAAAACTGATATACACCCTTTCAAAGGGGTCCCTCTCCCAGGATGGGAGGAAAACTATCTCTAAGGTCACAAAAGCTCTTAGGTCTAGGGTTTACATCCACACGAGCCTACTTAACCCTAGCAAGCCATTAAGGCATGAGCAGATCACTTATGTACCATGCTAGGTCATACTTGTCCTCTTTCCTCAATGTTGGATCAAGATCATACCTTTCTTTATCATTTTCCTAGTTGTGAGGGGTCCATCAAACACACCTTAATATTAAGGGGCTTCTCTTTTCCTCTATTCATGAGGATTACCATGCTCGCTTCTATAGGAACTCAACTTCTCATCATGAGCCTTAGGTACACCACTTTCCCTAGGTTCACTGCATGCTCCTTCTCTTAACTACAAACCAAGCATGAAAAAGGCATGGCATGCACTCCTTGTCATCCTTCAACTCAAGCAACACTTAGATTTGGGTCCTCCTTAAGGACAACCAACAAGGTACAGGGCCTCATAACCTGCTACTAAACCTTTCTAAGTCTAAGGAACTCTTCTTCCTACCTCATAAGGTAAACATATCTACCATAGGCACGTAGGTACCAGAAGCTTCATCTTTTCTCAAGGGTTTGGTCCCTCTAAAGACAACCAAGGTATCATCAACTTTCAGGGATCGATCATGAGGCAACCACTATCATCCATAGTTCAGGGTTTTAGGCTTCCAACCTTCTTGCTGGGTTTCCTACTCTCTCTCTAGAGCTAACCATATGTCCAACCTCACCATTAGAGGTCCTTTCTTCATGAAGGATCATCCTCAAAAACATGCTCTACATGGGTGAAGCCTAGGTTCGGACTTATGGTTGCTCGAGATCATCCATAACCCTTTATGCTCCATCATAATTCCTTATCCAGGGTTTCATCCTACTGTCAGCATTATGACGGGCCCTAGGTGCCAACTATGCCCTACTTGCACAAGCCCATAGGGTTTCTATGGTCCTTCACTAACATCATCATCTAAGGAGCTATCCTTTACCCTATCATGCACGACCCTTCATAGGGCTGGGTTGCCAAAGGTGCTAGGTCACCCATGGATCATATGGCATCCCAAAGGCATGTCCTTTCAAACACCTGGTCCAACTCATCTCTCTCTAACCATCACTTAGGGTTAGGGTTAGCATCATCCTCATAGGATGTGCCAGGTCTCTACTTGTAATGGAGATCTCTATCTCCAAGACTAACTTATCCTCCTGACAAGAAGGTCTACTCTCAGGTCTACTCTGAGGACATGACAACTTATTTCATACGACCTAAGCATGTATCTACTCTTTAATTTGCGCTTAATCTATTAAGCTTATGTCCATGACATCTTATTTACATGCTTTTCATTAATTTGATGGAGGATTCCTTAAACCTTATTAACCTTACCCATACCTCAAGAGGGTGAGGAGAAGAAAGAAAACCCTAATCCTTTAGGTCCTTATCAGATTTTTTTTGATGAGAAGGGATGAATAAGATGAGAAGTCCTAAAGGTATCTTATTTCGATTCATACCCTAAGACTTTGGCCAGGCGGTCACACGAGTCTGGGAGTCCTCGTATTCCGACTAGCGGTGCGGAGGGTTGTAACATGTTCCCTCCAAGCTACCTTTTTAGAAAGAGGAATGTCCATGTGAAGCATGTGGGGTATTGTGTCTGCGGGCATCGCCGGATCATTGAAGAACCGGCGATCATAGATGACTTCCATGATGTACACACCCTGTAGTCCTTACAGTTCTTCCGTGTTCAGATCTTCCAGGGTGATGCCTTTGTTGATGGCTTCCATCATGTGTAGAACAATGAAGGCACAATCCCCCAAACCAACTTCTTCCTGAAGAACCCTTTTGTTGATGGAGAACAGCTTCTAGGACCCTTAAAATTTTGTGCTCGCTTCTTTGATATCTCGTTGTAGGCGTATCGGAATCTTTAAGGCGTCCCTGGCATCCTTCCTCTTGTATACGAGAAATGTGCTATCCATCTCAGCTGCACAGCAGTTGAGCTTTGTCGTCTTACGTTCATGTAAATCGACGACAATTAGTGCCCAATGATGGGTAGCACAACGGTTATGGTCTCTTTCCTCCGGACCACTGCTTTTAGCTCCGACACTTCTGTCGCCATGTATTCTTCTTTATATAGCAGGCTGTCCAGTCACGTGGTCCCGTTCAAGACCGGATGCGACTTGTCCGGGCGTAAGAACTCTTCCAGGAGGGTGGCACAAAGTACCTTGAACGTTCTTTTGTGTACTTGCGCCTTATTCAAGAAAACCATCTGGAAGTCGTCTTTGGACAGACATCTACCCTTATTGTTGTACAGAATGTCTAACTCGGGTAGATCGTTATTGAGGACATCTACCAGGACATGGACATCTCTATAGGAGATGCGCGACATAGCTGTCATGTCCATGTTTTTCATCTTGCAGGGTAGAGGGGGAGATGCTATAGGTAACTCTATCCTGGCTTCAGCTTGTCTCTCCCTGGCAGACTCATATGTAAAGAAGGCTACTAGCCCACCATCCTCATCCTCAGACGTTACCTCTTGTGCCATAGGTTCCGAGGCTTCTTGTATCATTGGCATAGCCCTTGCCACTTGTTCAACAACTTTATTTGTAGGTTGTACTGTGGTTGTTGGTCCATCTTCCTCTGAGGAGGCTTCAGCAGCGGTGTTGTCCTTGATGTAAATCTCCTCAGAGGTCTATCCCAACTTGGCTTCTGCCATCATTTTCATAGTAGCCTCCATCTTCCGGTCATATATGTAGTCGTGGTGCTCTTCAAGAGGTTGGAAGAGGAGGAAATCATTACTTTCTTTGAATCCATCCCCAGCTCAGCAATCATCCTGTCTAGTTCTTCTGCTTGGGCTGAGCTGAGCTCTGTGACCACCTCCTCCCGATGAGCAGTTGCAATCTGCTCTCTTAGAGTTGGAGAGTGTGCTGGAGGGGAGAGGTGATGTTCCGCCTGATGCTTATCTTCGTTGGCGGCTTCATCCATTACTTCCTCTGGGTTGCAGTTGAGGTCGAACCCCATTTTATTGTGTTGCATGCTTTTCATTCTGGGGGCTCGACCTTTCCATTGGCTGGGTTTCTTTTGGATCAACAACGGGATATGTCTTTATGCTAGTACTCCCGGCTTTTGTTGCGCTGGCCGTTGTCGTCGTGGCCGGAGGGGCTGGCTAAAGAGCATGGCGGGTTGGCTGGGTGCTTCGTTCTCTTTTTCTCCTGCCGGGCTTTGAGTTCTTCACGCTCCTGGTTGAGCTTCTGCTTCTTGTATGTCCTAGCGCTATTCTTCAAGGGCAGCCATCATCGCTTCGTAATCCCGACGCATTTCTTCGTTGTCGACATGGATGGTCTACCCCTCCTTCTGCAGGATTGTCATATCTTCCTACATCTTTTTCAACATCCCCATCATCATCCACTGATTGCTTAAAACTTCTTGGATGAAGTCCGGGAATGTTTCCATCTTGTCATCTAATTCTTGTACCTGTGTTGATAGGGATGACAAAGATGAGAAATTTTTTCATTTATAGAATTGGTTTGATGCATGTGTTCCCACATTGCATCAAACCTTGTACCCAGGGCACCCTTGAAAGAGGGTGCTTGTCGTTTTTGCTAGTGTAGCTGTTGCTCCGTGCATGCTGTCGACGAGCTCGACATGACTGGTTGCTCAGGTGGCATCAGTAGGGGCATCTCTCCAGATTGGCCCTTCTCTGCGTCTGCCTCCGGTACGGCCTGAGAGCCTTGTCTTTCTAGCTCCGCCTCTGGCATGTTGGTGGGATGCATGGCTTCTTCTATAGCCTTGCCCTTCCCCACCTCTTCCTTCACAGATGTAGTCTTCTCTTGTGGCTTAGGGAAGGCGGGGTCTACAACCTTTTCACCCTGAGGCTATTCTGTGGCCATCTCTTTTGCAGCTGGCTTGATGATGACTTTAGTCTTCTTCTTCTCCACCGCCAATTTCTTTCTCGACTCCTGGTTCTTCTTCCTTGTTTTTAGGTCTGGGGAACTTCTCTCCTCTATTGTGGGTTCTAGATCTACTAGTGTGCTGGCATGCAGTGCCCCAGAGCTTATCTTCTCAATGTCATCGAGAGTTTTCCGCATCTTATGGGCATCGTAGAACGCCATCTCAGGGAGGGAGAGCAGTTTCTTTGATCCTCTGTGCTTGAAATATGCCTTATCCCCCCTTTAGATCTAGGATTTCCATGCTGGCGAGGGACTTGATGTCGATGATTTGTTGTCCCTTCATTTCTTCATATTTTTTAATTTCTCCTTCTTCCAATAGGTAATCGGAGATCATTATAATATGACCGCCCATACAGAAAGCAAAGTTTCTTTTCACGTCACCGCCTACTGCCGCCGACAGTTTTTTCATCATAATTTTATCGATATACACCGATCATTCGTTGATCATGGACCATATGAGTAAAAGGTCTCCCTTGCTGACTGTCCCGGTCTTTGATCTGGCATCTATAGTGAAGGTGATGATCTTCTACATTATTCTGATGAAGCAAGAGGTGATTTGGGAGGCCTTGGAGTTCTTGGCGTTGTGCTTCTCCTCCCCAATCAACTGGTTCCACATGGTGTTGTTGTCATATGCATCAACTTCTTTTTCCCCCAGAGCTACTGAACATGCTTTGGCTTCTTCTTCTGTTGTTGTGAATATCCTATTCAGGTTTGCCTCCGTCACCATGTGGGTTTCGCCCCCTAACCGTACTTGGAGCATGTAGTCTCCACCTCCTGCTACTCATGTCTCGCTACTAGAGGAGACCTTCGTCAGTGAAGACAAGAATTCTAGAGTCAGCCTCCTGTAGGATTTTTCTTCAGGCGTGCATGTAGTGCGGAAATTTGTGCCCTCCAGGAACTTCATCGTCCTGTCATATATCCCCATCTTCTTGAAGTCCTCCACATTGAAGTAACGTGTCGGGCTGCATTCTTTGTTCAGGGATAGCCAGTCATAGGCAGACTGGTGTACTGGGTCCCGGGGCACAAATGGTGGCTCCCCTTTCTGTGCAGAGGTTTCTCCTATTACCTTTTCTACCCTTACTTTCTTGTTGGGTTTGGGTTCCTTCGGTGCAACCTTTCATTTCTTCCCACGCACCGAACTCCCCGACTCTTCTGGTCGGTATTCAAAGGTCTCTGTCTCCTCCGTTTGTTCTGTTTCTTCCGATGACTCCTCTTACAGTAGTTCCCCAGTATCCTTCGATACTGCTCTAGGCGTAGATGCATCTCCACTCTTTTTGGCACTGGCAGAGTGGTGTCCCTTTTTAGAGCTTTTGACAAGCTCTTGACGATCTTCTCCACTTCCTTCAAGGAGGTGGCTTTCTGGTATAGTGGGTCGCTTGTGGTAGGAGAAGACATTCTGCAAATTTAAAACATTAAAGGATATTAGGTCCTGATAAGGTATATTGAAGATTATCTTCATTGTTCTGGGGACAAATATCATCAATTGATAGGTTATCTTCATTAACAGGATAGTTAGGTTTCAATTCTTATAAAGTAGACAATAGGAACCGCGGTCGTGGTTATTGTTACTTCAGAGCATTATCACGATCGTGGTCTTTTAAAGAGATTACGATTGCGGTTATCTTAGCATAGAAAAACCGCGGTCGTTATTCTTTTTATGAACCTTACGTTACCACGGTCGTGGCTTCCTGAAGAAAGATTGCGATCGCAGTTATTACCACGGTCACGATTATTAATCGTGACCGCGATTATAATCGCGGGCACGGTTTTTCTTCAGGAAGCATAAACCTGCAACCTTGGGGTTTTGGGCAAACACCGCGATTGTGGTTTTGAGGGGTTTAACATATTGTGGTCATGGTTAGGATGACTGCGATCGCAGTTCATCTTCCTCCGACCTTTCAGCTTCTTAGACCGCACATCCGTTCTTCGTTCATCTTCCATTATTCCACTTTTAGGGTTTTTCTCTTTAGGGGTTCTTAAGAAATGAGCCCTGCGGTCGGAAAAATGGGAACAACATTGTTTGATCATCGGCCGCCGAGAATCAGGGCGGAAGGGCTTTCTAAGAGAAAAAGAAAGTTTACCTCGACGATGTGATTGCGGCTAATAGTGGCAGAAACAAAGCCTCGGCAGGGCGATCACTAGCTACTCTACGACAGTAGGTCATCGGTCAATGATAGGGGCGTAAACTAGGTGATGATAAACTAGGTTTTTGAGATAAAAGATAGCTCAATGACGGGAAGCACAAAGAAAATGAGGAGTTACCTTATCAACAGGTGCAGTTGCGACAGTGGCAACGATCGCTGGCGGCAAACAATAGACTCGCGGCGGTAGGTTGCGGGTCTCGATTTGGCACAGAGGTCTAGGGTTTAAGATGATAGAGACAAGAGCGTAAAGAATCGAACATTCGGGTTTTAAAGGTATTTATAGACATCAGGACCACGACCAAACTAACCGAGGGAAAAGATCGCGGCCGCGATTATGATCACGATCACGATTCTGATCCAGTCGCGATTATGATCGCAGTCACGATTCTTCAGATCGATACGGAAAACCACAGTCACAGTTATAACCGTGACCAGATCAAATAAGAGTCAATTCTTTAGGTGGAACTTGAATACTTAAAGGGAAAAGAACATGTACACAAAAGGAAGAAAACTTAAACAAAGCGAAAAGACAAGATAAAACAAAGAAAAACTTGGGTTGCCCCCCAAGAAGCGCTTGCTTTAAAGTCTCTTAGCTAGACTTCATAAAACTTCATTCCTTGGGTACTGCAGTTGGGTGTGGTAACTCTTCATTGCTTCTCTCCTTTGGCTGGCTTGGTTCCTCCAAATTAATCTCAGATCTTCTCACAAAGGCCTGATCTTCATAAAACCTTTTTTACCTTGTGTCCATTAACCTTGAAGATTCTAGTTTTCTCTCCCTGGATCTCCATTACTCCTGATGGGGAGATTTTTACCAGAGTGAAGGGACCTGACCACCTAGTTCTTAGCTTTCCAGGGGACAGCTGAATGCTAGAGTTGAAGAGGAGTACTTTGTCTCCTTCATGAACATCCTTGTTCTTTAGGTGGGTGTTGTGCCACACCTTGGTCCTTTATTTGTAAATTCTTACGTTTTCATAGGCATGCAATCTCAATTCTTCTAATTCTTGCAGTTGCAGATAACGCCCTTGGCCAGCCTTTTCCATATCCATGTTCAGAAACTTAATTGCCCAGAGGACTTTGTGCTCAAGTTCCAAAGGTAGATGGCAGGATTTCCCATATAAGAGTCGATAGGGTGTAGTTTCAATGGGGGTTTTGTAGGTGGTTCTATATGCCCAAAGGGCGTCATCCAGCTTCATCGCCCAATCATTTCTTGTTCTGCTAATCGTCTTTTCGAGAATTTGCTTCAGTTGTCTGTTTGACACTTCCACCTATCCTGAAGTCTGCGGGTGGTAGGGTGTAGCAACTTTGTATCTGAATCCGTACTTTTTCAGCAACTTTTTAAACTGCTTTTCTCCAAAGTGGGATCCTCCATCACTAATAACAGTTCATGGTACACCAAATCTTGGAAAATTGTTTTCTCAAACAGCCTTATAACAGCCTTAGAGTCACATGTTTGGGTAGCTACAACCTCAACCCATTTTGAAACATAGTCCACAGCGACAAGGATGTATTTATACCCCTGGGATGGCGGGAATGGGCCCATGTAGTTGACTCCCCATACGTTAAAAACTTCTACTTCAACCCATTCTGCCATAGGCATTTCATTTCTCTTCCTAATATTCCCTGTCATCTGACATTCCTTACAAGATTTGACATGAGCAGCATCATCTTTGAACAGTGAAGGCCAGTAGAAGCCTGATTGTAGGACTTTAGCAGTGGTCTTTTCACTTCCCAGATGTCCTCCATAGGGTGAGGAATGGCATTCCCTCATAATGGCAGGCACATCTTTCTCAGGAATACATCTTCTGTACAAATTATCTGAGCATCTCCTAAAGAGAATAGGATCATCCCAATAGTAATTCTTTATATCTGAACATAGCTTCTTTTTCTGATGGTAAGTTATCTTTGGGGGTAACTCCCCACAAGCAAGATAATTACAAATATCCACGAACCACAACAATTTTTGTTCTTCGACTTCTATCATGAGCAAAGCCTCATCTACATAGTTATCATTGACGGGTGGCTCATTCTTGTCATCGACGACAATCCTTGACAAGTGGTCGGCGACTACGTTTTCTGCCCCTTTCTTATCAATGATCTCGTGATCGAACTCCTGGAGTAATAAAGCCCACCTTAGCAACCTAGGCTTAGTGTCAGTTTTCTGCATTAGGTATCTCATTGCTCCGTGGTCAGTGTAGACCTTTACTTTTACCCCAATCAGATAAGACTTGAACTTGTCGAAGGCGAAGACGATTGTGGGCATTTTTTTCTCCTTGGTTGTGTAATTTATTTGTGATTCGTCAAGAGTGCGGCTAGCATAGCAAATGACATGGTTGATAACACCAAATTTTGTGACGTTTTTGCCCTTTATTCTGTTATCAAAACTACCCTTTTCTGCTATTTTCCTCTATTTTATTAGCATTTTCACAATAATTGGCCAAGCAACGCTCTTATCCCAATTTTTCCTATCTTCTACAGAGTTTTCCTCGTTTTTGTGCAATAAGGACGATTCCGGCCCACAATAAGTCTAAGCCCGTCTCGACCTTCCTGACGCCCGATACAACCCAGCCCGACAGGGGCTGGGCAACACGAGAATGATCGGCGGAGAAGGGCGCCGCGCAAGAAGGACGTGTCGGCCGACATACCATCTACCCGACAGGGAGCCAAAGCCGCATCGACGACCAAACTCGTCGGGCGACACAGCCACCCACCGGTAGGCGTGCCGCCAGCCACATGACCGATAGCCAGCGCCTCGCGCCGAGACATACCTGTATCGGCCGTCCACATCCATCGACCGGCGTATAAGGGATCTACGTGGCGTTTCCAGCACCATAACTCCTTCAACCGCCGGTATAAATAGCAACTACAGGAAGCCGAAAAGATAGGTCGGAAGAGTCGGATGGGTCGGAGAGAGTCGGAAGAGAATTCGGACAAGACAATCTGGAAGTTCGAGAGCCACCTTCGAAGGAAGTTGTGAGAGCAAGAGTATCGCGCCCCAGTGCTTGTGCCGGGCGACACTAGGTGAGCTTTCCCTCATCCCGAGAGGGAAGGGATAGTTCACTTAGTGTTGTCCCGGGCGACACTGCGGGCCGATATCGGCCAGCGAAGATGAGCGACACGAGTGCCCGACAGTAGGCTCGTAGCTCTTTGCCCGACACGATATCAAACCCGATACGCTCTGCCCGTCATGCGTGCCGCCCGAGAGGGTGCGCCGCCCGACATGAGCGTATCAGCCAGGGTCCTTGAGCGATACAGTCAGTCGTCAGTCGGCGCTGCCCAAGAGGGGGTGCCGCCCGACACTACCGTATCGGGCTCGGCTCCTGATCGGTATCGGGCAGGAGAGCTACAGTAGTTTTTCATTCTTCTACATCAAGAAGGCGACATCTATCTTTAATTCCATTATTTAAATTCTTAGCTTATGCATTGTATTAAGACCCTTATTGCTTATGGAAATAGAAATGCTAAATTGCTATTTGTTTAATGCTTGGTGCCTTATGATTGGGTAACTGCTGTGTTGGATATTTGAACTCTAGCTTGCATGTTTTGGATCACGTTTCGCTTAGCTACCGAATCGTCTTTCCCGTCGCAACTACTTCGAGAGTTGGGTTGTGACTCTAGGGTTTGGTCCGGTTCTGGAGTACGAGAGTGCCCGGAACGGAGTTGTTTTAGTATCATTCCACTCTAACTTGAGCCCAGCAACCTTGAGAGGGGTGTTGAAGCTTGGTTAGAGGCACCCGCTCTGAGAGGAGGGGTGCAGGGTGTTACTGCTACCACTTGTCTTACTGAAGTCTTATCCCTTGCATTACGCCTTAAACTGCAGTTTATCTTTCTTTTTTCTGTTGCATGAAAATTCCTAAAAACTGCTAAATGACAAAATCTTAATCTTTCTTGTAACTCCAGTTGGAGATAGTTTTCTTTGATTTAATCATGACAGCTTGTTGTTCCCCTTCGGGGAACTTTAATATCTCTTTATACCCACCGGAGTGTAGAGTGTCGATTCAGAGTCGTCAACACAACCCACCTTGTCCATGTGTTCGACCCCGTATGACTACTTCGACCCCGTAAACAAAGTTGCGGGGGCCTAGAAGGATTCAGGTTATAAATGTGAAGGATCGACTACCTCAAATGCGCCTCCAATTTTAGGACGCGCGATTTAGGCCGGTCACCTTTCTGGCGTCGTTGCCGGGGACAAGGCAAATGGCACTGTTGACGAATCCGAAGCCACTAACTACACTCCCGTGCCTCAAGCTTAGAAATAGGCTTGACAGCACCTCTTTTTCTTTTTCTTTTTCTTTAAGCATTATTCTTTGCCGAACCAAATAACTCTGTGTTCTAACTTGATTTCTCGTGATATTTCAGGTACCCTGCAAAGCTGTGACCTGCTCCACCGAGCCTTGATACCATGCCTCATTGTGAGCAACCCCTTTTTGAGGGCAAATGTCAGAGCCAAAGCAAGAGGGCGACCCGGCCTAATTCGGTTGGTCAGCTTTCCGCCTACATAAAAAGACAGGACACCATTATCAACCAGTTGGTACAGGGGACGTTTACCAACCCTGGATCTCTGAATTCCATGCAACACCAGATGGCGAGTCTGCAGATGCGCCAATGGGAGGTCGATCAATGACTGTCTCAGATGGCTGCTCTGATGAAGAACCTTGCAGGAAAAATGCTCCCTCACCCTGAAACTGCAGTAATGGCAGTGCTTAGATCAGGAAAGACGGTAGAGCGCGCTGATGAAGCCCCACCGGAACCTGAGCAAGGGCCCAAGGATGCTATTCCAGCAGGAGGCAGAGGTAGGCCTGCAGAAGCCCAAGAGCCTGTGCCGAGACCGTCCGATGAGCCATCTGGTGGGAGGAATCCTTATGCTCCCAGGATACCGTTCCCGTACAAGCTGATCAAGGCAAATCTGAAAAAGCGGCACGAAAGGTTCATGGACTCGATCAGGAAGCTGCATCTTGAAGTCCCCTTCCTTGACGCTTTGAAGGAGATGCCCACATACGCCAAGTTTCTCAAAGATCTAATAATGAAGAAAAGAAGGGGAGGAAGGATAGAGACAGTGTACCTAGCCTCTACTTCCTCTGCCTTCGTAAAGCCCAGCTTGCCAACTAAGAGAAGGGATCCCGGAGCTTCACAATCCCATTCGCCATCGGGGACAATGTCGAGCGGAAGGGTCTAGCGGACTTGGGAGCAAGCATCAGCCTCACGCGCTTAAGTTTCGCGCAAAGGATGGGTTTGACCGACATGGTTCGAACCAATATGCGGATTGAACTAGCAGATCACTCCTTCAAAAGACCTGTTGGCATTGTCGAAGATGTGCCGATTAGGGTCGGTGATTTCTTTATTCCCTGCGACATCGTCGTCATCGATACAACCGAAGAGCCTACACCGGTCGAGCTGGCGACGGAAACTTCAGCGCTCCTCGGGAGGCAGCCCGAGTCATAGATTATGATACATTTCTTTTCTTTGTAAAAACCAACATTATGGACTGTAATAAGGCCCGAGTCAGTGCATGCGCACGTGTGTTGACTCTTTTTGTTTTATGGGCCACCGCTGTGTTTTGCGGAGCATTGAGGAGTAATATCATCTGAGGTAGGAGATCCTTCTCTATACCAATGATGTTTTACCCTGCAATGGCCTTTTACTTCACCCAGGTTTAGTTTTGGCCTTTTGACCGCCCGCTTTTCTACCGTGTCGACCAGCTAGGCGCAGAACCGCTTGTATCGGGTAGCCTCGCCCCGGGCGTCGCAAGGGCAGCGGATGACCCTTGGACTGCCCGATGGGACTGCGCGTCTCGGGAATGGCGTGACTAAAACGCCCGACGCGCGCCATGTTTTGCCCGTTTTACCCCCAGCTGGGTTCTCTATAGATAGCGTGGAGGTTTCTTTGTGTCGAGCTATCATTTTCTCCTTTTTGCCACCTGGAACGCATGCAGTGATCCTCCCTTTTGCTCGTGTGTCGGCCATTTTGCCTTCGCCCTGGTAACGGGCGATGCCTCCTGAGAGCAAAGGTATAGCCCGACACACCTTTTGCCCGACACGTTTTCTCTCGCCCGACACAGGTTTAGGATCGTGCAAAGCATATCGGTCGGCTTGTTGTTTTCTTACCAAACGACATGGCTTGTCGCCCGATAGGGTTGTAGACCGACACGTTTATCGGCCGATAACCCTGTCGCCCGATGCCAGTATCTTTTACCGAGCCGCTTATCGGGTTTACATGACCTGCAGATTTTCTATCGCCCGACATGCTTTCGCGCGTAACGCTGGTCGATAGCGTTTTCCCGATGTATCGTATCGGGCGTCATGCTTCTCACGGTGATGTCAGGTTTTTGCTTCATGTGACCTCGAATCGCCCGTCACACCTGTGTCGGGCGTCGAGTCATATCACGCGACAACATCGTATCGTCCGATCGCTTATCGCCCAGTTTTAATAAGTTTTTTTTTCTTTTCATCTTTCTTGCCTAACGGATGAATAAATTCTAATTTTGAATAATAGGTATGGCTCGTATGGAGCAAACCACCGGCCGCGCCAACAAGCACGGTGCGGGAAACAGTAACAACAGTCAGGCAGAAGCGGCAACAACAATGAAAGGGGAGATTTTTCTTGATTTGGTAGCTCCAATAGCGAGTCGCCTAGTTATCAGCCTGTCTTTGGGGTGGCTTGGGACCATCTCCAGAGACAGCAAGAGTGCGGCAACCAAGGCCTCCGAACAAGTTCGAGGCACCTCGGTTCCGTCCTTTTAAGGGAGAGGGCCCACCCTGACTACACACTCCTGGGAACTGAACTAGGGACTGATAATCAGTCCTTTTGTTTACGTTCACAACAGAGATGTGAAGAAAGGGCGGGTCAGAAGTGAATTTTGAGGGTTACGCTCAAGCTCAAACCGCTGCATAGCCAAAGCGAACCCGCTAGACAACCTCCCAACGGCATGCTGCAACTTCGTAGGAGCATTTTGCCGCACATCAGTGAGCTAACCCTCACTGGCTAAACTTTACCTCACTTTTGCTTTCTTCTCTACTCTGGGACAGAGTATGGAGTAAGTTTGGGGGGTACCCTTATTCCAGTGAGGGGGGGTATAAATTTTCTTTTAACATTTCAAGCTTTCTACGATATTCACTCTCTTTTACCTGATGTGCTCTTATATCTTCCTGTATATTTGATCTACGCACGCATGCCATATATATAAAAAATTTTAAATTTCAAAAATATTTCCTTTGCAAATTTCTGTCCCTAGGCATATGTACAAAGTTGCTGTTGTTGTGACTTCTTGCAAAGTTTACTTTCTGTATATTTAACGAGTTACAAGTTTTGTCATATCTTTCTGATAATGCTGTCTCAAACAAACAAAATATTGTGCCTTGCCATCCAAAAATTTTCGAAAAATAATAATCTCGTAAACAACTAAGAGACGAGTATGGAGAAGGAAAAAGCTGCCCAAACAGCAGATATCTCTTTTGTTTTCCCTTACCCAGCAAAAATCCCAAAAAAAGAAAGAAGCCTTATGAGCGTGAATAAAAGCATGAGAGTTGTTCCCAATAAAAGAAAAGAAAATATATATATATATATATACACACTTGTTTTACAAAAGTACCCATCTTTAGGCATGGTAGATCCGGGGCAGTGGTACGTAGGATGTGAAATCACTGCTCTAAAGCCAACTGGCTTGGACTGCAGGGACCACTTGCCCGTTAACGGACCCTTACCTGGATGGACTGATGGGAAACAAGAAGAAAAACCCAAAAAGCCTTAGCCTACCCTATACACAACTTTCTGTCCCTAAAATAAAGCTGTTTGGTGTGGAAGCTAACTTCGGAATCATACACCAAAGTCTCGCTGAAGCTGTGGAGAAGAAAAATTTTACTTAAATAATAAGGCAAGTAGGGCAAGGTCTTTTGTTCGCATTAAGACAGCATTACCTCCAAGACATCGCAAATCTTGTGCTACCCTTTAGCCTTAAAGTTTTGCTGTGCAAGAAGAAGCAACACAAAGTTTAGTTTAAATATTGATTGAGGACAATCAAAAAGCTAAGTTTGGGGGAGTTGATAACACCAAATTTTGTGACGTTTTTGCCCTTTATTCTGTTATCAAAACTACCCTTTTCTGCTATTTTCCTCTATTTTATTAGCATTTTCGCAATAATTGGCCAAGCAACGCTCTTATCCCAATTTTTCCTATCTTCTACAGAGTTTTCCTCATTTTTGTGCAATAAGGCCGATTCCGGCCCACAATAAGTCTAAGCCCGTCTCGACCTTCCTGACGCCCGATACAACCAAGCCCGACAGGGGCTGGGCAACACGAGAATGATCGGCGGAGAAGGGCGCTGCGCAAGAAGGACGTGTCGGCCGACATACCGTCTACCCGACAGGGAGCCAAAGCCGCATCGACGACCAAACTCATCGGGCGACACAGCCACCCACCGGCAGGCGTGCCGCCAGCCACGTGACCGATAGCCAGTGCCTCGTGCCGAGACATACCTGTATCGGCCATCCAAATCCATCGACCGACGTATAAGGGAGCTACGTGGCGTTTCCAGCACCATAACTCCTTCAACCGCCGGTATAAATAGCAGCTACAGAAAGCCGAAAAGACAGGTCGGAAGAGTCGGATGGGTCGGAGAGAGTCGGAAGAGAATTCGGACAAGACAGTCCGGAAGTTCGAGAGCCACCTTCGAAGGAAGCTGTGAGAGAAAGAGTATCGCACCCCAGTGCTTGTGCCGAGCGACACTAGGTGAGCTTTCCCTCATCCCGAGAGGGAAGGGATGGTTCACTTAGTGTTGTCCCGGGTGACACTGCGGGCCGATATCGGCCAGCGAAGATGAGCGACACGAGTGACCGACAGTAGGCTCGTAGCTCTTTGCCCGACACGATATCGAACCCAATACGCTCCGCCCGTCATGCGTGCCGCCCGAGAGGGTGCGCCGCCCGACATGAGCGTATCGGCCAGGGTCCTTGAGCGATACAGTCAGTCGTCAGTCGGCGCTGCCCGAGAGGGGGTGCCGCCCGACACTGCCGTATCGGGCTCGGCTCCTGACCGGTATCGGGCAGGAGAGCTACAGTAGTATGTCGTTCTTCTACATCAAGAAGGCGACATCTATCTTTAATTCTGTTATTTAAATTCTTAGCTTATGCATTGTATTAAGACCCTTATTGCTTATGGAAATAGAAATGCTAAATTGCTAAATGTTTAATGCTTGGTGCCTTATGATTGGGTAACTGCTGTGTTGGATATCTGAACTCTAGCTTGCATGTTTTGGATCACGTTTCGCTTAGCTACTGAATCGTCTTTCCCGTCGCAACTACTTCGAGAGTTGGGTTGTGACTCTAGGGTTTGGTCCGGTTCTGGAGTACGAGAGTGCCCGGAACGGAGTTGTTTTAGTATCATTCCACTCTAACTTGAGCCCAGCAACCTCGAGAGGGGTGTTGAAGCTTGGTTAGAGGCACCCGCTCTGAGAGGAGGGGTGCAGGGTGTTACTGCTACCGCTTGTCTTACTGAAGTCTTATCCCTTGCATTACGCCTTAAACTGCAGTTTATCTTTCTATTTTCTATTGCATGAAAATTCCAAAAAACTGCTAAATGACAAAATCTTAATCTTTCTTGTAACTCCAGTTGGAGATAGTTTTCTTTGATTTAATCGTGACAGCTTGTTGTTCCCCTTCGGGGAACTTTAATATCTCTTTATACCCACCGGAGTGTAGAGTGTCGATTCAGAGTCATCAACACGACCCACCTTGTCCCTGTGTTCGACCCCGTATGACTACTTCGACCCCGTAAACAAAGTTGCGGGGGCCTAGAAGGATTCGGGTTATAAATGTGAAGGCTCGACTACCTCAAATGTGCCTCCAATTTTAGGACGCACGATTTAGGCCGGTCAATGGTGTTTCTTATCTTTCTTCTGCCCCAAGACTGCTCCTACGGCGTAGTCACTAGCATCACACATCAGCTCGAAGGGTAGCTCCCAATCTGGAGCTTGAAGAATAGGTGGGGTTACAAGTGCTTCCTTCAAAGTCTGACAAGCCTTCAAACAATCATTTGTAAAATCAAATTCTGCATCTTTGATCAGTAGATTTGACAAAGGATTTGAAATCTTCAAAAAGTCTTTTATAAATCTTCGATAATAACCAGCATGACCAAGAAAACTTCTTACTCCAGTCACAGACTTAGGTGGAGGTAGTCTAGCGATAGCTTCGACCTTGTTGATTTCTACTTCAATTTCTCTTTTTGAGACCTTATGGCCCATGACTATACCCTCTTGCACCATTAAATGACATTTCTCCCAATTGAGGACCAAGTTCTTCTCTTCACAACATTATAGGACCAATGATAGGTTTTTCAAACAACCATCAAAATTTCTTCCATAAATAGAAAAATCATCCATAAAGACCTCCACAATGTCTTCCAGAAAATCTGAGAACATCGAGATCATGCATTATTGGAATGTTGCAGGAGCATTGCACAATCCAAATGGCATTCTTCAGAAAGCATAAGTACCATATAGACAAGTGAAGGTAGTTTTCTCCTGGTCGTCGGGTAAGATAGGAACTTGGTAAAACCCAAAATAGCCATCTAAAAAGCAGAAGTATTCGTGATGCACCAGTCTTTCTACACTACTACAGAACCTACCTTTAGTGTCGGTTATTTAAGGCCTTTAGTGTCGGTTTCTGAGCGACGCCTATGTGGGCGACACTAAAAGGTCACCCATTATGCGTCGGTTCCAGAACCGACACCCAAACTCTTCGCGCGCGACCGAAAACGCACCATCAGGGGACTATAGGCGTCGGTTATTAGATAAGAAACCGACGCCCAAACCCTTCACGCCACAGAAAGGGCGCCATCTTGGGCGCTATCAGTGTCGGTTATAAGCCAAAAACCTACGCAATATGTCTTCACGCCAAAAGAATATGTGTCGGTTACATTTAAATAACCGACACTGTAACGTTATGTGTCAGTTGTTTACAATTACCGATGCCTGTTATTGGCGCCAGCTTGGGCACTATCAGTGTCAGTTTTTAGTAAGAAACTGACACCATATATGTTCGCACCACAGGAAATAGGCGCCGGTTATATCTAAAAAACCGACATTATATCATTGTGTGTCGGTTTTTTACAAATAACCGACGCCTATTGTTTTTTTTTTGTCAGTCTACAGACATGCTGTGGCTGGTCGCAGGATGAGAAACCTGCAGTTCAGTTAACTGAACTGCAGGTTTTACAACATCCATTGATATCAGCCAACAACAGGCCACAAACCTGCAAATTTAACAACAAAAATATTCACACATGAATTTAGCAATACAACCTGCAGTTCCATTTTATTTTCACACATTTAGAAACATTCATGTAGCTAGCAATCTGTAGTTCCATTCATTCACATTCATACATGTAGAAACATTCATATAGTAACCAACACTTTCATTCATTTTCACTCAGACACGTGTAGAAACATCTAGACATGTAGAAACATTCACACATATTATAATTCAGAAATTCATTTACAAAATCCCCACTATTTGTATGGTTGTTGCCCATTCTTCTCTTACTTCATTTAATTCTCCCATCGTATAGGGAGCATGTACATCTGGTAAGTCCGTTCCTGTAGTGGGGTCAGCTTTAAACACCTGTAAAGATAATAATGTATATATATAATTAATGAGCTATAAATAAGATTGATATATTTCATATTATCTAATGAGACTATATAATACCTGAGCAATTCAACCGATGTCCATACAACATGACAGACTAACACATATATAGTACATAACAACAGCAGCGTCGAATTTACATACAACACTAGCTTAGTACATATATAGTGGGACTTATAAGGTGACGATCCCACCTGGTAAAACAGGTTACCGACAACTACATGTTACGACTGGGAGGTCGTGATTCAGCAACAGTATGCATTAGTAGGAGGACAAACAGATCACCATATGTTTGTCCTCATATGGTGATCTGTTTGTCCTCCTGCTAATGCATACGTTGCTGAATCACGACCTCCCAGTCGTAACATGTAGTCGATAACCTGTTTTAGCAGGTGGTATCATCACCTTAGTCCCACTATATATGTACTAAGTTAGTGTTGTATGTAAATTCGGCGCTGCTGTTGTTATGCACTATATATGTGTTAGTCTGTCATGTTGTTATATGAATATGAACCACTTGTGTGTGCTGCACTTTATGTATTGTATCTGTATCCTGCTTCTCTTCATTGGGGCTTCTTCCTGCATATCCTGCATATCCTGCATAGCTATGTCATGTCTGTCCTGCATAGCCTTCTTCCTATATTTATTTTTCAAAGAGAATACAAACAAAAATTATTAGTGTAGAGTTAGTGAAATACTGATCAATGTCTAGAATTGGAATAGATCAAGAACCTACTCTCAGCATCGCGTATGTAATCTCGGGTGAGATTGGTCCTATAGTTCTTTAGCACCCTCCCACAATGTTTAGCATTTGTATTAACTAGAAGATAATGAAACATCAAACCAGAAAATGATATTGATATTAAAAAAGTAAACATTTAGCTTCAATAAAAAATATAAACATGCATGCCTCTAAAATTGTGATCTTTTATCAATTAACAATCCTTCATTGTGATCTCCGCGCACATATAAGTCATCATTAGCTTCAATATTTTCTGGAGTTGGCAACCCAACTGAGAATGGACTGGAGTCATCATATTTATCATAGTACTCTTCTTCATCTATAGGATCTTCAATGAACTGTCTTTTACCATGAAGAACAACCGACCATTTATCATTTGCAGGATTATCGATATAAAATACTTGTTTCGCCTGTGATGCCAATATGAATGGTTCAACCTTCTTGCCAATCTTTTCAAAGTTCACTAAAGTGAAACCCAATTCATCCACTATAACTCCTTTGGTGTTATCAACCCAATTACATTTGAAGAGCGGAATTCTGAAATCTATGTAGTCAAATTCCCATATCTCTTCAATGACACCGTAATATGACATTTTAGCTTCATGTGGACTCTTATCCTTTGCACTTACAAAAAACATAGTCGATGCTTGAAGGGTGACCCCACTGTTTTGGACGACACTCTTATCATCTTGGCACTTTGTGTAATATGTGAATCCATTAATGTCATACCCTTCATAAGACATAACAGTCAACTTTGGTTTAAAGGCGAGGCATTTGATAGTTTCAGTAATATCATCTGGTGTTTGAGATAGTTGATGTAAGACTTTATCTTCAAACCACTTAATAAAAGTCTTGTTATGCTCTCTAGCAAGCCACATTGTATTGGCTCGAGGATATTGTCTTTTGATGAAATTGGTATGTTCCTCGATATAAACGTTCACTTCGTCCATGTTGTGTAAAATATACAAATGACCTTGTTCCAACTGCTCATGGCTGATTACTTTCACACGTGATCCCAAAATTCCTTTGCCAAATAGCTCGTCAATATTCTTGTCATTATCAGGAGTGTCATTACCACTGAGAAAGTCATTGCAGAAATCCATAACCTCTCTCGCCACATAACCTTCAATAATACTCCCTTCAGGCCGATAACGGTTTCGAACATCACCTTTAAAAATGCTCATGTATCATTCAAAGGGATACATCCAATGCAAGAAAACCGAGACCAAGATTTTCACTTCCCTAGTCAAGTGGACAACAAGATGTATCATGATATCAAAGAACGAAGGAGGGAAATACATCTCAAGCTGACATAGGGTAACAACCACTTCTCTTTGCAAATTATCGAGAGTCTCAGGGTCAATAACTTTGCTGCAGAGATTGTTGAAAAAGAAACAAAGTATGGTGATTGCAAACCTTACATGCTTCGGCAATATAGATCGAATTGCCACGGGCAATATTTGTTGCATTAGAGTGTGACAATCATGAGATTTAAGTCCTATAAACTTCAGATCTTTCATTGATACCAATCTACGGATGTTGGATGAGTAACCATGTGGCACCTTAACATTTATCAAGCATTCACAAAAAGCTTTCTTCTCTTTTCTAGACAACGTGTAACATGCGGGAGGTAAGTATGTTCTTTTACTACCCATTTCACGTATTTCTGTTAATTCTGACCTTAATCCCATTTCACGTAGGTCCAGTCTGGATTTTATCCCATCTTTAGTCTTACCTGGTATATTTAACAGAGTACCAATGATGCTATCACAGACATTTTTCTCAACGTGCATTACATCGATACAATGTCTGACTGTCAAAGAACTCCAATAAGGAAGATCCCAAAATATTGACTTCTTCTTGAATGAAGAATTGTCACTCCGTGTAGTACATTGTGATCTCTTACCAAATTCATTGATAAAGTCTTTTATTCTTTCATAAACAACCTCCCCTGGTATAGGTTTAGGTGCATTGCATTCCTCATTCAATCCATTGAATGCTTTGCGCTTCCTACGATACAGATGGAATTTTGGAAGAAACCTTCGATGACCGAGATATACATTCTTACCGCCATGTTTTAGTCTTGTTGAATCAGTGTTCTCTTCACATATAGGACACGCTTTAGCTCCTTTGACACTATATCCAGACAAATTCCCATATGTTGGAAAGTCATTAATAGTGCAAAACAACATAGCATGCAAACGAAATGTCTCTCTTCGTGAAGCATCATAGGTCATCACACCTTCACCCCAGAGTTTCTTTAAGTCATCAATCAGAGGTTCAAGATAAACATCGATGTCATTTCCAGGTTGTTTAGGGCTCGATATCAACAACGACAGCATTACGTACTTATTTTTCATACATAGCCAGGGAGGAAGATTGTATATAACAAGCATGACTGGCCAAGTGCTATGTTGGCTGCTCAATGTCCCGTACGGATTCATCCCGTCTGTACAAAGCCCAAGTCTTAGATTCCCGACTTCTTCACCAAATTCAGGGTACAATACATCAATCTTCTTCCACTGTGGGGAATCAGACGCATGTCGTAGGATCCCATCATTATTTTTCTTAACATCTGCATGCCACCTCAAATTCTTCGCATCTATCAGATTGGCAAACAAGTGTTGAAACCGTGATATTATAGGTAGATACCACATCACCTTGGCAGGAGAACCAGTTTTGGACTCCCCCGAAGTCGTCAATTTATACCGTGACGCACCACATTTTGGACAATCTTTCAAATCTGCATAGTCCTTTTGAAATAATACACAATCATTAGGGCATGCGTGTATCTTCTTGGCATCCATTCCCATTGGGCACAACAATTTCTTTACCTGGTATGTTGAGATTGGCAGCTCGTTTCCTTCAGGAAGCATTTCTTTCAACAAAGACAACAATGACGTGAAGCTTTTGTCGCTCCATCTATTGTTAGCTTTCAACTTATACAATCTCAACACAGCGTTAAGCTTCGTAAACTTAGTACAACCTATGTATAACGGCATCTCAACATCATGCACAATGTTTCTAAAAATGGGAGGTGGATCGGTGTGCTCTACCCCACAACTATCCAGCATCGCATCAACGATGTCTACTGGAACTGGTTCATTCACATCTACGTCATCGTAGGCAATTTCTTCTTCCACACAAGCACTGCTATCGACATCCACTGGTTTCGGGTTTGAAATCTCTCCATACCAGTGCCATTCTGTATAGCCTTGTATAATCTCGTTGCACATGACATGAGTTTTGATTTCGTCACCAGTGTTGACTTTCAAGTTGTTACCGCAATGTCTACATGGACAGTAGAACCTATCTCCAGGTTGTTTCCTATGTTCCTCGGCAAATTTAATGAACTGGTGAAGACCAGAAATAAACTCTGGGGTGCAGCAATTGCGAATGGACATCCATGATCTATCCATTCTATGATCAAAGAGAAAACAAGTATATATTAGGACAAGATTAGGGTCTAGGGTTAACAAATACATGTGATGTCATTATTATATATAATAAATGTGTACCACCTATCCATTCTTGAACACCTAATCTCACTAGTAAGTGTATAATGTGTATTGGGTTTTCAAGAAAATTTCGACAGCATTTCCCCGCTGTTCTCCAAGTACATATGTACTTAGAGAACAAACGGGGAAATGCTGCCGAAATTTTCTTGAAAACCCAATACACATTATACACTTACATTCTAAGCGAGATTAGGTGTTCAAGAATAGTCCCAAACCGGGGACTATCCAAGATTTACTCCTAATGAGTAAATCTTGGACGGGTTTCTAGGCCAACAAATAATGTATTGCCATTCTTATACCTAAAATCCTAGTTCTTCAAGTTAGGGTGATTATTGATGTCTTTAAAAGCATGATTGGCAATTTAGGGAAAAGTTCATCATTTACATTCCAAGCATGTCACATGTGTGCATTACAGTTCATCATTAAGCAAGATATAAGCAAGTATGTCATATTAAAATAGACTAAACAATATGAGAAAATAGTAGTATAATCATGCAAATGGGAACATTCATGGGAACACACACTTCAGTTATAAGCATTCAAGTAGCAACTTTTAGTTCCATTCATTAATCTCTTTTTACATCCACACACAGGGGTGTACCCCTAAACAATAACTAAACAAAGGGGTTGGTGTACCCCTAAACATGTGCATAATTAAAAAAACTATTAATACAGACAAGTCAAGATAGATAGACAACTAAATACTACACCAACATGGTCCCGCATCAATAACTTCTTTTTGATGATGAAGCAGTGTCACGAAGCTCCTCACTGTATTTAGACAAATCTGAACTGACAGGGGCCTCAGATTCAGATTCCTCATAGATGATATCCGACGCCGTGCGCTCATACCGCAGTAGATGATCGGGGGTCTCGCAGTTGTTGTTGGTTATCCAAACTTTGATGGAATTATGGCCAACTGGACGGAGAAAAAGCCTGTTGCAACGGACCACATGCATCTCTCCAATCCAATCACGCCAACCGGATTTTGATACAAGATTTCTCGCCAAATCATACTCAACCTCGATAACATGTGAATAATTGCCAAAAGTTATGGTCACTTTACCAGGCATGTAGTGTCTTCCTTTTAGAAAACGCCAATGTTTGGGTATGACCAATTGGTTTAAGGAACGATCATCTAGGATGATGTTCAATTGTTCTTCAATAGGGAACGTTAACATTGACATAGAGGCCCAGTTCATAGTGACTGTTATGGGTGGACAGAGACTGCACAATATTAGTATTAACAAAGTGTAAGTACATATAACGATGTTATATATTTTCAGAAAAAGTTGTATAACATCAGTTAACCTTTTATTGCTTGTCATAACCAACTTTATTGTGGTAGACATGATAGCTTGAAAAGAAGTCTACAAATGTACTTAGAGAACAAATGAGGAAATGCTCCTAATGAGTAAATCTTGGACGGGTTTCTAGGTGCTTACTAAAATAGAACCATTATATGGAACTAATCCTACATTATACACATACTTTTCCTGAGTAAGATAATGTGCACTTCATGGAATTATTAAGATCTGAATATATATAAGTTGTTTCTACCTACTTTGATGGGATTTTATAACATTCGAGTCTTCCATTTATAACATTAAGATCTGAATATATATAAGAATCCCATTTGATACACACGATTGAGAATCTTTCACGATACTAGGAAAATACACTAACTAGATATTCATTTAGGTGTTAGACATCAATATGTGTATGAGCCCTAATTAAAACTGATTCTCATACGAAGTAAATAAATTTTAAAAAAATGCCCAGCAGTAGGGCGGCACCTTGAGGGAAGACGAGCAGAGGAAGAAGAAGAAGGCAGGGCGGGCACCTTGAGGGAAGAGGAGCAGCGGCCGAAGCAAGTCCTAGTAGCTTCCAGTGGCAAATAGAGGAGCGAAGAGGCTAGGAGACCTAGCTGCTACCGGCGACGGCGGAGAGGGAGGCCGGCGGGCGGGCGGGAACCGACTGCTTCTCGCTCGACGGCGACGAGTGGCGAGCACGGAGGAAGGAGCGGCGGCGACGGAGCACGAACGGCAGGGAGCGGCGGCGGCGGCAGGGAGCAAGAAATCACCGGAGCTAGGGAAATCGGGAACGAAATAGGGAAATGGGAAGAATCGTTCGGGCAGGGTGAGCTATTAAGTTGAAAATACGTGTCGGTTATTTAAAAAACCGACAACTAAACCAACAGTGTCGGTTCGTTTGCAACAACCGACACCTATACTATATTATAGTCGTCGGTTTTTTATTAAATGACAACCGACAACTATTCCTATCTCACGAATACCATTTAGTCGTCGGTTATTTAGTTACAAACCGACGCAATATGTAAAATATTGGAGC
Organism: Alisma plantago-aquatica; assembly: GCA_963693085.1. Classification (NCBI taxonomy): domain Eukaryota; kingdom Viridiplantae; phylum Streptophyta; class Magnoliopsida; order Alismatales; family Alismataceae; genus Alisma; species Alisma plantago-aquatica. The sequence continues at coordinate 868,964,216 of OY856412.1, read as the reverse complement.
CAATTTTTTCGCTGGAATTTTGGGTTTGGCGGTTGAGTTTAGGTGTCGGATGTTTATTAATTAACCGACACTTAATAAAAGCGGTACCCGTATCTGGTCGACCTTCATGGGTTGGATGTCAGTTTCTGTTAAAAACCGACACAATAGGGTTTATGTGTCGGTTTTTGTATACAACCGACACCTTGAAAACCGACTTTATAAGCCATTTCTGTAGTAGTGCTAGTACTTGATCGATAAAGGGTAGTGGGTAGTGATCTTTCTTCGTCGCTTGATTTAGCTTTCGATAATCTATACACATTCTCCACCCGGTGATAGTCTGGATGACTACTTCATCTCCTTTATCACCCTTCACAACTGTCATCCCCCCTTTCTTTGGTACAACATGAATATGGCTCACCCAATTGCTATCGTTGATTGGGTAAATAATACATGCGTCTCTTAGCTTGATGACTTCCTTCTTTACAACCTCTTTTAACATTTGATTCAGCTTCCTCTGGGGTTGAACCAGGAGTTTTCCCGACTCTTCCAGATTTATGTGGTGCATACATAGGGCAAGGTTAAGTCCCTTGATATCATCCACTTAATAGCCTATACCTTGCCTATGGAGCTTTAGCTCCTTAAGAAGTCTTTCCAATTGTTCTTTAGTTAGATTAGCATTAACCATAACAGGGTTTCTCTCCTCATGATCAAGAAATTTGTACTTCAATCCTTCCGACAACTATTTCAGTTCTAATTTGGGTTTAGGTGCCTTCTCTTCCTCCGGTGTCAGTTCTAGAGAAGCGTACTTGACTGTCTCGATAACTTCCTCTCCCTCGCTCAGATCTTCCTTGTCTTGGTTTAGGTAGTCTAGGATATCAGCAACCTCGGGGTCATTGATTTCCAAATCATGATTGCTTAACGCCCTCATAAGAGGGTCTACTACTGTTGTATCTTCTTCTACTTCTTCACAATATTGGTTGTAGTTATTCATGAAGTAAGCAGATTCGAGCAGGGATGGTCCCTTCATGGCGTCTTTTACCTTAAAATCAATGTGGTCGTTTCCGACCCTCAGAGTTATTATGCCTTCAGCGACATCAATCAGTGCCCTCCCAATCGCCAAGAAAGGACGTCGAAAGATGATAGGGCATTTAGGGTCTTAAATATTGTCAATGACAACAATCTCACACGGGATGAAAAATCTTCTCACGCGAATCAGAACATCTTCAACTACTCCCACGAGATTTTTGAAGGTATGGTCCGCCAACTTGATTCTCATATTGGTCTTGACCATATCAGTCGGCCCCAATCATTGTGCGAGGCTTAAGGGCATAAGACTGATGCTAGCCCCCAAGTCAGCGAGACCTTTCCTTTCGATGTTATCCCCTACAACAAAAGGTATAGTAAATGCTCCAGGGTCCTTCTTCTTGGTAGGTAATTCCACCTTTACGAAAGTAGTTGACATACTGGCAAGGTGCACTGTTTCAATCCTTACTCCTCTTCTTTTCTTTGTGATTAGATCCTTGAAAAACTTGGCATATGTTGGCATTTCTTCTAAAGCATTCAGAAATAGCACATCAAGGTGGAGCTTTTTCACCGACTCCATAAACTTTTCATACCTCTTTTTGAGACGTGCCTTTATGAGTTTGTACAGAAATGGCAATCTCAGGGAGTATTGACTCCTTTTGGCTAATATGTCCTCCACAGGTTCTGGCTCTCTAACATGAGCTTGTTGGCTTTCTCCTCCGACTGATTTCTCTGTAATAATCTCTGGCTCTGATTCTTCAAGTCTTGTCACCTCATGGTGCTCTACCGTCCTTCCCGATCCAAGTACTTCCATCTTGGCAGACTCAGTGTTAGATGGTATCTTCCCTGAAGGGTTCTTCACCAGCTCAACCAATAGAGTGAGTTGTTGGTCTATCTGGCATTGATGTATTTGCATTTCTACCATTTGGACCTGCATCGTATTCAGGACGCCAGAGTTGGATAGTGCACTTTATGCTAGTTGATTGTTTATCATGTCCCGTCTCTTGATGAAATTGAATAGTTGGCCCACTAAGTCAGGTTGACTATTATTCCTTTTCTGACTCTATCCTTGACCTTGTCCTTGTCCTTGACTTGTGCTTGCAACTTGGCAGTTTTGATACTTCCCTTGACCTTGATAGTGGGCTTTGTTTGTCTGGAAAGTACTTGTTTTGGTGTACTGACCTTATCCACCTTTCTTCTCAGAACCTGGTGGTTGCTTGGGTGGATTATTCAGTTGATGTGAATTCTCTGCAGCGTCCTTGTTGCCATAACTGAAACCTGGGTGATCAGGTCTCTTGAAGTTAGCATAAGAGACATTTTCAGCTTCCTCCTCCTCAGACTTGCTTTTACTTGATTCTTTAGGTCGGGTGTATATGCAGTTATCTACTTCGTGCCCACCTTTGCTGAATGTGACATATTTCATCACTTTTTCAACGTGCTTCTTTCCTTTTCCGCCTGATTCCTTCAGTTGTTTGACATCAATGGCTATCTTTTATATCTGAGATGTGATTGCCTCGAGAGCCTTTAATTCAATTGACGACCCTTCATTGGTGGCCTTTTTGGCACACCCTCTGTCAGTTATGTCATAATCAGTCCCAGATTGTAACTCAACCATGTTTTCGATAATTTTCTTCGATCTACTTGGCTTTTTACCGAGAAAGTCACTTTCGGCTGCTACATTTAGCGAGATTCTCTCGTCTGGTGTTAAACCATTGTAGAATGTCGTTATTAGGAAACACTTCTTGTAATTATGGTGAGGGCAATCTCTCTGATACTCCTGGTACCTTTCCCAGGCTTCATGTAGATTCTCACCCGATCTCTGTGTGAAAGATGTGATCTTCTGTCTGTTATGAATAATCTTCTCTGTGGGGTAGAACTTGTTCACAAAAGCATCAGTCAATGTGTTCCATCCATTCAAAGCTTGATGTGGTAATCTGAGGTACCAGGATAGTGCCTTGTCCTCTAAGGAGAAAATAAAACCTTTACAATAAATGACTTCTTACGGAACTCCCCGCATCTTGATGGGGTCGCAGATATTCTTAAAAGCATCGAGATGATGATAAGGGTTATCGTTCTTTGAACTCCCACAGAAGCTTTTGTTCTGGATCATAGAGATTACAACTGCCTTCAGCTCGAAGTTTGCTGCATCAAATCTCAGAATGATCACAGGGCATCTTGAGTTGTTGGCTTTTGTAGCAGCCAACTCTCAAAGAGTCTTATCCTCCTCCTCATTGTCTTTACTATCGCAATTCCTGTGATTGCGCTCGTGGTTGTTATGGTTCCTTCTGTTCCTGCGACGATGATGACGCTCCTCGTGGTGACGATCATCCTCTTCATGTTGCTCTTCTTACTCTTGGTACTGATGGTTGTCATTGTAACGACCACCTCTATCTTCATCTGTTACTGATGGAGGTGGGTGTTGTTCATTCCTCATGTTTCACTCGTTCCCTGAAAGGGTAACGTCCATGCGAGGCAGAATGGCGAAAAGGAGTAAAGTCGAACAAGTTGCTTCTTCCTGGGTACCTGAATAGGTCATACAATCAAGTTAGAAAACCGAATTGGTCCAAACAAACTACTCTGCACAAACTCAGGTTAGCAAACTTAAAGTAACCGTGCTGTCAAGCTTATTGCTAAGCTTGAGGAATGGGAGTATAGCAAACGGACTCAGGTTCTTAACAGTACCGTTTTGCCTTGTCCCTGGCAACGAAGCCAAAAAGTTGACCGGTGGTGCGATTCCGCTAGTGGTGCTAACACACTACTCAATTGAATAGATGCGCCCCACGAGGTCGGAATGCACGGTGGATGGGGGTTTGCTTTCAAAATTTATAAGACCTAAACTAACACACCTACGTCTACTAAAACACTACACTTGCAAGCACACGGGGTCGTGTCGTAGTATAGGAAGGTGGCAAGTAAAGGGTCGATCCACAGGGAAAAGAGGGGGCACTAGAGCTAGGTTAGTTTAGCTAGGTTCCTACTGCGGAGACTAGGGTTAAGGGTTTAAAGGTGGGTTGTTTTGATTGTTAAACTACTTATGAACAAACAAGCAATTAAAGGCAGGAATGAAATCTAAGTTAACCCTAGACTAGATTAAGACTAAGCAGGCAAGAAAGACTAAGCTAGGTATGAAAAGGCAAGTTACACTAAGGCAAGCAAGAGAGCAATTAAAGAGCTAAGCTAGCATGAACAAGGCAAGAACAAACCAAGAAGCTAACTAAGCAAGGAAAGAGCTAATTAAGCTAAGCAAGCACATAACTAGGGTTTTAAGCAGTAAAGAGATGTGTGGGCTGTTTAGGGGTATGAACTTATCACTTAAGTTGGGGGGTGACATGTGAAAATTATGATTCCATTTAGATTATCCAAACCAAACAACAAGTTAGAGTCTAATGAATTAAGCTAAGCTACTAACTGGCCATGGATATGCTAGGTTGTGTATAGGGGAACTAGTCCCTAACACCCCCTACTACCCTTACGAGGCTCAATTGGGTTAGGGATTAGGTTTAATCCAATTAGAGTCTAATCAAGTCTAGGTTTCTACATTAGACATTCCTAGGGCAATTAGGGGCCGAGGGTAGTAATGGGGGGTGAAATTAGGGTTTTGGGCCCCAATTCCCCCACATTCTAGCCTTGAGAAGGCTCCATGCTAATTGCACTAGAATTATCCAATCTAGCTACTTAGATCTCTCACTTAGGCTTAGGGAGATTGATTAAGATGTAGGAAGATGGGAGGCAGCCTAGGGATCCAAGAATTGGACCTAGGGGCAAATCCCAAAATTCACACATATAAGCAATTTGCCTAAATTCCTAAGTGATTTCACACACAAACCAACAAGCAATCCATGGAGAATGAGATGCAAATAGAACATAATCATTAACAAATGGAATTACAAAGTTTACATGTCATTTTCCCCCAACATGGTATCAAAGTAACATATTTGACCCCAAACAGCCCACCCAAAGAGCCTAGCTACTCATATACATGGAAAATACAAAAAGGGAGAAGAAGAAGTTGGAAGTGGCCATGGAGCTCGAAGTAGTGGTTGTCAATCCTCCCTCCAGCAGCAGCAGGTCGTCCTCCTTCTTCTTCTTGGATGGAATGGAGTGGGATGATGGTGGGAAGTGGATGGAAGGCTTAGATATGGGGGGTTATGTGGTGGAAATGGTGAAATGGAGTGGATTTTAGGTGGATTTGGAGTGGAATGGAGTGGGTGGCGATTTGGGGAGCTAGGATGGGATAGAAGGTAGCTAGCCCCATTCCCCAGCCGCCACCTAGATATATATAGGTGTGGGGTGGAAGCACTAGGTCAAGTGGGGGCAAAATGGGTAAATTAGTGAAAATTGGCTAGGTTTTGCAAGTAGCACGGCCGTGGTAGGGCACCACAGCCGTGGTGGGTAGAGGTGAGCACGTCCGTGGTGGAGAAGAACGGCCGTGTTGGTTAAAATGACTAAAAGTCAGGTTGTTGGTCAAAAATGGCCACGGCCGTGGTGGTCACCACGGTCGTGCTGTGTGGCACGGCCGTGGTGGAATGGATGGAGGTGGTCGTTCTGAGCTTGCACGTCCGTTTTGGTCTTTAGTAGCACGGCTGTGCTGCAGTGCACGGCCGTGGTGGCTTCTTGTGGCACGGCCGTTTTGTTCTGCACGGCCGTGGTGGCTTTGCTTCCTTTGGAGGTTATTCTGTCGATTCTAAGTGACCTAGCATGGCCGTTCTGTGGCACCACGGCCGTGCTGGGTCCTGGGTCAGCACTTTAGCTTGATTCTTCAGCTTTTCTTGGACATCTTTGCTTCAATTGATCTTTGGCCACTAGGGGTAGGTCGAGGGAGCATCGGACTTCACTTTGGGCCTCTACAAGGGTAGATGAGCCCTAGGGTCACTCCTACTCTCTCTCTTCCATCAAGCGTGGTCCAAATGCCTGAAAAGCATGCAAATAATGTCCATAAGTGCATTTTATACAAATAAGCATATTAGGGGGAACGACATGCAATCTAGCAGTTATAGATGTGATTGAAGAGCAAAAAGACACAAGATTAAGCCCTAAAATAGGGCCAAATCACCACCCCAAACTTGAAACATACTTGTCCTCAAGTATGCTCCAACTCAATCTCTCTACAAAAATTCCACAAAAAGAAATGACAAATGCAATGTAAAAGGTTATTATTGCTGAATGGTATCAAAGATGACTAAGTGCATGCATTTCACCTCTCTCCTCTCCTGCTTTCACAAACCAATCATGAAAAGAGCACATAGCACATGAACTTCAAATATAGTGCATAGAAAACACAAGTTATCCATATTTCTCTCATTAAGTTCCGGGTAAACCGTTTCATGGTGGCGTTAATCCAGAATGACTAGGAGTGTTGTTTCACATTCATGCATTCAGTCTTATGCTTCAAATCACACCAAATGACCCGCGTGGTTGCGGAAAAGGGCAAAATGAGCTAAGTTTGATTTTTCCTAGCTCAATGGGTATGAAAGTGGAAGAAAGGGTTGCGGTAAGATTTTTTTTGGAGTGTTTTTACACACTCATCTTTTCTTTATTTGAATGCTCTTAAACAGGAGCATCCTTTTATTTTATTTTGCTTTTCTTTTTCTTTTCTTTTCTTTTTCTTGCCCTTGGTGTAGATAGGGCATATGGTGGATAGAGTGAAGCGGGGAGATAAAGATATGGCCACCCCAAACTTTTGGAGGTGGCCAAGGCTGATTATGTGCACTAGGGCATCTTTTTATGAGGCGGAGGGGTATGAAGATGGTGGAAGAATAGTCGGGTCAAAGAGGGGTCATTGGTATGATTTTCCACATAAGACGTCCTGCATGAAAATTAATCCAACACTGCATCCTAGATATCACACCACATGAATGAACAAGATGAAATTGATATATCAAACAAGTGATTCTACAAACACTAAGCGTTCAAAGCTTGCTCATTTTCACAATTCAACCAATCAATCACACTCACAAGAGAGGTGATGCACATGTAAAAAGTCAAACATTGATACCACTTAGCAATAAATCATGACATTTCACTTGCATTTGTCAAAGGTCGTCATTTTTACTCAAAATAGTAGAGATTGGGTCAGAACACACTCTTTAGATGAGAAATCTCAAATTTGGGCAAAATTGGCCAAAATGGTGCCAAGTTGCCTTCAATCACATCTAAACTTACATTATTGAACTTAAAGCAGAAAACAAGCAAATCCTAACTAAAACATGCAAAGTTACCAAAAAAAAGAACTACATGATATGCAATGCATGGCAGAAAGGGCAAAATTTTTGAAAATTACACAAAAAAATGACAAGAAAGTAAACGACATGGCATGCAGGTATGCAAAGCAGTAAAGATGACTAAGGTAGATAGCAAAAACAAGAAAATAAAAGTGGATGTGGTAGGTGAAATGCAAAGTGAAACTAGGGCATACCTGCCCTACCACCCCAAACTTTTAAATCATGTTGTCCTCAGCATGATCCTAGAGTTTAGGATGATAGGGTAGACGATCATGGCTCTCTCAAGGCTCTGGCGGTGTTCCTCCCTGTGGTGGAGGATATGCGTAGTAGCTGCCCCACTAATCTGCCTTGAGTGGCTGAAATTGGTCTGCTGCACGGCCGTGCTGCATAGCACGGCCGTGGTGGCTTCAGGTTGCACGGCCGTGCTGACTGGCACGGCCGTGGTGCAGTCCTTTGGCAGCTTTTCTCAATTTTTCTTTTGAATCCAGGGACTTGGTGTGTTTTTCATGTAAAAGACCACGGTCGTATTGATGTGCCACAACCGTGGTGGTCCCTGTAGCTGCTACTCCCAAAATGAGGAACATCAAACACTCAAAAACTTGACTCAAAGTGATTTTTCTTGGAATCCTTCTCTCAATTGTACTCAAATCTCCTTCATTTCACCCTGTTATCACCTGCACATCTTAAAACTAGACAAAAACTATTAAACACAAGTGTGTGTGTGTTCTTGGAAAATGTAAAAACAAAGCAATTGTATCAAAAAGTGAAGGTTGGGTCAAAATTTCCCAAACCTATGTGGGTTGCCTCCCACAAGCGCTAAGTTTCATGCCTTCAGCCAGGCTTGTTGTTCTTTCACCATCAACCATGGTCCAAAAACAAAATGTTTGCACCCCCATCATAAGCAATCCTCTCAAATGCTTTCCTTGATTGATCTTCCTCCCAAGGGTCATGCGAGCTTCGTAAGTCTTTTTTAGCAATTCTCTCTCCTTGGGGATCATCATCATAGATCTTAATAAGCCTTAAGACCCTCAGAAATCTCATGCCATAGGTTTTCTCTCTCTTGAGGAACAAGTCTTCATAGGCACCAAAGAAAGGGGTCTCAATCATATCCATTTGCTCATGTGAAGTAGGGGGAGCATGTGATAGTTGTGGTGGTGGCATTGGTGTTGATGGTCGTTGGACTTTAGGTGGAGGAGGGCATTGAGGTTGGAAGGTGAATTGGTGGGAGGGTTGTGGTGATGGAGGTGGTAGAATGAATTGAGGTTGGAAGGTGAATTGGTAGGAGGGTTGTGGCAATGGAGGTGGTGGTAGTGTGTAAGGCTTAGGATAGCCTTGGTGGTAGGGTAGTGGAGGAGGGAATTGAGGTTGGAAAGTGAAGTGGTGGGAAGGTTGCGGCAATGGAGGTGGTGGAGGTTTGTAAGGCTTAGGATAGCCTTGGAGGTAGGGTGGTGGAGGAAATGGATGGGTTTGTGCATTTTGGCCTTCCATCTTGTCTTCTCCGAGTGGCTTGTCACATGCACAAGGCACAACCAAACAAAAGAAAGCAAGTTAGCAAACCAATATACACAAAGAATGCAAAGAGTAATGAATAAAGAATAGCAATGATGAGGGCAGTAGGAAAAGTCAAAGCAAAACTAACTAGCTAGGCCGAGCGCCTCTAATCCCCGGCAACGGCGCCAGAAAGCTTGGTGCGATTCTGCTAGTGGTGCTAACACACTACTCAATTGAATAGATGCGCCCCACGAGGTCGGAATGCACGGTGGATGGGGGTTTGCTTTAAAAAATTATAAGACCTAAACTAACACACCTACGTCTACTAAAACACTACACCCGCAAGCACACGGGGTCGTGTCGTAGTATAGGAAGGTGGCAAGTAAAGGGTCGATCCACAGGGAAAAGAGGGGGCACTAGAGCTAGGTTAGTTTAGCTAGGTTCCTACTGCGGAGACTAGGGTTAAGGGTTTAAAGGTGGGTTGTTTTGATTGTTAAACTACTTATGAACAAACAAGCAATTAAAGGCAGGAATGAAATCTAAGTTAACCCTAGACTAGATTAAGACTAAGCAGGCAAGAAAGACTAAGCTAGGTATGAAAAGGCAAGTTACACTAAGGCAAGCAAGAGAGCAATTAAAGAGATAAGCTAGCATGAACAAGGCAAGAACAAAGCAAGAAGCTAACTAAGCAAGGAAAGAGCTAATTAAGCTAAGCAAGCACAAAACTAGGGTTTTAAGCAGTAAAGAGATGTGTGGGCTGTTTAGGGGTATGAACTTATCACTTAAGTTGGGGGTGACATGTGAACATTATGATTCCATTTAGATTATCCAAACCAAACAACAAGTTAGAGTCTAATGAATTAACCTAAGCTACTAACTGGCCATGGATATGCTAGGTTGTGTATAGGGGAACTAGTCCCTAACACCCCCTACTACCCTTACGAGGCTCAATTGGGTTAGGGATTAGGTTTAATCCAATTAGAGTCTAATCAAGTCTAGGTTTCTACATTAGACATTCCTAGGGCAATTAGGGGCCGAGGGTAGTAATGGGGGGTGAAATTAGGGTTTTGGGCCCCAATTCCCCCACATTCTAGCCTTGAGAAGGCTCCATGCTAATTGCACTAGAATTATCCAATCTAGCTACTTAGATCTCTCACTTAGGCTTAGGGAGATTGATTAAGATGTAGGAAGATGGGAGGCAGCCTAGGGATCCAAGAATTGGACCTAGAGGCAAATCCCAAAATTCACACATATAAGCAATTTGCCTAAATTCCTAAGTGATTTCACACACAAACCAACAAGCAATCCATGGAGAATGAGATGCAAATAGAACATAATCATTAACAAATGGAATTACAAAGTTTATATGTCATTTTCCCCCAACATGGTATCAAAGTAACATATTTGACCCCAAACAGCCCACCTAAAGAGCCTAGCTACTCATATACATGGAAAATACAAAAAGGGAGAAGAAGAAGTTGGAAGTGGCCATGGAGCTCGAAGTAGTGGTTGTCAATCCTCCCTCCAGCAGCAGCAGGTCATCCTCCTTCTTCTTCTTGAATGGAATGGAGTGGGATGATGGTGGGAAGTGGATGGAAGGCTTAGATATGGGGGGTTATGTGGTGGAAATGGTGAAATGGAGTGGATTTTAGGTGGATTTGGAGTGGAATGGAGTGGGTGGCGATTTGGGGAGCTAGGATGGGATAGAAGGTAGCTAGCCCCGTGCCCCAGCCGCCACCTAGATATATATAGGTGTGGGGTGGAAGCACTAGGTCAAGTGGGGGCAAAATGGGTAAATCAGTGAAAATTGGCTAGGTTTTGCAAGTAGCACGGCCGTGGTAGGGCACCACGGCCATGGTGGGTAGAGGTGAGCACGGCCGTGGTGGAGAAGAACGGCCGTGTTGGTTAAAATGACTAAAAGTCAGGTTGTTGGTCAAAAATGGCCACGGCCGTGGTGGACTGAGTGTAACACGGCCGTACTGTGTGGCACGGCCGTGGTGGAATGGATGGAGGTGGCCGTTCTGAGCTTGCACGGCCGTTTTGGTCTTCAGTAGCACGGCCGTGCTGCAGTGCACGGCCGTGCTGGCTTCTTGTGGCACGGCCGTTTTGTTCTGCACGGCCGTGGTGGCTTTGCTTCCTTTGGATGTTATTCTGTCGATTCTAAGTGACCTAGCACGGCCGTTCTGTGGCACCACGGCCGTGCTGGGTCCTGGGTCAGCACTTTAGCTTGATTCTTCGGCTTTTCTTGGACATCTTTGCTTCAATTGATCTTTGGCCACTAGGGGTAGGTCGAGGGAGCATCGAACTTCACTTTGGGCCTCTACAAGGGTAGAGGAGCCCTAGGGTCACTCCTACTCTCTCTCTTCCATCAAGCGTGGTCCAAATGCCTGAAAAGCATGCAAATAATGTCCATAAGTGCATTTTATACAAATAAGCATATTAGGGGGAATGACATGCAATCTAGCAGTTATAGATGTGATTGAAGAGCAAAAAGACACAAGATTAAGCCCTAAAATAGGGCTGAATCAACCGGCCTAAATCGCACGTCCAAAAGGAGCGGATTAAAGTAGTCAGACTTTTAAAGAGATAACCCAACTCTCAGGCCCTACAACGATAAACATGGTCTGATGTAGTGATCGGGGTCGAACACAGGGACAAGGTTGGTTGTGTTAAGAATGCGGAATCAAACACTATTATACTCTAGTCGAAAAAGGGATAAAGAGATGTTCCCTAAGGAACGACAGCACATAAACAAGAATTGTAAAACAAAAAAGAAGCAAAAGAAACAAATTGTAAACACGTATATGGGGGAAAACCCGGGTTGGGGTTCACCAACTAAAGAACCTCACCAATATGTAATACTATCTCTTACATACTCATATCAAGATTACAAGCAACCATCAAAAGTGTCCATTCCACTCTCTCTCTCGAGATGATGAAAGATCTTAGTCTAAGGGAAGCCTCTCTCTCGAGATGATCACATGTAAACTTCACAACATAACATATGGTTTTAAAACCTTAGCATTCTAACACTCTCGTGCATTCATACCACTCCATGACACAGGATAAAAGTGATATTACTCTCTTGAGATATCAACAATCAAACATCACAAGATGGTAGCTAAGCATAGAAGTGAAACATTAAAATAGGTGCATGGAGATAATCTTGATAAATATATGTATATTCAAAAGGAAGAGACAATATACATATTGGGAGAGCCTTAGTGGCTACTCCCAACCCAAGTTAAGGTGGTTAGCCACTCATGTTTGCGGACAACATGACGACGTTACAAAGAGACATATCCATAAGATACCACGAAGGGGGAAAAGGGGTACAACAGGATGAAACAATACATCTGGAAGAGAAGAAACGTGATACTACACACTACTTCTTTAGATCTGGATCTACCGCGTGGATGGCCTTCTCCTCTCAAAGAAAGGGGGGGGGCGTCCGTCTTCTCTCTCCTCAGCTTCTTCCCCTGGAGATCCAAGACTGATGTATGGATGGTCGGAGACGAGTTTGGAACGCAGTAGCACTTCGTGGCCTCGAGATCTGATCTCCCCTCTCTGATGATTTAAAAAGACAGATGGGTGTGCTAATTATAGGCACATTCCACTAACTTAGAACTACGGTCGCGGTTTGTGATAAGTGGGGGAGAGACCGCGGTCGCAGTCTTGGCAATAACCGCAGTCACAATCTTCAGGAGTCCATCAGCAATCGCGGTCTTGTGATAATTGTGGTCGCGGTTTCTGCCTTATTCCTCTCTGATCACGGTCCAACTTGGTCGCGGTCCTCCTATAATCGCGGTCGCGATTCTTGTCATAGCCGCGATCGTCCTCTCTGGATAACCGCGGGGTCTCCGCTTATTGTCTGAGGTTTCGAGATGTCTGGTGCTTTGGAATCGCGGTCGCGGTTTCCAAAATCGTGACCTAAGTTGTGTTGATTCCTGAAATCATTTAAACGAGGCTTTAGTAAAAAAGATAGAGAAATTATGTGAAAAGTTAACTAAAGTTGTACTAAAAGTGGTGTAAAATATATATAGAAAGTACGTAAAGTACAATGTTATCAATTGTGTCCCTTTTCTTCCTTGTGTCACTCTTTTGTTCCCTCTTGTTGTGCAGGAGTTAAGTGAGATGTGGAAGTTGTTGTCTCCAGTGGAGCAACTGTGCCCTTTTCAAAAGTAGCTTTCTTGTTTGCACCAGGCGTGGTCATCTTCCTCTACCACCATTTTTCAGATACGTGGGCTGTTTAGGTGCTGTCTCTGGCGGTGGACTTGCTGTTTCTGGTGGGGGAGCCACTATCTCCGACGGTAGACCTACTGCCTCCGGTGGGGGGGTGTTGCTATCTCTGATGGTGGACCTGTTACCTCTAGTGGATGAGCTGTCGACGGTGGACCTGCTATAGCCGGTGGAGGAGCTATAGTCGATGACGAGCTCTCGCTTGTCCAATTATGACTAACCTTCTTTTCGGTCCTCTTTCGCATCTCCTGCCAGACGACGTCTTTGTCCGCATTCCTTAAGAGGGTAAGAGGGGGGTCAAATGGAAATTGTCGTTGAAGTTCGATCCATTACAGAAGGTGGTTGTGCTGAAGACTTTTGGGGGCGACGAGGCGCAAGGAGAAGAACGCGTAGTCGCTGCCTAGTGCGGGAAGAAGAAGGAGCAGACGCAGCCAAGTGCGGAGAGGAGAAGGACCAGGCGTGGGGAGGAGAAGGACTAGACGCGGGGAGGAGAAGGACCAAGCGCGGGGAGGAGAAGGACCAAGCGCGGCCAGACACGCGTAGAAGGTGGTGGACGACCAGGGAGATGAATGAGCGGGAGTGGAGGGGTTTGTTGGGAAAAACTAATTTTGTCCCTTCAATTTGGGATGAAATGTTGTGGGCCCTCGTAATGGACACATGAGCTATGTGAGTGTTGAGAGAAGAGAATAGGGTTAGTGGTGTCACTCTTCACTGAGTGCACGTGACTTGGCAGTTTGATAAAAGATAGGTGGGTGTTGTAGTCCCGAGACGTCACAATAGGGCACATGTGGGACATGCAACAGTTGGGCTGACGGGACACACGCACAGGAGGCAGTGCTGAGGCAGACCTGAAAGTGGTTTCGGAAGGAGGGTTATGCGCACGTTAAACTCACGTTTTTAGGAGTGTGTGTGAACAAATTTTAACCCGTAGGTCTATTTGGTACACTATTTTGTAATGATCTATATCTATTTGAGGTTAGCTATACAGACGAGCAGTCTGCACTCCAAACCAGACGACCACGTTTCCTGTTGTGTAGCAGTCAATTAAAAAATAATAAAATACAACATTATCCACACCAACTCACTATCCAATACAGACCGCGACATGTTTCGATCACCAAAGAAAGCTGAAGCCTTTCTGCAGGCGGCCGGTATTGCTGTCGTCGAATCATGACCGCCTCGCCTCGATCAACTTTCTCACAGATGGTGTACATAAAATATTATTTTATGTAATTATGCTAACCATATTTTAAAATATTATGTTATTATGTTATCCATATTAATTATGTTATTATGTTATATATATTATTTTATGTTATTATTATATGCAATATTATTATATGTTATTATGTTATCCATATTTTAAAATATTTATGTTATTATGTTATCTTTATTAATTTATGTTATTATGTTAACCATACTTTAAAATATGTCATCCATATTAGTTTATGTTAGTATGTTAATTATACTTTAAAATAGTTATCATATTATGTTATCCATACTTTAAAATATTTATGTTATCATGTTATCCATATCATTTTATGTCAGTATGTTAACCATACTTTAAAATATTATTTTATGTATTTTATGAAATATTTTATGTTAGTATGTTATCCATATTATTTTATGTTAGTATGTTGTCCATACTTTAAAATATTATTTTATGTATTTCATGTAATATTTTATGTGTCCATATTATTTTATGTTATTATGTTATGTTATTATGTTATCCATAAATAACATAAAAATATGGATAACATAATACCATAATTAAATATGGATAACATAATAACATAAACAATATGGATAACATAACAACATAAATATTTGATAGTATTGTTATCATAATAACATAACATAATGTTGCATGGAATAATAACTTATATTTTAAAATATATGTTATTATGTTAAAATATTTTAAAATAATACGGATAACATAATAATATAACTATTTTAAAGTAACATAATAACATAAAATATTTTAAAATATTGTTAGCATAATAACATAAAATAATATTGCATGTAATAATAACATATGCTTTAAAATAATATGGCTAACACAATAACATAAATATTTTAAAATGTGGATAACATAATAACATAGCAGAGAAGAGAAGCAGCAACTGGAGAAAGAAGAACAGTTAACGGAGAAGAAGGTGGGACGAGAGAACAAGATGAGCCAGAAGGGGGTAAATTCGAACCAGGGTTGATTTTTGGGACAAATTGGACTGGTGGAAGTGGGAGAGAAGTGGAGTACATGCCAGTTGGGTGCGTCGGGGGGCGGGCAGGAAAACGACGCGGGTTTTTCGGTTTCTCGTCCCGCATGTTCGTCAGTGTATCATTTTGTTAAAAAAATCATTAACAAAGTATATCGACAATGGCCTTATTTTAATATAGTTTTTATTTCGTTTAAAAAATCATTACGATTTGAGAGTTATAAGCAAATTAAATTTCTCTCTCCTCCTTTTTGACTTTGACAATCACATTATCCCTCATTTTTTATATTGTATATATTTTTTCCAAAATATATCGAAGTTGATTTTATTGTAAAATATTTATTGTTAGGAGTGCAACATGATTAATTTCGTCAAAAAATTCATTACCATTGACAAGTTATTAACAAAATTGTATTCTTATTTTTTCTCTCTCCTACTCTTACTTTCTCTCTCCCCTCCTTTATATCCACTCCCCCTCCCTCTCTTTGTCGTAAAAACAATAAAATACCAAATACGAAAGTAGCAGTAGGTGATTAGACATTTAGTAAATAAATAAACAAAGTCGCGTGTATACACATGGTACAATTCACAAAAGGACAATTGTTCGTCCCATTTCTCGTTCCAATTCCCCTTTGCTGGATTCGCTGAGACGGCAATCCGCGCCCACGGTAAAACTAATACAACGTATAACGTCGGAATGAACCCGTAGCCTGCGGGGGCTACGCGAACTGCCCGCATCGTGTCCGAATCGTGCATCCCTCTCCGGCACACGGGCCAAGCCCACTTCGGGTCCCTGGACTACTGGCCGAGCCAGACCACGCCCCTTCTCTTCCTCCCGCCGGTCCTGGTCGTATCTACGATCTAGGGCTCACCCGTCGACGTCAAGAATGCTGTAACCGTCTTTCCCGTCATCCTCAGTTCCGACGGGTTCCCCCTGTCCGTCAATGGCGCTCGTCCCCGCAAATTCAGGGGACGAGCCGGCGGGTTCCAGCTCCAGTTTCACGTTGGAGTCCATTGGCAGCCTGTTGGATTCGCAGAGGGACCTCTTCCATAGCCAGGTTGAGCAGCTCCAGAGAATTGTTTGCACTCAATGCAAGGTCACGGGCGTCAATCCGCTGTCCCAGGAGATGGTACTTCTCCTGCCCATTTTTTTTTCTTCTTTTCTTGACGCCCCTCCCCTTCCCGCGGTTGCTTAATTCTTGGGTGGCGATGTCTTTAGAAACTCGTAAATTCGTTCTTCTGGGCTCACGTTTCCTTGCGTGTCTGTAATTTTCAAAATGTTGAAACCTCTCTCCTGACCTTTTGCAGGCCGCGGGGACGCTGTCCATTAAAATAGGTCAGTATTGAACTTATATGCCCCCGCCTAGAATACTCGTTTACAGTTCATTTTATCAGCATTCTTCAATTGGGGGTGGCAGGGACAACAAGTACTTGCTAATATTGTGGGCCAAGTAATGTCTTATCTAGAAATGCAACGGCCAACATAATATAAATATGTCTCTGAACTTAATACATCCATTTAGTGCTAACAACAGAATGCAATGGAATTCTATCCCTCAATGGGAAATCATTGCACGTTTCTATTCTATCTCAGTGTAGTGCATGGTGGTACATACAGTAGTAACTTTGGTGAAAAAAAAACATTGCAGCTGTCCTTTTGCTGCCAATTATGACAACAACTGCGATTAGTATAGATACATAGAGATGACGAAACACACTTCAATGGATGAAACTTCGATGTAGTGATAAACAACTTTACCAAGCATGGAAGTTTATGCAAACTTTGGAGAAGCTTGTTGAGGTTCAGATATAGAGTTTATTTGATGAAAATTTTGTACGAATTTGTAATTATGTTGTATGTTTTAGGGGAAAAAATATTGGAAATTACACACATTGTTCTTGAATCATGTAAATCTTGTGGTACAATACCAAAACATGGTTTGTATTAGTGCCAAGTTGAGTTTGGGAAGATCACGACAATGATCTAACCTAGACATTACCTAAGTAAATAAATGCATGAAGATGAGTGTATTTCAAACAAAATTTTTTAGAAAGTTGGTCAGAAATGATCGCAATATGCCTCTTCCTTCTACTATCAACTCTTAAGCTCCAAAAAACAGCGAACACTAGCGACAACAAGAGCAACCATGAGTCTCATGAAGAAATTGACAGTGTGTGAAAAAAACCACATGGGGCAAAATGTTGGCAAATAATGGACTTGGGCTATTGTTTTCATCATCACAACTTAGGCCAATTGTTTGTGCATTGTGCATACCTCAACATTGATACCTTGGCGCTTGTGGTATTGTAAGACCTCAATGTCGATACCATAAACATTATTTTCTCTTAACTCTTTTGACATCTTGATCGCCAACCATCACCTTTAATGGTAACTTAGGAGTTTGGTTATTAGAGGTGGGAGTACAATCGATATGACAAGTATGCTTCTTATTAGATGCCACACTCTTTTGTCAATAAATTTTATCAGAGACGCCATTGTCCTTTTCCAAGTTTCTATCTTCTCATGGAAGGTGATCAATTTGCTTCTCCATCCTCAATGGGATC
This sequence comes from Alisma plantago-aquatica, assembly GCA_963693085.1. Lineage (NCBI taxonomy): Eukaryota > Viridiplantae > Streptophyta > Magnoliopsida > Alismatales > Alismataceae > Alisma > Alisma plantago-aquatica. Next base: position 868,946,482 of record OY856412.1, on the reverse strand, counting down.
CCCTTGCCTCTACTAGAAGAATATTAATATCAAATTTCATTATCTAATACTGGCATAAAGTCCATTCTCCTTCTATATGCACAATACACACATTCGAGGAAAGTATACCTGAATTGCATTGCAAACTAATCAGAATAATTAAGACATCAAGAAATGAAGTGAGATGAAGTCTTCAATTGATGCTCCACCTATTGCGGAGTACCCTACTGGTTTGATATATGATGAGTGAGATGAAGTCTACAATTAATGCCGTGTCTATTGTTAGGGACAATGGTTAATGTTTCATTCCATGAGTTCAGTGTTTTAGAAAGCGGTATGCATTATGCTTTCGGAGAGGTCACCTTGTAGAGTATGTGCGGTATGTGAGAGTACATGCATTTTTGGATTTTTTATATATATTTATTAATTATTATATGTATATACATTAATCATGAATATACATGTTTAATTTGTACAATTGTGTATCTAAATAGTACAATTACAAGAATAGTGGATGCAATCATGCAAATATGCAATCACCACAACCTAAATAAATACAAACATTCACTATGATATTTGAATGTAAATGTAAAAAATAAGAAATGGAAATATGTCTATCTGAAAATTGGGGATTAATCGGCCTGATATGCGGCTGTGCGACCGATTATGCGGCCTGGTCCGCTTTTAGGGGGGGATTTCCAGTATGCCGTGCTGTAGGTGGTTCAAACCTTGTATGCAGCCTCTTATACAACCACATGCACTGCTTTTTGAAACACTGCTTAAGTTTCCAGAAAATGACATAATTTGTCAAAAGTCTCGACTTTGACCTCGCAACAAGTCAATGCTAAGTTGAGCTCTTGACCACAACGAATGAAACCGATGTCATTTTGATAGTCTGGAAATAAGAATTCACTATATATAGATGAAAATTCCGACACATGCAATCCTGGCCGATGCAAAAATCATCATCATCTAAGCTTCGATCCCAACCATGTTGGGGTCGGCTACATGGATCCTTCTTTTCCAATAAGCTCTATTATGGTTTATATTTTGATCAAGATGTAAAGATTCAGAATCTCTCTTTATAGGCTCTTCCCTGGTTAATTTAGGCCCGCCTCTTCTTTTAATTATGTTTGACTCAATATCATTGCTTTGTATAGGCACGTTAGTTGGTGTGCGTTGTACATGTCGATACCATTTTAGTCGACCCTCTCACAACTTGTCCTCAATGCTCGCCACCCCACTTTGTTACTAATATAGTCATTTCTTAAGCGATCTTTTCTTGTCTTCTCACACATCTATCTCAGCATACCCATTTCAGCCATATTCATTTGTTGAGACCTTATTTCTTCACCGACCAACATTCACTCCCATGTTGCATGTCTGGCCGTGTAACATAATACTCCAGTTGCACTCCATCCAATAGTGATCACATGACAAACATCATCTTGAACATCCCCATCTTTATGGATAATTGAACTCAAGTAACATAATTTATCTCATTTTGGTACATCCACTCCGTCCAATTTGGCCCCACAATTCACAATTCTAGATTGGCTAAAATTGCAATGCGTATACCTAGTTTTGCTAATAATCATCAATACCAATGTTTTAGAAAGCGGGAAGCGGGAGGCGTGAGGACAGAACCTTGTGGCCGCTTAAGCGTCAAGCGGGCGCTTTTTGAAAAAACGGGCCCGAAAATTTTTAGGTAATTTTGTAGAAAATTATACATATTAGTATATGATAAACACATTTTCAAAAAAAATTATACTTATCTAAACACCCTACACATAAAATAAAACACCTAAATAGTTGATACCAATGTATTAAAAAACGGGAAGTGGGAGGCGTGCGGACGGGACCTTGTAGCCGCTCAAGCGGCAGGCGGGCGCTTAAGCGGGCGATTTTTGAAAAAGCGGATGCTTAAACTCTTATATATTTATATACAAAATTACATGTATGTGTATATAAAAAATATATTTCTAAGGAAATCAGTAATACTAACCAGTAGTATCAATTACTAATGAACGAAATCTGCAAGAATATCAGTAAAATCAGTAAAACCATTAGAAGTATAATAGAGTAATATGATATTTACTTGGATATATTACAGCAGTACCCTATTATATACAGCTTACATACAAAGTTTGCATTCTAAAGTAGGATTAGGTATATCATAGAACATTTAATGTATACAAGCTTCATATATTATACTCAATACTACTTGGATTATATAATTAATTAACATTACATGCTTACAGCAGCATTTTTTTCAAAAAGCGGGAAAAAAGCGGCCAAAAAGTGGGAAAAAAGCGGGTGAAGCGGGAAAAAAGCGGGCATTTGAATGAAGCGGGAAAAAAGCGGGCGCCTAAGGGCAATATTAGGCGGATGGCCTTTGCAGCCCGCTTAAGCGGCCGCTTTTTAATTCACTGGTTGATACCACAACTAAAAAAGTTGAATAAGCAAATACAGTTCAATTGCACAAGTTTAAGACATAGAAATACAGTTTTTAGTCTCTTTCTCTTACTCTTACTGTAGTAAATTTATAGAATTACAACTTTATATACTAATATGCAGAAAACAGTAGAATACATGTAATGTACTAAGTTATATTATGCAGTAAACAATAGAATATATAGAATGTATTAATATTCAGTAAATAGTAGAATGCACCATGTCTATATAATGTACTAATGTATTATTATTTATAAGGCAACAAACAGTAGAAGATATATAATGTATTAGTTTATATTATGCAGTAAACTATAGAATATATAGAATGTATTAATATAAACAGTAGAATATAATATGTAATTATGTACTAATGTATTATTTTATATAAGGTAGAAAGTTAAAGAAATATAATATGCAACAGATAATTGGATACATAGTGTATATATTAATATATTATAGTATAGAATGTATTATACAGTAATGTTACATATTATACTAACTTATTATACTACTATAAACTTATATTTTTGTATTATGTTACAGCAGATGGGCTAAATCTAGCGCCCAAAAAATAGGCGGCCATAAGCGGGCGCCCGAAGCAGGGTTTCAGGCGGACGCATAGGCGGGCCAGGCGGGTCTTAGGCGGACGCTTAATGGCCTGCCGCCTGCCAACCCTCTCAAAGCCTTAACCAGGCGGCTGGGCATGTCATCCGCTCAGGCGGGCGCCTCACACACTTTTTAAAACACTGATCAATACTTCTGATTTTAAGCAATTCTCCAAAATTCCAACTTTATCATTCAATTGATCTTTAGTTTCGTCAATCAACTCAATATCATCAACGAAGAACATGCACGAAGGAATAACAACCTGAACATGCTTTGTCAACTCATCCATAACAAGAATGAGTAGATATGATCTATGTGTTGATGCTTAATGTGCCCCAACCGTGATAGGAAATGTTGGCGTCTCTCTTGCGGGGTTATTCGCTCGTGCAGTTGAGCTATCATACATGTTATTAATCAAGTAAATGTATTGGATTGAAACACCCTTTTTCTCTAAAACCATTGACACAATTTCCTGGGTACTGATCATAAGCTTTCTTCGAATCAAGAAAAATTATATGAAGATCTCTTTTGCTCTCTCTCTCTCTCTCTCTCCATACTTCTCGATAAGCCTCCTTATCAAAAAATAACATATGACGTTGATCTTCCAGGCATGAAATCACATTGGTTGTCTGATATGTGAGGTATAGGTCTTAATCTTTTCTCAATAATCCTCTCCCATAGCTTCATAGTGCGACTCATCAACTTGATACCTCTGTATCTTGTGTAGCTTTGAACATCTCCTTTGTTATTGTAGATGGGAAATATATACTATTTCTCCACTTATCTGGCATCTTCTTCGTCTTCATAATTTGATTAAAGAAATTGGTTAATCACAAAGCTGCCTCATCCTCCACACTCTTCCATACATCAATGAGAATACTGTCTGGTCCACATGCTTTTCTCATTTTCATTTTCGTAAAGCATTCTTGACCTCAAATAGCGTAACTCGTCTTGTGTAAATGATATCTCTTGTACTCATATCATACGAGGCTCTTACATTATTAACAATATCTCCATTTAGAAGCTTATGAAAATAGTTTCTCCATTGGTTCTTGATATCATCATTCTTCACTAGTACTATACCATCCTCATTCGTGATGCATTTTACTTGGCTCAAATCTCTTCCTTTCCTTTCATATGAGTCATTTTATATAAATATTTTCCCCCTTCTCGTGTCCAACTTATAAATCTCTACAAATCATCAAAACCTTGCCTCTTGGACAATCTTTTAGCTTTTTTCTTTGCTTGTATCTCTGAAAAGTTGCATCATCTCAAGATTTGGGTAATTTCCTATAAATCTTCCTTTTGAATTTAATAGCGTTATGTACTTCATCATTCCACCACTAAGTCTCTTTCTGTGGAGGTCCACACCCTTTAGACTCCCACAAAACCTGTTTGACAATTTTTGTTATGCAGTAGCTCATATTATGCCTCATAGGGCCAACATCAGACTCCAAGTTCTAAGTGTTGTCTTTGATGAGTTTATCATAAAAAGTCAATTTTTTTTACCTTTTTACGATTCCACCACTTGATCCCGCTATCTTGGTTTCCGTTATGCTTATCTTTGTTGATCTTCATGTTAATATCCAAAACCACCACCCTATGTTGGGTGGTGAGTTCTTCGCCAGGGATCACTTTACAATCCTTGTATACTTTACGATTCACCCGCCTTGTAAGGAAGTTATCAATTTGGCTACAATTGCACCCACTTTTGAAAGTAATCTTAGGAGGATCTCTTTTCTTAAAATGTATTTGTCAAAATCATATTATATGCAACTACAAAATCTAATATTCTCTCTCCATTGTTACTGCCATATTCAAATCACTCTACATGGCCATTCAAATCGCTCCCGATAACGATCTTCCAGTGTTTCAAAAAACGTCCGCATGGATCGCATATGCGGCCGCATATGCAGTTTAGTCCCTTGACCGGACCGGATATGGGAATTCAGTGCTAAAACGGACCATGGCCGCATATAAGGCCGATTAGTCCCCGATTTTTGAATGGAAAAACTGCTAAGCTGGCAATTCTTTAACATCACCCCCTATTCTTCATATAACTAAAACCATCACCTACATTTAGCCTACCATCTACTCTCATTTCCTCTTTTTTGCATTACATTCATCTATGATTGTTATACATTTAGCTCATTATTGCACATTTGTATTTTATTTAACAAGTGTTTGATTGCATATTTGGATAATTGCATGTAAAATATGCAGTTCTACAAATTATGTTTGTAATTATATGATTACTGTATATTTAGATATATATAATGATTAAAAAAAAATGAAAACTACACATACTTTCGCATATACTCCCGCATACCGCATATACTCTATTCAGTGACCTCTCCGAACGTACAACGCATACCGTTTTTTAAAACCATGCGATCTTCTCCTCTATTGGTATACTTTGCATCAATGCATCCATGTTATCTCAAAAATCCTTCTTAACCTCCTGGTTAAGGCCAACTTGGGGGCGTAAGCTCTAATAATGTTACAGGTGCAATCATGAAATTAATCGCAAAAATGATTGAAGATACTAAAAAATGAATGAATTAAAATCATGAAATGTTACAGTTCAATCTCTAGTCTCTACACCTAAATGCATAGTTTTATGCAGTAAAATTCTATATTGGGTATGTGGTGGGGGGTCCATCATCATCATGTGGAGGTAAGAATCTGTCATGTTTCGTGGGGATTTTGATGAAAACTTTCAATGATAAAAATGTAGGAATTAAGATACGAAATTCAATCCATACACTTAAATGCACACACTTTCCCAATAATATCCAATTTACAACAGATGAATAACACAATAACTCATATTCGTTGGATGTTGAATGTCGCACTGGTTCTATATATATATATATATATATATATATATATATATATATATATATATATATATATATAGAGTTGATATGGTTTGCTCCCATGACATGTACTTGGTTGAATGAACTTATGTGTTGCTCATACACATCGTGTATAATACTATATAAGTATATAAACTCATTTGTATTATGTAATCAAACACAATATATTTAGAAATTATTTCAAAATTTTTAAATTAAGTCTAGAAAAAAGTGGTATTAAATAATTTAAACACATTTGAAACCTACTAAATAATAATTTTGACTTATATAATGAGAAGATGTACAACTAAAGGAGAATGCCCTGACAACAACTCACAATCAAGGCGCTTGTATATTAATATACATGCATAATTGTCTAGGCAGCTAGGCGATCTCTTTTTCCCAAGGGGAGCCTAGGCGTTTCTAGGTGTTTTGTTTTTTCTTTTATTTTTTACATGTAAGATTGCATATATATATTTAGCTATATTGAAACAGATACGTTACTGTGTATATTTATAATGGTTGTATCTATGTTATTACAATTATATTTGACCTAAATTACACCTAGCATGACCTAAACTAGATCTGATTGGCGCTAATTTTACCTATCTCAATCTAAATCAGACCTAATTAACCTAGTTTTGCATAGGATAAACTTCTTGGGCCTGAACTTTCCCTAATTTACCCTATATATACCTAAATGAGACCTAATTTGACCAAACCAGACCAAATTTCCCCAAAGCAGACCTAATTTCCTCAACTCAGACATGTTTTCCCAAATCAGATCCAATTTGCTCAAATATGACCTGATATGGTCTAAATCAGACCGGATTTTGTATAACATGACCAAAACAAACCTTACTTTCACAATTTTATACTATATTGACCTAAACGAGACCAAATCTAGACCCATTTCATGCTAATTCAGCCTTTAAAGTTATGTTTGGTACGTGGTGAATGAAGGGGGGGGGGGAGGGGAGGGGAAGGGAAGGGATGGGTCACTTATGTTAGTGTGTTTGGTTAACATGGGGAGGGGAAGGGAAAGAAAACATAATATAACGTAAACAAAAAATTTGTTGCGACGCAGATTGTTAGTGATATAAAAATATTTATATATAGATATATATATATATATATATATTTATTTACATACATTAATTTACAAAAATGCCTTCACAAAGGTACATACAAGAAATAAAATTGTCAAGGTCATCTGGACGGTAAAGTCTATAGATCTAAAGATAAAATCCTAAGATGTAGATTAAGGTGGTATACATTTCTTATTTGTTATATGTTGGAAGTGTCACATAAGATTTGTTTTATAAAAATAGAATATGAGTTTTTTTATGTTCTTTGTGGTTGTAGAAGTAGTTTCTTTATATTTTTATTTTACAACAAATTTTCTCTATATGTATTTAATTACTTACCACCATAGTCCACCACATTGTTTTTCAACTATTTGCCTTTTTTATTTTATGATTGTCTACAATCTAAAAATTTTCGACTTTCTTAACGAAAAAATAAAATTTAAATTTTCTTCCAAAATATGTATAATTTTTGTTTAGTTTCCTTTTATTTTATTTTTTTTCAAAAAAAAAAATCCTCCAATTTTATCAAATACTTTCTGATATTTCATGTCCTCCAAGTAATGTAACACATACGTGACATACTACTTTTATGTTCAAATTAGTTGTGGGCTATTCTAATTTTTCTTGCCATATTATTTATATTTTCTCTCTTACGTTTTATATTTTTATCTGTCCTTTCTATAATGTTTCCCGTCAAGTCTTTCCCCTTCCCCTTGTCTCCACTTCGATTCGGTGGGGAGAGAATGGGAGAGAAGTGGCTGAAAGTATACTTGATTTGTTCCCTCCGTTCCCCTCCATTCCCCTCCCTTTCACCGTCACTTTGTCCAACCAAACCGCTCAAGCCCTTTCCCCTCCCTTCCCCTCCCCTCCATTCATCACGTACCAAACAAGCCCTAAATGGCTTAATTTAGGCTTAAAAGGCCTTACACGTCCACATAATATACTTATTAGTCTGGGCACCTTGCCTAGCGCCTAGGGTGCCTTGGTAACTAAGTGTATCGAGGATTTGACATACTTTATACATAGGCCCTTGGCCTTTTTTCACATTTACAAGTAGGTTTCCATACTTACATGTCAACATTACCCCTTAAGTTAGAGCATGTATACCATATGTGTCCAACTTGTTTACAAATCAACTAACTAATTTTTTGATCTGACTCATGAAAACTAATCAACTTTGCTGAATCTTTTCTCGTAGAAAACAACCATCAACTTCAATGTGTTTGGTTCTCTCATGAAAGACATGATTATGGGCAATGTGGATAACAATCCGGTTGTCACACTTTAAGCCCATAGGAGTTTCCTCCATGAGCCAAGTTCCTCTACGAAGTCACAAGTCCATAACAACTCACATGTTGCACGGGCCATGATTCCATATTGGACCTTGCTGCAACAATTTGCTTTTTGCTGTCCAAGAGATGGGACTCCTACAGACACAATAACCAAAAATAGACCTCCTATTGATACTAGATTTAGCCCAAACAAAGTTTAAGAAACTTCGTACCTACATATCTCCATGATTTTGATACAAAAGTCCCATGCTAGGAGACTTCTTGAGATATCTAAGAACATGCATAACAACCTCCATATGACATGTGCATGGCTTATCCGTAAACTGGCTAGCAACAACTAGTGGCAAAGACAATGTCGGGCCAAGTGACAATCAGATAAATCAACTTCACAACAAGCTGTATGTACCTCCAAGGATCATCAAGAAGTCCCCCTGCTCCAAGGATAATTTGACTTTAAGATCTATCGGTGTATTAGCAGGTCTAGTCACAAGCATTTCTTCGCAGTGATAAGATCTAAGTCATACTTCCTCTGTAAAATTACAATCCCAGACTTAGACTTGGCAACTTAAATCCTCAAAAAATATTTAAGACTGCCCAAGTTCTTTAATTAAAATTGACCTTGCAGAAAGAGCTTTAATAGTGCAATGTCATATTTGTCATCCCCAACAATCACAATGTCATCAACATATACCACAAAGGAAATGCTCCCATGACTCTTATCTTCTGTAGAAGACTGGATGTTCCATGGTACATCTATGGAGTCCAAACTTAGAAAGACCAATGCTAAATTTGCCAAACTAAGCACGAGGCGACTACTTTAGACCATATAGGGACTTGTGAATACGACATATGTGATCCGACCTCTTGAGCGACAAACCCACGTCGTTGCTCCATATAAATCTCCTCATCCAAATCACCATGAAGAAAATCAAGTTGATGTAGGGGCTAGGGGTGAATAGTAGCCAGAGAGTAATGTTCAAAATGTCGACGAAATTGTCGAAATTTCCACAATCTTATCTGTCGCTGGCAATCGGACATCGAAATGGACTGTCAAAACTCTCGAAACACGTAGATCATCGATTTTTTTTTTTCTACTTTTTCATATACTATGTTCTACCTAAAGTATATTTTTTGCACAATTTTGTGTCTTTAAGTCTATAGATTGTGCTTGCAAACTAAAATGACTTATTGATTGATTTCACCATTGAAAATTGACGTCAAAATTCCCCATCAAAATGCCATCGAAACAGGTCAGGGTCATTCACTGATAAATGACAATACCCCACCTCCACATATTCAATATGAAGTATTATTACATGCTTGAGTAGATCTGTACTAGTAGATCATTCTGGTAAAATTCCATAAATTAATTCGTTAATTTTGTTATCCAAACGCCAGGAACGCATTTATTGAAATTTTTGTCAAATTTGTCAAAATTTCTGTTTCCGTGGCCACCGAAACGACATCGAAATCGGACATTTTCTTCATTGAGCCAGAGACCAGAAAATGTGAACAAATGCTATCTTTGTCATATGAGAGAAGGTCTATGAGTAATCTTCACCATAAACCTGACTGTACCCCTTGGCTACCGAATGTGCGTTGAGCCTATCAACACAACCATTTGCACCCACTTTGAGAATGTAAACCCAACGACATCCAACAACAGACTTGCCATGCAAGCGTTAAATAAGCGGCCATGTCTTGTTCTGGTGAAGACTCATCCATAATATGATGCCGACCTGGGTAATAAAGTGTAGCTAAAACAGACAGAGGTATAGATACACAAGATATTGAAGAAATGAAGACATAATATGAAGGTGAAAGATGGTTATATGAATTAAAGTTAGGACTGAGATGCTGAATGTTTTTAAGAGTGCAAGATTTGGCACCTTTACTTAAAGCAACAAGAAGATTCTTCTATTAAGATGGAGAAGGAACTGTATCTACTTAGCCTTTTGACAAGGAACAATTTGGAGAATGAGCTGAAATGGTGGGAGCTATGTTCCACCTGCATTGTTTGCTGAATTGGAATGCCCACCTGCACTTGTATGACGTTTGTAGACGGTAGACCTAAGTGATTGAGGGCCTATCAGAGGTCGGTGGAAACACATAATGAGTACCTTCACTAGTAGAGGACTCAGGAACATAAGACTCAACCACAATAGGAAGGGGCAAGAGCTCCTCCATGGCTACTGGTGTTACTGAAAAATGTCATCGGAGAAGGATGTGTCTTCAAAAAAAGGTAACATCAACAAACACAAAGAAACGATATAAGGTAGGATTGTAGCACTTATAACCTTTTGGATCCCGAAAGTAACGTAACAAAACACATTTGACGGATTTGGACTCAAATTATCCGTACCTGGACTAAGGCAGTGGTCAAACAAACACATCCAAACACCGGATGGAACATCGTATATAGGATGAAGGATTTGAACATGCCAGCGGTTTTCGAGAACGGATGATGGTGTACAGTTGATAAGGTAGGTGGCAGTGAGAACTACATCCCCCCATAATTCTCTAGGAACATGCATATGTAGGAAAAGGGTGCGAGCAATCTCAACAATATGACGACTTTTCCTCCCATGCACTCAATTCTGCTATGGAGTATGTGGACAAAATGATTGATGGATGATGCCATGTGTGGACGTGAAACGGATGGACTCATGGCTGAAGTATCTCTGGCAATTTTAGAACGAAGAGTATAAATTTCTTTTTAAATTGGGTTTCCACTTTTGCAAAAAATGACTTAAACATGAATAAAAGTTCAGATTGTTTAAAGCCATGTAGCAAGAGAATAATCTTTGGAAAAAATGACAAAATATCAAAATCCAAGTTCAGATGTGGCATGACTCATACCTCATACGTCAAATGTCTAGTTGAAAAATAGATTTTGTTCTTTGACTCTCCCCACTCTCCAAAACTTAAGGACGTACCTTATGTGTTTCCCAAATTGACATGATTGATGATTCATATTGCAAATTCTCTAGGCTGGACAAACCTAGATAAAACACCTTGAACTTTTCTATAGACGCATGACCAAGACGATTATGCACTACCTAAGGGGATGCGTTGACACATGATGTGGAAAGTTGTTGCAAGTAGTAGAGTCCAACCAATTTATGTCCTTTGTCAATCTTCCTCCATGTCTTCAGGTCTTGTATAAGGCAAGTATCTCATAAGAAAGTAGCATAGGCTTGAAGTGAACCAGTTAATTTGCTAATTGATAACAAATTAAGAGGTAACCTGAGAATTAGCAAGGTTGATGGGAGGGGTATATGCAGGGTTGGTGACACCATCCAGTTCCCTTAATAGAGGCAACATAGCCGTCTGCAAGGGTGAAACTAGGTAGGTTGGGCTTATGGGTGTAGATAGTGAACATCTATGGTACCCAAATGATGTGATGAGTTGCACCAGAAATGAGGACCTAGTCTGACTTGGACGCTAATGCCATGGATGCCTGTGAAATGCATGCAGACAAATTAGGTCCCTACGCAATGGAGACTGAAGTCATTGCTTGCTTTGAAGCTCGTAGTCGCATCAAATGAGCATATTTTTTTAGACAAAGACGTCTGATATGTAGCCTTCTCCAGATTCTCATCAATAGACGCTACCTTGGTGGAGTTCACAGGGAATCCATACAAATTTATTTTGGACTGTCATAGTGGATTGGTGAACTATGGATTCCTTGCCATCCTTGTTGATCAAACCAAAGAAGATATAAATCAGGTGGCAGAAGCAGATCAAGAGACAAGAAATCAAACTTTTTCTTAAGAAATCAAACTTTTTTTCTTCAAGAAATCAAACTTTTTCTTCTAGAAATCAGATTTTTCCTTCACTCCAGGACAATAGAAAACATTGAAATCATCATATCTTTGCATTTTTAGTATTTGAAAACTTTGAAATCAGACTTTGTGGCCTTGAAACTCAAATTCTCTTTGTTGTCATGGCTGAAGTGAGATCTTGATTTCAACCGAGAAGATATTAATCAACTAAGATCTTGATTGAGACCACTAGAGGCTTAAAAGGGGACCAAAAACTCCAAATTGCTATTCTATACTGTACTGCTACAATAATTATGGGATTGAAGAAGAGCTACTGCTCTCTCCTCGATGCTCCGTTGTCCCAGACCTTCTAGGACAAGGTTGTGAGAATAGAGGTGCCCCACAAGGATCCAACATCAGGGGAAAAAGCTTTTCCATATTGTAGCCAAAGTATCAATCAACGTAGGTGACAAATCAGGCAGTCCCTACACCCAAAGAAAGGAGAGCTGCAGCAACTTTCATATGACCAAGGCCCTCTCTTCCTTCACTAGCAGGCCACTAGGGATAAGGAGAGGAAGAGGACAAAGCCTCTTGGGGAAAAAAAACCAAAAAGGAGTTGACCATGATTCCTTTCTTGTGAACACTGCTACAATAAAACACCAACAGTCGACCAAATCACAGGGGACACTTTGACGGCTAGAGAAGGGGGATGAAGGCAACTTCTAGGATTTACTCTCACTTGGAGAGGATGACAACCACCCTAGAGTTGTACCCCAAGTTCTGATATCATGAGAAGACATACAACTAAGGGAGAATGCCTTGACAACAACTCACGGACGAGGTGTTTGTATATTGATATACAAGAGGTTTTACAGATTTTGTGCGTAGGTCCTTGACCTTTTCTCATATTTACAAGTAGGTTCCCATACATACATATTAGCATATAACATTCACTCGCAACATACAAAAATTATAGAATTATATTTTAATTAACATTAAGCAATCAATAACTTTAAAAAATAATAATTTCCCACTAGATTTTCATTTATATATGTTCACATTACTCTTTAGTACAAATTCTTCTACTAAACCTAAATAACTAATTATAACAATTTTTATGGTATTGTTAATAGTAATTAGATAAATTTCATGATGATAGTAATTAGGTAGATCTAGTGATAATCAATGTTTCAAAAAGTGGTATGCATTATGCTTGCAGAGAGGCCACCTTAGAGCATATGTGGTATGTGGGAGTATATGTGGAACTATATGCAGTTTGTATTTTTTTTCCCATACAATTATTTATTATATATAAATTAATCACACAATTGCATATTTAATTTTTATAATTACATATTTGAACCCTAAAATTTTGAGATAGATTCAAATATAAAGTTTCAATGAAAACTAAAGAACCAATTAGAATGCATTCTAGAATCATTTAAGCATAAACTCCAATGAAGCACAGACAAAGTGGTTTAACACGTCCGGTCACAGTAGCCCGGGTGGTAAGAGCTCGGTAAGTCCCAATGAAGGACATGGGTTCGAACCTCACCGAAGGCACTGTGCGAACGGCAATCCACGCTGATTTGGCGCGGGAGGGGGGTGACCGGACTACACCCTCTCATGCCTCGAGAGTTTACCATGTCAGGTTTGCCCGAGATGGGTTCTCTCGGTCACAAAAAAAAAAGTGGTTTAACACAAGTACATAACAATGAAAACCAACCAAATCATACAAAAAGATGCCCGCATGTCCTAGAGTTCAAAGCAACAAAAATTATATAATCATGCGACTCCAGTGAATTAAAAAACGGCCGCCTGGCCGCTTAAGCGGGCAGCAAAGCCCAACCGCCTAATATCGCCCTTAAGCGCCCGCTTGAGCGGGTTTTTAAAAAATGCCCGCTTTTTCCCGCTTCACCCGTTTTTTCCCCGCTTTTTGCCCGCTTTTTTCCCGCTTTAAAAAAAAATGCTGCTGTAAGCATGTAATGTTAATTAATTATATAATCCAAGTAGTATTGAGCATAATATATGAAGCTTGTATACATTAAATGTTCTATGATATACCTAGTCCTACTTTAGAATGCAAACTTTGTATGTAAGCTGTATATAATAGGGTACTGCTGTAATATATCCAAGTAAATATCATATTACTCTATTATACTTCTAATGGCTTTACTGATTTTATTGATATTCTTGCAGATTTCGTTCATTAGTAATTGATACTACTGGTTAGTATTACTGATTTCCTTAGAAATATATTTTTTATATACTCATACATGTAATTTTGTATATAAATATATAAGAGATTAAGCATCCGCTTTTTCAAAAATCGCCCGCTTAAGCGCCCGCCTGCCGCTTGAGCGGCTACAAGGTCCCGTCCGCACGCCTCCCGCTTCCCGTTTTTTAATACATTGTGCGACTCATGTACAAAACAAACAACAAAATTGTACATCAAGAGAATGTTATCAATTAAAATATAATCTAGTTTAGGACAATATGACAAATATCCATCTAAGAATACCCAAGGAATTAACCTTATAAGCGTCTAAGTACTTGCGGGCCGCTTATGCGGCCCTGCGGCTTTTTTCTTTTAAAACACTATCATGACTTGTCGGGGATTGTGATAACGACCTGGAAACATGTTCAGACGATGGATCAGAAATAATTGTAGGTGCGGATATACTCTCTTGCGGCACAAGATGCGACTTGTTTCATTTATTCTCATAGCTGTGAAGTACGTTGTAGATCTCCTGTAATTAAGATCAAAACGTGATATTGTCTGTATTGTGGTGCTGTAGATACCACTATTGTAGTTGGCGTTGTGCGCTAGGTTTCTAAGGCGGCTAGGCGGTGGGTTTCATCTAATGGGCGCCTAGGCTTTTCTGGGCGTTTTATTTTTGTATGTATTTTCTGTTACATATTTGCTTATTTATATGTATGGTGCTACATGCAATTTGTAACTATTTCATTAAATTAGTCATATGCCTAACTTGTATTGATAACTATTGGGAGGATCAGAGGAAGGAGAATTAAGAGGAAGAAAAAAGAAACTACAAGAGGATGATAAGTAGGAATTGAAGGAGAAAGAAAACAGGAAAAAAGAAAAGAACAGTGCAAGTGACGTGCAGGAAGAAGTCAGAAAAAGAAAGCAGAAAAGAAGTAGAGGAGACGTGAAGGAAGAAGAAGTTAGAGAAAAAAACAGTGAAGGAGATGTTGGAGAAGACCTAGGGGGAGGAAGAAGAGATCAGGAAACTCTAACGCATACATGTAAACAGCAGTAGATGCTGGAGATATAGGAAGAATAAGTCAGAAAAAGAAGAAGAAAATATGGGAATAGAATTATAGAAATTGTACTAGTAGTCTACTAGATGTGGGTGCAAGGGACATAGGACAAGTCTGAATTTTTGAAATAACATGGAGATAGCAGTAAGAGGGGACATAGGAGGGAGTCACAAAAAATTAAAATGCAGCAGTAGCAAGAACAGGAAATGCAGGAGAAATTGTCAGAAAATGAAAAGAAAAGAAGCAAGAATAGGTCACACAAGAGGAAGTACAAAAAAAAATAAAGAAACATTAGTATAAGGACTGCCCAGTTTGCAGCAGTTACATTAGAAGCGCCTAGGCTGTCCGCCTTGACCGCCTAGGCGGCCGCCTAGCCCGCCTTGTTTGCCCAACTAACATATGACCCCTAGGCTCCTAGGTTTGAGGCCCCTGTGGAGCGCCTAGGACGCCTAGACGCGCCTAGGCGCCCGCCTTGATAACACTGGTTGTGCGCCCATTACGCCCCATGGTGTATCGGCGAAGATTGGGTAAAATCCCAGGTCCCTACAGATTTCATGTCGACCAATGTGGTATCCAAAAATACTGAGATGTTTTGCTGAACTCGATTTGTCATGGATGAAGCACAAGGAAGAAACGCCCAAAAAAAATCTGATTTTAGGGGCATTGTAGGCATAACGCCTAGTGCTTGGCGTACGGTTACAATGAGCGACGTAGTGTTCACAACGAACAATACAATGACCTACTGTTAATGATGTGGGGGATGATTCCCTATACCGAATATTTAGAAAATCAATGGTGGATGATAGGTAGGGGTGGGCTAGAACCTAGGGTTTAGCTGTCTCGTGGGTGGGGTCCTGGGATCTAAACCTAGGGCTCTAATGCCAACTCATGGTGAACCAATTCCTTAAAAGCCAAAGTCTCAATGATAATCATTTATTTGTCTGCCCAGTCACATACTCTGAGGCTGGTATCTATAGTAGAAGATCAAAACTCTAGATGTCATGACATTTGCAACTAGGCATCCAATTAGTAACTAAAAAAAAAAAAGGGGGAACTTATAAGTAAGTCCCTGTCATTATACACAGGTCCTAAAATTGAAACAATTGCATTATAAATACAATAAAGTAACTGATAAAGCCTAACTGGATGCGCTGTTGGGCTTTGAATCATGGAGTGTGACTGCATCAAACATAATATAAAATAATTATTTAAACGGGGAGGCCTGATTTTTTAACAACCAAAGCTGTAGAGGCTTGGATGACGTAGCTCTATCCTCAGATGGCAGTTTCTTTAAGAGGATTTGACTCAAATAGACTTGCCACTATGGATGCATCTGATCCTTTGCCACGTATCACAAGAGATCCTGTGTCTTTTTTTGGGGTTATGATGTAGACCTCTAAAAATATTAGATGGAGATTTGGTGTCAACAGTTCAAAACAGGAAACCATATTTAGAGGTCGTGTCTTATGACATGCAACCCTTGTATTTTTTGCTTGTCCGGAATGCCAATTTCTCACTAGGTTATACAAGATATTTTTCTGACTTTTGAGGAGTCTTGTGTGAGAGGAATGGAAGACGGTTCCTGGCTGGGGGGGGGGGATCTTGTTTATCACGGTTCTCAACCATAATTGATGGTAGGGGCACTGTCTCTCGGGCTCAAGGTTTAACCTAGGTAGGAAGGGATATGCATTGAAGGTATTGATTTCTTGTGGCTTCTTGTATTGTTTTGAGTTCTTTGTACATTTTGTTTCTTTATCTACGAAAATGAGTTACATTCCTTCCATAAAATGATCAAGATAAACTATGAAAATATCTTAAATGACAGAGGGATGTATGGAAATAACATATTAGATGACCAATGGATGTACAAAATAATTTAGTAAGAAAAGTAAATATGCAAAATCTTTATGATTGTATTCAAATCATTCAGTATCCATATAAACACAGTATGACATGCTATTTTTTGTACAATCTGAACTGGGATCCTTGCTTTTCCTGCATGTTTTTATTTTCCTTTCACTATGTGTTATGTGGTAACTAGTTATGTATTGTTAGTTACATATGTTATTTATTCTACATTTTTTTTGACAGGAAAAAGACCAAGAGATTTGTTAAACCCTAAAGCTGTATCCTATATGCAGTCAATGTTCTCTATCAAAGACATGATAGGCAAGAAAGAAACTCGGGAAATTAGTGCTTACTGTGGACTCACATTAACACAGGTTCAGCATCTTTTTCTAGCTAGGTTGAGCATGTATTTGTCAGTTCAATTCTGTTTTTAATATTTTATTGGATACATATATTAGATGTTAAAGTGATAATGAATTGGTGGTCAAAAAGCTATAATTCACAAGTAAATCTTACCCTTATCTTTATGCCTAACAGTAAAAGTTCCTTGTTATATGATTCTTTATCAGCCTAACTCTCAGAATTTGTAGAGTGCGGGTCTATAGATTGCTCATTCTCATTTCTCTTGAATTGCTGGCATTTGTACTCACAGTTGTAATAACATTGACATTTAATGACACTTATATTTGCTATTATCGACTTATCGTACTCATTTATGGCTACAGACGTATGGCTTCTCCATTTATACATGCAGTTCAACTGATACCAAAACTAGTAACTACTAATACCTATTTGGCTGGATAGAGTACTGTAGAGATATTCTTAACACGAGATAGAAACAACATTCGTAACGATGGCAGGAAACGGATTATTGAAGCCAACTCATACACCCACACACACATGTAGAGATATTTTCACACAAGCATAGAAACAACATTTTTTCCTATTGGGAAATGAATTATGGAAGCCAAGTCACACGTAAACACATGCACACATATGTGTCTGTCACATATGTGTCTGTCTTTGTGCGTGCTTTTGTGTGTGTCTGTGTGTGTGAAGACGAGCACGCGTAAGGCTTGAGCCCTCAAAACTCAAAAGCTTCAAGGCGGTTTTTATTTTTTTTTAAACAATGAACACAACAAACTATTAATGGAAATTTTATCAGGAACCTTCCACATTTTTGATACTTAGTAGACAAATGCTTCGATGATGATTAGACAAATAATGGCGAGTTTTCTATTAGTATAATGGAAATAGTGCCAGCTCAGCTGAAAGCATATAAGGATGTGTTAATGTTTTCTATCATTTATTCCTCTTCATATGAAGACTTTTCAAATACTTAAACTTGCGGATGCATTCTTTGTATAAGATTGGTTAACTGCATATAGTGCTGCATATTGACCGAATATTCCTTATTTTTTTGACATGTAAACAACCTCTTGATTTTTTTTTACTTTCCATAAATTCAGTTTATAAATAATGACTGAGGCTAACAATTTAGAATTCTCATACTGCTACAAACAAGTGCAACATTACATGCTTCATGCTTGTAGTCATCTCAATTGTATCTCTGTTTTGTATACATGTCATATCTATGGTATTTATCCAATTGCCTTACATTTAACAGTATGTTCGTTTCATTTCATTTGTATTAAATCACGTGTCTGTGTTTAGTGCTGCCTAATGCGGTATCACACTTTTATTCCATGGATGTATGTTTGTTTCTAGTTAGCATTTCAATTGCGCTCTTGAACATTGATTTCTCTAATGGACATTAGAACAAGGTCAACGATTCTCAAAGCTTAGAAGTTTATTGTGTTTCTATTTTGTGTTCCAAAATTGCTTCTCTAGAGTTGCTGGTTGCTGCTGATGTATATAGGAATATCCTCTTTATAACTCTTTGATCCCAATTATTAGTCAAAAGACGTCAAGTTCTCTTGGATATCATTTCTTCTACATAGGTACGCGATTTTTTTGCTGGCCAACGTTCAAGAGTGAGGAAATTCATCCGCGTGTCTCGAGAGAAAGCTGCAAGGACTGTGCCTACCACACCTACAGTTGAATGCTCTATCAGTCCAAGTCATGCTATCAATGGTGATTTGTCAGTTGCTGAACAAGGTGCAGACAGCAGTACAGTGGATAATTGTCCTAGTACTACTTTAGACTCTACGAAAGCTAGTAATCTCCCTCCTGAGACAGTAACACATTACGATCCCATGAAGCTAATGAATGCAGAAGAAAGTAATTCATGTTCATTAGATGAAAAGATTAACCCTGACGACAATAAATTTCTTGAGCATATCTTCAAGTTGATGAGGAAAGAGGAAAAGTTTTCTGGCCAAATGAAATTAATGGAATGGATTTTGCAGATGAACAATTCTGCAATATTATATTGGTAATCATTGCTTCATCTTGTATCAATATATTAAACTGTCACAGAAGCCTTAGTTTGTCCATATTTGCTAGGTTTTTAAGCAAGGGTGGTATTACCATTTTGGCAGAATGGCTGAGTCAAGCAGTGGCAGAAGAACAGACTACTGTCATTCTGTTTATTTTTAAGGTTCTGTTGTCAATTTCACCATTAAAATTCTGTCCTTCACCTGTTAGCAAATCGGTCTTAATGTATAACTGTCCCATATCATTTTTTACAGGTACTTTGTCACCTTCCCCTCCGCAAAGCTTTGCCCTTACACATGTCTTCTATACTTCAAACAGTTAATAAATTGAGATTTTACAGAAAATCAGGTATTATTTCTATATTGATGACAGCTAGGTTTATCACCATGCTTTATGAGTTTGTTTAACAAGTACTTTGTAACTCATTTGTGTGGTGGGAAATTGTCACACCGATTTTAACTTAATTTTTTACACTGCATGATGTCTTTTATACTGAAAGTGTAAAACTAAACTCTTCATTTGCATATTAAGAATTACGCCTTTGATAGTGTCTGATACATGGATATGTATGAGGAGTTGACATTCAGATATATCAAACAAGGCACGGTTTCTACTGTCGGGATGGAGCAAACTGTTTGTCAAAGGCCATGTTAAAAGACCACCAATACAGACTATTGATAAAAAACAGTATGTACATGCTTTGAGTTTATTTGCATCTATACAACAAAAAAACCATATTGAGCACCTCTGTGCTTGTGGATTTTCAGGGATGATCCATTGCATTCAAAAGTTGATACAGAGGTAATCTTCCACCACCACCTCCATCATCAGCGTCATCATTTTTTTCCTTCTTTAAATATTCAATGATTGTCAAGCAGGAAAACAATCTTCTACACTGTGAAGAGGCCTCTGCTAATATCAGGTACCTGTTGCATTTGATTCTTAATACAATAATATCTATTTTTGAGTTGTACTTTTAAAACGTGTTTTTTCAGACAATCGGAATCAAAACAGGTTCTAAAGCTGCTTCCTTCCCCCGATGACAATTCCTCTAGAAAGCAGAAGCATATTATCTCTCCTCCAAGTATCCTTTTCATAAAGTATGACTATAAATTTTGCAAGTTATGAATTTATTTGAGATGACAGTTGGTGTTTATCCTCCGTTCTTTAATACGAAAGCTCCCTTCTAACCTTGAAATTGACTAGCAGTGTGATATTTACTCAATAGATTTCAGTTTACAGCTACTGTTCATGGATTTAGAAAATATGTGATTGCACTCGTTGGGATTAGTGGGGATTCTACAGATATATGATACAGTCACTTGACTATTTGTGAAGATTGCAATGTTGCACACAATAGTAGAGTTACCCTGAACATTATTTTGACTTATTTTAGATTCAAAATAAAAAGAAAATAAAATATAAAGGAATGAAGATTAGTCGAAGCAATTCTCTGAAAACTTCACTCCTATTTTTTTTTCTGTAAGTAGAGGAGTATCAAATATCAACCATCAAGCAGGCATCATGACTGTTCATGTGTCGTATATTGCTCTAAATATCATGTTCTACTGTATAATTTGAATACTGTTGGCAGTAAACGTTATTACACTTTAGTTTCTTTATCTAATGTGGCACTTATAGGTAGGAGATGACTGTAAAACAGAGACTTTTATTTTGTAATTGAACTTGACAGGAACATGGGCAGTCGCCATCGGCTTGCTATTTCTGACTACGAATCAAAACGGGTGGTTTTGATCTTTGAAAGATCTACAGACGAATGAGCTGGGCCACTTACAAAGTGTTATTTACAGTTAGACTTTCGATTTTTTGTTTTCTCTTGTTAATGAAAATCGACCGGTATCCAAATGAAATTATTCTTTGGTTGCAAAGTTTCCTTAACATGATCTAGAGAACAAGGTTCGCAGAAAAGTCTTGTTAATGGAGGATTCTGAGCTATTAAATACATGCAAAGGCTCGCAATCTCACAAAGCTCAAGCTACTAGCAACAGCAGGCCACTGTCCGTTGATGACATCCAGAAAGCAAAGATGCGTGCAGCATTTATGAATAAATCTGCCAAGACAAATATGGTGAATGATGAAAAATCCTCTCAAAATCCAATTGCCAAGAAAGCAGCTTTTGATTTTCCAGGCAAGGATCCAATGCCATTACATATGGCACTGAAATCAAGAGAAGTTGACGTTAGAAGACCTGGCATCGTGAAGACAGCCAATTCCGTTCAATATGAACCTCTAAACAAATATAATAGCACTGTTTCTCTTTTACCTGTGCCAGAGAAAGTAGAAAATGTTAAACTTCCTTGGAAGAAGCCACCAGGTATTTTGCTTGTTTCAGCTGGACAATTTGTTTTCTTTGTAGTGGAAGTTTTCTTAATCACCTATTTCCAGTGCATCTTATATTAACTTTGATGCAAAATTAACATTTAAATGCCCCTTTCCACCGCCAAAAAAAATACCCCCTTGACACGGCATGTGTGAACACTGGTGGTTTCATGTTTATTGAGGAGTTGAATGTGGTCTCCATATATATTGCGCAACTGAATTGAAGCCTTTTTGTTTCTTCATGGCCCAACACCATTATTGACAAACGGGTTTTGTGAAATGCATATTATGGTTGTGAGCTTATGTTTCATAAGTATACACAAGGAGGAGTTGGTATAGCAACAAAGCAGATATGTTAACTTTATGGGAACTCATGTATCTCTGCTGTAAATTCTGCCTCTCGAGTAGCTCTGTGAGCTTTTGTTATACATGTTGCGTGGTGAGTAGGGCTAGGCATAAAACTGAACCAGACTATGAAAGCAAAGCATACAACCAGTTTGGTTTGATTTTGGGGAGGTGGATATTTTCATTCGATTTTATAAATTTTCATACACCATTAAACAAGGGTTTGGTTCAGTTTGACCAAACCAAACTGATACATGTATTCATGTCAATTATCATGTGTGTATCTAAATTGTCTAAGCGGGTAGGCATTTCCTATCTAGATTGTCTAAGAGGGTAGGCGTTCCACCTAGGCATTTCTAGGTTTTTAATATATATAAACACACACACACAATATGTAGTTATATGTTAAATGTATAAGCAATATGTGAATCAGTAGGAATCAGGAACAGGAGGAAAAAGAACGAAAAAGAAGATCGGCAGAGGAGAAAGAACAAATTCCCAGAGAAAAAAAAAAGTAGGTTTGGGGAAGATAAGGAAGATGCCATATTCTACTCCACTGATAAAGTACCGTACTATAACCTAAATCATATAAAGATAGACAAAAGTTCACCATAAATATTAGGGAGACAAAAGTTCAACATAAATATTAGGGAAGCAGCATAAACTCTTATAAGGGAAGATAAGTGCAAAGAAAAAAGAAAAAAAGAAAGAAAAAGTGGAGCAGCTTGCAGCGGGAACCTTATGTATAGTGAAACCATGGAGAAAAAAAATGAAAAAAAGAAGATTGGTAGAGGAAAAACAAATAAGAAAATGAAATCAGTAAGAAGTAGGGAAGATGAGAAACAAAGAAAAAAAATGGAAATAATATAATTTAAAAAATAAAATATAAATGAAAAAGTCCAGCCGCCGCCTAGCCACTCCCAAGTATCCACCTAGGCTCCTCCAAAGCCTAACTAGACTGGGCGTTTAGGATTTGGAGCTCAGGCGGGCGCCCAGGCTGCCTAGACGGGTGCCCGCATAAATATGGTGTGTGTGCGTGTTTGCATGAATCAAGGCCATTTTACATTTTGTAGCTGTATAGTACATTACTAATATTTGTATTGACAATCTGCTTTCTACTATGGTTTATATTCCCCATTATGGTTTGTAATATACTGTTAAACTATATATAAGTAAATCAAGTGTTTGCTATGGTAATGTTGGCTTGGTATCGCACATGTATTGTATACACATGTAAGTATATGCGTGCGTATATTACATCATGTGTGTATGTGCAATCTACTATATGAATGAGTTATGAAGCATAAAAGTATACAAAAGCAAGTTTCTACACATAAACAAGAATCTTTATTGTTTTGCAACTCCAATTATGAATACCTTGATAAATCAACATTCCAATATTTAGAATGCAGGGATTGGAGGAAAGGGGCGTGGCCATTTAGGGAGGGAAAATAAGACATGGTAAATTCTGGCACAACCTTTGACCTGAGGGCTAGGTTGCATGGTTGAAGCCATTTCTTGTCCAAAACACGTTTTCCACCTAAAGATAAACAGGGATTAAGAGCAGAGCTAATAAAGACCATAACAATAATAAAACAAATACCCACCAAACAATGAGATATCATGCCTTTTACTATTATATCCAAATATGTAACTGGACAAGAAAATTAGGAGAAACATAATATAGAATGAGTAGGAACAGGGAACCAACACTCATAATGAGATTTGGAATCCACAGACATAGTAAATGAAATGGTGGCAATGACAAAATTAGCAATGATGATTGGTTAATCTAACTGAGAGGCGTTATAATTAAAATATTTATTAATGAGAAAATGTCAAATTGGTAATTAACTGCAAAGGCTCTTACTAGATAGGTTTGTGGTATACACAAGACATTATCATCCATAATTGAGGCTTGCTCCTCAACTAAGCTGCCTAAGGTGAGCATCTGGTATTTTGAGACGTAATCCTTAATTCAGGAGACCAAGGTAGAAGCCCCGAGGAGGAAATAGGACCACCTCTCCTCGAGAGCCTCAAGGTAGTTTGTTTATTCTTCTTTCAAGGCCATGGCCCTAGCTGACCAAATAGACTATTGGGTGGGTGGTTAATCAGTTTAACCTGCTGGATTGGGTCAGATTTCCAAACCCCGACTTGAAGCGAGTTTGGTTGTTTTTGATGGCTAAGTAAATATGACAAATGGTTAGATTGACTATGTAATGTCAAACATTTTCTTGAACAACTTTGTGATTTCTATGATAAGGGTTCAAAACCAAACCGAACGTGACCAAGCCATGGAGTATGATAGTTCAAAGTTATTTGGCTTTGAACTAGTTAATGGTTTGGTTCAGTTTGAGAAGTATTGAAATTGACAGATATGACTCAGTTTGCAGTTTTGGTGTAAACTGAGCCAAACTGAACTATGCCCACCCTGGTGGTGAATGGTTATGATCTTCGGTCTTTGCTTGTTGATACGAAAAGGCTGCTACTCCATATCTCCTTAAACGGTGCACTATTTATCTTTCGAGAGGGGTACGTAGTGGCTCTATAATATCCTGACCACAGTGCACCATGTGTTTGAATGTAGTTCTGTTCTGCGTATTGTACCTCTAATATGTTAATCAAGCGACCATTCAGTGTGACAATAGTTTCCAATCATCGAGTCCTGATTATATGATATCTTATTCACTATATATACTTACCAAGGAAGTAGTGAAAATCGTTATGCTTATATAGTTCAATACAACAGAGCAGGAGATCTGATTCTCTCTAGCTCTGGCACCATGTCTGCTTTTTTATATTGACGTGTAGTGAACAAGCTAGATATATTCTGGTCCCTTTAATATTTGGACCAGTCCATTAGATATTTAAATATAACATAACCCAAGTCTCAATAGATACCCACCATTCTATCAGGAAACGGTCCTACAAATGGTTGCTGTAGCAAAACTTCGGCTTTATTTTTTAGTAGCTCTTATCTCCCATCATCTTTTTAACATCGTTTTTTTCTCTTCAAGATTTCCGGAATTTTCTGCACCTCAGTCAAGTGATAGTAACGACTTCTGTTGTTTATATCCAGCAATAAGAATCAACTCGTCATGGGTGGTGCGTGCTGGAGAGAACAGCAAGGAGGTAGAGGTGCAGACAGCAAGAAATAAGAGGGAGAAGGAAATTCTTTATTTTAGTACCGAAGAGATACCACACAATCCCAAGGAGCCATGGGACAGGGAGATGGATTTTGATGACAGTTTGACCCCTGAGATCCCAGTTGAACAAACCCCAGATAATGCTCGTCAATGTGCCTCTGATCCTGTTCCTGGCAAGTGCTCATATTTGACGGAGCATGTTGATAAAGCCAAAGGTCCACCACCATCTAGGACAATGGCTAGTTTAGCTCAGGATGTTGCTGCAACGCCCGACTTCGAGCTGCTTGCAGTGCTTCTGAAGAACCCAGATTTGGTCTTTGCACTGACCTCTGGCCAGACGAATGGCTTTACTGATTCAGACAGGTTTGCCCTGCTGGATGCACTCAAAACATATGGCTCTGGATTGGATGGGACTCTGGGTGCCCTGAGAGGAAGTTTTCAGGAGAACCAACAATCAAATGCATCCTTCCAAAGCGGCCCATCCAAAACGGTGAGCATTTAGTTTCAAGTGGACTCTTTTCGATATAAATTTATCCTTTTGTCTTCTGAAACTGTGTTACGAATTTGCAGAATGGCTGTGTGCGGGATACTGGCAACTCATTGCTACCGTACCACCCACTGAGAAGCAGTGACACACAACCTTCATGTGTTGCTGGGTTCCCGGTGCCTTCTACAGCTGCTGCTTCAGTTTGTGGTCCACAGAGTGCCGCGCTTCCAAGCACATTCCTGGGTCAAGTTCCAGATACAGCTCGGTCCACTGCAGAGTTGATGGTGCAATCGGTTGAGGCAAATCCAGTTTATCACCGTCATACCAGCCAGGTTTCTGATGAGGGTAATCCATACCGCCATCCTGCTCCATCTCATTCACAATCCCAATTAACCTATTACTCCACGAATCACCTGCTAGAAGTCTGTGATTCCAAACAAACACATGATCATTATAACCCTCGAAACGTGTCTCATATGTATCCACCACCAATTGCTTCGACTTCAAGGCAGGAGTGGCCTTTTGTACCTGTTCCCTCCCATGTACCGTTTGATATGCCAATGGCAACTCATATGAGGGGGTCACCACCCCAGAATTGCGAGATGTGGAACAATGGGATGTCCCATATAGATAGTCACGAACATGCTGCATATTTACGTGCTAATCAAAATGGCTGTATCAGTTACTCTCGCGATTCAATTCGCCCAGTGTATGATGTCCCAGAGTTTGAAGATTGGAGCCCTGGGAGAAGTCCACCCATGAGGCATTCGGAACAACATCGGTTTGAAAAGGCCGGCTGGAGGAGCAGATTCCATCGTCCTCGCCCAGGAAATCCTAGACATAGGAGTTATAATAGTAGGCATGGTAGGCGGTGAGGGGTTCCGACTGAGGCAACCAACAATGTACAGGGCGAGACGTGGTGAGTTAGGCCCCTTATGAATTTATTAGGTGTTAGGTAAGAATGGTTTGATGGGTGTACGTTGTGGAGGAATGACGGCGTTTTTCTTATTCCAATTTGGAAGACGACCTATTCAACAAATTGATTCATACCTTGTACGTAAAACAAACATTGTATTCAAAGAGGGGGTAAATGATCATATTCTTTTTGCCTTTCACAAATCATTTGCCCAAATTTGGGCCTGTTTTGTTGCGTGCAGTAGAACTTCAAAAGTGGACGTGTGCCACATTCGAATTCATACTCTGCAGATCCAACTAAACCGCAAATTAAATGTCCTGGGTTGCCAAGCACTGCAAAGTTTCTGGCTCATTGCTTTTGTTCGTAACCTGTCAGGGCTCTTATTTGTCATTTTTAAGTAAAGGTGAACGAAACCTCAAATGTACGTCCCGGCTCTTACAGGCTTGCCATACCACCGATTAAAGGGGTACACAGAACAGTCTAGAGTGAGTTCAAATGGTTCCTGATTAAAAGATTTGTCGAGACAGTGTAATAAGATGTAGATGTTAGAATTGTAACTACAGTGGAGTGGCAGATTCCTGTCAAAATCACAGAAAATGTAATCCCACCTGCAAGGCTGTTACATGGTGAATCTTAGAGAGGGAAATGGTAGGGAAATAAAAATATCGGTTATTTGTTATGGATAGGGTAGGAAAATACTCTGAAAATATTTATGGTGATACATATGGGAAATTTGGCAAGTTTTTGTCCCAATAAAAAAGTACAGTGAATCATGGATAAAAAGTTTCTTCAAGTACTTAAACACATACATAAAGAAATATTCAAATAACAATGATTCATACCTGTACAGGGTGTCTTTTGATAATCTTTTTTTCTTTCTGTTCATATATCCACGTGACAAACAACATTTTTTTACATCCTTATCCTCATTTCATCCACCACGTATATATTTTCAAACAATACATTTTAACAATTTCTCTTTTCCCTTCTCGACCCTTATTCCTTTCTCTTCCTCATATTTCCTTTTAACGCTTAGCAAATGCAGGTGCAGCTAAATGATGGTAAGAAAAGTAGGTCTGACCCGTGGTGACAACACTATGTTCAGGAGCTCTTCATGACAGACTTCCACCTCTCTCCCCCGTACCGGTCCTCCTTTGTCACGTGAGTAATGAATGTGAAGTACTGCAGAAATGAAAAAGCATTCTGATTTAACATATTGAATTCAAAATAATATAGATAAAAGGAATAAGACTAATGGTGATATTTATACATCTTACAAGCCATAAGACCAAATAAAATCGTGATCTGTTGAGTTCAAATTACATTCAGTAAACAAAATACCTGTGTTTAAAAATATGTGTGTTTTTATCTCAATACTTTCGAACACACATTTTCATGCAAATCACATCATAGCAAACGAGAAGGTGATTCGTATAGTTTTCAAGATCTGATCTGACGTTATACTAGCAAAAGCCTGACTATTTGATTTAAGATAGCTCAAGTCAGTAGGCTGCTATTGAGGATAAGCGTTCTGTCTTTATATTACTAATACACATCGATTCTATCATTTTGGCTCAGATTTTTTTTTTTGATCAACCCTGCATAGGGAAATATGATAATTTACAATCAGAATATAGTCGTGTCATAGTCCAGATAGTAGGCAAGGCGTATGTGATATTTGACATTCACAAAGCAAGAAATCGATTGTTTTCTACCCATACAATTCGAAACAATAGCGCAGTCACTTAATTGGTTCACTTATTTTGTTCATGACATCAAACAGCTATTATATGTTGCCAATACATTTTGTTGCTTATATGTCGATTTCACAATCATGAAGATTGTAGTTTTGATTCCGGTAGAAGAAAAGTAGGAATATTTTATGTTAGAAAACTGTTGTTTTGACACATGCAACTCCTTGATAAGTAATAGAAATTTCTTCTTCATAAAATCTAATAAAATATTTGAAAATGTTAAATGAAGACGATAACTTGTCATATGAAAAACTCAACCTTTTGAGTTGACTTGCACGAAAACACCTTTCCTCTCTCTGGCTTTTCGCACCACGCCGTGTTGCCACTCTTTCAATGTTTTCTTTCCCTTCTCTCCCTGGTAGTCTATGGGTGGCATCGAGACTAGTTAAATTGGGTAAATATCCACGTACACCTACAGATTGACAATATTTAAATCATATTTAGGTGATGAAATCTGCCACCTCAAATCTATACCCACAAGTTTAATAAATTCATTTCGTGGGTGACTCGGGGTACTTATGGGTGACCGAGTTAAATGAAGTTATATGTAATGTACATATACTACATTTATACATATTAATTTAACTTGTCAATTAGTACAAATTATTAATTTATAATTCTATACTTTTAATCTTGTATTGTGTACTAGACAACTATAAGTACTTATACAACTAGAAATGTCAAAATTTACATGAAAAAATAGTATTTCTTCTTGTGGTATATTATTTATAGCACGATATTAATTTCTCTCATTTCAGATCAAAACACAACAACTATCGTCTATGTTTTTTTTTCTTTTAGTTTCTTGTAAAAGTAAGTTGACAACTAATCTTTTGTAACCTGACGTCAATCACAATAGTTGGTTGCATTCTTAGTATTGAACTATTTATATTTTATTTATTAACATCAAAAGAAGCAACCAACAACTTAATTTTAATGAAATATATTATATGCGGGTACTCACCGGTCGACCCACAAAACTCTAATTAGGGTTTGGGTCTATTTTTGTGCGGCACATTCAGAATTGTGTTTTTGTGACCCGTGCCCGCGAGATCCAAACCTGCAATGACTCAAATCAAACCCAACCCACCCACCAATTTGACAAGTTTAGTGGTATCGTAGTTCCACTATTCTTCCCACATATCTCTCATATATGTTAGAATTAGGGTAAAAAAATCCTTTATTTGTTGCTAGTTCTCCCAAGACTACCACACACCAATCATTATGCCAAAAGGATATGGCCCCATATTTAGTCACTGAGTTAACTTTCAATGATGCCAATGAAGGTTCTCTAAATGAGCCCCTATTATCTCTATGTAACATTCACCTCTTCTAGATCTAATGGGAGATAGCAATCTCCACTCCAACCTTCATTCTAGAATTTTTACATAAAAGCCACTTCTTGAATAAATCCTCCTTATGTAATATGTCATGATGACTTCACATGGTTTCCATGTTCGATAAAATCAACTATATTTATATGTACCCTCCATGCCATCTCTCCCTCCAAAACATGATTAACATTTCTTTAACTTTAAGTGTGAACTTTTAGATAGGTATAAATATATTCTTCTTTATTGATATTCGAATGATGACATTTCCATATACCAACATCATGTAAAGTGGCACAACCAGAAAATTTGGTAAGGTGGGACACCACAAATTTAGCCCAAACATAATGATCTGATATGTTAATGTCAAACATTATTAAAAAATGATATGAGATTTAGTATCATAAATATTGTTTGTGACCTTCTATAATGTAAATAAAATGTAAAACAATCACAAACATATTAGGTTGTTAATCCCACTAGACATTCTTGAAATTGCTTTGAGAAAAGGCCATGTTAGTTATAGATTTTTTCTTCTCGATATGAGGACATCACATATTTATTAGTGTAATGAGGCTATTTAATTTGAGGATGACTTTTGGGTAACAAGTCATTTATTATTCTTATACTAAGATGGGGTAAATTTAGTTTTGTTATAATGATGTTGGGAGATGCGTGACTTATTCATAATACAATTACACATTTGTGAGGTGCTAAATTATGTGGGTTTTCGTTCCAAATTAACATCAGAAGCTAGTGTTTACTGTCCAAAAGAAGAACTTATGTTTGCCTAAATGAACAGGAAACTACAATAAATATGTCAAGCTCGCTATTGCATGTTCAATAACTGATTATTGTGATCATAATTGGTACTACAACCTTAATTCTAGAAACAATTCTTTTTAACAAGGTCGTCGACGAACTGAGGCTATGTATTGGATTTTTGCAACAGCTCGTCATTAACAATCAAACAATATATCACATCTTTTGAATAATTCAACAATGCATTGAAATAAAACAGGTGTGGCCATTGTCAACCTACATATTATATTGATTATTTTTAACAATTTGGAATTCTCCTTTAGGCCCTGTTTGGCAATGGACTAGGATTATTGGGATTATGAAATCCAGACTAGGATTAGTCTAGTCATCCGGACTAGGATTATTGGGGTTCCCCACTTGGCCCTATTTGGCAAACCAACCCGACTGGCCTCGTAACTTGTGTTTTTCAGTCTGCTATATAAAACAAAATACACAAAAGACAGTGAAATCCGGACTGGGAATCCTAATCCTGCTGATG
The DNA here is from genome assembly GCA_963693085.1 of Alisma plantago-aquatica. NCBI lineage: Eukaryota > Viridiplantae > Streptophyta > Magnoliopsida > Alismatales > Alismataceae > Alisma > Alisma plantago-aquatica. The sequence goes on along the minus strand of OY856412.1, from coordinate 868,915,295 downwards.
GCAGGACTGATATAGTCCAGCTTTTGGGATTACAGAATCTCGAAACGGGGCCGTTTCACGATTTCCAACCAAACGTGCAAGTGCGAAACCGGACTGGATCGGGACTTGATCTGCTAATGTGGCGCAGACGTGGTCTAATAAGACAAGCCTAAATCTCATCCTGGTCCGTTTCCAAATCGGGACTTAGGCTTCTCATGCAGTAATTGTACCAATAGACCCTACTTTACTATACACGGCATGAAAAACTTTAAGTTAATGGCATTTAGGACGAGAGCCGCTATGACAAAATAAAGAATATGCAGCCAAAGATGAAACGCGGTAGTTGGGGACCGAGGTATGTGTATGACTAATATGTCTAGACACTTGCCCTCTTCACGTTTGGAAGCCAATCAGCTGGTTGGGCACTTTCTCCTATTTCACAAGATTTGTGTGGTGCAGTTTATATGTTTAGACATTCACAACCGCATCGGGTGGGGCATGTGCCCCCTTTTCCTATGAGTGGCTACGCCATTGATCATGTACATGATATAACTTCTAGTGTAACAAAGCCTATAATCATGACATGTTTATCTGCAACAACCATATTTCGTAATTACTTTGTTACCAAGACATCAAATAAAGAAAGCTTGCTATAAGATTCCACTATAAGAATACCTAAAAAAACATATATCCTATGTTTGAGGACCAAAACTAGAAGCCAAAATATTATCTATCTTCTGATTCATGAGTTTCTATTGAGAAAGAGAAAACTCCATTATTTTTGATTCTATATACATGCTCCCTCATAGGGGTCCCATTCTTCAATGATTATGTCAACAAACGCCCTACATCGATGACAAAGACGAGAATATTATCTTCAAATTGCAACTTATGTAGATGATGTCCCTGATAACTTATATGCATATACATATATCCTCCATTTTAATCAATCATGTCCACCAATTCCTACATCGGAGTAAAGAATGATATATAAGGAGTGTCATCCTATTTTAAACTCTATGGATATAGCCAGTGGAATACAAGATGGTATGTCAAAGCTCAATAGTTCCTACCCATAACACTTTTTGTTATCATTATACCACTACTTAAAATTGGGTCTCCTAGATTCAATACCAGAGTATCATGTGTACTCCATACCATTTCTTTGTGTACATGGATAGTAATGATAAAGCGAAGAGGTTTGGACCACATATTTTTTGGTTATATCAAAGTTCAACAATTAAGTCAGATTTATATATTAATATATTGGGTTAGTATCTTTTACTAGGTTGGTGAATACATATTAATTGCTCCACATAATCCAAGTAAGAGGATGTAATAAGAAAATAACTTACGAAAGCATGATAAAAGCAAGGGCATGCATGATGCCATCAAAAAGACAAAAACATACATAATTTTGTTCATCATAAGTTGGTAATATTATGTAAGGTGTTAACATCTCAATCCCTTGGGTAAGGATAAAGGTAGTATATGAATACTGAAATAACATACTTTCTAGAGAACATGTTAATCTAATGGCCTTATTTACTTATTAGATGTTGTTCTATTATCGATTACATTAGTGAATTATAAACACTGGGATAGTTTATGTAACTCGTGACGCCCCACGCCACAAACCACGAGATAACTCAGAACTAATTACTGAAACAAACTTAAGAAAATAGATTATCAGAAAATACTAGAAATTAAAACCATTTTCAATCATATCTAAATAGCAAAAACCTTTACATAAGAGTCCTTTCATGCCACAAGGTACTTGCCATGTATGCCATCATCCTGTTACAAGAAAACCTATTCCAAACATATATATACATATCCACTTTGACCATACATGAAAAGCTCATACAAGCCAAACCATGTCTCGAAACACGTCTGCAAAACACACCCAACAACCATCCCACAAACCTGAGTGTACATGGACGACTCTAGGACTCTAACAGCAAAATGATCATCGACAACACTTCCAACCTTGTCAGTTATTGTCCTTCTTGCTGATGCTCAACCTCTGCTGTAGGATCTCTACCTCCTCGTGCACGTCCACCTAAAAAGATGTGGGGGACCCATGGAGTGAGATTCCAAATCTCAGCGGGAGATATAACTCTCTGCCAACACTATTATTAGTACAGGTAAGATGATTAAAGAATATCAGTAAAGCTACAACCATGATAAGTAGGTAATCATTACTAAAAGAATAAGCAATTGCCATTAGATCATGAAACATCTTAACATCGTAAAAGGAATATGAAGAACATATAAATTCATTACCAACTATACTGCATAATAAGATGATTAAAGAATATCAGTAAAGCTACAACCATGATAAGCAGGTAATTATTACTAAAAGAATAATCAATTACCATTAGATCATGAAACATCTTATCATCGTAAAAGGAATATGAAGAACATGTAAATTCATTACCAACTATACTGCACAAAAGCAAGCAATGCCTCATCCATTGTTTTGTATTTGATCCTATACAAGTATGCTACACAACTGATTACATATTTTATAATGCCCCTAGGATTTGAGTCATACCACCCAAATCCAACTGACCACTCTAAGTTGAAATTGATGCCATACAAGGTCTAGTGGTAGAGCCAGAATCCACAACCTCACCCCCTCGGTCAGTATGAGTGAATCTGCAATGACATCATCAGTCAAACTACTACTAGTTACATATAGTCCCACTGTACAAATTTAGCCTGCCTTGATACATGTCACAATGCTAGTGAAACTGATCTATGGCTCACACTCGCACTCCTACCAGGGTATGGCCCGCATCCAATCTTGTATCACATATCACTGAGCTACAACCTGAAACTGCACTCCTACCAGGGTATGGCCCACAACCAATCATGTATCACATATCCTAGATGCTAGGACACTGAATGGTTCTATGGAACAAGGCAAAGCTACATGATTAAGTTCCATTTGATTATTTATGTCATTTAAGTGTCTTTTAGCATCAATCAAGTTACAATATATAAAATCATAACAAATTCTACAAAGATGAGGGCATAGTACTCTCCCAACAGATATAACATATAGGGTGTGAACTTATCACAATATCACCACATGATGCCTGCATTATTGCCATTCACAACATCATCAACAAATCCACATGCCATGGGATATCAGTCGCTCAACTTTATCAGTAGGAAACATCCTTCCATGCCAGAACAATAACCAATGTTAGGTATAAGGCCCAACCACCATATTCCTGTATCACCTGTATAATCAACATGTCTCACAAGGACATATTCAATCCTATCTCATATCATGGCCATAATAGCACACACTAGCTATAATAATCAATTCCACAAAACTGTAGTTAGCAGAGAATAATCAATAAAGATAATCACATAACATCAGAAGCATCCATGGTAAGGATATAAGCAAGACTTGTTCACTTTTAGGGTTTAGGGTTTCCACTTTTTCCGATCAGGGTCCAAAAGGTTAGGGTTAACCAAGCACCCTAGAACCACCACCCTCCACCACCATGGAGTTTTTTATGATTAAGCAACATCATTAGAGAAGATTAGAAATCATACGAAATAGCATAACACATATGTATACATGATTTACACTAGATGTTCATACATGTTTCATAACTACCTACCATCACCACATGTTAACCACTTAGGCACATAGGTCGTGGCCACCCTCCATATCATGTCGCAACTATGACATACACCATTGGTACCTCGACTCACACTCCCTCACCAAGTCATGACCACCCCCTACACGTAGTGCCTGCTTTATTAGGGTTAGGGTTTCTCTTCATCCTTCAACCATGTGTCGTGACCAAGCTCCTCAAGCACCTCTATGTTGCAACCGCGATGCCTCAACACCACCACATCATGACCGCATCATCCCCTGATCACAACCATCACTCCAAGGGATGTATTCACCAAGCTAAGGCAAGAAACTAAGAGTTCTAAGGCTGCTAGTCTCCATAGGTATCAACCCAACATTACTAGGTCAAACTTCACCACAAGAAGGGACATCTCAACCAAAGCCAACTAGATCGCGATCACCTCAAAGGGCTATGTCGTGATCACAATGCCCATACCCATGCCTTGACCACCATGGTAGACACCTAGGTCATCAAAATAGGCTCAAAATTAAGCACAAACCATGATCATAATGGAAGGAGACTCAAGCAAGCCGATCTCCACAAACCCTAAGGCAAAGGTCCAAGAAAAGCATCACTAAAGGAAGAGAAACTATTGTCAAGATTACCAAAATTAGAACTAACCTCGTACTTACTCCTAGGTGTACAAACACCAAGTATGGGGGCTAGATCAAGGGTCAAATGTGGGGAAGAAACTCCATATCATCACCCCTACCCAAAACTAATACAAGAAGATTAGGGTTTTGTGTTACTTTTAAACCAAGCATGATAACTCCCCCAAATGAATTCTAGGGTTAAGCTTCATATGCCGGCATGATGTAGGAACATCTTAAAGAGGGAAAATAGTAACACAACATAATAAGAAGTGCCATAAAAGAGAGGATTTAGTGTTATATAACCCACCTTAAGAAGATCACTACCAAAGCTCCAAGCTTCAAGATCAAGAGCTCTAAGAACACGATCTAAGGGTAGAAGAAGCTCCACTCTCAGTCACAAGAGCACCAGAGTTAGAGATGACCAAGGATCACCACAAGCACGACATGTAAGGGATGAACCACCTCCAAGGAACCAAGAGCACACCTTCTTGCTCCACCAAGCTCCAAGGACGAGCATAAGAGAAAGGGAGGAAGAAGATGACTGAAAAGAACCACTTTCATGGAGAGAAGCAAGTTCATATAGCAAAGGAGGAGGGATGTAATGCAAAGGATGAGGTGTCAATAAGATACAACTCCAAAGAAACACATGTCCACTAAAAGGACCAACATGCAACCACATAAGGTCCACATGCAAGAGATGGTGATACCCCCTAGGTAGGATCTCGACCACCTAAGCAACCAACCCTATGTTGCGACCATGACACACCTAGGGTACCAAAGTCATGACACACCACAACATCACAACAAGATCGCGACACCAAGACCACCCCATTAAGCCTAGGTCGAAACACACCTCTCCAACCTCTACTCGACCCAAGACAACCCTAGTCACGAACACCACACCAAGGGGGAAGTGTCGCAACTGCGACACCCCACAACAGTCCCTAGGTCACGACCTAGATTAAGGGAAAACAATAAGGTCACAAGGCTAAGGCAAACAAACCCTAGAAAACCCTAATCTCCAGTAAGGGTGATATTACTCAACCAAGAGCCAAACAAGCTCAAACTGGAGACTTAGCCTCTCCACAAGCCCTAATCACATATCAAAAGATTACAACAAGGTTCTAAGCACAAGATCATGCAAAAAAAATAGGGTTACCCCAAAACTCAGGTCATGGTCCTTACAAGCCATTAACCCTTAATAAGAATTTTGCCCCCAAAATCCTAAGAGAAAAGAGAGGGATACTTCCTCTTCCTCTCTTCCTCAAGCTCCCATGTGGCTTCCTCAACACCACGGTGATGCCACAGAACCTTCACAAGAACTATGTTCTTTTTCTTCAGCTTCTATCAAGGATCAACACTGGGCCTTCAACATAGGACATGTCCTCATAAATCTCCACCTCCATAGGTTGTAACATCAAATCTGTATCCGGATGGCACTTCCTTAACATACTCATATGAAACACTGGATGCAACCTGTGAAACTTAGGTGGCAACTCCAACCTGTAGGCCACCTTCCCACCACATGCCACCACATGGTAAGGTCCCATAAACCCGGGAGCTAACTTGCCCTTCTTCCCAAACCTCAGAACACATTTCCAAGGAGACACCTTGAGGTACACTCTATCTCCCACTTGGAACTCCGAGGCTCTATGACGGTTATCTACATATGACTTTTATCTATCATGTGTTGCCTTCAACTGTTGCTGGATCACTTTGATCTTTTATGTCGTTTGCTGTACAAACTCAGGACTAAGAAGCTGGTAATCTCCCATCTCATACCAACATAACAGAGACATGTAACATCTCCCATACAACACCTCATATGGTTTTATGTCAATTCTACTATGATAATTGTTGTTGTAAGCAAACTCTATCAAACTGAGATGTATGTCCAACTGCCCTACAACTAAAGAACACAAGCTCTCAACAGATCCTCCAAGGTCTGAATGGTCCTCTTAGACTGGCCATCTATCTGTGTGTGAAAGGCAATGCTGAACCTCTAATGTGTACCCAAAATTGTGTGCAGTTGCTCCTAAAAGTGACTTGTGAACTAAGGGCCTCTATCATACATGATAGTTTTTGGAACACCATGCAAATGCACTATCTCATCAACATAGATATGGGCAAGCTTCTCAGCAATATACATCTTCTTCACATGAAGAAAATGCATTGACTTCGTTAACCTATCAACAATCACCCAGATGGAATCATAACCTTTGGATGTCCTAGACAGTCCAACTACAAAGTCCATAGTCACATGATCCCATTTCCACTATGGTATAGGTAACGATTGCAACGTCCCTACAAGCTTTTGATGCCCGACTTTAACCTGCTGACACACAACACATCTCGCAACGAACTCATCCACGCCCCTCTTCAAGTCAGGATACTAATACATATCCTTCGTATTATGATACATCTTGGTGCTACCTGGGTGCATGGCATACATGGATGAGTGAGCCTCTTCCAATGCCATTTTCCTTAGGTCATCAACATTAGGAACCACTGCTCTTCCATGGTAATAAGCTGTCCCATCATTTGACTTTTGGAAGCCATCACGCTTCTCGTCGCCAAATTTTGATCGAATCTGTTGTATCATGGTATCAACCTGTTGTGCCTCTCTGATCTATTGTATCAGTGTCGGCTTCACCTGCAACTTTGCTAACACTCCTGCTAGCAAAGAAACTTCTACCTTCACATTCATCTGATGTAGGGAGATCAACATGTCTCGCTTATAGCACACCAAAGAACTCAACTAGGTTCCACCCATAGGAGAAGATGAGGACCTCCTACTCAATGCATCTGCCATAACATTCACCCTCCCTGGATGATAATCAATCGTGCGGTTTTAATCCTTATTTAACTCCATCCAACACCATTGCCTCATGTTCAACTCTTATTATGAAAAGATGTACTTCAGATTCTTGTGGTCCATGAAGATCTGACACTTCTCACCATAAAGGTAGTATCTCCAGATCTTCAAAGCATGGACTACAATAGCTAACACTAGATCATGGGTCGGGTAATTCTCCTCATGTTTCTTAAGCTGTTAGGAAGCAAAAGAAACCACTTGCTTGTCCTGCATCAACACACAATCCAAACCAATTCTGGACGCATCATAGAAAACTATGTATCCCTTTCCTTGCTTAGGCAAGATCAGAACTGATGCACTTGTCAACTTTTCCTTCAACATATGAAAAGCACACTCGCATCTATCATCCCAGATGAACGACACATCCTTTCTTGTCAACTTTGTTAGGGGCAAAGTGATAGAACTAAAGTCCTTGATAAATCTCATGTAATAGCCTGCCAAACCCAGAAAACTGTGCACTTCTGTTGATGTCTTTGGCTTCTCCCACTCATTTACTGACTCAACCTTCTTAAGATCCACACAAACTCCCTCAGAAGATATAACATGCCCCAAGAAAGCTACCTCCTTTAACTAGAACTCACACTTGCTGAACTTGACATGAAGCTGATGCTGCCTCAGCACGGTCAGCACTTGACGAAGATGCTATTCATGATGCTAATTATGACGACTATATATAAAGATGACGTCTATGAAGACAACCACAAACTGATCAAGAAATGGTTAAAACACTATGTTCATCAAGTCCATGAACACTTTCAGTGCATTGGTCAGCCCGAACAACATAACCACAAACTCATAGTGACCATGCCTCGTCCCAAAAGCTAATTTAGGTATGTCATCCTCCTTGATCCTCAACTGTTAATATCATAATGTCATGCCTATCTTTAAGAACACTACCGCACCACGTAACTGATCGAACATGTCATCTATCCTTGGTAAGGGATACTTGTTCTTTATCATCACCTTGTTCAACTGTCTATAGTCTATGTACAACCTCATAGACCCGTCCTTCTTCAGTACAAATAATACTGGAGTGCCCTATGGTGACGTGCTCAGCCTAATAAAACCTTTGTCAAACAACTCTTGCAACTATCTCTTCAACTCTACCATCTCAGTTGGAGCCATCCTATATAGTGTCTGAGCTATCAATTACGTGTCGGGAACCAGATTGATCTCAAAATCAATCTCTTGGGGTGGGGGAACACTTGGAAACTCCTCAAGAAGCACAAACTCAAACTCTATGATAACTGGTACCTCCTGAATACCAGGACTCCCCACCTCGATATCCAACACATGTGCCAAAAATGCCTCACAATTCTCTCTCAATAGCTTCCCCGCCACCATCGCCGATACCAGACACGTCGGAAGAACCTTCATGTCTCCTTGGAAGATCCACATCTTACCACCATCTATAAACATCACCTACTTGGAACTACAATCCAAGACCACTATATACTTATCCAAGGTGTGGAGGATTACATCGAACCAATGCATGTCAAGTGGTATGAGATCCACTTGGATGCTGTGCACTGAAAAGGAAAGGACACAGGAAGGACACACTTCTTACATCACTACAAAACCAACTAACAGAGTATCCAACAACAAACTATCCTTCTTATGACTAACAAACAAAAGACACCTATCAAGCACTTCACGAGTGATAAAAGAGTGTGTTGTGCCGGGGTCAACCAAAATAGATACAAAGTAAGAAGAAGACAAATCAGAATGAAACAACTCCATCTGACCTGACACTACTCACGGGTTGACCACCGCCTCTGGATGACTCATCGTGTAGAATCTAACCATTGCCTACTGTCACCCCCATCCTCTACTTCCCTGAGTAGATGATCTGGCCTGTGACGTTTGGCCACGTCCTCCTGCACTAATGTTCTTCTATCTTTGAGAGCCCTGTTGGTTCTGCCTTAGTTGCTGGATCACCTCTTCGTCCCTCACTGGACACTCCTGCTTCATATGTCATGTCTATCCACACTTATGGCAAACTCAAGTCTCAAACTACGGCCTAGACAGCCATCACCGACACTGATGCAGTGCTGTGAGATCCAACATGTAGAAGACTACGACCTCTACCTCTACTCGATGACCACTATGTCAGAGCATTGAACCTTTGTGATGCTGGTACTGTAGAAAACCTTAGCTTCTTAAAGCCTCCTAAAAAATGCCCCTTAAACTGTGCCTACCTGTTCCTGGCACTCGTCTTCCACTTCTCTATCATAGACCACTCTATCCTTCAAACATACTCCACAAATGGGGCAAACCTTTCTTGATTCTCCAAAGCAACTGTCGGGTGGACAACTCAATGTTCAGCCCCATCTCAAAATGGCAAATATGATTGCCCTCTGTAGCATCCATGTGAGGATAGAACTGAAGAAGCTCCATAAACTTAGTCTCGTACTCGTTGATCGTCATGGGTCCCTGCCAGATCTGCTCAAACTGACTGATCTTCTCATCTAGATAGGTCATGGAAAGTACCAGCTAACAAACTCATGTCAGAACTCCTTCCAACCTACAACCACTCTAGACCTCTTCTCCTCTTCGATGTCCCATCAATGTCCAACAGTCCCCTTCAGAAGGTACACCACATGATTAACCTTATCCGCCTCTAGGATGCTGAGGATCTTGAAGGCTTTCTCAAGCTTAGTAAGCCACCGATCAACATCCGCTGGATCAACTGTCCCAGCATACTCGATTTCCCTAACACAGTGAATCCGCTCAAAGGTCTTCCCAGTCCCCAAAGATTCCACAATGGGAATCAATGCCCTAGGCTGATGTGCATGCATCTTGTCTGCCATATGAATCATCGTAGCCATAAACTATACAAAAAGAGACTGAAAGGCATGAAGATTCCACATTGAGAATCGATGCCCAAGGATGAGGTGCATGCATCTTGTCTGCCATATGCATCATCGTGGCCATAAACTGCACAAAAAGAGACTGAAAGGCATGGTTTTCAATCATGGTTGGGTCAAACCGGGGACCCTCAAGCAGCGATCTTCTTATGCCTGGTTCCTTGCACCACCACATGGTGCTGCAACACTACTCTCAGCAGCATGTTCTTCATGTTCTCCAGACATCTTTAGACTTTTCTGCTTCTTCTGCATAAGCAAAAATCAGTATAAGATAGACTGGAGGACACAAGAACATACACAAACCCTAGTCCCAGGTCCCTATAGACTCAACGAACTAAAATCTCAAATACCAACCTTTGTAACCCGTGACGCCCCACGCCACAAACCATGAGATAATTAAGAACTAACGATAGAAACAAACTTAAACAAACAGATTATTAGAGAGCACTAGAAATTAAAACCATTTTTTATTCAGATGCAAACAGCAAAACCTTTACATAAGAGTCTTTTCATGCTACAAGGTACTTACCATGTATGCCATTAGCATGTTACAAAAAAACATGTTCCAAACATATATATACATATATGTATATATATACATATACATATCCACTGTGACTATACATGAAAAGGTCATACAAGCCAAACCACATCTACAAAACACACCCAACGACCATACCATAGACTTGAGTGTACAAGGACAACTCTAGGACTCTAACAAAAAAAGGATCATCAACAACATTTCCATCCTTGTCAGCTACTGTCCTTCTTGCAACTGCTCAATCTCTACTACACGATCTCTACCTTCTCATGCACGTCCACCTAAAAAAATGTGGGGGACCCACGAGGTGAGATTCCAAATCTCAGTGGGAGATATAACTCTCCACCAACACTATTATTAGCACATGTAAGATGATTAAAGAATAGTAGTAAATCTACAACCATGATAAGCAGGTAATCATTGCTAACAGAATAAGAAATTACCACTAGATCATGAAACATCTTATCATCATAAAAGGAATATGAAGAATATGTAAATTCATTACCAACTATATCATACAAGAGCAAGAAATACCTCATCCAGTGTTTCTGTATTTGATCCTATACAAGTATGCTACACGACTGAGTACGAATTTTATGATGCCCTGAGGATTTGAGTCATACCATCCAAATCCAACCAACCACTGCTAAGTCGAAATGGGTGCCATACAAGGTCTAGTGGAAGAGCCATAATCCACGACCTCACCTGCTTGGTCAGTACGAGTGAACCTACAGTGACATCATCAGTCAAATTGCTACCAACACCATATAGTCTAGCAGTACAAATCTAGTCCGCCTTGGTACAGGTCACGACGCTAGTGAAATTGAGCTACAGTACGCAGCCGCACTCCTACCAAGGTATGGCCCGTAGCCAATCATGTATCACATATCATTGAGCTATGTCCCAAAGCCACAATCCTACCAAGGTATGGCCCACAGCCAATCCTATATCACATATCTTGGACATAAGGGGATATTCATCCTCACCCCCACATATTCAAAAATATGCGCTCCGAGTTAAACTCATTTCACCATTCATCAATTACTGACACTAAATGGTTCTATGGCACATGGAAAAGCTATATGATTAAGTCCCACTTGATTAGTTAGGCCATTTATGTGTCTTTTAGCATCAATCAAGTTACAACATATAAAATCATAACAAATTCTACGAAGATAAGGGCATAATACTCTTCCAACAAATATAACATATATGGCGTGAACTTGTCACACTATCACCACATGACACTTGTATCATTGCCATTCACAACATAATCAACAAATACACATGCCATGTGATATCAATCCCTCAACTTTATCAGTAGGAAACATCCTTTCATGCTAGAACAATAACTAGTGTTAGGTCATAAGGCCCAACCACCATATTCCTATATCACCTGTATAATCAACATGCCTCACAAGGGCATATTCAATCCTATCTCACATCATGGCCATCATAGCACACACTATCTATAACAATCAATTCCATAACACCTGCATTGTTAGTAGAGCATAATTAAGAGAGATAATCACATAACATCAGAACCATCCATGGTAAGGATATAAGCAAGACTTGTTCACTTGTTGGTTTAGGGTTTCCACTTTTACCGATTAGGGTCCACAATGTTAGGGTCAGTCAACCACCCTAGAACCACCACCCTCCACCACCATGGAGTGTGTTAGGATTAAGCAACATCACTATAGAAGATTAGAAATCATATGAAACAACATAACACATATGTATACATGATTAACACTAGATGTTCATACATGTTTCATAACCACCTACCATCACCACATGTTAACCACTTAGGCACATAGGTCGCGGCCAACCTCCATAGCATGTCACGACCACAACACACCATGAGTAACTCGACCCACACTCCCTCACCAAGTCACAACCACCTCCTACACGTCGTGCCTATGACATTAGGGTTAGGGTTTTTCTTCATCCTTCAACCATGTGTAGCAACCAAGCTCCTCAAGAACCTCTATGTTGCGACCGCGACACCTCAACACCACAACATCGTGACCGCATCTCCCCCTGATGGCGACCATCACTCCAAGGGATGCATCCACTAAGATAAGGCAAGAAACTAAGAGTTCTAAGGATACTAGGCCCATAGGTCTCAACCCAACGTCACTAGGTCAAACTTCACCACAAGAAGGGACATCTCGATCAAAGCCAACTAGGTCATGGCTACCTCAATGGGCTATGTTGCGACCACGATGCCCATACCCATGCCCCAACCACCAAACCTCCTAGGTTGTGACCACACAGAGGGTAAACACCTAATTCATCAAAATAGGCTCAAAACTAAGCAAGAACCACAATCATCATGGAAGGAGACTCAAGCAATCCGATCTCCACAAACCCTAAGGCAAAGGTCCAAGAAAAGCATGACTAAAGGAAGAGAAACTATAGTGAAGATTACCAAAATCAGAACTAACCTCTCACTCACTTCTAGGTGTACAAACACCAAGCATGGGGCTAGATCAAGGGTCAAACGTGGGGAAGTAACTCCATATCATCACCCCTACCCAAAACTGATACAAGAATATTAGGGTTTCAGGTTACTTTCACACCAAGCATGATAACTCCCCTAAACGACTTCTAGGGCTAAGCTTCATATGCTAGCATGATGTGGGAACATGTTAAAGAGGGAAAACAACAACACAACATAACAAGAAGTGTAATAATAGAGAGGGTTTAGTATTATATAACCCACCTTAAGAAGATCACCACCAAAGCTCCAAGATTTAAGATCAAGAGCTCCAAGCACACAATCCAAGGGTAGAAGAAGCTCCACTAAAAGCTTCACTCTCAGCAACAAGAGCACCAAAGTAAAGATGGCCAAGTATCACCACATGCACCACATGCAAGGGATGAACCACCTCTAAGGCACCAAGAGCTCACCTTCTTGCTCCACCAAGCTCCAAGGATGAGCACAAGAGAAAGGGAGGAAGAAGATGATCGAAAAGAACCACTTGCATGGAGAGAAGATAGTACATATAGCAAAGGAGGAGGGAGGTAAGGCAAAGGATGAGGTATCAACAAGATAGATCTCTAAAGAAACACTTGTCCACTAAAAGGACCAACATGCAACCACACAAGGTCCACATGCAAGAGATGGTGATACCCCCTAGGTAGGATCTCAACTGCCTAAACAACCAACCCTATGCTGTGACCGTGACACACCTAGGGTCCCAAGGTTGCAACACACCACAACATCACCACAAGATCGCGATACCAAGACCACCCCATGAAGCCTACATCGAAACACACCTCTCCAACCTCTACCTCGGCCCAAGACAACCTTGTTCGCGACCATGACACCCTACAATAGGCCCTAGGTCGTGACCTAGGCCAAGGCAAAACAACAAGGTCACATGGCTAAGGAAAACAAACCCTAAAAAAACCCTAATCTCCACTAAGGGTGATACTACTCAACCAAGAGCCAAACAATCTCAAAATTGAGAATTAACCTCTCCACAAGCCCTAATAACTTCTCAAAAGATTAGAGCATGGTTCTAATTATGACATCAAGCCAAAATAAATAGGGTTACCCCAAAACTCAGGTTAGGGTCCTTAAAGTTTACACACAATGATAGCATCGGTAGATAATATCAATATGTTTAGCTTTTCTTATTCAGGGTTTAAGCATTACAATAGTGTTTGTAGTAAAAAATATACATTCTTCAATGCTACAACATTCTTTTTCTTCATGGTTTAAATACTATAATAGTATCGGTAGATAATGTCAGTACATAAAAAAGGGGCCAATGTTAAACATAATGTAATCATCTTTCTTAATATAATTTCCCAATCTACATTGTGTCGTGCATGTAAGGACCCTGACCTCCATTTAGGGCTTATCCTGTTTGCTTTGCTTAACCCATGTGTTTAGTTGCTTGCTAATCACCTTTGAGGGTGATTAGGGTTTGTTGGTGCTTTGTTGAGAGATGGAGGTGCTACTTGCAATTTACCCAAGCCTAGGGTTGATGAGCAAGTTTGTCACCTTGAGAGGTGTTCCTCTCTCCCCTTGCTTCCTGTAGTGTTGAGAGGAAGGGTTGGGCTTGTTGCTTGAGTTGCTTTAGGCTTGGATGAGCTGGTTGGGCCTTGAGATGCCTTGCTTGAACCTTGCTCTTGCTTTGCTTGACCTTGCGTCGGCCTAGGTGTGTCGGCCATGGTTGTGTCGGCCTAGGTGTGTCGCCCAGGGAGTGATGTCAAACATGGAGTTGGGGTGTGTCGCCCATGGACCCTTTTGACCCCTTTTGACCTCATTTGTGTCACCACTAGTGGACACTTGGCTCTTGATGCTTGCATGTGGCAATGACCTTGGACATGTGTTTAAGGCAAGTTGGAGTGGTGGCATTGCCAATGGACAAGTGTCCCTAGGTGGGCGACACCTTGCCTTGTCTTACCTTGGTTTCTCCTCCATCCTCTCCTATATATGTACCTCCTTTCTCTTGCCAAGGATCCCTTTAGTCCCTTGGTTTCCCCTCTCCCTTGGTGCACGAAACCTCTTCCTTTACAAGCTTGGTGGCCGATCCTTATCTTGGAGTCTTTTTCTTCCTCTAGTGGTGGCCGAACCCTAGAGTGCTTTGTTCTCCTTCTTGTGGTGGAGCTTGGAGCTAGGAGCTTGGAGCTTGCTTAAGGCCGGTTACATAACTCCTAACCCTAATCATATTACCTTATTCCATGTTCTTGTATGTCTTCTTATGATCATAATCGACTATGTATGTTGCTAGTTAAGTTTCTTGCTTAGTTGCACCTAGTTGGCCGAACCATGTTTTAGGTTTCCTTGTTGAGCAACACTCCATTCTCTCCTTGGTATAGAGGAGTGAGCTTGAGTTCTAGTAATATGGGCAATACCCCTCTCTCGTTTAAGTTGAGAGGTGAGCTTGTGTTCTAGTTACTTGAGCAACACCGTCCTCTCACCATGAACTTAAAAGGTGAGCTTTTGTGTGGTTTAAGACCTATGTTGAGGTTGATCCTTGTGGTTTCCCGAGTTGTGATAGAGATTGTGCAAGACCCCTCTCTCTTGGTTGTTGAGAGGTGATCCGATCTTCTTGATCAATCTAGGGTTTGGTACCCTTGTGCTTGAGGTTGTTGATGATCTTGTCGGGCTGCATCTTGCACGATATGGCCTTGGGATGGTGCTGCCCGATACCTCTCTTGAGCTTGAGTTCTGGGTCGTTACGAGGAGGATGTGTTGGGCGTCACACCTTGGTTCTTGCCTTGTGTGTTGACTGATAAATGAGGCTAGTTTGGTTGGACGATAGGCTTTCCCTTAGTGCCCTTGTCTTGATGTTTGATGTGTGGTTTTGTGGGCACCACGACTCTAGCCGTCAGAATGGTTGTCGCCCGTTGCAACCCCTAACACCTAGTGCATGATACCCCTAGTACACAACACACCTGTTGCATGACATGCCCCTTAGACTTAGCTGCACGTTAGGCTTTTTGGCCGATACAGTTGGTTGCACGATACAGTTGGTAGCCCGACACCCTTGCTAAGTGCTTGGCTGATATGAGACTGGAGTGCTTGGGTGATATGAGAGAGTACCCTGCCCGATACCACTTCTAGTGAGGGTTCCCTGCCCGTCACACTTCTTGTGAGGGCAGTGGGTACTTTTAGTAAGGGTCATGTTGCACCCAGAAACTCATCTGTTAGTTCCTTATCATACGATCACATCTTTGGTTGACTAAGAGTTATGGTTTATGGTTCATGAAACTTTGACATGTTTGGTAATGGTAAGGTGGTTGATATAGTAGAACGCACATATGTAAGCATGACACATCTAAAACTCCAATGACATGATATTACATGTGTTTATGATCATCTTGAATCATGTATATATATAATGAGGAGTAAATGATAAGGTCAGAAGTATATGAGCTGTGTCACATGATGATATGCCCTATGTCTATGGTCACAGGTTGAGGCATGAATGATTAAGTATATAATCATCAATGTTACCCTATGTTTGATAATATGATCCTTCTGTTAATCCATGATGATTGTGTATACTAACCATGCAGGTATTTCATACAGATGCATAGCCAGGTAAAGGGATATGAGGTATATATGTTTGAATAACACTACTTTGATGGTCACTCTTGATGATGAGATAACATGCATGATGTGTTTTGGTCTGAGGACCTGAGTTTGGCTAAAGTGCCTAAGTTGAGGTGTTATCCTCTGATGATGATCTGGGATTGTTATCCCAAGTTATGAGAATGCCTTATGAGGTAGTGGTTTCTTGTGATGAGGGATTGAGATCCTAGAATAACATGATGGTGGTAACAATAATGTAGCTTTATGTTATGCATGTGTTACAACCTGGTTGCCTAAAAAATCCACTTAAAATATACTAACTAATCATAGTGGAACATATCATGTAGTTTGCCCCGGCCATAGATCCATCATCATCAGTAGCTGGTGATGGTGAAACGAGTTCTCCTACGGGTTAACCCAGAGCGCATATTGTTGAATATGCGAGGTTTCTCCTAGCCTAAAATAGAGAGGATTCGATTGCAGCTGTAGTTGCAGACTCAGGATAGATAGAGCATGGTAAACAGGCCCATGGCTCAGTGTGATAGAGCATGAATGCGTTCATGGCTCAGGGAGCACGGTGAACTGGCCTGTGGCTCAGATATACTAGCGCCGAGACCTGTACCAAGGCGGGCTAGAGAAAGGGTAGCCTGCGGGAGCTGACCCTGTGGCTGAGGCCACTTAAGCATGAGACTGTGGTCCTACTTTGGTTCTCGTGTACTGACCACAAGGTGGGAGGTCGTGGAGTCTGGCTCTTCCATTGACCTTGTATGGCACCGACTCCGGGTTTCATAGCCATCAGTTGGATTTGAGTGATGCGACTCACTTCCTTAGGGCATAATAACACATAATACAACCGAATAGTATTTATTGCTTAAGGAAAAATGCGGAACATTGGTTGAGGCCTTGCTTGTGTAGTTTCTCTTGTTATACCTTGCAGTTACTTATACGTTCCTTATGTTATGTGGTAAGACCTTATAAATCTTATCTTTTCAATCATGTTCCATATAGAAATACTTGGTTATATGCCTTCCGTATGTCTTGGTAAGCTCATTACTACTTTGCTCTATAGACTGCTCTTACTGTACTATCAGTTATTTGATGTTGCTGCTTTAATCTTTCTAAGGTTTTATGGTTCTGGCAGGGAGTTATGTTTCTCGCTTGGAATGTGTGTCTCACCCCGTTGGTTTACAACCTTTTTAGGTGTCCGCGCTAGACGTGGTGGTGGTCACGAAGTGGCGGCCGAGCAGTAAGAAGAGTAGTAGCAGGCAAGAGATGGATATGCTCTTATTTTGGTTGTTTTGTAGTAGAGTCTTAGAGTCATCCCTGTAATCTCAGGTCCTCAGAGGCGTTTTGACGTTGTTTTACGATGTATAACTAATAAAGCTCTGTTTATCCTGCTGCTGGGCGGATGTGACCCGTTATGTAAATAAACATGTGATGAACTCATGTGATGACAAGACAACTGATCTGATAAGTTGTGAACACGTATCAAGACTTGTAAATGTTTATATAACCTATTTTCTTGCAGGATGAGGATCTAAATGTAATAGTTTTCTTGATTTATCTGCTTTCTAAAATCGGTTTTAATTAACCCGTGATAAGTGGTTTATGGTGGTTTCCGCACGTTTTCACATTGCACCTCGTTGTCTGTGTGATAACAGGATGTGTCACCACAAGCTTGGTATCAGAGCTCTAGGTTTGCTGAGTCTACAGGGATTTAGGACTAGGTTGTGTCTATTCTTGTGAGTTTTCTAGATTTTCTTACAATTATCTTCTGCCCTCAGCAGAAGAAAGAGTTAAGATGTCTGGAAACCATGAAGAACATGCTGCCGAGAGCAGCGATGCTGCATCAGTTGATGGAGTTGGAAGGCAGGCACATGAAGATCGGGTGCCTGAGGTTCCCCAATTTGACCCAGCATTCTCGAAAATCCTGCCTACCAACATCTTATGGGGCAGATGATGGCTACGATGAATCTCATGGTAGAAAGATTGCCAGTGCCTCCGCCAAGAGCACAGGCTCCCCATGGTGAAACATCAGGTATTGGGAAGACCTTTGAGCGGCTTCACTGAGTCAGAGCTTTGGACTATGCTGGGACAGTTGATTCTGTAGATGCAGATCTGTGGCTGACAGGTCTTGAGAAGGCCTTCTAGATCCTCGAAATCCCCAAAGCAGACAAAGTCAAGCATGCTATCTACCTTCTGAAGGGTAGCGCTGGTCACAGGTGGACCATCGAGGAGGAGAAGCGACCCGGTGAGGTGATCGGTTGGGAGGTTTTCCGGTGTGAGTTCGTCAGCAGATACTTTGTGAAGACATATCTGGACGAGAAGATCAGCTAGTTTGAGCACTTTCATCAAGGAGCGATGAATATCACCGAGTATGAAGCCAAGTTCATGGACCTGTTGAGGTTTTGTCCTCACATGGCAGCAATAGATGACGAGTGAATCAGACATTTTGAGAAAGGCCTGAGTGCTGAGCTGACAACACCTGCTTCTGCATTGGAGAACCGAGAGCGATTTGCCACGTTTGTGGAATCTGTCCGGAGGATTGAACGGTCAATTAGGGAGAAAAGAGAATCCATGTCTAAGAAGATGCCTGCTCAGTTCCAAGGACAGAGGTTTGGTTGTTTCAAGAAGCCAAGGTTTTCAACACCTTCTGGGTTAAGAGGTTCCAGTGCACCGTCGCAGTGGTCCCCGAGTAAGGGAAGAGGATATGTTTCTTTGCCATCAAAGGCACATAGTACAATTTCTGTAGCAGTGACAGGGTCATCTAGGCCACAATTTGAGGACAGGGCATGCTATATCTGCGGACAGATCGTGCATTTCAAGTCGAATTTCCCAAGTAAAGATGTTGAAGTGATGCAACAGCTGAGGCAGAATCAATAAGGGTCTAACCGACAGCAAACCAGTAGTAGTAGAGGGCGAGGACACGGTCAAGCATTACAAGTGGGATCGTCTTCTCAAGGAAGCATAGGACGTGGATAGCAAGCAATGACTCGATTCTACGCTATGAGTCAGTTGGAGGCGATAGTCAACCTACGAGTGGTGGCAGGTCAGATGGAGTTATCTCATTATGATTTGTCTTCTTCTTGCTTTATATCTGTCTTGGTTGACCCGGGTGCTACGCACTCTTTTATCGCACATTCTATTCTTGATAACTATCTGTTACCTGTTAGCTGTAAGAAAGATAGCTTGTTGTTAGAAAACCCTCTTGGTGGTTTTGTGATGCTTCGAGAGGAGTGCCCATCTTGTGTCTTATCTTTTTCGGGACACAGTATACAATTGGATCTTATACCACTTGATATGCATGGATTCGATGTGATCCTTGGGATGGATACCTTAGAGAAGTATAAGGTTGTGTTGGACTGTGGTTCCAAGTAGGCAGTGTTTGAGGTTTGTGGAGAGAAGTGGATCTTCCAAGGAGATAGGAAGATTCTTCTGACATGTCTAGTGTCAGCGTTGGTGGTAGAAAAGCTGCTACGATAAGGATGTAAGGCATTCTTAGCTCACATTGTGGATACCAAGGAGAAAGGCCCTAGCCTTGAGGAGGTGACAGTTGTCTGAGAGTTTGCAGATGTGTTTCCTGATGAGTTCCCCGACGTTCCTCCACCTTGAGAGATTGATTTCGAGATCAATCTGGTTCCAGGAACATAGCCAGTTGCACAGACACCATATAGGATGGCTCCAGTAGAGATGGCAGAGCTAAAGAAGCAGTTACAAGAGTTGTTGGAGAAAGGTTTCATCCAATCGAGTACGTCACCTTGGGGTGCTCCAGTGTTGTTCATTAAGAAGAAGGACTGATCGATGCAGCTATGCATAGATTACCGAAAATTGAACAAGTTCACGATCAAGAACAAGTACCCATTGCCAAGGATAGATGATATGTTCGACCAGTTGCATGGTGCTATAGTGTTTTCAAAAATCGATCTACGGTCTGGATATCATCAGTTGAGGATTAAGGCGGATGACATACCAAAGTCAGCTTTTAGGATGAGGTATGGTCACTTCGAGTTTGTGGTTATGCCGTTCGGGCTAACCAATGCACCTGCTGCTTTCATGGATTTGATGAACATGGTGTTTCATTCGTTTCTAGATCAGTTTGTTGTAGTCTTTATAGATGACATTTTGATCTACAGTCAAGACAGTCAGGAACATGAACAACATCTTCGACAAGCGTTGACTCTCCTTCGCCAACACCAGTTGTATGCCAAGTTTAGTAAATGTGAGTTCTGGTTGAAAGAAGTAACTTTCTTGGGTCATGTGATATTTGTAGAAGGATTTAAAGTGGACCCGAAGAAGGTGGAGTCGGTTGCAGAATGGGAACAGTCGAAGACACCGACTGAAGTTCATAGTTTCCTGGGTTTAGCAGGATACTACCGGAGGTTTATAAAGGACTTTAGTGTGATCACGTTGCCGATGACAAAGTTGACTAGAAAGGATGTACCTTTTGTCTGGAATGATCGTTGCCAGCAAGCTTTCCAAAGTTTGAAGGAGAAGCTAACTAGTGCTCCAGTGCTAGTACTTCCAGAGCCTGGAAAGGGCTATGTTGTTTTCTGCGATGCTTCCAAGAAGGGCTTAGGATGCGTGCTGATGCAGGAAGACCATGTAGTTTCTTTTGCTTCGCGACAACTTAAGAAACATGAGGATAACTATCTGACCCATGATTTAGAGTTGGCAGCAGTGGTTCATGCATTAAAGATTTGGAGACATTACCTTTATGGGGAAGTCTGTCAAATATTTACAGATCATAAGAACCTGAAATACATCTTCTCGCAGAATGAGCTGAACATGCGACATCGTCGATGGATGGAGATGATCAATGATTATGACTGCACCATCGAGTATCACCCTAGTAAGGCGAATGTGGTAGCTGATGCGCTTAGCCGAAAGTCTTCTTCTCTTCCCACAACGAAGGCACAATTGAGTTCCTTGGTATGCCATAGACGAGATATGTTTGTCTCCTTGCGACAGATGAATGTGCAGATGGAAGTTTCCTTATTAGCAGGCCTTTTGGCACAGATGCAAGTCAAGCCTATGCTGAGACAGTAGATCAAAGATGCACAACAAACAAATGATACAGTGCGGTTAATCAGGTCAGAGCTCAATAGCGAAAAGCATGATGGGTTCCATGAGTCTGAGGATGGAATAGTTTGCTATCATGCTAGGATGGTGGTCCCCGATGCTGATGATCTTAGGAAGCTAGTGCTCGAGGAAGCACACACATCGATGTATGCTATGCATCCAGGAGTCACCAAGATGTATCATAATATGAAGGACCTGTATTGGTGGCCTGGCTTGAAGAAATATGTAGCCGAGTTTGTGGCTAGATGTGCAATATGCCAGCAAGTTAAGGCTGAGCATCAGAAGCCGTCAGGTACGTTGCAACCCCTGCCAATACCACAGTGGAAATGGGATCACATAACCATGGATTTCGTAGTTGGTCTGCCCAGGACAACTAAGAATCATGATTCCATTTGGGTGATAGTGGATAGATTGACGAAGTCTGCCCATTTCATGCCTGTAAAGACACCATATACATCAGAGAAGCTCGCTCAGGTATATGTAAATGAGATAGTACGATTGCATGATGTACCAACAATGATAGTTTCTGACAGAGGTACCCAGTTCACGAGTCATTTTTGGGAACAGTTGCACAAAGTGTTGGGAACGCAGTTAAGGTTCAACACCGCCTTCCACCTGCAGACATATGGACAGTCTGAGAGGACTATTCAGACTTTGGAGGATCTTCTTTGGGCTTGTGTTTTGCAGTTCCTAGGCAGTTGGGATGTACATCTCAGTTTGATAGAGTTTGCCTACAACAATAGTTACCTGTGGAGCATTGACATGGCTCCCTATGAGGCCTTATATGGCAGGAAGTGCATATCTCCTTTATGTTGGTATGAGTCTGGTGAATATCAGCTTTTGGGTCCTGAGTTAGTATAGCAGACAACAGAAAAGATCAAAGTAATACAGCAACAGCTGAAAGCAGCACAAGACAGGCACAAGTCTTATGCAGACAATCGCCGACGACCTTCACAGTTCCAAGTGGGAGACAAAGTGTACCTCAAGGTCTCACCTTGGAAAGGCGTGTTAAGGTTTGGCCAGAGGGGTAAGCTAGCACCCAGGTATATGGGGCCATATCCAGTAATAGCACGAGTTGGCAAGGTAGCTTACAAGTTAGAGCTACCGCCAGAGTTGCACATGTTACATCCAGTGTTCCACGTCAACATGTTGAAGAAAAGTCATCCAGATACAGGGACAGTGATACAACCATTCGAGGTTGAGCTTGATGAAGATGTGACCTATGAGGAAGGTCCGGTGGTGATCCTTGACAGGAGAGTTAAGAAGGTGAAGAGGAAGGACCTGGTTCTTGTGAAGGTTCTTTGGCATCATTGTGGCATTAAAGAAGCCATGTGGGAGCTTGAGGAAGAGGTGAGGAGGATATATCCCTCGCTTTTCTCTTCAGATTTTAGGGACGAAATCCCTTTATAGAGGGTTATAACTTGTAAGGACCCTAACCTCCATTTAGGGCTTATCCTGTTTGCTTTGCTTAACCCTGGTGTTTAGTTGCTTGCTAATCACCTTTGAGGGTGATTAGGGTTTGTTGGTGCTTTGTTGAGAGTTGGAGGTGCTACTTGCAATTTACCCAATCCTAGGGTTGATGAGCAATTTTGTCACCTTGAGAGGTGTTCCTCTCTTCCCTTGCTTCCTCTAGTGTTAAGAGGAAGGGTTGGGCTCGCTGCTTGAGTTGCTTTGGGCTTGGATGAGATGGTTGGGCCTTGAGATGCCATGCTTGAACCTTGCTCTTGCTTTGCTTGACCTTGTGTCGGCCTAGGTGTGTCGGCCATGGTTGTGTCAGCCTAGGTGTGTTGCCCAGGGAGTGATGTCGGCATGGAGTTGGGGTGTGTCACCCATGGACCCCTTTTGACCTCGTTTGTGTCACCACTAGTGGACACTTGGCGCTTGATGCTTGCATGTGGCAATGACCTTGGACATGTGTTTAAGGCAAGTTGGAGTGGTGGCATTGCCAATGGAAAAGTGTCCCTAGGTGGGCGACACCTTGCCTTGTCTTACCTTGGTTTCTCCTCCATCCTCTCTTATATATGTACCTCCTTTCTCTTGCTAAGGATCCCTTTAGTCCCTTGGTTTCCCCACTCCCTTGGTGCACGACACCTCTTCCTTTGCAAGCTTGGTGGCCGATCCTTATCTTGGAGTCATCTTCTTCCTCTAGTGGTGGCCGAACCCTAGAGTTCTTTGTTCTCCTTCTTGTGGTGGAGCTTGGAGCTCGCTTAAGGCGGGTTACATAACTCCTAACCCTAATCATATTACCTTCTTCCATGTTCTTATATGTCTTCTTATGATCATAATCGGCTCTGTATGTTTCTAGTTAAGTTTCTTGCTTAGTTGCACCTAGTTGGCCGAACCATGTTTTAGGTTTCCTTGTTGAGAAACACTCCTTTCTCTACTTGGTATAGAGGAGCGAGCTTGAGTTCTAGTAATATGGGCAATACCCCTCTCTCGTTTAAGTTGAGAGGTGAGCTTGTGTTCTAGTTGCTTGAGCAACACCCTCCTCTCACCATGAACTTAAAAGGTGAGTTTTTGTGTGGTTTAAGACCTATGTTGAGGTTGATCATTGTGGTTGCCCGAGTTGTGATAGAGATTGTGCAAGACCCCTCTCTCTTGGTTTTTGAGAGGTGAGCCGATCTTCTTGATCAATCTAGGGTTTGGTACCCTTGTGCTTGAGGTTGTTGATGATCTTGTTGGGCTGCATCTTGCACGATATGACCGTGGGATGGTGCTGCCCGATACCTCTCTTGAGCTTGAGTTTTGGGTCGTTATGAGGAGAATGTGTTGGGCATCACACCTTGGTTCTTGCCTTGTGTGTTGACTGATAGACGAGGCTAGTTTGGTTGGACGATAGGCTTTCCCTTGGTGCCCTTGTCTTGATGGTTGATGTGTGGTTTTGTAGGCACCTGATGGAGCTAGAACTTACACCAAAAGATTACTCTTCCAATGGAACTCCTAATATGCACCAAAAACCCTAGGGAGTTGATGTCCTATATAGGTTTACCTACAACTGGTGCTAGATAAATGCTCCAACCCCACAAGAGTGTGGAAGCCTTATCATAGTACATATTTAGGATCGAACCCATAGGACAACGTTAAGAATCTGAGTGTCTTTTTCTTGTTTCGTATCAATCTAAGTTAATCATCTAAGACCAGAAGTTTGATTTGAGTTATTTAACCTAAAACGTGCAAAAGTAAAGGCAAGAATAAAAACTAGTTTAAGGATTAAAAACTAAGATTAGCAAATGATGATGGATCACTGGGGTGATGCGGGTATTCGCCACCACTACACATGAATTGTACTTGTACCAAACATAGCAAGAATTGTAAGCAAGATACATGGATGTTGTACAATACCGATGTCTTATAGGACAAGAGTAATGCACACATCCTTCATGGGTTGAGTAACTCTCATTCGGTACGTATCTACGTGTCAATGAAGATATGTAGTCTCCGAAGAGAAAATCTTACTCAACCTCGTGAAACGTGCATCAGAAAACTAACGAGCAAGCGATAATTACCAAATCGATTAGTATCCTTATAGACTATCCCTCTTTCGAGGATATAGCTACGAGAAACGTGAGAGTGTTGCAATGTCAGCCATTCCCGAACGAATGGTCAAGTACTTTGCACCACTCTCTCCTCAGAGTGTGATCCTCGACCTGTCAAGGTTGCACTTTTGTACGTCAACTGATTCCATTTCATAGTACAAAAGTACAACGATGGAGGTGAGTTTACTCCACCCCTTAGAAAGCGTTCCTAGATACCGAAACGGATGTGCGGTGGATACACACACCAGAAACCAACACTAAATCGGTATTCGAGTCTCAAGAGAGGTCGTAGACAAACCACAATGAAAGACAATAGATGCACACAAGAATGCGGCCAACATCCAAGCATGTATGAAACGATTTGGTATTCAATCGGAAAGATAATATCTTTTTGATACAAGTTACAAAACACGGGCAGCGGGGCTAGTCCCCGCACCCCAGTGAATGGAACTACTCGCTCCTCATAGAGGGAGCAACAAAGAAAGAGAAGAGGGAGAAAGAAAGCATCATCGGAGCAGAAGAGTAGATCTGTGACAGCCCGGTGTAGATCGTCACAGTCTCCGGGACTGCTCCGTCGTGGTCGATGTCGTCTGTCTCTCTACCTCGATCGTCGTGTCTACCTCCGGGATTGCACGGGTAGAATGAGGTAGAACAATGGTAGAAGTGAGATGATAGAGGTGAGATGGTGATGGAACAACCTTCTAGATCTGTCCCCAGTCTGGCAGCACACCGGATCTGGACTCAGGATGGGATTCTGAGGATGTGGGTGAAGTTTGGTTGGAAACGGTGCTCGGGCATTCTGGCGGCGTTCCGGCACTGGTCCCAGTCCGGCAGCCTTGGGCCGTAGTGAGATGGGATTTTGAAATAAGGACCCTTGGGGTCCTATCTATAGGCACAAATCTGTCCCTCATGCATTTGGTGTGAGTCCAAACGGTTTACTAAAAAATCTTCTTCAAACGGTTTGGCTATAAGCCAACTTTATTAAACGGTCTTCTAGTGAGCTCATTCGGTTTGGATATACGTGGAGATTGATTCGGTTTGCTGCAGATTTAGCAAACGGTCTTAGTATTTCTCTCCTCCATACGGTCTTCGCGATAAGCTAATCCAAACGGTCTCGCGCTTCCGGGCCGCATCAAATGGTTTCCACTTTGCACTTTAGCGAACGGTCTTGCTGCACATTTCCTCATGCGGTCTTGCGTTCCATTTGCTTCATGAGGTCCCATAGCTCCCTCAATCACGTGCACTCATACAGTCTGGTTTCCATTCAAGCAAACGGTTTGTAGCAAAAGCAAGCAGCTGTATATTTCCTTCACGTGTACTCATTCATTTTCAGATCGATTGCTCATGCGTTTTGCTAGGTTCACGTGGACTTCTACTGGTCTTGTTGCTTACTCGTCCTGTGCTCACGATTGTTGGTGTAGGTGATGAAGACGACGACACCGGAGATCACGTGTAGGTGGGCGCCGACGTTGTTGATGACATATAGCTCAAACGGTGTCGCATGCCATCATGCTCAAACGGTCTTGGGACCGCATGGGCTCATACGGTCTTGAGACCGCATGAGCTCAAACGGTCTTGAGACCGCATGAGCTCAAACGGTCTTGAGATCGCATGGGCTCATACGGTCTTGAGACCGCATGAACTCAAACGGTCTTGAGACCGCATGGGCTCATACGGTCTTGAGACCGCATGAACTCAAACGGTCTTGAGACCGCATGGGCTCATACAGTCTTGAGACCGCATGAACTCAAACGGTCTTGAGACCGCATGGGCTCATACGGTCTTGAGACCGCATGAGCTCAAACGGTCTTGAGACCGCATGGGCTCATACGGTCTTGAGACCGCATGGGGTCAGGACCGTATAGCGCTCAAGACCGCATGGATGAAACCAAATGGATCAAGACCGACTAGTGGTGATCTGCAGAGGGAAAGGAGAATGTGTAAGAGAGAATAGCATCGAATAAACTAGTGATTAGAACCATTTAGGCATTATTTGCAGGGAGTTAGTGAAACACTCAAGGTGAACCAAAGCGAGGGTAAATCAGTCAATATGAGGAACAAAATCCCTAGAATTGGCGACTGTGCAGATGAATCTGGAGGATTCATCACCACACCGAACTTGAGCGTTACTCGTCCTGAGGAACGGAGAGAAAAACTTAAGATATTCGATAAAAAAGCTCGTTCGTCTCGTAATTACCTCATCTGCATGTAAGTGTCAGAATTTTCACGAGAAAAGAGAAAAGGGAAAATGAGACGAAACAAAATTAGGGCAAAAACGCGAAAGTCCTTTGAATTGGTGACTGAAGGTGGATCTGGAGGATTCATCGCCACACCAAACTTAAGCGTTGCTCGTCCCGAGGAATGAAAAACTTAAAACAGTCGCCAATGAAATTGTTCATCTCGTGTTTGCCTCATCCTTATGTCATTTTATAATTTTGTTCATGGCTCAGATCGATACAACATTAGAGCTTCCTTAGATCACGAAATACATCTTATGATATCCTCATTTCTGAGTTCATTTTGCTGAAGTACTTCCTTCTCACTTTCTGTTGTATCGATCATGTTAAAGAGTTTTATGAGACTTTGAACGGACCCACAGAATCAACAAAATGCATATGATCTGTCACTGGTGTTGAAAGAGGAGAGAATGGGGGTATGATCAAAAGATAAGAGTCTCTCCTTTGATTGAATCAAGACTCTTATTAATAGTTGACTCATCGAGATACTTTGAATGATTTATGCACAACTCTGGTTGACTTAGCCTTACACCCATTTTTTTTTATTTTAAAGGTAACTCAGAAGTGTGTATAGGTTGGCTTAAGGCTTTTGGCTATTTTACCTCTTTGAGAGGAGGTAAGGGGTTATTTTTGGATCCTTAGGATCTCACTAACGGTCACGACACATCTGCCTTTATGAGGGCAGCTAATGTACCGACCAGGCGAGACCTTTATCGGTTATCCTTATTCAGGGCACAACTCTCATGTTTTTATTCACACTCTGGCTTTTATTCATTCTCACTTGGCTTAGGAGAAAGGGTATTTTTGGATTTTTGCATATTTGGGCTGCCAGGACTCTTTTTGGAATCGGGGTAGATTTTTCACCAACCTCGGTATGTGCACAATCATCATTGTATACTCTTTGAAGCAAAATGAGAAGGTGGTACGCCCCTGTTATGTATTGAGGGGTATGGAAGAAGCGGTAGTAGAAAAAGAGGTGTGGTGTACCACATCGAACTTAGAGTTTTGCAGAGGTGTGGTTTACCACACCGAACTTAAAGTTCGGCAATGTTCTAGTTTTCACTAGAAAGGAGTGTGGCATGCCACACCGAACTTAAAACTTTGGCATGGTTAGTGAACAGAGGGGTATGAAAATGAAGGAAGAAGTGTAGAAGAGAGTTCGGATCATGATGCAAATTGCTTAGCGATTCCATGCGACAGGTCTCTTTTCTCCATCACATTCTGCTAAAAAAGAGACATGATTAAACATCAAATGAGAAATCCATACAACAGATCCATTAATCAGATAAATGCGTGATGTATTTGATCTATCTCAGCTTTATTGAAGTGTATCATCATTTCCTATTTTAGGGTTTGACATTAGGATTCATAGGTTATTCAAGATGAAAAACACGCATTGGCTAGTTTTAAGCATTCTTTTCTTGGGAATTTGTAACGAAAAGAGGTGATGATCTCAGATTCGAAAAACAATAGCCGACTAGATAAAGGCTTTATTTTTAGAAAACTAACAAAAAGGTGAAAAAATTATGAAAAAGAAACTAAGAATGGAAAAACATGAAGCCGTAAAGATAAAGGGTGGAGTGAGAGTCATACCACCCACCCTCCACCTTGAACTTATGAATTTTCCCATTTCTGAGCAAATACTAGGTTCAAGATGGAGGGGAAGGGTTGCGCAGTGTTAACCAGGCGGTCCTCGTAGTTGGAAGAAGGTCCGACAAAGATATCTTGTGATGGCTGGTGCTGAGAACGAGGAAGTGGTCTGAACAACTGGTTGGCTGGGAAGTTGTGGCAACTTGAACGAGTCTTCTGGATGACTTGGATGCACATCACTTTCACCTCGTTTCCCATCCAGAAGAATCCAGAGACCTTCCCCCATCAGCGAGGGAGGTGGAACATAAGCAGTTGAAACTGGAGGACTATGTGAGAAATCAAGGTTATGCCCACTTGTGCCCTCCAGTTGTGGCTCACCCTCGAAGTTCAAAGTAAAACTACTTTCTTCAAAATCTAGGGCAGTTGATTGAGGGTCGGCCACTTGAACTTCCTCCTGTCTAGGATCAGGTGGTGGATCCGGTTCCGGCTTCATTTCATCACCTGGCTTTTCTTGTGTGGGATATAGTAGCCAGGATGACATTTCTTCATCAGAGGAGTTATTTTGAGAAGTATCATCATCTTTATCAATGTTGAAATTGGTAAGAGCATCGTTCTTCTTTTCAAAGTTTTGTTCAGGATTTTCCTCATAGAACATCCTTAGTTCATCCAAGTAACTAGAAGAGGATTTGACTGGTAAAACGAACTCTTGCTCGGGCAAGGAAGTCATGGGATCCTGAGATAGGAGTTCCAGTGATGTCTCTTCATGAGAGGGATTAGTCCCTGACATATCATTTTGAGGGCTAAAATCCCTTGATGAACCCATTTCTTCAATATTGGGACTGATATATTGTTGTTCCAATTCTTCTTCATAACACTCCTCCAGTTCAATTGAGTGCTTGGGAAGAGTTTCTATGAGAGGAATGGAAACTGGCTCAGGTAATGGATAAATCTCAGTTTCATGAATGTTAGGGGGGGCTTCTTCATAGGGATGAGTGGCTATAAAGGGATAGATTTGTGGCTTGATGTCATCCCAGGGGTCCTTTTTGTCATTACAAGAGTTTATGATAATATCATAATCCGTCCCAAAGTCAAGAGATGGTTCATGTTTCTCTTCATGGTGCACTTTCAACTCGTTCAAGTGACTAGAAGGAGATTCAATAGAAAAATCATGTTCTTGTTTGAGGACTGGCTCCATCAGAACTCCTTGTGGTGGTGTCATCTCATGGAAAGGACCGGTCATAGGATTGTCATCTTGAGACCCCTCATCCTCCCTTGATTCTATTTCATCATCAGTGAGAGTGGTATGGTCCGTCTCTGGATCAAGATCTTGGTCAGTCCCATCCTTGAAGTTTGTTTCTAGATCAGCCGAATGATCAGAAATGTCTTCATAAGGACAAATCAGATCCTTTTCCAGTAATGGAATCATTTGAGTCTCTTGCATAAAAGACGTCTCCTCATCTGAATCAGTCTCATATTCATCTATGTCTGATTGAGAAGGAGTGTAGAGTTCGTGTAACGTAGACCCTTCTTCATTGGAATTCGACGACAAGACAGTTGAGGTTGAAGAATATTTGTCATATAAGGAGTCAATCATTGATGATTTCCCCTCAATCTGTATGGACGGATCTGAGTCTATGGGGGGAGAAGATGGATAAACATTAAAGTTTGTTCCCAATTTATCTCCCAATTGAATAAAATCTTCATATTGGTTACTCATTCTTTCATCTAAGAGCATAGTGCAAGAGTCATTATTCGGGTCAGACTTCGGCTCGAAGAATGATTCTTTTTCTTGTGGTGTGGTGAAGGTATCATCCTTGAGTTCAATCATTGATTCTGAGGATGATTCCCCACCCTGTACTGGCACTTGAAAATCATTGGGAGGCACATTCCACATGATTTCGTAATCATCATCATAATTTATTGCAACATGTGGACTAGAGATGTGCTTAGTTGAATTTTGTGGCTGTTCTACATGTTGCTCAGGAGCGTTGACAAGTTGCGTAAGTTGATTAAGGTCGGCTATCAACTTCTTGGTTGCGGCTGTCTGATCAGCTAGTTGTTGAGCCACCGATGTTTGTAAGGCACGTAGTTCTTCCATCAATGTGTGCTGATTTTCATGAAAAGGCTCTTCATGGCACCCGTTTGATTGATGTTGATAATAGCTTCCCTCATCATAGTATTGATTTGAGTTGCTTTCCAATTGCCCTCCTATATTGCAGTCTACGCCTTGAAATCCACCATAGTTAGGTTTCTCGTAGTAGCCTCCGGGGTGATATGGAATATAACCTGCATTATATCCATAGTTGTATGGAGTGGCTGCTCTGAGTTTCCCGACTATACGATTCATGATTACTTGACGCAAGGCCATCACGTAGAGAGGATGAACGTTGAAACAGTTGATCGATGCATGAGAATAGTCGCCACAGAATTGACAACTATTGGTTGGTGGCACTGACTGCTTCATTTTGAAGAGAATTGGTACCTGAAATCAAAGAAAGAGTTTATCAAGTTTGATCAACCACTTCAAATCCAAGATGATATGCAAGACTAAGTCCTTTACTTTTTAGGTTTTTGAAAAGAAAAAGAAAACCCTAGAGAAACCTAAATTGACACAAAATTTGAAAAAGACGATTCTTATACCGTTGTCCCCGGCAACGACACCATTTTTTGATGGAGCTAGAACTTACACCAAAAGATTACTCTTCCAATGGAAGTCCTAATATGCACCAAAAGCCCTAGGGAGTTGATGTCCTCTCTAGGTTTGCCTACAACTGGTGCTAGATAAATGCTCCAACCCCACAAGAGTGTGGAAGCCTTATCATAGTACAGATTTAGGATCGAACCCAAAGGACAACGTTAAGAATCTGAGTGTCTTTTTCTTGTTTCGTATCAATCTAAGTTAATCATCTAAGACTAGAAGTTTGATTTGAGTTATTTAACCTAAAACGTGCAAAAGTAAAGGCAAGAATAAAAACTAGTTTAAGGATTAAAATCTAAGATTAGCAAATGATGATGGATCACTGGGGTGATGCGGGTATTCGCCACCACTACACATGAATTGTACTTGTACCAAACATAGCAAGACTTGTAAGCAAGATACATGGATGTTGTACAATACCGATGTCTTATAGGACAAGAGTAATGCACACATCCTTCATGGGTTGAGTAACTCTCATTCGGTACGTATCTATGTGTCAATGAAGATATGTAGTCTCCGAAGAGAAAATCTTACTCAACCTCGTGAAACGTGCATCGGAAAACTAACGAACAAGCGATAATTACCAAATCGATTAGTATCCTTATAGACTATCCCTCTTTCGAGGATATAGCTATGAGAAACGTGAGAGTGTTGCAACGTCAGCCATTCCCAAACGAATGGTCAAGTACTTTGCGCCACTCTCTCCTCAGAGTGTGTTCCTCGACCTGTCAAGGTTGCACTTTTGTACGTCAACTGATTCCATTTCATAGTACAAAAGTACAACGATGGAGGTGAGTTTACTCCACCCCTTAGAAAGCGTTCCTAGATACCGAAACGGATGCGCGGTGGATACACACACCAGAAACCAACACTAAATCGGTATTCGAGTCTCAAGAGCGGTCATAGACAAACCACAACGAAAGACAATAGATGCACACAAGAATGCGGCCAACATCCAAGCATGTATGAAACGATTTGGTATTGAATCAGAAAGATAATATCTTTTTGATACAAGTTACAAAACACGGGCAGCGGGGCTAGTCCCCGCACCCCAGTGAATGGAACTACTCGCTCCTCATAGAGGGAGCAACAACGAAAGAGAAGAGGGAGAAAGAAAGCATCGTCGGATCAGAAGAGTAGATCTGTGACAGCCCGGTGTAGATCGTCGCAGTCTCCGGGACTGCTCCGTCGTGGTCGATGTCGTCCGTCTCTCTGCCTCGATCGTCATGTCTACCTCCGGGATTGCACGGGTAGAATGAGGTAGAACAATGGTAGAAGTGAGATGATAGAGGTGAGATGGAAATGGAACAACCTTCTAGATCTGTCCCCAGTATGGCAGCACACCGGATCTGGACTCAGGATGGGATTCTGAGGCTGTGGGTGAAGTTTGGTTGGAAACGGTGCTCGGGCATTCTGGCGGCGTTCCGGCACTGGTCCCAGTCCGGCAGCCTTGGGCCTTAGTGAGATGGGATTCTGAAATAAGGACCCTTGGGGTCCTATTTATAGGCACAGATCTGTCCCTCATGCATTTGGTGTGAGTCCAAATGGTTTACTAAAAAATCTTCTTCAAACGGTTTGGCTATAAGCCAACTTTATTAAACGGTCTTCTAGTGAGCTCATTCGGTTTGGATATACGTGGAGATTCATTCGGTTTGCTACAGATTTAGCAAACGGTCTTAGTATTGCTCTCCTCCATACGGTCTTTGCGATAAGCTAATCCAAACGGTCTCGCGCTTCCGGGCCGCATCAAATGGTTTCCACTTTGCACTTTAGCGAACGGTCTTGCTGTACATTTCCTCATGCGGTCTTGCGTTCCATTTGCTTCATGAGGTCCCATAGCTCCCTCAATCACGTGCACTCATACGGTCTGGTTTCCATTCAAGCAAACGGTTTGTAGCAAAAGCAAGCAGCTGTATATTTCCTTCACGTGTACTCGTTCATTTTCAGATCGATTGCTCATGCGTTTTGCTAGGTTCACGTGGACTTCTACTGGTCTTGTTGCTTACTCGTCCTGTGCTCACGATTGTTGGTGTAGGTGATGAAGACGACGACACCGGAGATCACGTGTAGGTGGGCGCCGACGTTGTTGATGACATATAGCTCAAACGGTGTCGCATACCATCATGCTCAAACGGTCTTGGGACCACATGGGCTCATACGGTCTTGAGACCGCATGAGCTCAAACGGTCTTGAGACCGCATGAGCTCAAACGGTCTTGAGATCGCATGGGCTCATACGGTCTTGAGACCGCATGAACTCAAACGGTCTTGAGACCGCATGGGCTCATACGGTCTTGAGACCGCATGAACTCAAACGGTCTTGAGACCGCATGGGATCATACGGTCTTGAGACCGCATGAACTCAAACGGTCTTGAGATTGCTCATGCGTTTTGCTAGGTTCACGTGGACTTCTACTGATCTTGTTGCTTACTCGTCCCGTGCTCACGATTGTTGGTGTAGGTGATGAAGACGACGACACCGGAGATCACGTGTAGGTGGGCGCCGACGTTGTTTATGACGTATAGCTCAAACGGTGTCGCATGCCATCATGCTCAAACGGTCTTGGGACCGCATGGTCTCATACGGTCTTGAGACCGCATGAGCTCAAACGGTCTTGAGACCGCATGAGCTCAAATGGTCTTGAGATCGCATGGGCTCATACGGTCTTGAGACCGCATGAACTCAAATGGTCTTGAGACCGCATGAACTCAAACGGTCTTGAGACCGCATGGGCTCATACGGTCTTGAGACCGCATGAACTCAAACGGTCTTGAGACTGCATGGGCTCATACGGTCTTGAGACCGCATGAACTCAAACGGTCTTGAGACCGCATGGGCTCATACGGTCTTGAGACCGCATGAGCTCAAATGGTCTTGAGACCGCATGGGCTCATACGGTCTTGAGACCGCATGGGGTCAGGACCGTATAGCGCTCAAGACCGCATGGATGAAACCAAATGGATCAAGACCGACTAGTGGTGATCTGCAGAGGGAAAGGAGAATGTGTAAGAGAGAATAGCATCGAATAAACTAGTGATTAGAACCATTTAGGCATTATTTGCAAGGAGTTAGTGAAACACTCAAGGTGAACCAAAGCAATGGTAAATCAGTCAATATGAGGAACAAAATCCCTAGAATTGGCGACTATGCAGATGAATCTGGAGGATTCATCAGCACCATGGCTCTAGCCGTCAGAATGGTTGTCGCCCGTTGCAACCCCTAACACCTAGTGCACGTTACCCCTAGTGCACAACACACCTGTTGCACGACATGCCCCTTAGACTTAGCTGCACGTTAGGCTTTGTGGCCGATATAGTTGGTTGTACGATACAGGTGGTTGCACGATACAGTTGGTAGCCCGACACCCTTGCTAAGTGCTTGGCCGATATGAGACTGGAGTGCTTGGGCGATATGAGAGAGTACACTGCCCGATACCACTTCTGGTGAGGGTGCCCTTCCCGTCACACTTCTTGTGAGGGTAGTGGGTACTTTTAGTAAGGGTCATGTTCCACCCGGAAACTCATATGTTAGTTCCTTATCATACGATCACATCTTTGGTTGACTAAGAGTTATGGTTTACAGTTTGTGAACCTTTGACATGTTTGGTAATGGTAAGGTGGTTGATATAATAGAACGCACATATGTAAGCATGACACATCTGAAACTCTAATGACATGATATTACATGTGTTTATGATCATCTTGAATCATGTATATATATAATGAGGAGTAAATGGTAAGCTCGGAAGTATATGAGCTACGTCACATGATGATATGACCTATGTCTATGATCACAAGTTGAGGCATGAATGATTAAGTATATAATCATCAATGTTACCCTATGTTTGATAATATGATCCTTCTGTTAATCCATGATGATTGTGTATACTAACCATGCAGGTGTTTCATACAGATGCATAGCCAGGTAAAGGGCTATGAGGTATATATGTTTGAATAACACTACTTTGATGGTCACTCTTGATGATGAGATAACATGCATGATGTGTTTTGGTCTGAGGACCTGAGTTTGGCTAAAGTGCCTAAGTTGAGGTGTTATCCTCTGATGATGATATGGGATTATTATCCCAAGTGATGAGAATGCCTTATGAGGCAGTGGTTTCTTGTGATGAGGGATTGAGATCCCAGAATAACATGATGGTGGTAACAATAATGTAGCTTTATGTTATGCATGTGTTACAACCTGGTTGCCTCAACAATCCACTTAAAATATACTAACTAATCATAGTGGAACATATCATGTAGTTTGCCCCGACCATAGATCCATCATCGTCAGTAGTTGGTGATGGTGAAATGGGTTCTCCTGCGGGTTAACCTGGAGCGCATATTATTGAATATGAGAGGTTTCTCCTAGCCTAAAATAGAGAGTATTCGAGTGCAGCTGCGGTTGCAGACTCAGGATAGATAGAGCATGGTGAACAGGCCCATGGCTCAGTGTGATAGAGCATGAATGCGTTCATGGCTCAGGGAGCACGGTGAATTGGCCCGTGGCTCAGATATACTAGCGCCGAGACCTGTACCAAGGTGGGCTAGAGAAAGGGTAGCCTGCGGGAGCTGACCCTGTGGCTGAGGCTACTTAAACATGAGACTGCAGTCCTGCTTTGGTTCTCGTGCACTGACCACGAGGTGGGAGGTCGTGGAGTCCGGCTCTTCCATTGACCTCATATGGCACCAACTCTGGGTTTCGCAGCCGTCGGTTGGATTTGAGTGGTGCGACTCACTTCCTTAGGGCATAATAACATGTAATACATTCGAATAGTATTTAGTGCTTAAGGCAAAACACAGAACATTGGTTGAGGCCTTACTTGTGTAGTTTCTCTTGTTATACCTTGCAGTTACTTATACGTTCCTTATGTTATGTGGTAAGACCTTATAAATCTTATATTGTCAATCATGTTCCATAAATAAATACTTGGTTATATGCCTCCCGTACGTCTTGGTAAGCTCATTACTACTTTTCTCTATAGACAGCTCTTACTGTACTATCAATTATCTACTGTTGCTACTTTAATCTTTCTAAGGTTTTATGGTTCTGGCGGGGAGTTATGTTTCACACTGGGACTGTGTGTCTCACCCCGTTGGTTTACAACCTTTTTAGGTGTCCGCGCTAGACGTGGTGGTGGTCACGGAGTGGCGGTCGAGCAGCAAGATGAGCAGTAGCAGGCAAGAGATGGATATGCTGCTGTTTTGGTTGTTTTATAGTAGAGTCTTAGAGTCATCCCTGTACTCTCAGGTCCTCGGAGGTGTTTTGACGTTGTTTTACGATGTATAACTGATAAATCTCTATTTATCCTGCTGCTGGGCGGATGTGGCACGTTATGTAAATAAACAGGTGATGAACTCATGTGATGATAAGACAGCTGATCTGATAAGCTGTGAATACGTATCAAGACTTGTAAATGTTTATATAACCTATTTTCTTACATGATGAGGATCTAAATGTAATAGTTTTCTTGATTTATCTGCTTTCTAAAATCGGTTTTAATTAACCCGTGATAAGTGGTTTATGGTGTTTTCCGCACATTTGCGTGTCACACCTCATTGTCTGTGTGATAACGGGATGTGTCGCCACAATGCATATAATGAATTATCAAATTCTCTAGTGAACACAAATATGAAAATCACATATAGATTTTCTAGTATGGAATATTTCCCTTATAAAAGTTATATATATTTTTGGGGTTGATGAATAACCCTAAATGTAAATACCAAAGGATGTATCATGTAGTTTTACAAATAATATTAGGTAAAGTAAGGGGATACATGACAAGAATATATTAATTTGGAGTATGAAGTAAATGACACAATCACCATATATCTCCCCCATAGCTGCCACTTGAGAAAAAGTGAAATGAACCTTATTGCCTTATAGTTAATAACATGAAGGGTTTAAACCATGTCAAGCAAGTAGACCAGAAAAATATACTTATTATAGGTTGGCACTTAAGTGGGACCTATTAATCTAGTTGTATTATGTTTTAGGTTAGAATGAAACTATATTAAAGTTTCTACACACTAATCTATAGTTAGGCTAATGTAAATAAAGGCTTACACCTTTCTTTCTTGACCCACGAGGGACACCACCTCTAAGTATATACATGACATGTCTACTGTTAGATACCCTAATGGTCTCTATCTCTAGACATGGAGCCCTCATGGTGGATTAAGGTCTCTTAGGTGTAGTGGTCTTTACATACCTCATATAATGCCCTAAGGTAAGTAGAATGAACCACACGAAGGGGAATCCACCATAAATATTTCTTGATAGATAAAACCAAGCAAGTGTAGAGGCATAAAAAATAGATATGACTATGAATACAATGTAACAATAAAATTAAAATAAAAAACAAAAAAAATTGAGTATGTGGCAGATCATGAAAAACATGTATCGTTAGTGGTTGCACTTGTTCTTCTTATTCATTTGGTACTATAAAAATAGATAAATAATGGTTATATTGTTTGGAACACCATATGGTGTGGTATTTCTAATACTTACATTTAAATTATTTATACTTTATTGCATGCACATTGGTTGCAAAAACTCCACCCACTCAGAAAATACCTTGCCCCTTTTCTGATTTAATTTTTTGATATAGCTCCCAACATGATACAAATTGAGCCATAGTAATGAGGGTAACCTAGGTAGTATTCATGGTCTAGAAATGCTCTTGTATTATATAGTTTGTATGGTGAAATTAGTAGTTTTAGGATCCCTCTAAAACTTCAATCTTCTTGGTTTGTGAACTATGCATTCATGTGTTTCGCTCACTTGTTTGAGTTAATGTGTAACATAATCATGTGATGTATGCAGACAACTGACAACACATATTCCAATACATGTTTAAAATCATGTAGATGATTTTTTTATATAGATCATGTTTTAATACTATGTCATTGAAAGAGTGAATATGATTTCATTTATGATGTTTATGCAGGGATTAAAAATTTAATTAAGAAAAATTTGGATTGAATTTTGGTTTTCTATCAAGTTCAGTATTCTTGTAGGGTTCTAAACTAGTTCCCAGGGGACGCTGAGAGGGTGCTTTAAAAATTGTTACCCCCATTTATCTTGTATAATACCTCCTTCTAAACTACTATTGATATGAATGATGGATCACAATCCACCAACTTAAGATAGATTTGTCTTCTTTTGGTGATAGAGAATCCAATAATATTTATCTAAGATCCCATACTAAATTTTGACTCATTTTCACTCATTATACTAGATAAAGACTTTGTGTCAACCTCACTGGGTGTGAAAGTGGAAGTTTGTTGGAACTTTGACAATGATTCTGAATAAAATATTGACATAAAGTTAACTAAATGACAACAAGATTGTGATGAAATTTGATAGAAATGATTAAGCTTACTTAGTGAGGTTGGATAAAATCTGATAAAAATCATAAGGTTTAGCTAAGAAATACATTCGACTTTTTAGTTATAAAAGCCTATAATACATTCTTAAATGTATAACCCGGCCAGCGTTAGCGCAACTGGTAAGGTACGGTGTCCCCCTCCGGGGGGAGCCGGGTTCGAACCACGCTGTGGAGCGCTGGATTTATCACCCGCCAGTTATCCGGGCTATGGCTGGAAAAAGGATGCGTGCTCTGCCTAAGGCAGTGAAAAAATCTTTTTTTTTTCATTCTTAAATGTATACATCAAAATTCCTTATATCAATGTTGTTTAGAATATATATATGGATAACATTGATGACAATTAACAAGTTACTAACTCACAATATAAAAACTATAGATTAGAATACAAGATAAATTACACTAAAACCATTTCCACTTGAATCCTAGACTTCTACTAATATCTGGGTCAAGTTTTCTATTTCTAAATTATTTGATTAAGAACTCATAAAGAGCTATAACAGTTTACCAAGTTTGTTAATATTCTTGGGTGTTATAGTACATACACATACATAAAATTAGAAGTATGTATTAGATTACCCAAAAATGTTGATTCTAATAAACAATGCATTGGGTAAAGGGAGTGAAATATGAGAGGTGAATGATGTTAGATGACTTAGATAGACACCAAATCTTTGAAACAAATGTACATCTAGTAGAATATAGTTATATGTAGGAGATTTAGCTTCAAAACTAAGAAAAATAGATAAAGATACTTTCACTGATCTCCAAGTAATGTTTTCTTAGGATAGCATCATATGCATTTTCCATGCATAACAATAGTATTTTTGAGTCAAAGTCTAGGTATCTTGTCAAAATTTTCAACCTTTAGTATTTGGTCATGTCGACATCCTCAACATCTAGGTTCACATTGTCTATGTTGGTCAAATTGCCAAAAAAATTATCAATATAACAATTAACCAATTTTCACATCCGTCGATTGAGTGTAACTATACTAATGATATTTTGACTAATGTCTATGACATTTGCTACTATGCTTCTACTAGACTCCATCACTATTTGACACAATGCACTTCTGCCTATCATGAATCATTCTACTACGATGCCTAACCCATGCCAATTCTTGTGAAGAAGACCCTCATTTTCTTGGTCACCACTTTCACATGTGTTGAGGAGTTCTCCCTGATGAGACAAAAGAATTTTGGACAACAATATAACCTATTGTGCCTATAATGTCGTCATCCCCCTCCCCCACCCGAGTACTTTCATCAACCTCAACACACTTATAAGATACCCCATATATATAGAAGCCCATACATGGATTTTCCTTTCTCTAGCACAAACCTCAAAACACGACCTCCCATGTTATTACCTCTCCAGACGACTAGAATATGCAAATTTGAAATCGATCTTCACTGACTATAATAGGGGCTACGATAGAATTGTCTCTCCTAAAAGCACTCACCATCATTGGAAAAACACATGATGCTAATAAAATTTCTCGATCTTATGTGAGGAGGCAAATCCTCTAATATGATTCACCACTACCTCTTTCCTAGCGTATGAAGTGGCTGTTTTCCATCTCTCCATTCTCAGCTATCTCCTATATCCACTAATTGTTTTTCTTGTGATGTCACCCAAAATTTTGATCCATCTACAGAGGACCGCTGCTATCATTCTCCCCACCACAAGTAACCTTCTAATATCCGAAATTACTAACTAAAGACTTGGCCGTAAGGGTTAGATTATCCCTCATGAAAACTGTGGCCTAATTGGCCTTTTCTTTGGGCATCCGGCGCATCACCTCTTTCTTCCCCCTTAAAACGCGTTGTCCACAAGGTGAAGGCAAAGCGCCGCCCGATGACCAATTTTTAGTTTTTAAGTTGCAATCTAATTTCTTCCGCGGGATTCCAAGTTTCGAACTCGCAATAGTGGGAACCAAAGAGTTTACCCATTGGGATGCTGCCACATCCTTGGACCTGATGATCTACTTCGTTGCAATCAAAGCATATCCAGTTGTTCCTGCACTAGCTCTTTCCTCCAACGAAAGCCATTTCTACCCATCTGTTAGCCTCTCCTCCATACCTTCTTTCAATCTTCTCCGGTTTCTCTCCTACCGTCCGTGACTCCTGATATTAACGTTTGTTCCCGATCCTTTCATTCCCGTCTCCCTCCTCTCACCCTATCACCTTTCTCTTCCAGGACCTATTACTCCTCAGCCCTGGATGAACTGATTTGAGTTGTACACAAGAAGTAGCCTCAGATAGACATAAGTACTATAAATCCAAAGAAGCAATATTCAACAATCCCACATTAAGCTATAACTTCGCAAAAATGAAGAAAACACACCCGTTGAATCCTATGCAACAAACATTCAACTTAGCTGAAAGATGTAGCGTAACGACATTGATCACACCCAACACATAAAATGGAAAGCGAAACCAACCCAAATCCTAGCTACTCGATCCGTCCAAATGATCATTGATATGCAGCTTTCACATCTTTTGATCTTCTTGCTCTCTATGATAACACGATAATCCCGATCAATTTTCCAATTGATGTCTCTGTGATATATAGATGCAACACTAGTAAAATTAGTCCTCGTAGGTGCGGCACTCCTCCGTCTCGGGATTGTCCTTGCAGAACTCCTCGAGGGGGTCGGCGGTCCGGAGCGCGTCTCGCTTGTGGCTTGCCGCCGCGCTGAGCTCCTCCACCTCGTCCCACGCAGCCAAGCATTCCCCGCTTTTCGGGTCGCTTGCGCAGGTCTCCTCTGCTAACTTGATGCTCTCTTCCACCCTCTGTGACAACTCC
Source organism: Alisma plantago-aquatica (assembly GCA_963693085.1). Taxonomy (NCBI): domain Eukaryota; kingdom Viridiplantae; phylum Streptophyta; class Magnoliopsida; order Alismatales; family Alismataceae; genus Alisma; species Alisma plantago-aquatica. Next base: position 868,873,382 of record OY856412.1, on the reverse strand, counting down.
GGTGGGGTTGCCCTCGGCCCGACGGCTCTGACGACTGCTCGCCTCTGCTGTCTGACGGCTGCCAACGTCAGCCTCCTCGCTTTCTCGGCCTTGGGCGCCGGTGGGAACGCCAGAGACAGCGCTGCGTTGGTTGTAGCGTTAGTAGTTGGCTGAGGGCGGCCCTGTACGAGCGAGATTTGGAAGCCAGCGAGAGCGGAAGAAGCCATTGCCGGCTAGCTAATCAAGGTCTGATGTTGCGATAAAGATAGCTATGGAGCTAGCTACCGGGGTGTCGACGTGTGATAGCTAAGCTAGGAAGAAAGGTCCATCCGTCTCATCATTTTGTGATGTTCGGGGGTCCATGGTTTTTGGATCGCGGGTTTCTTATCCTTAGCGGACCAATCACAATCAGGCAAGTGGACGGAAGGTCCCAATTCCACCATGGACTAACCCATCCGAAACCTCTTGTAAGCTAGGAATGAAAGGGTGGGGAAGGAAATCCAGGGAAGGGAAATGATATTTATTTTAGTTTTTGATGAAAAGGGGAAGATAACATCATTACGGAAAAATTTAAAATGTAAAAATTGAATAAGTTCAGAAGGGGGTGACCCCCTGCCGCCTAATTAAACCACCCAAACTCCGGTATAAGTGGCAGATTGGTTTTAGGGTTTGAACCTGGGTCGTTTCATTGGTACCCCATTAGCTGATGTACTGAGCCAATTTCGTTTGATTAAAATTATACTATGCTAAATTGTTATTTTTCTCTTATATCTCGATGTTCACTATTAATTTAGTCTAATTATTTAATTCTTTGGATATTTCTGTATTTTTAATCAAACTTCACTATAGACATCCAAGTTTTTCAGCATGTCTTACAATGCTTCTTTAATTTTTTAAAGTCTCCCTCCATATTGTAAGCAAAATTTATTTCTATGTTTCTATTCATCTCTTATATTCTTCCAGGTTCATATTTCTTTCTCAAAATCCCCTCACCTCTAATTTCTACATTTCCCCCTCTTATTTAGAACTTCCTTGCTAAGTTTTTCTCTTTCGTTTGTCTTCATATACCACCATGGAAAAGAACTAATAAAAAATTCACATCATCTTTCTCCCTTATTTCTCTCCATTCCACATCATTATATTGAACCAAGTGAGTTGAACCTTACACTTTCCACTTACTTTGTCATCATTCTCCTCCTACCAAATATGTCTTTAATAAATCCAAATTCTAATAGTCAAGTCCTTTGGTTGTGAAATGGAACTAGATTTGGAGCTATCTTTTTGTGCCATAGATGCACGGTTCATTCTGATTATGATCCACATCATTAACTTGGACTAAATGGGATATCTTGGGGGTTTGTTAGTCCCAACAGAATCCTAAATTCTCTCAAAATCTAGACCAACTCAACCATGCTATGTGCAGGATTAAGAATGAAATTTCAACTTTGCATTGTCTTAATATCAGTGGCATTGGATATTTATTTTTAGACCAATTGTTGTTCAAATAATGATACAAAACCAATCTGGTTTTTAATATTATGATCTTTTACTAAACATAGGCCTATTCCAAAAGAAACTGGAAGGGGAGTTGGCTTTCACATTTAGCTTCATGCGGGATAGTTTGAGTTGCTAGGTGTTTGGATGAAATGGGATACACATGTTAATAATGGTTGATACTTGATTTGTGCATGTGTTTCACTTTAACTTTATGTGTTGCTTTTTACTTCATCAACATTATTTTTATGCATCATTTCATCATTTAGCATTCATTTTTAGTTTTATCCATCTTTTTCATGTAATCTTGGGACTAATCCTCGATTTAATGCTAGGTAATGATGAAGGTACCAAAAATGGTGAATAAATGTATATTGAAAAGCATGTAAAGCCAATGGAAACGACATTTACAACCGACACATGGACCGTATAAGATCCAATGGAATGTATTTGTGAACCACCACCAACAAACAAGTTTATGGTCCCATAGATATACCATATATAGCTTAATGGATAGTAAATCAAGGATGACAATTGTGTTTTTGGCTATTTTCAATTGATAGTCGCCCCAAACTGGGGGGGAAATGATGTATAGTGACCTAAGGATAGTTTCTAAGACAAAAAACATTATTCTACACTTAGAGAAGAGTATTTGGAACTAGATGAAGATCTCTAGTGGAAAGGAAGGTATCCACACCAAATTCCAATTGGTTAGATATGTTTCTTCACCAATGATGCATTCTCCACCATGAATCCAAGTTTTTGGTCATTATACTTTGGCAAAACTAAAGGAGGAGGACTAGAGATCATTCAAGTGTTCTTCACTTGGAGAATTCATATTGTTCTTCTCCTTTACCTTTCGTCCTATATCTAGATTATGATATGCATTCATTTTGTCACTGTGAACATGGTAGATTGAATTTCGTTTCTAACTTATGGGGGTAGAACCTAACTTATTTTCCATGTAGAACTAATTTTGTCCCTTAAAGCAATGATGTTATTTTTTATGGAAATTGATTGGGTTCACTGCTTACCTCGTGGGTTGATCACCCATAAAGGTATACATTATGCTTTCAAGTTATGTTTAGAGGATAGTTTAGGAGTGAGTAACTATCGAGTTGCCTAGTTCTTTTTGTTGATGAAAGTGACATTTGTCTGCCAATGGTTGTTCTTTCTTAATGTATGTATTGTATTCTATCTTTAATATGTATATGGAGAGAGAATATAAATGCTTTATAGAATATACAAATTTCTAGCTGAGAGGGATACTTGGGAGGCACATGTATTTATAAGTGAATACATGATTATATCTGTGAATGGAGTTCTATATGATATCTAGCTAGGAGTGCGATCCTTGGCTTGGGAACTGTAACGAGAGTGACCTGAGAGGAAGTACACAATAACCCATCCAATCCAAGCACTAATATGTATGATGAAAAAAATGTAAAATTTCTCAACATAGTATATCCAATAGATTAGTTATATAGAAAAAGAACAATGTACTATTTATAAGTATTATGAATACATTGTTCCTCACCTAAAGGGTGGTATTAAAAAGATAAAGGATACATCTAATTATTATAAAGGACCAACACATAAGGAAACCTGGTGACGTGGGTTTTACTACATGAACAAATTCCCCTATAGATGAAATTTCTAAGGTTTTAATGAAACAATGTGCAATAATACCACCCGTAACCCAATGGATCTTATAGCAATATAGTAAAGCTTCAAATCCTAAGGGACAATGTTTTTAAAAATATTGCTAGTTTGTATCCAGTTGAACCAAGATTAATATTTTAAACTAAGACTTGATTTGGGTTGAGTTAAACTAATTGTAAGGAAAAGTAAAAGAACAATATTAAAATGGATTTAGATTAATGATGAAAGTCACTAGAGTGGAGTCGTGTTTCACCATTGCCACACACAAAAACATATCCATAACATATCTAGGATTGATATAACCATTCAAAAAGAGCAAAGGCAACATCCACTCATTAGATATGAGAAATCACATAGATGTCTTAGTGAGCTTGATTTCTCATTACTCACAGATCATATATCACTGCTCCAAAGATATCCCTTTAGAAATTCTCGTCCGAACATTAACCAAGATGATCGATATTTAAATCCTAAGAGTTGAAGTTCTCATAACATGGGGATATAATAGATCATGTACAATAGGCGATCCATCTAGAAAAAATGCATAAAATGATTAACAATGGATTAAAAGAGTTATATACAAGCCATGGAACATTAGGAAATGGACATGCATGAATGGGTAGTGGGGATAGTTCCACACCCCAATGAGAAATACTATTTACACTTCATGATAGAAATAGAGAAAATAGGGGATAAGGAAGAATCAACCATGATCATGGAAGAGAAGAAGTTTGTGGTCCGGTAGAACAAAAATCTTCTGCTCGATGAAGGGGTTGACTCAGTGAAGGGAAGGGGAGAATACATAGGACAAACTTTGATGATATCCTTTTTTGCTTCTTCCTTCCTTTTCAAACTCTGATCTGTCGGTGAAGAGGGAGAAAATGAAGGATAGTTATGGCGATGAAGGTCCAACCACTTTTGTAAACAGAGGATGAATGGAAGGTTTTGCAAATATGCCACAAGGGTGGAAAATGAAGCATGGTTGATCGGATCTTCTTCCTTTACTGGGTGTAGAGAAGAATCCTATCAACATAGTTGAGTGGAAGAGATCTCCTCTAATGGAGGAGGGGGTTAGGTATTTATATTGTGTGGAGTATGAAGCCACATAAGACCCATTAGTCGATTGGATTTGTAAGCAGTGCACTCATCGGGTCATGGTCAGAAGGCTCCAAGGTCACATCAGTTGATGATACACTGTAGTTTCAATGGGCCAATGCTCGTTGAGTCTCCCTCAGTTAAAACTTGTAGGGATCCCATTAGGTCTTGGATCTTATCAGTCGATGGGGGATGAGGTCCTGTCGGACATGATTGCAATAAAGCCACCGGTCACTTGGCCATCAGGATGGACATTCTTCAGTTACTATCGTACTAGCAACAAAACCTCATTGCACATCTTTGTAGTAAAACCGTCAGGCTTCCCAACAGTCTATCAATATGCTATGCAAAGTCCGCCAATCTTCACCTGACTATAGGGTTGAGTTTAAGTGATTCTCTTACAAAAAGGATATAAAAGGTAATTAGGGAAGTTATTATTCATGAAATACTAAAAGAAAAAGGATTTATAAGGATAGAGCATGAAAAGTCAATAAAATGATGGTAAAGTAGGCATGTAACACCCATAAAGTTGGATGTTATCATCTGGCCATTCAAATCTATCTTCATTATCATAGTCTTGCTAAAAGCTTCTCTAAAATCATAATCCTATAAATTACCTAAGTTCGAGTGGTTTGAGAAAGGCACCCTAAGAGGAAGAAACAATAAAGGGTATCCATTAGAAATTATTGAGTATGAGATAAACTGAAACATTATGTCAATATGGGGTGTATAAGTATAAAAATAGGGGGTTCCCATGCATAACGGGGCTACATACATATAGGTAAGTCAAATAAAAAATAAATAAAAGAATGAGGCATTTTTGCATAAGAAAAATAAGATATTACAAAGAGTCTTGCCATTAATCTTTCTACAACTTGACAAAACTATACAACCTCATGCATTTATGAAATATACTAAGACAAATAAATAGGGATATAACACCATAGGATCATGGGGTAAAAGTTTGAGTGAAAATACACACCATGGGAGGAAAATGCACGCCCTAATACATAGATGGTGGTGCATAAGCATTGACACTCTAGATATTCCAGTATAACATCAAGCATGCTCGACAGAGCGGAAAGATGGACAGTCCAATAATTATTAATGACCAAGTATCCAAATAGTATGTAAGGTGTGGTCATAAATCCAAAAAAAGTGTGTTCTACATATTCAATGAAATCAGAAAATTACAATTTACAAATCATGAATTTTCAATAGAATGATAATATGAATCAAATAAAAGTATATCACCACATTATAAGAATGAATACCAAAAAGAATCATGTAGTCAAAAATCACACACACTTGATCTTCACGACTAATGGTTAAATCAATAGAAATACTTGGACCACAATGTCAACTTTTCATTTTAGGAAGACAGTAGGTATATTAGTTAAAGAAAAGCAAACATGTGTTTACATCCTAGTATATCTTAATACATATATATCCATATAATAAATAAATAAACACACACACCCTAATTATAATTCTAGTCACTAAAAGACATTTTATATTTTTTAGTCTTATTAGGTGAACATATGATCCATTGAATATCTATTTTAATTCTAAGATTCATCTTTAGTCACACAAGATTAATTATGTATATATTACAATGTGCATTGGAAATAATATATATTCCTCCAATTTGTATTTTAAATTGTTACTCTCTCTAATTCCATGTGATTCCATATTATTCCTATCACCATATTTAGCATGCATATTAGTGTGTATACACATTTACTATATGATCTTGACAATGCCCAAAACATAATTATGTATTATATGGATAAAGAAAGCAAATTCTGACGTACCCTTACTGACATGCAATCCATACTTATATATATAAATAAACCTTTTAAAACATATTTGTTCCTTTATTATTCAGAACATATCGATCTAGATAGATATATTCCCTATATCCATATGCATTTATAATTACCATCTAACTCTAACACAGTTATATATATATATATATATATATATATATATATATATATATATATATATATATATATATATATATATATATATATATATATATATATATATATATAGACACACATACACACACAAACATATACACACACATACATACATACATACATACATACATACATACATACATACATACATACATACATACATACATACATACATACATACATACATACATACATACATACATACATACATACATACATACATACATACAGAACCACACACACATCTCCCTTGGCTCCAACGATCGTCTAGGCAATCCATGCCTTTGGGCATGGCGCCCATGCGAGAGGCTATTCAAGATGCTGTCATCCACCCCCACTCTACGCATCAGAGCCTACCCACCACCAACACCAACCACCCGTAACCTGACCCACACAACAACGACAACAACAACAACCCTAACCCTAGTAGGGCTAGGGTTGAGGGAGGATCTTCGATCAATTCCAGGGTTGAAGGAGACATGGGATCAACGTAAGAACCATGACGAAGAGCGTGGACTCATGTACTCAAGTAACCCCCGCCTTGCAGGGTGAACGACGAGGAGTTCCCATCGTTGAGACATTCAAAGGGACAGATTAACATTGACTTGGAGAAAGAGGAATTAGAGAAGATGAAGAATTTTTGGGAGTTTTCAATCATGACCTATGTCTTGGGAAAATGACCTTTCTTTCCTCACTTCCATGCCTGGATCAAGAGAACATGGAGGCCCAAAGGCTCCTTCGAACTGATCTCGTACGACAACAATGTGTTCTTGGTCAGATTTTTAAATGCAGCAGACAAAAAATCAGTGTTGGATCTGGGACTGAGGTGGTTCGACATCCAACTTGTCATAGCAAAGGACTACTGATTCAGGGATGATCTCAAACATGACACCTTTGCCACTATCCCAAAATGGATCACTCTTGAGTGAACTGGTTGATCTTAGACCCAAGGAGTGGTGGGCACCATAGCCTCCGACGTTGGCAATGTCCTATTCATTGATGAGCGTTCCATTAAAACGGATGAAGTATGTGTCGTGGTGGAGATTAAGGCAGAAGAAGAGATGACGAAGATGGTCTGGGTGAACATTCACAGACATGAAGCTATCCTGATGAAGATTATGTTCGATTACAAGCCACCAAGGTGCAACCTGTGCAAGGCCTTTAGGCACCCTGAAGGCGCCTGCATCGGCGGTCAGGAGACAGATGCTGTGAAGCAACATCAGTAGAAGATGATATGGAAGAAGAAGGACAGTGGGACAGAAGCGAAGGATGGTCAAGGCACGGTTGATACAATCAAAGATTCGTCTGAGAAGGAACCTGTAACGACTGATACCGTGATCGAATTGGGTGATACAGTTGCTGATAAGGGTGGATCATCATCTACAAACCTTGTGGTGAACCAAAGTCAGGAACTACAGAAGGAGGAAGGGGAGTTCACACCCCCTTCGAAAAGGAGAGTGAAGAAGGTGGGTATTTATAAGAAACAAGGGCTGGGTTCTATCCTGGACACATCCAATGTCTTTGAATCACTCAGTGATTCTTACAAGGAGGAACCTAGACAGGTTGAGCAAAAGGGTAGAGAGGATACAAGGAAGACATCCAAGGAGCCTGCAAGGTGCACGAGAGGCCAAAAGAAAAATTGATTTGATGTCCATGCTCTTATGGAACATCAAAGGAGGCTATTACATGTATAAGAAAAAGGAAATATGTGAATGGATTTCTGCAAGTGGACACTCTCTAGTTGCTTCAGTAGAAATCAAAATTAAAGTGCAAAATAAGAAGAGCATTAGATACTAGTTCCCGTAAGGATGGGAATATGTATCCAATGTGGAATGCTTCGAGGTGGCAAGAGTTTGTATTGCATGGAAATTGATTGCATGGTAGATGACAGTTGTAAAGATTTCTGAGCAACACATCTCTGTGGATTGTAGGAATGCAAGTGGATTGCATGAGTGAATGACAGTTGTCTATGCACATAATGACGCTAAAAGGAGACAAAGTCTATGGTAGGAATTGATTGAATTGGCTAGACATGTTTCTCTACCTTGGCTCATGATTGGTGACTTCAATAATGTCAGGTTGTAGGTAGAGAAGATAGGAGGTAGACCAACATTAAATGTAGTCATTTATACTTTCAACCACACTATTGATAAGGTAGGTTTGTTTGAACTTCCCATGGTTGGAGGTGACTTATTCATGTGGAATAATGAAAGAAAGCTCGAGGAAAGAATTGTGAGAAAGCTGGACAGAGCCCTAGTGAATGTGGAGTGGTTACAAAAGCTTCCTAACGTGTAGGTTGAAGTTGGTGGTTCTGAGTTGAGTGATCATGCCCCTATCTTAGTGCAGATCATAGAGAAGAAATAGAAGAGATGACCTTTTAGATTTTTGAATTACTAGGCTGATTGGAATGGCTTCTACGACATCATCAAGGAGAGATGGGACAAACAAATGATTGGGAACCCAATGTATGTGTTCACTAAGAAATTAGCCAACATAAAGAGTGCACTAAGGAGCTGGGCAAGAGAGAAAGTGAACATTCCTAATATGATGAAGGAGACAAAGAAAGAGTGCAAGGTGATCAAAGAACTACTGTTGTAGGATCCACTCAATGCAGAGATGATTGCTAAGGAAGGAGAGCTGAAAATAATGCTAGAGGACTTAAAGAAGGTAGAGGAAAAATTCTATTGACAGAGAAGAAGAGAGAAATGGATGGAATATGGTGATAGAAATATCAAGCTATACCATTCAACATTCAAGAGGAGGGAGGCTAACAACATCATATCTGAACTTGTAGATGTAAATGGGAACGTTGTCAATAAACAAGAGGACCTCGAAGAGCAGGCAATTTAGTTATATACATCTCTATACAACAAAGAGTACATGGCTGAGATGGAGGAAGAGAATTTAGAATGGAAGTTCAAATTGTCAAGTACTCATAACAACATACTCACTAGGAAAACAAATGAACAGGAAGTCAAGGAAGCACTTTGGAGTATAGGCAGTAATAAATCTCTAGGTTTGGATGGATTCAATGCATACTTCTACAAAAAGACATGGGAGATCATCAAGGAGGGTTTATAGACATATGTGAGGTGGTTCCTTGCTGGAGGAAACATGGCCAGACAGGTCATTCATTCTTTTCTTGTACTTATTCCCAAGAAGAAAGTGACAACCTCTCTTGTAGATTTTAGACCTATTGCGTGCTATTCGGTACAATACAAAATTATTGCAAAAATTCTGGCTACTAGACTAAAGACAACACTCCCATACTTGATCTCTATCAATCAAGGAGCATATGTGGCGGACAGAAGTATTAGTGATTGTGCACTATTGGCAGGTGAGTTTATGCAGGACTATAATGTGATGAGAGGAAGCAAAAAAACATGTTTATAGCTAGATGTCTCTAAAGCCAATGATAACGTCAAATGGGACAAACTATGATAGATTATGCAATAGATGGGGTTCAATGAGCAGTGGATTAGCTGGATGAAACAATGTGTGGGAACTGCTAGCTTCTCTATCCTGGTGAATGACACTTTTGCTCACATGTTTAGGGGTGATAATGGTTTATGACAAGGTGACCCACTCTCTCCTCTTCTCTTTGTAATTGCTATGGAGTATTTCACCTAGAGGATGAACATGGTTAATAGGAGGAAGGACAATAGACCATATACGGTCCATGGGACCAAAGTGATGGCACACCTAGTCTTTACAGATGATGTGCTTGTCTTTGTGGAGGCTAAACAAAATACACTGGGGAATTTGCAAGAGCTGCTTACACTGTTTGAAGAGAAAATGGGGCTCTACATTAATGCAAATAAAACTCATCTCTTCTTATAAAAAAACTGCTACAGTATGGAAGACCAGCTGAAGGAGGCAATGGGTGTAGACCTGGGAAAATTTCCTACAAAATACCTTGGATTTCCAGTGGCGGGAGTCAACCTACAAGTCAAGGACTTTGCTGATTGCATGGACAGATTGTCATACATGATTAATAGATGACCTACATAGAAAACTTCTATGGCAGGGAGAACTACTCTTCTAAAGTTGGAGGTCGAAGGACTCCTCATATTCTGGGTACAACAAGGAGAAATTCTAGGCTCGATTCTTGATAGAATCGAAATGCAGATGACAAATTTTCTTTGGGCTAGCACATACCACCCAATGAGATATGCACATGTGGCACTCCCAAAAGAAGAAGGTGGACTGAACCTAAAGGCTCCAAGAGACATAGTGAGATGGGGGACTTTGAGAAGTATCATTATGTATCAGGAGGGCATCTCTACTTGGGTGAAATGGATGACAACAAATTTCCACGAGGACTTGACTTTATGCCAAGTACAAGAGAGGGATACTCATGTACAATCAATGTCATGATAGAGATGTGGCAGCTGATTAAACATTTGTTTGAACCTTATGAGGCGGGTGGATGGAAGCTCAAAGACGCACACACCAATCTTTGGGAAGCAACCAACTAGATCTAGGGCAATGAAAGATCGACATATGGAGCAGGTATGGGCTGGAATTCATGTGCCAAAGTGGAGTATGTGTGTCTATAAAATTCTGCACAATACTCTTGCTACATTAGAAAAGATACATGGTTGGAACCAAGATGTTTCTACTATATGCTTGCTTTGTAAGGAGGAGAATGAGTAATAAAATCACCTAGTTTGCTGCAACAAAGGAGGTGTGGAAAATTATATGTGAGGAGTTTAGACTTCATCTACAGCTCAAAGATGACCCAAGATGCTAGCATGCTGCGGGAAGGATGATAAGAAGAGAATATTATATGCTTCCCTAAGCTATTGAATTTGAAAGGAAAGAAATGTTCGAAAGGTCTAGCTACAAGTCCAAACATTATTACTGTAAAAATTTGTAAATATGTTAAACGCAAGTTACACATTAGTTAGAAGGGTAGTTTCATTTCTTTTCTTTTGATGTATAGTGATGGGCTGTATGTTAGACCTCCTATAATTTTAGGAGGATGTCAGAATATATTTACCTGATTCTAATATATATATATATATATATACACACACACACACACACACACACACACACACACACACACACACACACACACACACACATATATATATATATATATATATATATATATATATATATATATATATATATATATATATATATATATATATATATATATATATATGAGTGGATCAAGATAAAAATATTGGAATTTTTGTCCGTGTATGTTTTGACCTACAATGGGAATGATCCATACTATATGAATTTGGAATTCTTGTTCAGACTCTAGATCTTCTATATTGGGACAACCAGGATGCTATCCACATTGCCTATAATCCAATGTTTCATGAATATATTGAGGCAGAGTCTCATTTTTATAGGACCTAGTCAAGCTAAAAATATTGTGAATCCTCAAATACAAACCGGTGGTCAAGTTCTTGATATACTAATAACATCCAAATTTAGGCATCTATGCTAAGTATTTATCTATGGTTTTGTGTCTATATAGCCTTAATATGCCCAAAATAACCATAGATTCTTATCTTTTAGTAATTTATATCTTTTCATGGATAAAGTTTCTCAACTAGACATATTTAGGGACTTGCAGGTACCAAACCTGAAAAGACATCTATTCTCCAAGATTTCTCCCCAACACATTGGTTTTTACAACAACTAGGCTTCCATTCTTCATGACTCCGGTGGACTAAGCATCTCACTATGAGCACCAACTTAGGAGACGGTGGTCCCACTAACCGACTAGTGGCCCCAAGAAACTTTTGATTTCTTGGAACCTATTTTCGATAGTCAGTCTTTTATCAGAATACATCCTCGTCAATCAGAAGGTTCATCGACGTGGGCCCCTCGACCACCGGTAATAGCCCCCTGGTGGGGGTGGGTTCGGTCCAGGATACCGCGACTGCAATATCCTCCTCCACCATGACCGCGACCGTGGGGACGACTGTGACCGTGACCACGGGGATCAAGACCGCAACTTGGATCAACACGTCGACCATTCTGCCTATAAATACCCACCCCTCTCCACCTGTTCGGGGGTTCTATGCTTTGGAGGTTCCATCTTGTGGTTCTTTCATTTTAAAGGTTTCCAGAGCCCCACAGGAGGGTCCAGAGGTCCGAGAAGGCCAAAGTGCTCACCCTACACACGTCTCTTCAATGTGATTCCATACTCTACCAGTTTCCACCATCATCCACCCATTTCCGCCCATTTCCTACCATCCACTATCACTTTTCACCTCCATCCACTCACCAAGCTACTATTCGGGGCGACTCTAGAAAGAAAGGAGGCCAAGGAGTCTAGAAGACCAAGGAGGATGACTCAAAGATGAGATCCAACCTATATGGAAGCTAAGGAGCAAGAGCCCCCTCTCCTCTATGGGCTAAATCTCTTCTTCTTCTCCTTTCTTCTACTGTTCTCCTTTATTTTTGTACAAATGATGTTCTTCCATCTTTGTTCGGTGCCAACCATGCTTGTCCATGGATAGTTGAGATCCTTCTTGGCTATGTAGCTCGCCTTGGGCATGTTTATGTACTTTTACCTCAAGAAAGTAGTTTTATTTCAGATCTAATACGTTTATTATTCTATCTTCTCTTTCTGGTTATGATCGCTCATCTAGTTGATCTCTTTCTTACTTGACTCCCATTTCTTCCTATATCGATATATTCGTTGTAGAAATAGATAAGAGAAGATAGTTTGGATCAGAATCTGAAAGGAGGACGGTCCAAGGTGATCTGTGCAGAACCGTAGATTTGGGCACGGTCGGGCCCACTACCTGGTTCTGCCCAGATCACTCCTGTTCCTAGCATCTTAGAATATTCTAGACCTGAGAGGGTATCTAGAATATTCTAGGGTGTTGATTTGTCATCCTCAAAAGAGGTTTCATGTCATTGATGGGTTTTAGTCACACTGCACTAGAGCGAGTGGAATGACCCCACAAGAACAAATACCACAGTACGTACCATGTTTAGATGTAGGTTGTTTGCTCGGGTGTTCGAGGGTTGTCTATGCTCAAGAATGGGTGCATAGACTGCCCAACTTGTATTTACATTGCCAAAAACTCCTTCTCTCCGATTAGTAGAATCCTACAGACTCCGTTTTGTTTTATGTTCTTTATTTTGTTTTACTTTGTGACAACATGCTAGACTAGTTCTATCTCCATACTTTTATCAACTATCGGATTGGCTTATCTGACTTAAGAGAGAGATATTAAGCGTCCTAAATGTCTCCACATCCCTGTGTTCAACCCTATATATCTACTTCGACCTTGTAATAAATTTGCGGGGGTCCTTGAAGGTTTTAGGATATAAATTTAAAGTTTGACCCTCCTAAAAGGAGCGATCAACTTTTGGCGCCATTGCCGGGGATGAGGTTTCCACGTTTACACAGCTAAAAGATTTTGTTCTGTCATCCTTAAGCCTGTATATATGCATAGTTTTCTTTTTGTTTTACACAAACTTGTTCATATATACTGAATAGCTTTTCTTTTTCTTATACATTTTCAGCCATGGATCTTGCTTCAGCAAGACAAGTTATATTATCCACCTGTCCTCCTGAGTTTTTCCACAGTTTTGACTGCTGGCATATAATTGAAGGACACACTCTACAACTAGTTGAGCTATACTCGCCTCCACTGTTGTCATATGTTGAAATTCCAACAAAGGAGGTGGTAGGTCAACCCTCGAATTCCATGTTGACATGGGATCAAGAGTTGATTAAAGTGGTGGAGCTAGCTTGAGAAAGTGTCAACTCACTAGCTCCTCATCTCCAAGAACAAATTGATCTGCTCCGACATCTACTAAAAAAGCAAGTTCATCAGCTCCAAGTAGCCATTGAGATCGCAGACCACAGTAGAAATATACTCCAAACTGTTGAACAAGGATTCGTCCAAGTGCATCAGTTTGATACAGCAGAATCCCAATAGAAGTGTATGATAGAATTGGTGGATCTTGAAATCATTACTGCTCAAGTACAACAACTTCATGATAAGGATGTTGAGCAAGGCAAGAGGCTTCAAGGGATCATTTATTGGTTTACCATTCAATTTCAAATTCCATCACACAACCATGAAGATTACAATCATCAGAGCCATTCCATTGGGCATGGGTTGGGACATGCCTCACCATCCTATTCAGACCATCAACTGAATTCACCTAGATTTTTCTGTGAAGACCAACCCACTTGGGGAAGCCCTTCATTCTATCTAGATGATTCAACTAATTAACCAATGTAAGATACAACCCACATGCATGAACGGTTCTACGATGATGATGATCAAGGTAGTTAAACAACCTCACAACATGAAGGCCATTTTGAAGAACCTGATTCAGACATTGATCCATAACAGAGTGATACATCTCATATTGAGACTTGTCACTTCGCTTTGAGCAGTCAGCCATTCATGGTAAGGAACAATTTGTTTGATGAAAGTGATGACGATGATTCATCTATGTGGAGCGAGTATAACGATGATGATGAACTGGACCAACATGAGCAGACATTGTCCAAAATCTCTTTTCAAGGAAGAGTTGGCACCAAGGGAGTAGGATGGACAATGCACTACAACATGGTTGCTGAGCATGAAGACAACCCATACCCCATAGAATACAATAAGCTTGGGGTGGTAGAACCACAAATAGATTTACTTGGGGATACTTCTTGTTCGGATGATGATTGGACGACTCAGACTATACATGAAAGATTATCTGAGCGTCCAACCTCAAGTTTAGAGGAGGAGAGAGAAGAGGGGATCCTTCTAGAAGACTTTCAACCTCTCCACTCCATCTCATCCTGTGTCGACATCCTAGGGCCTTCCTATTTAGATTCATACATCGATGGGTACCTTGAGGATGTTCTACTGAAGAATTCATTGAAGTGCAGTTCAAGTAAATCCCATCACAGAGATGACTTCATTGAGTCAGCAAATTTTATTCCTCTTCTCCAGACTCGAAAGGGCACACCTCTCCACCTATTATGCTCCTTCATGGTGAGCCCGATCAGTAACACGAACCCCAAAACTATGGATTTGGGATCCAAGTGTAGGAGTTGTACGACAGCCACCCCCTACTGCCCATACAATTTCTCTTTAATTTTAAGTTTTAAAATTTTGCATAATTACATCAATTCAAATTTTATCTTTCTTCTAACTATTCAAATTTAGTTTCCTTTACATCATCTAGATTTCTTCCAACTCTTTATTGCATGAATTTCCTCCTCTTCGTCCCGACAACTACTTTTGGTCTATCTTTTTGTAAGAATTTATTTGGTATATCTTGTTGCTCTCCTGTGGTGTTTGATTTTGAAGTTGCTTTGAACACCTTCCACCCTCGATTTATCCACTTGTGGTGCTAAAAGGTGTTTGACTAGATTTTTCACTTGGCAGTGCAAGAACCGAGATCTTGGTCTGACAAGCCTATTTTGGGTTTTAGGTGATGGAGAAGGCAGCAAAAATAAAAAAAATTATCTCTCACCATAAAACCATAACCACAGATCGCATCAACGACTATGAAATAGGAAGGATGGTTTTAGTGAGGTGTACCTGAACCTGAGACTTACTCAGTGACAATACCTCACAGCCAGTATGATCTTCAACCACCTAGTCTTTGACAGAGTCTGTGTAGCTCTTGGTCTTGACCCAGACTGCGGTTGACAATCATCCTCCTGAGTGGAAGAAACCTCCCGCCTCGGTAGATAGTCCACACGAACCACCTAGAACTCTAATCATCCTGTCCTATAGGACACTAGAAGGAGTCATCCTCATCTGTCAGCGTACTAGTCATCGACACACTCTCCCACATTCCAGTTGCTATCATGCAGTTGTCTTTCCCTTGCTGTTCCTCCCTGGACGGGTAGAACTTGCTTGGGCTCTCTCAGTTACCACAACTAGAGATGACAACAACTTTCCAAAGCAACTGATGTTCTAAGTTGTACTATCTGAGAAGCCCCCATTACCCCTCTATATATAGGAGGGGTCATGGTCAGGGTCTGGGTTCTCAGCCCTGGGCAATGCGGGACTAAAGTGGGAGTAGAAGGGTTTGGAATTTCCATGAACTGATTGCACTATGGCAGCTGAACCAGTCATTTCACAAATGAACCGGTCGGTTGGGAGTGTGAGCCGGTCGGTTCACTTAATGAACTGATCGGTTTTCTCCCCATACTTGCCTCCAATTGATTTTCCTTGTTTGTTTCTAATTAATACAAAGATTAATTCTTGTCCCAATCAAATTATACAAGTGAAACGAAAAACTTTTCTCATAAATTGGGACAACCCAACCTTGCTCCGATCTGTTCACCAAGTGAACAGGTCGTCTCATTGACCATGAGCCAATTGGTTCCCCCAGTGAACCAGTCAGTTGGTGGTCCAAATTGTGCAGAATATAGTCAATCCAGTTCTCAATCAATCCAACACTCAAATAAGTTGGTTCAACACTTGAACTTGATGATTCTGAGTCAGGTCAATTGATTGAATGTCTGATTGAGTACCTAAACACCTTTAGTAATCGATACAAATATCATTCATGGATAAACTCTTCTAGGTAAATCCTTTGTGCATGACCCTATAGGTCCCATTTCATGTTGGCAGTGAATGTCCATAACTAGCTTATGACATCACAAGTAAAGAGTAGTTCCTAGTCACACATCAATGCTACCCAAGTGAAAAGGAAAGCTGGAGAACAACTTTCAATCCTACAGTTTGTGATTGGTGTTCCAGTGAATGTATGATTCCTTTGTATCTGATATCCTGAATGAACTCAAGGCATGGACCTGTCATCCTTTCAACATTCATTCACATTCCTCGATCCAAAGTAGATTATCTGAGATATGTGTGCCATCAATATCACATATTGACTCACACGTGCATGTGCATGCCTTTCTCAATGTCACTTATCAAGTTGCCATGGACATACTCCCTTAGGAGGTACAAATCCCATATCTATCACTCATAGTCAAAACCCCATGTGTCAAAGTCACCCAATCATCACCTTTATAACAATCCATATTTCAGGATTACGTTTGATGATGTCAAAGTGTACCCAATGACATGTGATGAGTGCAGTGATTTCAAGTCTAAGAATCACAATCACCACCAATCACAATCACCACCATCACTGTGAGAGCTGAATGTGACTACCATGTCATGGTTCCATGTGTCATTCTCATGGTGGGTCTATCCGATACACTGTTCTCTAACATGTATATATGTGCTTGGTTTGATATCACATATCATGACTAATGAGATTCTGTCATCAACCAACACACACTCTAGTCTTGTTGTGTCATTGTTGTCTATCAACCTTCCACAATGACATTGGACTAGGGACAAAACAAGAATGTACAAGCTCTTAGCATCCGTATGATCTCATTCTTCAGGTCCTCAACCTGAAGACATACATCATTGAGTACTGTCATTCTCTAGACATTCATTCTGTTTCTATCGTTATCTCATAACTTATTGAACCAGAATAAATGGGAAGCTTGCCTTTAATGTTTATCAAATCAATCATCCCAATCCAAATCATTATATGATTGGCTCTTAGGGCATACATACCGACAGACTCCCACTTGCACTGCGAGCTAATGACCTTATTCTTAGTGATCTCCAAACATGTCCCACATGTTTTTGCTGCTCCAGTGCTAACGAAGTGAGTTAGCAACCATTTGCTTTAGTCGGTATATTACATGTTTCACATCTCTTCATTGTATGACATATCATATGAGATGGAGTTGCCTAAGTATGCAATCTGACATTCCTTGCCTAACACTTAGCTCCATTGTTTGACTCAGAATTACTACTTGTCATCAATGGTTGGAATATCTATAAGTTCATCTCTATGGACTTCTAGATCCATATAGTATCCTATGCCATTCATAACACAAGGATACTCGACATTCCCTTTAAGAATTAAACAACTTTTAAATCAAAACATTTCCATTTATCAACTCATATCCACTTTTATATTTTATATTTTGTGATCATTTTCTATCATTTTGGAAGCTTGCATCGGTGTAACTCTTTACACCCAACTCTTTCTTATATTACCATAAAACTAGTACTTCATATGTACCAAACATGTTCTTCATGGTATTCCAGTGACCCTCACTGGAAGTAGACAAACATCCACTCGTCACATGAGTTAACATGATAAGGATATCATATTGTTATGTCCAATACATACAAGATGATGAATGCATATTTTCTTATCATGTCTAATACATACAAGATAATGGGATGATTACATACATTATAGATCCATATCTATCTATGTGTTCCTATTCTTCGTAAGAATTTGGGACACTTGGCTTCTGAGATACTAACTCCATGTAACATGGGACAAGTTTTCTCCCACTGAATCTGTGCATACTGAACCCTTCAATACAGATTGCCAATATATGCTCTCTCTTTACCAGGTCAAGAGGTTTTCAAGAACTATCTCTATAGATCTCTATTTCTATCACATAGGACATTTCTCTATCTTCCCTTAAAGAAGGTATTTCCTCACCAATTTCCATATTAGAACATTTCATTCCCCATCTTCATGTGGAATATGAATACACTCCCACTAAATCTTTGTAATCACAGATCCCTTCTTTATTTTGACATATCCGTCAAATCTTTTGACGATATAATCAAAGCAAAGACTTCTAGTTTTGAGTTGCTTGTATTTAATCAATCATATTGATTAATCCCTTGTAACTTATAGACTGAATTTGCATTATTGGATTCATAAAACCCTTCAGGTTGTGTCATGTACATAGCCTTATCTTATTCCTATCAGGAATGCAGTTTTAATATTCATATGCCAAATTTCATAGTCTTCAAGTTTCAATAGCAAGCATGATCCTTTCTCTAAATGTCATCCATGTCAGTCTTAACTTCTAAGATCCAATTGCACTTATGGGTTTTATCCCAAACAAGTGCTACCATAAGGTCATACCTTAATTAGTTTACATGGAAGTCATTTTGGATCTTATGGCCTCATCCATGACTCAAAATCTGGTCCCTCAACATCATCTAGATTATTGTCTCATCATTTGACGAATTCATCACCTAGATATATGAGGTGTATCTGTTACATAAGGAATTTGAGAATCCAAAACATTTGTGATTCTTAATTTCCTTTATTTAGTGTAAGCATGTTCTTTCAGAAGAATTCTAGAAGATTAGTTACTTGATGATCATGCTCTAACTCTTTTAAGTATGATTCCTTCTTAGATTTAGACATCATGAGTTCTCTATGATACACTATCATAATTACTCACAAGGTCCTCAAACATTTGGTTTAAGTATCCCATTCATTGATCACATCAAAGAGTTAATACTTTTACCAAGTCTGTACTTCATTTATGATATTCTTGAACACTTCAAGATATTCATATTGGTATTTCACTAAACACCATCTGAAGCATTAACATTTACTACAATGGGCAAGTATGTATTATACCTAATAGAATATTCATTCTCCCACTCCAGTGAAGATTGACTTGTTATCATGCCCAAGACATTCATATCTCTTAATGGTTCACAACCAAAAGAATCCGGCCTATCCATCAACATGGAAGCTAGAAGTGAATTTCTCATGATAATGCTAATTAATTGTTTGAGTCATCAATAACGTTTAGGTATCATTTTATCTTATTCATACCAAGTACCACAAGATAAATAAGGCATTGCCACAAAAGATCATATCTTTGAAATTGAAACATCAACTTTATTGATAGACATCCTTGTCATTACAAGATGTAGAAATAAAGTGTTTCTATTTATTAGAAAAATGAAATAGCAGTTCATAACTCTATTACATGCCCTTTGGGCTGAAATAAACTAAAAGGTACTCCTATGTATGACAACATCACTTGATCCAATAATGAGTTCTCCTTCTTGGTCCTTTCACAAAGGCCATCACTTTTTTTTGGATCCTGTGTATCATATTTGTTAGATCCATATCTTGGTATCACATACCTCAGATAAAGATGTGTTTCTAGTTTATTTCAAGATAATTGAGGTGGAGACTCCCATCCACTCCTTCTTCTTTTGTTCATCCAGATAGAGAGGGAAATTTCTCCTCTAATGTCCTGGCTCTTGACAATGGTGACATTTGCCTCCCTTGTTCATCCCTCCTTTGGCCTTAAGAGATGAAGATGACTTGGGCTGCTAGATAGCATCAGAACACTTCTTTGCTTTGACCTTGCCCTTGCCTTTAGACTTATCCTTCTTTCTACTGATCAACATCATAGATTTGGGTTTGTCTTTCTTCATCTGTTCCTTGGTTGTTCTCAACATGCCCAACAACCCTGTCAATAGCTTGTCAAAGATGTTCATGTTGTAGTTCATCACAAATTGACTGTAAGATTCTGGCAATGATTGCAGTATCACATCACTAGCCAACTCTTGGCTCAAAGGGAATCCCAATCTTGTCATGTTCTCCACATACCCAATCGTCTTGAGTGTGTGAGGACCAACTGGATCTCCTTCTGTCATGACACACTTGAACAACACCCTGGAGACATCATATCTCTCTTTCCGTGCTTGGTCTTGATACATGTTCTTGAGATGCTGAACCATCTCAATGATGTCCATGTTCTCATGTTGTCTCTGTAACTCATAGTTCATTGAGCACAACATCAATCACTTCACATCAATGGCATCTTCAGTATGCTTCTTGCAAGCATCTCTTTCTTACTTTGGTGCGGTGGGAGCGGGTTCCTCTTGCACTGGTGTATCTATGACATTGAGCTTTCACTCTCGAGTGAGAAAAATTCTCAATGTCCTAAACCGGTCATGGAAATTAGTCCCATTCAACTTGTCCTTCTCAAGGACCGACCGCAATGAAAAGTGATTATTATTGACAGCCATTTGTTCTACAAAAAGGAAATATACAATTTTAGTCCAAAACTCTTTTGACTTAATTTGATTGATTTGAAAAGTTTGACGATATAATTAGGCCTTTAATTAATTATCGCTCCCAGTATTTTTTTCAAATTGACAATCCTCACCATCAATTTGGAAGATTGCAGCGTACAACCTTCTAATGAGCCAAGATCTAAACAATTGAATTATTACCCGATCAACGCCAGTGTCCATAATCAATTATTAAGGTTGGTAACACTTACCAATTGCATGATATGCAACTCTTGGAAAGATGACATGCACAACTCTTTGCTATGAACATCTCCATGCCTCTAAGTGCTTAATCCCATTAAGATCACTTAGTTAAGCCTGACCCAAAAGCCAACACGATAGAAGTACACCTTGCTCGGCAGGCCCACACAACTACCATCACACTTCCACGAGATAGAAAGCACACCACCCTTGGGATGCCTACGCTTGTCAATCAAGTTTTTCATGTTTGCCGATTATGGAAAGCATCTAAGACTTAATATTATATTGAGGGTATTAATATGCATATATATATGCATATATTTATCCAATCACCACATATATAGTACATATCATATACATGCTATATCCCACAATGAAAACATGCAACAATGATAAAGTGATGATTATGGCCATCCTATTGTAACTCCTTTAGCTACAAGGAATTACAGTCATCTAGGTCTACATCACATGCAACCTGTTTTTGATGAAGATCTTGTGCTTAGGCCATTCTGAGTTTGATCATCTCGTCACACGACTGATCGGCTCGCCTCTTGGATGATCGGTTGGTTGTCTCCAATCAATCATTTGGATCCTCCAGACGGTCAGTTCGTCAGGTCATCTCACTCCTCGTCTGGCCACCTACTGCACCATCAATCAGTCATCTCGGTCCAGTAGCCGATTAGCTCACAGCTCCAGCCAGTCATCTCACACCTCCAACCGCCCATCTCGAACCTTCAACCGCTCGTCTGGGCATCAACCATTTTTCGACGTAATAGGAAATAAACTATCCTACTTTTACATAAATTTTGGGAAACCCTGAGTTACATTCGGGGGGAGCAAAGGTAGAAGAGAATCTCGAGTTATCTCGAGTTACATCAGGAAAAGAAGAAGAAGGCTCGACATGCAAACTGAGATGCAAACAACCACAACCAACCAAGCACACATAGGGGTTTATAGGCCATAACCACGCTACACATCCACCATCAAAACTATTTTGAGTGACGCACATCGTTTGCATATATATACCATATCATACATGTATATGTTTAGTTTAGGATCATGTGGTATTAATCATATATTCACATTTAGCCAGTTAAATGTTCACATTGTATGCAATAAATAAAAGGCGGTAAAACTAAAAACCGATCATATCAATTATCCTAAAACATAGTACATTGACGTGGTTCTGATACTATTGTTGGGTTTTAGGTGAGGGAGAAGGCAACATAAACAATTTTTTTTCTCTCACCATAAAACCATAACCACAGATTGCATCAACGACTATGAAATATGAATGATGGTTTTAGAGAGGTGTATCTGGTCCTGAGGCTTGCTCAGTGAAAATACCTCACATCTAGTGTGGTCTTCAACCACCTAGTCTTCGACGACGTCTGAGCAACTCCTGGTCTTGACCCAGACTGCGGTTGACAGTCATTTTCTTGAGCGACATGGCTGTGTTCGGGATTTCATTCACCTAGGCAATGGGAGTTCACGGGCAGGCCATAATGGCAGCAGACGTCGGCCAAGACTAGGTGGTTGAAGACCACACTAGATGTGAGGTATTTTCACTGAGCAGCTGAGCAGTGTTCGGGATTACAACAGACAATCATGTGTCTAGAAGGAATCTCTGGGAGGACATCAACGATCTTTCTAATATGATGGGTGATGAGGCATGGCTGATTACAGGTGATTTTAATACCATCAGAGATAATGCTGAAAAAAGAGGGGGTCTTGACAGAAGCTTCCAAGATATCATGGAGTTCAATTCTTTCATTCATGATGTTAATATGAGGGAGGTTCCTTATGAGGGCAGCAAGTACACCTGGGTTGACAAGCAGTACGGCACCCATTCTATCTGGGAGAGGCTGGACAGATCTTTTTTCAATGATGCTTGGTGTAATTTTTTTCCTAATGCTTTATCCTCTCACCTTACCCGGTACAGGGTCTCTGATCACTGCCCGATTCTTTACCAGCCTGGGACTACGAGAAACAGCAGAGGCCGTAGATCCTTTTCTTTTATGCAGATGTGGCTGAGCCATGAGAGTTGTCGTAATCTTATCAATGAGACTTGGGATTTGGTTTCGTGGGGGAACCCGTCCGAGTCTTTCTTTTTCAAACTCAAGATGGTCAGAGAAGCCCTTAAGACATGGAGCAAGCAGACTTATGGTGATATTGAGCAGAGGAAAAAAGATCTGGAAGACATTGTTCACACTACCCAGATTGCTTACGATGATAATCCCTCGTTAGATAATGAAACAAATCTCAGACAAGCGGAATATGAGCTTCAGGAGGTCCTGGATACTGAGGAAAACATCTGGAAAGAGAAGTCTCATATTATCTGGCTCAATGAAGGTGAAAGGAACACTAGATTCTATCATGCTATCGTGAAGGCTAAGAGGAAGCATAACAGTGTTCGTAGCTTGTTGATGGACGATGGTTCGTTTTTGGATGACCCTCGTGAGATTGCAAATCATGCTGCTGCGCATTACAGAGACTTCTATAGTGACTGTTCCACGTATGATGATGATGTCCTTGATGAGATGTTGCAGGCTATTCCGGAAATGATTTCTATGGATGATAACAGCTCCCTCACTGCTATTCCTATGGAGGATGAGGTCCGTGCTGCCCTTGCACAGATGGACACGCACACTGCCCCTGGCCCTGACGGTTTCACAGTTCCTTTCTACACTGCTATGTGGGATACCATTAAGAAAGACTTCATGTTGTTGACTGAGATGTTCTTTACTGGCCGTGTTTGTCACCGGAGTCTCTATAGCTGCAGAATCCTTCTTGTTCCGAAGGTCGAGAATCCTAAAAAGATTGATAAAGACTTCCGTCCTATCTCCATTGAAAACGTTTCCTTGCGTATTCTTGCTAGAGTTGTTAGTAACCGCATGGCCAAGTTGATGCCTTCTATTATTTCTGAGGAGCAGGCGGCCTTCATTCATGGCAGGGAGATAACTCATCACATCAGGATGACCAAGGAGTTAATGCATGATATTCACAAGGGCGGACAGCAGCCTAACGTCATGATCAAGCTAGATATGTCGAAGGCTTTTGATAGGGTAGAATGGCCAATTCTCAAGAAGATCTTGATAAGATTTGGGTTCTCGGATGATTTCTGCAAGTTGAGTCTTAGTTTCTTCTCTAATGCGTGGGCTACGGTCTCCATCGGGGGTGAGTATGATGGTTTCTTTCCCATGCTCAGAGGCCTCAAATAGGGGAATGCGATCTCCCCCTTCCTGTTTATCATTTATGAAGAGCTTCTTAGTAGATACATCCATCACATTGATCATGTTCACAAGTTGGAAAGATTCCGCACTCATGGCAACGGCTCTGCTCCTCTATTTCTTCTCTATGCGGATGATGTGGTGATGTTCCTTAATGCTCATCCTGACACTTTGCAGCGTGTACATCAGATTATGAAGGCTTATGAAGCAGCTTCTGCACAGAAGATCAATCGTGCCAAATCTATTTGTACTGTGGGCAGCAAGAGTGATGTTACCATCTCCAACATTGCGCACACTCTTGAGATAGATACTACTGCGGATTCGTTTCTATATCTGGGAGTTAACATAAGAATGGGTAGATATGCTCTTAATGATTTTGAGGGGTTGTTTCAGAAGATTAGACAGAAGGTGGCATCCTGGAAGTCGAGGCTCCTCTCTTTTGCTGGTCGGAAGTTGCTCATCGCACATGTCCTCTCGTCGACGACTGTTCATACTGCTGCTACCATTGGTATTCCTTGTGGAGTCTCGGATCGTATAGACGCTATCCTTGCTCGGTTTCTTTGGGCAGATAGAGAGAATAACCATCGTAAGGCGTGGATTGGATGGAACAAGATTGCAAAGCCTGTGGAGTATGGCGGTTTGGGCCTTCATAATACGAGAATTGTTGACAAAGCTTTCATGGCTAAAGCGTGCTGGGAGATTTTAGCAAAGAACACGATTTGGGCAAGATTCTGTAGAGAGAAATATGCGAGTAGGGCGCATAGTAGATCTGAATATTATCCGCAAAATGTTAGATACAGTAGTTCTGCTTCTTCTTACTGGAAACATCTCTGGAATCTGTTCCCTACGATTCTTCCTTTCTGTAGATGGCGAGTTGGGAAAGGTCTCATCTCTTTCTGGGACTCCCTATGGTGTGATGAGAGACTCTTTGATCATGCCTTGCATACCAGTGATCGCAACCATCATTTCCTTGTTCGTGACTTCTGGATCCAAAACGAAGGTTGGGACTGGTCTTCTTTGAGGCAGCTTCTCAATGAGGATGGTATTTATCTGATCAAGAAAACCGACCAGCAGATAAATGATGTTGATGATATGCTTGTTTGGTGTCCGGAGGTGACGGGTATGTTCTCTATCAAATCTGTGAAGAAGATCTTGACTATGAATCAAAATGATGCCCCATCTGCCGTTCAGAAGATTTGGCACCTAGATGCACCCAAGGCTTGCACGCTCATTTGGAAGCTTTCTCATAGAGCCCTTCCTACTGATGATAACATTATTAGGTGCCATATTGCTTTTCCTTCTAGATGTGATTGCTGCGATGACCCCAATACTGAAGATATGGATCACCTTTTCTTCCACGGCTGCCTTGCTTCTGTTTTCTGGAACAAGTTCTCCCTTCTTACTGCTAGAACCCGGCCTCATAATACAGCTGAGCTTTTATCTATCTGTTCACGGGGGAGATCATCCATTGTTATGGAGTGGATTGCAGCTTGCCTTGCTACGCTTATTCCTTTTTACATTTGGAGATGGAGATGTCGTGCTAGATATGATGGTCGTAAGGCCCCTTTTGCCCATGATATGAACTGCATGATTTCACAGCTCAACACCTTGTTGAAAAAGAGATGGTTCCGCGCCCTCGCCCAACCGGAGGAACATTGGCGCCTAAATCATCACGGTATTGATGACCCTAACTATGCTCTTAGGGAGGTTCACCTATTGAGATGGATGACCCCTGACCTCAATTCCTTGAAGATGAACATCACGATCGGTAGGAGTAGAGACTCTTCCGGTCACCACAGGTGGTGGATGGCTAGTATCATCAGGAATCACCGGGCTGCTATCTGTCAGATCGCTAGAGCATGGTTAACTGCAAATGATCATCTTTCTGCTTCCCTTCAAGCTTGTGCAGTTGGGTTGAAGCTGGCTGAGAACCAATCCTTGCGGATTGCTGTTTTGGAGATTGATGACGAGCATTCTTATCGCATGCTTTGGGGCACTGCTTGTGTTCCTTGGAGGGTTTCTCGTATTGTCAGGGAGATAAAGAGCTACATGGAGGATGAAGGTATTGTTGGTTCGCTTGTTCACAGGGCCATCAATTCTATTCCCAGAGAAATTGGTAAATGGGGAGTCCTCAGTCAAGAATTGATTGTGATTTCTGATCCTAGTTGTTTTCCGCCTAGAGTTCGTGGCATGGCTCTTCTTGAGAGGAACCACACTCCCTACGTGGTTTTGAGATTTAAGCATCCTTAATGCTCTGGTTGGGTTGCTGCTTGTTTTTGTCCTGTTGTCGTCTTGGCTGTTCGGGGTTTTGTTGTGATCTCTGTGTTGTGAGTCAGTCATGAGGGGGTTAGACCTGCACTTTATAAGCAGGAGCTGTACTTGACGATTTTTTAGCTCACACGAGGAGGGTGAGATGAATAGACGACCTCCTGGCTTAACTAAAAAAAAAAAATTTCTTGAGCGACAAAAATTCTCCCGCCTCTATAGATAGTCTACAGGAACCACCGATAACTCTATTCGTCCTATCCTATAGGATACTAGAAGGAGTCAACCCCTTCTGTCAATGTACCAGTCACTGACACACTCTCCCACGACCAGTTGCCGTCCTATAGTTGTCTTTCCCTCACTGTTCCTCCTTGGACATGTAGAACTTGCATGGGATCTCTCGGTTACCACAACTAAAGAGGACAACAACTTTGCAGAGTAGCTGATGTTTTGAGTTGTGCTATCTGAGAAGCCCCCAATACCCTTCTATATATAGGAGGGGTCAGGGTCAAAGTTCTCATCCCCGAGCAATGCAGGACTAAAGTGGGAGTAGAAGGGTCCAGAATTTCTATGAACTAATTGCACTGCGGCAACCAAACCGGTCATTTCACAAACGAACCGGTCAGTTGGGAGTGTGAGCCGGTCAGTTCACTTAGTGAACCAGTCAGTTTGTTTCCAAGACTTGCCTCCAATTGACTTTCCTTGTTTGCTTCTAATTAATACCAAGATTAATTCTTGTCCCAATCAAATTGTACAAGTGAAACGAATAACTTTTCTCACAAATTGGGACAACCCAACCTTGCTCATTTGGTCCAGTCAAACCGATCGTTTCACCAAGTGAACCAGTCATCTCACTGACCATGAGCTGATTGGTTCACCCAATGAACTGGTCAGTTGGTGGTCCAGATTGTGCTGAACATAGTTAGTGCAGTTCTCAATCATTCCGACACTCAGATTGTGCTGAACACAGTTAGTGCAGTTCTCAATCATTCTGACACTCAAATCAGCTGGTTCAATACTTGAACTTGATGATTCTGAGTCAAGTCAAATGATTGAATGTTTGATTGAGTACCTAAACATCTTTCGTAAACAATCCAAACATCATTCATGGATAAACTCATCTTCAAGGTAAATCCTTTGTGTGTGACCCTATAGGTCCCAGTTCACGTTGGCAGTGAATGTCCATAACTAGCTTATGACATCACAAGCAAAGAGCGGTGCCTAGTCGCACATCAGTTCTACCCAACTGAAAAGGAAAGTTGGAGAATAACTTTCAATTCTATAGTATGTGATTGGTGTTTTATAGAATGTATAATTCCTTTGTCTTTGATATCCTGAATGAACTCAAGGCATGGAGCTATCATTCTTTCAACGTTCATTCATGTTCCTTGATCAAAAGCAGACTGTCTGAGATATTTGTGCCATCAATATCACATATTGACTCACATGTGCATGCACATGCCTTTCTCAGTCTCGCTTATCAAGTGGCCATGGACATCTTACTCCCTTAGGAGGGACAAATCTCATATCTATCACTCAAAGTCAAAACCCCATGTGTCAAAGTCACCCAATCATCACCTTTATAACTATCAATATTTTAGGACTGCGTTTGATGATGTCAAAGTGTACCCAAAGACATGTGATGAGTGCAATGATTTTAGGTCTAAGAATCACAATCACCACCATCACTATGAGAGCTGACTGTGACTACCATGTCATTGTTCCACATGTCACTCTCACAGTGGGACTGTCTGATACATTGTTCTCTAACATGTATCTATGTACTTGGTTTGATTTCACATATAATGACTAATGAGACTCTGTCATCAACCAACACACACTCTGGTCTTGCTGTGTAATTTTTGTCTATCAACCTTCCACAATGACATCTGACTAGGGACAAAACAAGAATGTACAAGCTCTTAGCATCTGTATGATCTCATTCTTCAAGTCCTCAACCTAAAGACATACATCATTGAGTACTATCATTCTCTAGACATTCATTCTATTTCTATGATTATCTCATAACCGATTGAACCAGAATAAATTGGAAGCTTGCCTTTGATGTTTATCAAATCAATCATAATGTATCCCAATCCAAATCATCATATGATTGGCTCTCAGGGCATACATACCAACAACCTAGACCGCAAATGAGGTACGACAACAATGACTATGACCGCAGGCTTGCCATAACTGTGAGTATGGGCTAGCCTCGACCACGATACAGGTATGCACAACTACGACCACGACTGCAGGCCTACCGGTGTAGGACCTGGGTCAGTTTGACTGACTAGTATGTCAGTTTGTCTTCGCCATTTTGACCGACTATTGCACTTTTGACCTAATATTTCATCTTTTTGACTAACCTTATTGCTTTTGACTGGTTTTTCCGCAATCTCGACACCAGGCTAGCATGGTCAGGCCCCGGGAGAGATAATGCACCTGACCTATAAATGCCCCCAGGCCAACCCATTCTTCCACACACCCACCACCCGAGTTCTCCTCTCTTCGACGCTGCTCTCAGCCCGTTTCCCCCTTCAATCACTGGCTAGCAGGCTTGAAGCAGGCACAGAGGCAATTGCAACAACAGTCACCCGAAACCTCCCCCTCTGCCCGTGACTACAAGCTGCTACTCCAGCACCTTGGCTGTCTACGACTGACTACACCAGGTCCCACAACTGCGGTCGTGGCCAGGGCATAAACCACAGTCACAGCCAGGGCACAAACTGAAGTTGTAGCCATGTAAGTCGCAAATGCCTCAGTCACGGTTAGGATACAAGCCACAATCGTGGCTACCCCGATCACGGTAGGGGTCGAAACCACAACCACCTCAGTTGTACTGGTGGAGGCCACCTTAGTAGTCGCGACCAGCATCGCAGTCGAGGTTGATGTGCCTTGGCATGATAGTGCCAGCCTCACCACGATCATGCCAACCAGACCAACACCAGAAAATTGGCACCATGGGCGCAATGGGAAATAGCTTTAAGAAGCTCAAGAAGACCATGTCATAAAAGAAAGGGGAAGGAAGCTCCTCATCACTATCAGAGCACGAGAGCTGATATCCACACCACGCCATGCGAACCACGAACCTGGTGTATGAAGATGAGACTATGCTTTCTGCTTTAGTAGTGTACGGGTCATAGGAATTCGATTCAGACTAGCATCACATGTCCGCCACTCCTATAGACACCTACAGTGGTGATTCATTGTAGGAAGTCTCTAGTGAGAGAAGGTCAGAGCACGCCATGATGCTAAGCTCCATACTTTGACGGGCCATCAGGAGAGCCCATTAGTGTTGCATAGAGCTTCATCTACAGTAGACCAACATCGACAGTCAGCAGAATGGATGTCATCTTTACGTCGGTCAACTTTGTAGTGTGATTCAGTTTAGGGGAGCAGACACCACCTCACTCTTGATGGTGTTAATCAAAGCTCCCTCCCTTCTCCCCTATTCAGAAGTGAAGCAAAAGCAGCATTTTGATGCTTTAATTAAAGACAAGTGCAGACTGGTAGGCCCAAGATATTTCAATCCTATAACACTCATTAGGCTCGGGATACAAGTACACGTCGACAAATATCTTGTAATTTTTGTCCTAGACATCCTTGCATATATGTAGTGCATTGCTTATCATAGACTCACCTGTGAGTTTTATGCTACGCTCGAGACCCCAAAGGACCAACAACACACTGTCATGCATTTTCACCTCTTGAACCAGACCTGTAAAGTCACTGAGGATCACCTCAATAGTTGGTTGTCATGCTTTGCTGAGGACTACACTGAGATGTCCAGGGACCAGATGGAGATAGGGGACCATAACTTTAATGCTGCTCAAGCATGGAAGATGCTTATAGGGGAAGATAAATATGTTGCTAGAGGCACCAAAGCTTCGTACATCCACAACCCAACACTTCGTTTTCTGAACCGGGTGATCGTGAACTGCATCTTGGAGAAACAAGACAGTTAGTGTGCAATAATAGGAAGAAAAGTGAATGTGGGGAACTTCATCATCCACCACTTTCACAACTCTTTCAAGAAGTAGGTCTAATTCATGCTGATGATAGACATTATCACTTTCATAGCGTGCCATCTTGGGATTGGAGATGGACATTTGGAACTTTTGCAGGAAAAAGCCGAGTGGTCCAAGTTGGACTTGGATCACTTGATTCACTCAGGGGTGGTCAAACACTATAGTGCATGATATCTTTATATCTTCAGTTACAACAAGCACATAATACTACTTCCAACAAATGTAGAGTTTGCATGTCGGACGACACTCATGGACATCTCTCAATTGGATGCCCAGGGTAACGTTCATCATACAGGTAGAGCTACAAGAGCGTCTACTTCAGCACCACCACTGCCAGAGGCTCAAGAGGCTGAACAACAGACAGGGGCAACCTTCCATGACATACCATATCAGGGAGGACCCTATACAGAGATGCCTGCAGCAGATTACCTATAGCCTCCTCAGCAGGAGCAATATGCCCCAAATCTCAACTCAGGGAACCTTTATGAGTTCATGATTGATTTTAGGGATGACTCCGACAGACAGTTTGATACGCTAAAGTAGGATGTGTAGTACCTCAGATAGAGGTTCAACATAGCCTTCCCTCCACTGCCTCCACTAACTTTTCAGTAGCTATTTCAGCAACCCCTCCAACCTTTCTACCATCCGACCCAGGACTTCAGACAGTCATTCCACTTTCAGTAAGGAATACACTAAGACAATGAGAATCCACCAGTAAACTAGTATATAAACATTGACTACCAGTAGTAGCTATTTTCCACACCATCTAGTGCTTGAGATTTTCTCAAGGATGAGAAATGTTTTTAAGCTTGGGGTGGTGGCAGGGTGTACCACCATCTATCTTATGCTTTTCCCTTTTATTTCTTTGCATGCATGCATGTTTATTTTCTATGATCCTTGCATTTAGTATAAATTTTCAACATTATAAGACTTTGTCTCATAATTTGTAGCTTTGCAATTAAGGTTACATGATGCAAATCTTAGAACTAAATGCTTATCTTTATGCCTAAATGCACAAGTTTCATCTTAAACTAATTGACCTTTTGCTTGACTTGTTCTTTGACTCTTTCCTTAAGTTTGGTAATAAATCTAAGGTTATGTGCCTTTTTCATAGCTTAAAACTTTATTCCCTCGATCTATGTTGTGAATGACAAATCCAGGATATAGGATCAATGGAAAGAGCTATAGTTTGATCAAAACTCTAAGCCACATTTTTCACGAGCTTGGCTCTATTATAAGGATATCTTGAATCATAATTATTACTTTTCACATAGGTATCAAGCGGACAATGATGATTTTTGAACTATAATCAAGTTGAAGTGTTTTTCCTTGATGGTCTGTGTGCCCTCTCACCTTAGATTGAGTAAAAAAGATGAAAAATAAAAAATTTGCAAAAAAGGCTTTGCCGCCCATGAAACCCCAAAAACATCAAAATAGTTCTCACCCAAGCCTATGAAAATAGAATATAGGGAATAAAAGCCTGAGAATAATTGAGTATTATCTTCTCTTTTAGGAGAGTTGAGGATGATGCCCAGCCGGTGTATGACTACGCTCATGAGAGAGGGTATGTCATGCCTGGTAGTGCCACCCTAAGGCTCATTAGAGAGTCACTAGGAACCCCTAGGAGACCTATGGGATCATCCCAATAGCAGGGTTGGTTCGAGCATAGTACGAGGAGTTTGTCTCATTGCTTTAGGCCAAATGGCTCAGACTGCAGGGACTGTCTCTCATTACATGGACCAACGTGATGCAGATCAGGATCCTTAGAAGTCATTAGAGTCCTTTTGATTTTGTTGCTTCTTAGGACCTAAATAAGTGAGAGACATGTTGTTCCCGATTGGTCTACATAATACATGATGATGGCTCATTGCTCATCACCTATGTGACAATTCTTTTATGTTTTATAATTATGATTCAAACCCTCATGAGTATTGATAGGTTCCAGTGGATTTGCTTAATCTTGCATGGATGCTCTCTGATCATACTTTAGTAGGATTGTGCTCGATTGGTGGGGTTTTGCTTTGAAAAAAGATAGGTCAAGATAATTGATGTTTTAAACTATTTTTCTTAGCTTTAGCATTTATCGCCAAGCTTAATTTGGATGTTATCATTTTGTTCTTTGAGCACAATCTTACTTGAGGACAAGCAAAGGTTTAATCTTGGGGCGGTTGATAACACCCAAATTTAGGCATCTATGCTAAGTATTTATCTATGGTTTTGTGTCTATATAACCTTAATATGCCCAAAATAACCATATATTCTTATCTTTTAGTAATTTATATCTTTTCATGGATAAAGTTGCTCAACTAGCCATATTTACGGACTTGCAGGCACCGAACCTAAAAAGACATATATTCTACAGGATTTCTCTTCAACACATGGTTTTTGTAGTAGCTAGGCTTCCATCCGTCACGACTGCAGTGGACTAAGCATCACACTATGAGTACCAACTTAGGAGATGGTGGTCCCGCTAACTGACTAGCGACCCCAAGAAACTTTGATTTCTTAGACCCTATTTTTGATGGCTAGTCCTTTATCAGAATACATCCTCGTCAATTAGAAGGTTCATCGACGTGGGCCCCTTGACCACCAGTAATAGCCCCCTCGTGGGGGTGGGTTTGGTCCAGGATACCACGACCATGATATCCTCCTCCACCGTGACCGTGATCGTGGGGACAACCGCGACCGCGGTATCTGCCTCCACTGCGACTGTGATCGCGGGGATGACCGCGATCATGTAATCCACCTCTACTGCGACCGTGACCGTGGTGAGTAGGACCGCGACTGGATCAACACCTCGACCATTCCTCCTATAAATACCCACCCTTCTCCACCTATTTGGGGGTTCCGTGATTTAGAGGTTCCACCTTGTGGTTCTGACATTTTAGATGTTCACAGAGCCCCGTGGGAGGGTCCAGATGTTCGAGAAGGCCGAAGTGCTCACCCTACACATGTCTCTTCAGTGTGCTTCCATACTCTACCATTTTCCACCATCATCCACCCATTTCTGCCCATTTCCTACCATCCACTATCACTTTTCACCTCCATCCACTCACCAAGCTGCTATTCGGGGCGGATCTAGAGAGAAAGGAGGCTAAGGAGTCTAGAAAACCAAGGAGGATGACCAGTGGTGAAGCCAAAATTTTTTTATAGGGGGGACACTGTATAAATATGAATCTAGAACATATGTCGATTATCTATTAGCAGTTTCAAAGAAACAAAGAGTTATATCTATTGACAGTTTGAGAGGAACAAGGAGTTCGAGGGAAACAGGGAGTCTTCGTTGGGACTTGAGTGGACGTACATGGGAAGCTGAATGGACGTAGAGACAGCTGGGATCATGCATATGAGAATGTTTCATGCAGATCTGGGACGGGTAGGGCACTCCTATTGATGTTTCTCTGGCGGTCGCTAAAATCAGAAATTTTACCTGAAGATTCATTTTTTTAACTTGGCAACGGGTAGGGCCTATGCCCTCTCGTGCCCACATGTGGCTACACCACTTAGGATGACCCAAAGATGAGATCAAAACTATACAAAGGCTAAGGAGTGAGATCCCCCTCTCCTCTACGGGCTAAATCTTTTCATCTTCTCCTTTCTTCTACTGTTCTCCTTTGTTTCTGTACAAATGATGCTCTTCCATCTTTGTTCGGTGCCAACTATGCTTGTCCATGGCTAGTTGAGCTCCTTCTTGGATATGTAGTCCATCTTGGGCATGTTTATGTACTTTTACCTCAAGAATGCAATTTTATTTCAGATCTAGTACGTTTTCTATTCTATCTTGTCTTTTGGTTTATGATCGCTAGTCTGGTTGATCTCTTTCTTGCTTGAACTTCTATTTCTGCCTATATCGATAGATTCATTGTAAAAATAGATAAGAGAAGATAGTTTGGATCAGAATATGAAAGGATGATGGTCCAAGGTGATCTGTGCAGAACCGTAGATCTGGGCACGGTCGGGACCACTACCTGGTTCTTCCAGAACAAACTTGTTCCTAGCATATCATACTATTTTAGTCCTGAGAGGGTATCTAAAATATTCTAGGGTGCTAATTTGTCATCCTCGAAAGAGGTTTCATGTCATTGATGGGTTTTAGTCACACTGTACGAGAGTGAGTGGGATGACCCCACTGGAACAGATACCATAGTACGTACCATGTTTGGATATAGGTTTTTTGATCGGGTGTTCGAGGGTTGTCTATGCCCGAGCAAGGGTGCATAGACTACCCAACTTGTGGTTACATAGCCAGGAACTCCTTCTCTTTGATTAGTAGAATCCTGCAGACTCTGTTATGTTTTATTTTCTTTGTTTTATTTTACTTCGTGACAACTACTAGACTAGTTCTAGCTCCATACTTTTATCATCTATCATTTGGCTTATATAACTTAAGAGTAAGATCTTAAGCATCCTAAACATCCTCACGTCCCTTTGTTTGACCCCGTATATCTACTTTGACCCCGTAATAAAGTTGCGGGGGTCCTTGAAGGTTTTGGGTTATAAACTTAAAGTCCGACCCTCCTAAAAGGAGTGATCATATACTGACTTTGTCATGTAAAAATCTTGTAAGTTTAGTTGAACCTCATCTACGTGATCACCTTGCTCCCTAATATATGCCATGTTGTAAATGATTCAATCGTGAATCCAATAATGCAAAAACACCTCAAAGGGAGCTATAAATCAAAACTTAGGGCTTTTCAAATATCCCTACAAATTTCATGATTTAAATGAATAATCCTCCCTTTTCTGTTGTGTTGGGTTGGCACTTTTGTTGGGCCTAAAGCCTGGGTGCACTCGCATGTCTCAACTAAGGGTTGGTGCTATTTTCTTGGACACCCTTCTATCTCCCACCCTCTATCCTAATTGCAACCTCTAGATCATGAACTGTGGGTCGCCCCCCTTCATCCAACGGTTGTGAAGTCTTCTTCCCCCTCCGTACACTTCATAGCATCTCTGTCGCTACATGCACCAACTACCACCCCGGACGACCAATAGCCCTCTTCTCAATAAGGATTAACCATTCCATTCGCTTCTTATCTCCACCATTTTTCTTTCCCCTCTCCTTGCATGCTGTTTTGTGCCCTGGAGCATGCTCCATATCCCATTTTTTTTTCTCTTCCCCACCTTCCTACCAGTGTTGTAGGGGAGATGTCCCTTTGGGACTTCCCTCTATAGGCTATTTTTGTGGAATCTGAAGCCACCCCTAAATCCTCACAAGCGAGATGAGATAGGATGGCCCCATATTGGATCCTCCTTTCTCCAACACCCCATTCCATTGGCCTCCTCCACAATGTATCACATACATGGCGTGGAGGTGCACATTGCGGGGACGAAGCCCCTGGGCCAGTGGATTAGGGCGTGTCCATGGTGGGCCTAGATGTAACCCACTTGTCCCAATCTTGGACCATTTCATAGGACAACCCGGGGGAGTGGGCGTTGCTAACTTGAATAAGAGAAGTGGACAATGATGGTCCCACAATTGAATGCCTCAAGCTTTCATAAGATCAAGGTAATGCTCCCTGTCCTATGCCTAAGTTTCTAATGTGATTTTCATATTGTTATAATGCAAACTTTCAATAAACAATATCTCCTAGCCCCTTCATACTAAATAGGTAAAATAACATGTCAAATTGATCAAATTAATGAGATATACAACTTGAGCATGGTTTTAAACCCTAAAATCCCTTTTCTTTTTCCCTATTTTAATAAAATACAATATTTTCTTATGATTGACATTAATTAATGCATTATCATGATAAAGTTGGGATCTTTTACACTCAATCTATCCTTTGAATCCCCAAATTAGTAGATTGGTTCTTATTTGACTCTAATAATGACACTAAGAATATTTCTTGCTCTTATGTTAATCTAGATGCACATATGTGGCATAATGTGAATATTCATGATGTACCTTGCCCTAATTTGCTTATATAGTTGCTAAATGATATCCACTTCCTAGCCAACTTCAAAATCAGTGACCATATGATGTCATATCACATGCATGTCCAAGATCACACTATTTTCTTGCTTGATCACTACACATGACCCAATATGCATAATTGTGACCCTTTTATGTTGATGCTTATTATTCTTTGATTAAACGATAGTGTTGACCTAATTATGCATCAAACTCCCTTCTAATTATTGAAATCAGTAACTCCATAATGTTTCAGAGACTAGAATGCCTAGACTCACTTTATTTTATGGCATGATGATGTATGTGCTCAAATCCACTAGTTTTGACCTAGTATGCACATATATGGCTTGCTTGTCTTGATTCTAACCTAATATCTACATAGATCCCAAATCTCATGTCTTATCTTTCTAAATCAAGAAAATTTCCTTCCTCATGATGACTTTGATGTGGATGTCCCACTTGGGTCATATATTGGACGCCAATGATAAAAGTCTTATATGTTGGATATTTAATGTAAGTTGATATGTTGATACCAAGTTGGACCATGATGCCTAGACCTTGGGACATCCACCCAATCATGATATATGATTCTTATGTCCTTATCTTGCTGATCTAAATCATCATTTATACTTGTTTATCATGTAAGATCCTTGAACTTGGTTGCTTTATTGTGAGTCTTTTGACCCTAAAATACAAGTGACTTAAATCTTGAAATAATCATATACAATGAATGGAACATCAAATGACTTGGAGCCTGAATTGCACCTTCATGATGAGTTCTAGATCAGTAAAAGTTCATCTAATGTACAAATAAGCAACCTTAAACCTAGATTCGCCAAAACTCTAAAATGGATTTGGTTAGGGTTAATGATGAGAATCTAATACATGAATGTAATCTTGCTCTTAATCAAGTGTTTCTTATGACTAGATGGTAAAAACTAAGGTCAAGTTAAGAATCTCTAAATCAGGTACATGCTTGAAATATTTGTATGACTATGTATTTCTTTCTCACAAATTGATACTTATGTATGCTTGTTTGCTTTCTCAAATATTGCCATGTAGTATTGTATTCGATGTTTGTCTCATTGATTTAATAACTTGAAAATATAGTATAGAACTCCATTATACAAACCTTACACATCTTCCTATATTTTTTTGGTAAGGAAACAAGGTTGAGCACCCTACTTGAGTTGTCAATATAGGGCAAACCATGTTGACATAATAGTTATCTAATCTTGATCACCCTTACAAACCCTTTCGATGGGAAATTTCTCAAAGGCCTTATAATAATTGGAGTAAAATGACATAGAATATGGGTTCACATTTTTCTAAGAACTTAACTTGTTTATTCTTGTTTGTTTACTTCTAAATTCTATTTAAGTAATGAAAATCTTATATATATGTGTTTCTTTCCACCCACCCTCTACTCAACACCTTGTGTGTTGAACCACTCCTTTCATGTATGTTTAGGTTAAGAGATGGTCTGGTGAGCTATGTTTAGGTGTACTTGTTTAAGATCATAGTTAGTGTACATTATCAGACTTGTATAAATGTACACTCAATTTGCAATTGGAATATTGTAATAAAGAATGTTGTTATTAATATACCTGTTGAATGTTGAGATTTTGTTGGTGCCTTCATCTTCTTATTTGTTCATGTATGCTAATATTTTATGATTTTGCACTTATGGTTTGATGTTACCATGCTAGGGACAGACACCTAAATCCTTTAGCCATTGACTTTCTAGTCATTTGGAGGTTGGGTTTTGTGTAAAAAACGGTTCAATGATAGATAGTATCAAACATGAACAATAACTACACCAAACATTGCTCACACGAAACAAAAATTAAATGAACCTTACATCTAATCCCTAGAAACTTAATAAGTTGTCCTTTATGTACTAAGTTGTCTTATCCTCTAGCTTAAAACCTAGAAATTCTAGAACTAGGTGTATACTTGTGTAATCATGATAACATTTCTTTTCTCCTCCTTCTATCCTATAACATTGATTATAGGTTCAAGAGGGTGGGAAAAGGGAGATCTTATTACAACCCTAGAAATATGTTTGCAGAATATGCTTAGGGTAGCTACACAAATGTCCACCATATTCTTACAGTTCTCTAGGTGTCATGGTACTAAACTTCCTAATGAGTGTGGTACTTCACTTTTGGTTTTGGTTATAAACAAATGGAGTATGGTGGTTCCCACTATTTATTTCAATGTTGAAGAAAATCTTTTTTGAGTATATGTACATATAAAAAATGTTACCACACACAGGAAGGAAGTGAGTTCCATGTAACCTCATAGAAAGAGATGTAATTAGTCTAAGTGAGAGTGTTTGGATTCTAGTTGTAGCCTCTAGATTTGTCTAGATTCATGATAGATGTTATTCTAGTAAGTATCCTAGATGCTCTAATATGATCATGATGATGATGACAACAATGATGATGTTGATGATTGATGTCGATGTTAATGTTATGAGTTGTTTCATGATGATTCAAGTTGTCATGGGAGAATTCAAGTATGTTTTGATGAAACTAGATGGTTTTATCATGCAACACTTGATATTCTAGCACCATGTATGGTTTATGTGTGTAGTTTGATGTGCTACACCTAGATAATGTGTTGGCATGCTTGCTTGTACCTATTCTTGTATATATTGAGATATGGATAGTGAAATATGGTTTGAAACCACTAAGGGCCTCAATCTCTTTACAAAGAAGGATCCCTAACGTGGGAACTCTTGATGTGAGTCAAACCGATATCGAATAAGGTTAGAGTACCTAACATCCAAAATAAATGTGAAATGTTGAGAAGTATGGATGACAAAATACATGATGTTGAGTCCCTTGATAGACTACTTATAGGTATATGAGTTGAGTATCCTAATATGTGAATCCTTTAATGATGTTGAAACCTAAATTCCTATGATAATATCTAACCCTAAAGATGGTCGCATATGAATAAATGTATGTTAGCCATCTAGGTGAGGGAGATGTCC
This sequence comes from Alisma plantago-aquatica, assembly GCA_963693085.1. Classification (NCBI taxonomy): domain Eukaryota; kingdom Viridiplantae; phylum Streptophyta; class Magnoliopsida; order Alismatales; family Alismataceae; genus Alisma; species Alisma plantago-aquatica. Next base: position 868,833,625 of record OY856412.1, on the reverse strand, counting down.
CAAAACCCTAATATGATCTATATGATGAATGACCTCCATGATGAGCCTCATACTTGGGTTAGTGGATGTATGCAAAGGAATCTAGTGGTTACGATTGTTGTGGAAAGTTGGTTAGAATAATGGCTAAATGGTTGTGGTTAGCATGTCTTATTCGACATAGATGGGTATTATCTTGATTTCCTCGAGCTTGTACAACTCTTTCTAGGTACATGTGAGATAATTACAAAATCTTGATGTTGATAATAACATTGTTCCTCAAATGATGCTTGATACATTAAATAATATCACTTAAGTTGAAACTTGATATATGTATGATAAGTCACTCTCCTAAGATAGACCTATATGGAACCATACTATATGTGAAAGATGTAATTGCATACGATAAGTCACTCTCCTAAGATATACCTAATATGAAACCATACCATATGTGAAAGATGTAAGTTTGCAATAAAAAACTTGATATGATGATGTCTTGTGATATTAGTTTTAATAGTCATGAATAAAATGCTAATTTTAGATCCAAAATGGGTACAATGAACATAATTGGGGATAATTGGTAGAATTTTTGGGGAAAAATAAACCATGCATGAAATATAGATTAATGGGAAACCCAAGTGCAGTGATGATGTTAATTGAAAGTCATGATGATGAGCACACCTTGGGCTTGTATGTGTACATGAACATAAACCCTAATGTAATAGGGATAGGGCTTATGGAACCCTAATGTAAAGATGATGTCATAAAATGATTAAAACACCAAATAAAATGTATATTATTGGGATGTGTACACCCTGATGATAATCTAACTGTTCACCCCATGGTGATGGATGACTTGACACCTAGGTTTGGTTTCCCAAATATGATGATTATGATCTTAAACCTTCAACTATGATCTTGGATGAAATTCTAGGATGAAGTTTCTTTTAAGGAGGAAAGGATGTGACAAACTAACTTTTCTATCTCCTCTATTGTACCACTACTACAGAAGTAGCGTTCAATGTCGCTTTTCTGGGCGTCGGTTATTAAGGAAAACCGACGCCTATAATATCAGGCGTCGGTTATTTAGGCAAACCGACGTCTATATTCAAAGACCATCCAGACACGGGTACTGTTTTGTATTCAGCGTTGGCTTACTATAACCAACCGACGCCTAAAAGCACCCGCGAAATCCAATTTTCGACCGAAAAAAATTTGGGCCACATACAACGTCGGGTTTTTAACTATTCACCGACGCCTATTTAAAATGAAATTCTATGCGAAAAGTTCCACTTTAGGTGTCGGTTATCCTTGGATAACCGACGCTGATAATAGTTCCCGCCAACTAATTTGGGGTCGGTTTTTTACTATCAACCGACGCTGAAGATAATAGGCGTCGGTTGTTTGAAACAACCGACGCTATTTGGGAACTTAATAGCCCCGCGAAATAGAGAACTCTTTCCCATTTCTCTTATTCATTGTGAACCTCCTGCTAGGTCTGGCAATTCTTACCGCCGGTGCTCCCCGCCGTCGTTGCCCCCCTCCCTCGCGCCGCCACCGCTGTTGCTCCCCTGCGCCGCTGCTCCTCTCCTCGCCGCCGCGCCGCTCCTCTCCTCAGCTTTCCTCGCCGCCACGCCGCTGCTCTCCTCGCCGCCAGTGGCTTCTTTGGTGTTGTCCTTGCCAGCGCCGGCTGCCTGTAGGTCTCTGCTCAGGCCGCTGCTCTCCAGGCCAGACATTCTTCCTCTTCCCTCAAGGTACTGCCTTCTTCCTCCTTCCTTCCTCCGCCTAGGCGGCTGCTTGGGCGGTGCCAAGGCACGCCAAGGCTGCTGCTGGGCATTTTTTTATTTTTTATTTAAGTTATTTACTTATTGGTAACTTGATAAGTAACTCATATCCATTGATGTTGAAGTAAGTTAGGAAGCCAGTTTGTTGACAGTGATATCTGATTATCCATCTGACTTTTGGTTCTTCATCCTATTCATCATGGTGGCATTGCCTCATACTGTGGTCAACTAGGGGAAGTAACATTTGTCTGCAATGTAACTTATCAAAACATGTAGAATAAGTAACTGAAGAACTGGGAGTAGGAACATGTATAATGGGTACATCACAACGGTGAAAATTTAGCTCAAATGAGTGAATTGCTTGATTTTTTTTGAAACCTCTAGTTATACTTCTTATATTTTAATGTGATGTTACTCTATGCATGTTTCATGTTTGGTACACGACTGAAGCAGCAGTATATTAATAAAAAAAATGATTGTCTTTGTTTCAATATTGTTGAGTATATTGAGAATCCTAATCACCCTTCTTGCTTAATGATGAACTGTAATGCACACATGTGACATGCTTGGAATGTAAATAATGAACTTTTCCCTAAATTTCCAATCATGCTTTTAAAGACATCAATAATCACCCTAACTTGAAGAACTAGGATTGTAGGTATAAGAATGACAACACATGTATTTGTTGGCCTAGAAACCCGTCCAAGATTTACTCATTAGGAGTAAATCTTGGATAGTCCTCAGTTTGGGACTGTTCTTGAACACCTAATCTCACTTAGGATGTAAGTGTATAATGTGTATTGGGTTTTTGAGAAAATTTCGGTAGCATTTCCCTGTTTGTTCTCTAAGTACATATGTACTTAGAGAACAACGGGGAAATGCTGCCGAAATTTTCTTGAAAACCCAATACACATTATACACTTACTAGTGAGATTAGGTGTTCAAGGATGGGATAGGTGGTACACATTTATTATATATAAGAATGACATCAAATGTGTTTGTTGGCCTAGAAACCCGTCCAAGATTGACTCATTAGGAGTAAATCTTGGATAGTCCCCGGTTTGGGACTGTTCTTGAACACCTAATCTCACTTAGGATGTAAGTGTATAATGTGTATTGGGTTTTCGAGAAAATTTCGGTAGCATTTCCCCATTTGTTCTCTAAGTACATATGTACTTAGAGAACAATGGGGAAATGCTGTCGAAATTTTCTTGAAAACCCAATACACATTATACACTTACTAGTGAGATTAGGTGTTCAAGGATGGGATAGGTGGTACACAGTTATTATATATAAGAATGACATCAAATGTGTTTGTTGTCCTAGAAACCCGTCCAAGATTGACTCATTAGGAGTAAATCTTGGATATTCCCCGGTTTGGGACTGTTCTTGAACACCTAATCTCACTTAGGATGTAAGTGTATAATGTGTATTGGGTTTTCGAGAAAATTTTGGTAGCATTTCCCCATTTGTTCTCTAAGTACATATGTACTTAGAGAACAACGGGGAAATGTTGTCGAAATTTTCTTGAAAACCCAATACACATTATACACTTACTAGTGAGATTAGGTGTTCAAGGATGGGATAGGTGGTACACATTTATTATATATAAGAATGACATCAAATGTGTTTGTTGGCCTAGAAACCCGTCCAAGATTGACTCATTAGGAGTAAATCTTAGATAGTCCCCGGTTTGGGACTGTTCTTGAACACCTAATCTCACTTAGGATGTAAGTGTATAATGTGTATTGGGTTTTCGAGAAAATTTCCCTCCTCAAAGAGAAGTGGTTGTTACCCTATGTCAGCTTGAGATGTATTTCCCTCCTTCATTCTTTGATATCATGGTACATCTTGTTGTCCACTTGACTAGGGAAATGAAAATGTTGGGACCAGTTTTCTTGCATTGGATGTATCCCTTTGAACGATACATGAGCATTTTTAAAGGTGATGTTCGAAACCGTTATCGGCCTGAAGGGAGTATTATTGAAGGTTAGGTGGCGAGAGAGGTTATGGATTTTTTCAATGTCTTTCTCAGTGGTAATGACACTCCTGATAATGACAAGAATATTGAGGAGGGCATAGGAATTTTGGGATCACGGGTGAAAGTAATCAGCCGTGAGCAGTTGGAACATGCTCATTTGTATATTTTACACAATATGGACGAAGTGAGTGTTTATATCGAGGAACATACCAATTTCATAAAGAGACAACATCCTTGAGCAAGTTCAATGTGGCTTGCTAGAGAGCATAATAAGACTTTTACTAAGTGGTTTGAAGATAAAGTCTTACATCAACTATCTCAAACACCAAATGATATTACAGAAACTATCAAATGCCTCGCCTTTAAACCAAAACCGAATGTTATGTCTTATGAAGGGTTTGACATTAATGGATTCACATATTACACAAAGTGCCAAGATGATAAGAGTGTCATCCAAAATAGTGGGGTCACTCTTCAAGCGTCGACTATGTACTTTGCAAGTGCAAAGGATAAGAGTCCACATGAAGCTAAAATGTCATATTACGGTGTCATTGAAGACATTTGGGAGTTTGACTACATAGATTTCAAAATTCCGCTCTTTAAATGTAATTGGGTTGATAACACCAAAGGAGTTATAGTGGATGAATTGGGTTTCACTTTGGTGAACTTTGAAAAGATTGGCGAGAAGGGTGAACCATTCATATTGGCATCACAGGCGAAACAAATATTCTATATCGATGATCCTGGAAATGATAAATGGTCGGTTGTTCTTCATGGTAAAAGACAGTTCATTGAAGATCCTATAGATGAAGAAGAGTACTATGATAAGTATGATGACTCCAGTCCATTCTCAGTTGGGTTGCCAACTCCACAAAATATTGAAGCTAATGATGACTTATATGTGCGCGGAGATCACAATGAAGGATTGTTAATTGATAAAAGATCACAATTTTAGAGACATGTATGTTTATACAAATGCTAAATGTTTGCCTTTTTCTAGTTAATACAAATGCTAAATGTTTGCCTTTTGCTAGTTAATACAAATGCTAAATGTTTGCCTTTTTAATGTCATTTTTAGATGGTTGACCATGATGAGCATGATGTCCATGATGAGCATGAAGTCCATGATGAGCATGCTATCCATGACGAGCATGGCGAGGATACCAATGTAAGTTCTAAAAACATATCCTATATTTCTATAAAATTCATTATCTTCTAGTTATGTCATATATCTTATATTTCTATATTGGGCTAATTCAGTGTGTTTATTTTTGTCAAATTTTAGGTTGATGATGCACATGTACCCACTGAAGCACTGGAGCAACTTGATGCGCAACACCAAACACTTAACAAGAAAAGGGGCATCACTCTGTTGAAGAAGTTAATAGCGCTTAGTGGCAGTGGATCCAAATTGGTTGTGGAGTTTGATAATGGAGGAAATGCAATTGGAGTGAACCACAATAATTTTGTAAACTATCTTGGGTGTACCACTCGGAGCCATTGTGGTGTTAAGTATGATAATTGGCATAAAGTTCCTCAGGGGAAAAAAGACTTGATATGGAAGGATTTATGCGTGAGTTATTATTATTTGCAATTCTATTTTGTAGATTACAAATTCTATTATTTGCAATTCTATTTTGGATACTAGTTAATAAGATTTCTATTTTACAGAATCTGTTTGCATTGGATGAGAAGTTGCATCGTAAAAGTGTGATGCAACGCGCTGGAAAGATGCTTAGGAATTATAGGAAAAATCTGAACAGAGAATACATAAAAGAGGGTGATAAGAAAAAGAAGTCAGCCCTTAAACAATGGAACTTCTTAGACAAAGAAGATTGGGACAATTTTGTTGCTTCAAGAAAATCTGAAGAATTCAAGGTATTAGGTGTCACTCCCAATTTAATTAATATACATTGTATTCACCTATTCAAGATTAACATTTAGTGATACTAACCAAATCATTAATGTGCATACTAACTAGGCCCTCAGTGACGCACAAAAAGCAAGGCGTGCACTGAATGTGCATGACCACACTATGGGTCCAAAAGGCTATGCAAGCGTTCGCCAAAGACTACATGCGGAGTCTGCGGCTACTCAGGAGTCTGCTCCTACTCAGGAGTCTGCTCCTACTCAGGAGTCTGCCACACCCATGCCTCGCCATGATATCTGGATAGCTGGGAGACAAAACAAGAAGGGTGAAATAAAGAAGCCCGTAACTGCTGAGGCGGCTGCGAAAATGGTAAAATACAACTCTGAGAGAAATCATTTGAATATTGATTATTTGTGGTGTTAACTTACCAATTTCTGTTGATGGTGATTAGCGGGAGCTGCACGAGCAGAGGAAACAAGGCACGTTCATCCCTCAGGGCACAAGGGATGAATTGACAGTTGCTCTGGGTAACCCAGAGCATCCTGGACGTGTTAGGGTGCAGGCGCTGGTGTGGGCATCAAAGCATTCTTTGGGCCATCCCAGCGCAAACCCAGAGCGAGACTTTCTCAAGAAGAGGTAACCTATTCTTTTTTTAGAATGTTACTGCAAAAGGAAATTCAATAATAAGAAGCTAATGTTTCTTTTATCCATGTATAGGAGAATAAGAGAGTCGAGGATATAGTTGCTATGAAGGTCAACGATGTAGTTGCTGAGAAGGTCAAGGAAGAATTGCTGCGGTGGCAGGCATCTCAGGCTTCCAATCAGCCTTTGGCGACCCACTCTTCTCCTGATGCACATACTACGAGTAATCCTGGAGACCCATCGCCTAACACGTCTGTTGTAAGTATTGTTTATGACATTGTAGCTAGTCTTTTCAAGATGATATGTATATATGTATAACATTCTTTACGTAAATTTGTAGGCATTGAAGCCATGCCGCTTAAGAATACAAGACTATGTTGTTGCAGAGGCGCAGGCTTACCCGTCCCTTCCTGGGGAAAGGTTTCATGGGACTCCAATGCCACAGGGCTACGTTCGTGTGGACCCATTACATGTGTTACCCGATTGGAGGGAAGCTACATTGCCATATCCCCACCCAGATATTGATACACTTGCTGAGGCAGAAGGCGGGGTCATATTGTGGCCCAAAGTAGATGTCGTCTACACTACTGAAATTGTAAGATAAATTTACATTGATTTAGACTGTTAATGTGTATATATGATGTCAACTGATCTGAAATTATATATACAGGTTAAAAAGAAAACACCAGGAGCACCTAGGCCTCCACCTCCACTTCCCGCATTACCAACGTGGGTTCCAACTGACCTAACATACCCGTTAGGTCCTGCTTGTAGGGGAATGGCATGTTGGCTACGTGCACATAATATACATTGCCCGATAATTGTTTCTTTAGATGCAGATTATGCAGGTCAATCATACGATAGCTCTTTATTTATACAAGATATTATTGAGCTGTTTATGTATGATTGGCTGAATACATCAATGATAGAGACATGGATAAGGTGAGATCTTGTTTATACATCCATATACCATGTGTAAGATCCGGTGATCTGGTTTCTTATATATTAATGAATACGTAATACATTTTTTGCAGCTACTTAGTCGAAGATCATTGCAAACAATTTGCATTTGATCATGTGGGATTTTTGATTCCATCATTGATTAGTATGGTAGCTAAAGACCCTGATAATGTTCAACAATACTGTATAGATGCTTTTACAATTTTTGGTCAGCAAAAGAAGACGATAATAATAGCTCCATTCAATGTCAAGTAAGTTTACTTTATTTATAATTTGGACTTAAGAAAATTCCATTTTTATTGTGCATTTTGAGTTATTAATTGTTAACTTTTTACCTCTAGCGGTAAACATTGGGAATTACTAGTTATTGTCCCCGGGACGTTCACTGTTTATTATCTAGATCCTGCGGGAAGTACATTAAACACTAAAATTGGACACGTAATGAGAATGCCATTATTCTTGTGAGAAATATTTCATTTTTTTATATGTTAACATATGTTATTCATTACTATTTACTTATGTAATTTACTGTGTTATATTAACATGTAAGGGTTTAGATGCATTCAAAAAGGCTGGAGGGATGGTCCCAAGGAAAAAGAACCAGCCAATAAATTGGCAGAACGTACAAGTAAGTTCCCGACTCCAATGTATATATTATTGATGTGAATTGTGCTTAGTTGTATTATTTTGTATGTTTCAATTTATAGTGCGCTACACAAGACAATGGCTGGGCATGCGCATACTATGTGATGCGATTTATGCAGATGATTATCAAACATGCCGCATTGGACATCGATGCCATACATGAGGTATTATATATAGTCTCATTAGTTAGTATGAAATATATCAATCTTATTTTTATATTATTACTTATATATATACATCATTCTCTTTGCAGGTGTTTAAAACTGACAACACTATAGGTAAACGCTTAAAAAATATACATGCTCCATATACGATGGAAGCATTAAATGAAATAAGAGAAGAATGGGCAAAAGCCATACAAGCAGTGGCAACTGTAAGATATAATTGGGATGTTGATAGCGATAATGAATGATACTTTGTAAATGAATATTTCTGAATGTTAATACATGTATTTGAATGTTTCTATATGTGTGAATGTGAGAATTGAATTGATGTCTGAATGTATCTACTTGTGTGAAATTTTCCTTGGGACTTTTGCAGGTTTGTGGCCTGTTTGTAGGCTGATATCAATGGATGTCGTAAACCTGTAGTTCAGAAAATTGAATTGCAGGTTCTCATCCTGCTGACCAGCCACAACAGGCCTGCAAACTGATATGAAAAAAAATAGATATATGCGTCGGTTATTTATAGAAAACCGTCAGCAAAGACCTACAGCGTCGGGTTTCTGACCAAAACCGACGCCTAATGTGACAACAACCGTACTGGAAATGGCGTCGGCTGTTTGTGTCAAACCGACACCTATTTAACATATAGGCGTCGGTCTTTTAGTAGATAACCACCGCCAAACTGGTTCACGCCACAGAAAACAGCGTCATCTAGGACACTTTCTGCGTCGGTTACCAAGTAAACACCGACGCTATAGTCCATATAGGCGTCGGTCTTTTAGTAGATAACCGACGCAGAATGTGTCCTAGATGACGCCGTTTTCTGTGGCGCGAACCCTTTTGGCATCAGTTATCTACTAAAAGACCGACACCTATATGTTAAATAGGCGTCGGTTAAAAAACCGACGCCGAAGTGTTCGACCTTTAGCAGCGCCCACATAGGCGTCGCTCAGAAACCGACGCCAAAGGGGGTTAAACAACCGACGCCAAAGGCTGTTTCTGTAGTAGTGTACTCTTTCTTTCTCATAAAGTGGACCCTTACTCGATCTGATGTAAATTTTGTAGTTGGAGTGTTTTGATAGTCCAATTTAGCCACATCAACGCTTAATTTTACATGGGATGTTAATTTGCAAATTTTAACTATGTGAATTTTTAGCATGTCAAAATATTGCAATATTAATGAACCTGGTCAATATGATCACCTTTCTCCCTAATATATTACAATTTGTAGACGATTCAATTGTGAATTCAGTGACACAAAAGTCACCTCAAACATAGCTATGAACTACAAGTTAGGTATTTTTTAGTATTGGTGAATGCATATTCATCATGTTATTCATTTGCCATATTGAACTCATTTTTACTCAATACATACAATTTCACTCACTAAATATCATAATGTATCACAAAGTGCAAAATTACTTAATTGATTCGATTATCAGGGTTTTAACTGAGTTTATGTTGATTTTATGTAGATCATTATCAGGTCCAACCATCAGATGTCACCTACCTCCATTCAACCCTAATCCACTATAATCACCACCATTCAAACTTCATCTCAAACAACTATCATCCACATCAAACCCGGATGAGTGGGACCCACCTTTATCTACCCTTGATCTACCCTCACTCATCCTTAGTGATGGCCATTCGGTTTCAACCATTCGGTCTTGATCAATTGGTTTCATCCATTTGGTCTCAAGACCGTGTGGACAACCTCACCTCAAAACCGTTTGGATCTAACTTGATTCCCAGACTGTTTGGGTGCTAGTTGTTCTTCACCATCCGATCACTGATCAACGGTTTGCCTTCATCAGCTTAAATGATCTTGAGCCCTTTCCCTCTCCAAATGATCTTCACTTGCTCTAACAGTTTTCCCTCATGGATTGGGAACCGAGACAGCCCTCACGGTCTCAAGACCGTGAGAACTCTCACAATCCCAAAACCATGAAGAGCAAACTCTTCTCAAGACCACAAGGAGTAGCTACAACATGGACCCTCCATCTTCTTCTTCCCACCAACCCTAGCTCCATCCTACCTTCAGCAGCGACCGCAATGCCTGACCGCCGACACGGCAGCAGCATCAACGCCTCTTCCTTCTCACATCACCTACCTACCTCGCCGCTCACCCACAACATCCACGACAGAGCCGCCCACTCCCGCTCTCCACTCACAGCAAGGAAGCCCTCACGGTCTTGAGACCATGAGGCAATGATCGATCACACATACCGTTTGAAAAATCACGCTTCCCATACCGTTTGGACAACTGTTCATCCAAGACCGAGAGACATAGAAAACCAGTTGGAGGCAATCAATTTCCAAAACTGAATAGAGAGGGGACCGTTTGATCTTTGCCCAGTACGAGATCGTTGGTTGGTGACCGATCGCAGAGATCGTTTGAGCATGAGGACCGATCACGCAAAACCAACAGAGCCAAAGCAGCAAAGATCGTTTGGTCACATTTCCATGAAAGCGTTATATAAAGGCACTTCCAAGACCGTTTGATAAAGGCATACTCAAGACCGTTTGGAGATAAAAAGCTACCAAACTGTTTGACATCAAAATACACTAAACCGTTTGGTCATGTATACCAAACCATTTGGGGGAAATCTAACACAGGACCATTTGGTCAGTATTAATACAAAACCATTTGGACTCACACCAAAAATATGAGGGCCAGACCCAAGCCTATAAATAGGACCAACAAGGTCCTCATTTGGGCATAGGATCTGGGACACAACAAGGCTTCCTAAAATGCTGGTCCGATCTTGCCACTGTCACTTCACCTACTATTCCTGCTGCAACTCAAGGAGACTGATAAAAGAAGGAAGGAGGAGTGAGAAAGATTGCCCGGTCTGTCTTGGCATCCCTCATTCTTCATCCAGATCTGCTCTAACATGACGTAGGAGACCACATCATCTTCACCGAGCTGCGGCCACATTCTACATCATGCTCATGCCGGAATCCTCTCTCTTTCTTATTCTTCATGTTTCTCACACCATGAGCAAGTAGTTCCTTTTAGCTGGGGTGCGGGGACTAGCCCCACTGCCCATGCATTCATGTCTTTTCATTTAACATTCCAAGGCAATGTATATAACTTTTCATTTTGTTGCTAATTGATATGCTTGTAGTTGATTACCTGCTTGCTTTCATCTTCTTCTTCTCTTTGTAGCATAGAATGTTGATTAATGAGGTAGACTCCTTGACGAGAAATCTGATAGGGTTCCTTGAGGTCGTAAGTGAGTGATCTGTGAGGGGACGAGCTATCTAACCTACGATGATGCTTCTGTGGTCTAAACATCCCTTAGAGAGGACCACAAACTTAGTTGGATGTTGTATCTTCTTGTTAATCGTCGGTGTTTACTTGCAGACTTATCGCCTACATGCTTGTCAATAAGCGTGGTTGACTCCCGGACTAGAAATAGAATGGGGTTCCTTGAGGTCATAAGTGTATGATCCGTGAGGGGATGAGCCATCTAGCCCACGGTGATGCTTTTGTGGTCTAAACATCCCTCAGGGAGGATCACAACCTTAGTTGGATGTTGTATCTTCGGAACCGTAAGTGCATGATCTGGATGGTGACGAGAAATTGGATGCCTAAGGGGATGCTTACGTGGGCCTAAACATCCCTCCGGGGGGGGGGGGGTTCACAGCAATTCCATTTGGATAGTTAGGTGCTTGTCTGGATGTTATGTTTTTGGATGTGTTTGCATGTGCAGTGGTGATGAAACTCGATACCATCCCAGCGATTCCATATCATTTAATCTAAAACAGACTTTCATTCTGCTTGTTTACTTTCCTACAATTAGTTTAATTAACCTCAACCAAATCAATCATTCTAAATATTAGTCTCACTTGAGCTAGATTCGACTGACAAAGATTCTTAAAAATGTTGTCCTTTGGGATTTGATCCTTAACTATACTGTGATAAGACCCGTCTGCTTGCGGGTGGTATTATTGCACGGGGTTTTGGTAAAAGCTCGGGGATTTCAACCCCGAGTGAATTTGTTACTGTGATATTTGCCACGTCAAATTCTGGCGCCGTTGCCAGGGATAACAAAATCAGTTAGTCAAATTAAGGATAATCTAGGATTTTACTTTTTCTTTTTGAAACCATTGATCATCTACTTGAATTTCACTCCACTCCATCAATCTTACTCTAAATCTTTTCATTTCAGGTACACCCAATACCAGTGTATGCACCGTTTGAACAGTCCTAGACTCACAACAAGCTTTGATCTGGAGATAGATAGAACCTTTCATCGTCAAAACAGAGAGAACCAAGCAAGAATGGCTCAAGAAGAGGAAATCGCCCGAATGGTGGCTCAAGCCATCAATGCACAGAGAGAAAGGCTCAAGCAAGAAGCCAGAGCCGTAGTTCAAGAAGAAATCCTAGCAGCACAAGCAGCAATGCAAGTAGCTGAACTACAAAAGGATCTTAGAGAGTTCTCAATCCCTAAAGCTACCGATGTTCATCAACCAGTTCAACCTCCTCCCATCCATGCTCCAAATTTCAAGATACGAGCACATTGGATCTCCCTGCTTCAAAACAACCCATTCTATGGTAAACAAGGAGAAGATAGCCAAGAACATCTTCTGAGGTTCATCGATCTATGTGCAATGACAAAACAAAATGGAGTCACAGATGATGCCATTCGACTCTGTCTCTTCAAGTATTCACATGCTGATAGGGCTATGAGTTGGTATAACTCTTTCCATCACAACTTGGGAACAACTTCAAAATGTTTTTTTGGAAAAATTTTACCCTCCTTCTCTCACCTATGAAATTAGGGGTCGAATAACAATGTCCACTCAAGCCCCTGGAGAAACCCTTGCTGAAGCATGGTAAAGATATAAAGATCTTCTACGCAAGTGTCCACATCATGGAATCCCTAAGAATTGACTTATTGAAATCTTCTATAGGGGAGTGGACGATGATATCAAGAGGTTTTTAGACTCCTCATCTGGAGGAAACTTCATGCGTCAGAGTTATGACAATGCATGGAGGGTTGTCACCCTTGGAGATGCAAATCAAGCTCATTGGGGTTGGTCAGTAGGAAAAGGAGTGTTGAAGGTATCTATGGCTGAAGTTATTCCTAAATACAAGTCTATCACTGAGACCCTCAAACTCTTAGTTGCAAAGTAAGACCATATCGAATCATCCCTTTCTGATTTTGAAAGAAGACATTCACTCCCACAACCACAAGAACATATCAAGTCAGCTTCATTGTTCTATGAAGCATGTAAGGGTACTGATCATTCCATTTTAGCATGCAATGTTCTCTACGATGTTGTTCTAAGCAACACATGTGGACAAGGAGATAATGGTAAAAGGGAAAATCTTAATGTTGTCAACACCATCCCTGGTCAAGGATATTGCAATCTGAGTCAGAATAGGAACCACCCTAGTTTTCAATATGGAAATCCTTCAGGAGCGGAAAACTTGCAAAAATTTGGTTCAAATAATCAGCAACGAGGCCCACCAGGATTCCAGTATAACCAACAACAAAATTTCGGGAATCAATGAAACTTTAGGGGTAACTTTCAAAACATGAACTACAATAATTATCACAACAATTCTCAGTTCCAGAATCCCAACCAAGCCCCTTACCAGAACCAAAAACAAGGGCAACAAGCCAGGCCCATCTCTCCCGATGACAAGTTGTTGGCCATTGAGAAGATGTTGCAGTCGCAATAGACAATGATAGCTAACCAACAATCCCATCAGAAGGCTATTGAATCTCAACTAGCTCAACTTGCAACTAGCATGAAGCCACCTGATGGAACCTTTGTTGGCCATCCCGAGAACAATCCTAAGCATCCCGAGCAACTTAAGGTTGTCACCACCAGGTCTGGAAAATACTATTTAGATCCCCCTGTCAAGACACCAGTAGTTATTACAGACGGAGATGACTCTGTGGTTGTCTAAGACTCTACAACACCAAAGTCTCAACTAAAAGAACCGGTGATTACTGATAAGACAGTCGAGCCAAATTCTAAAAAACCTACTGATGTTGAACCAGAAACACCGGAGCCAGAAGTACCAGTGTACAAGCCTCGTATACCTTTCCCAGCTCGTTTAAGGCATACACAGATTGACACTTGATTCAACAAGTTCAAAGAAGCTATGAAGAAACTTCATGTTGATATTCCCTTTTTAGATGCTCTGGCTGAAATACCAGCATGGAAGAAGTATTTGAAGTCCCTTCTCACAAGGAAATATATAACTGAAGCATACGAGACAGTCAAGTTGGCAATAACTACTTCATATATCATCCAGAGTAAGATTCCCAAGAAGCAGAAAGATCGAGGATCTTTTGGGATCTCTCGCCATATCGGTGATTCATCTTGTAAGAAAGGATTGGCAGATCTTGGTGCTAGTATCTCCCTCATGCCACTTAGCCTTTGCAAAAGGCTAGGGTTTGCTGAACTTCTCCCAACTGGCATGACTATACAACTCACAGACAATTCAATAAAACGTCCGTTAGGAATAATTGAGGATGTACATGTCAAGGTGGGAAAAGATTCCTATGTTCCGTGTGATTTTGTCATCATGGACATAAAAGAAGATGCCAGATACCCTCTCATTTTTGGACGTCCATTCCTTGCCACTGCAAGAGTCCTAATTAATGTTGAAGCAGGAACCTTGCTTCTCAAACTTGGTAAAGAAACTCTCAAATTCAAGGTTTTTGAAAGTATGCGAAGACCAAGCATGCAAGAAGAAGTATATCTTGTCGATTGCATAGGGAAGATGTCACTTCTCACTCAAGAGAATCATGAATCAGACGATCCATTAGAAGTTTCTCTAACAAACCCATCAGTTGAAGAACCTATTGATGAACAAGTGAAAGGTTGCATCGAATCTCTCGAATCTACGAAAGAAGAGGTTGAAGCTACTTTTGAAGAACTTAAAGCTGTGAATGTTACTGAAGAACCATGTGAAAAGCCACAAGCTCCTGAAATGAAGCCCCTACCCAAAGGATTGAAATATGCATTTCTAGATGACCTCAAAGTCTGCCCAATTATCATTAATTCAGATCTAACGATAGAACAAGAAGACAAACTCTTAATGGAATTAAAAGAAAGAAGAAAATCCATTGGCTACAAGATGAGTGACCTCACTGGGGTCAGTCAAGCGCTTTGCATGCATAGAATCCCCATGATGGAAGATCACAAGCCGATTGTAGAACACCAAAGAAAACTTAATACTAATAAGTCGTCTGCCTTAAAGTTGTTAAATTACTCACTTCTGGAATCATCTACTCGATCTCCGATTCGCCATGGGTCAGTCTGGTGCATATTGTCCCAAAGAAAGGTGGAACTACTGTGATATGAAATGAAAATGATAAACTCATCCTCACTTGAATGATTACAGGGTGGAGGATGTGCATTGATTATAGGAAGTTAGACAAGGCAACTCGAAAGCATCATTTCCCAATGCCTTTTCTTGATCAAGTATTAGAATGGGTGGCTCATGAAGAATATTTCTATTATCTTAATGTTTACTCTAGATTCTATCAAATACCCATACATCCAGTGACCAGGAGAAAACTAGTTTCACCTATCCATTTGGAACATACACATTTAGAAGAATGCCATTCGACCTCTGCAATGCACCTGCAACTTTCCAGCGTTGCATGGCTTCCATATTCTCCGATCTCACTGAAACAATCATGGAAGTCTTCATGGATGATTTTTCTATGTACAGAGATTCATTTGATTCATGTCTAAAACACCTATCCCTTGTTCTCAAACTATGTGAAGAAGCACATCTTGTGCTGAATTGGGAGAAGTGTCACTTTATGGTGAAGGAAGGCATTGTCCTCGACCATAGGGTCAATAATTGAGGAATTGAAGTAGATAAATCCAATATAGAAGTGATTTACAAGATCTCTATCCCTATCAATGTAAAGGAAGTTCGAACATTCCTAGGTCATGCAAGCTTCCACAGACGGTTTATAAAGGACTTCTCAAAGATAACCAAGCCGATGACAAATTTGTTACTAAAGGATGCTGAATTCAATTTTGACGAAGAATGTGTTAAAAGTTTCAACAAACTAAAGAATGCCCTTACAACCACACCCATCACCAGAGCTCCTGATTGGGACAATCCTTTTGAAATTATGTGTGATGTAAGCGATTACGCAGTGGGTGCTGTCTTGGGCTAATATATAGAAAAGAAACACTATGTGATCTACTATGCATCAAAGACACCTGATGAAGCTCAGAGGAATTATGCCACTATCGAAAAAGAACTTCTGGAAGTCATGTATGACTTTGACAAGTTCAGATCCTACCTAATTGGTTCGAAGGTCATTGTCTACACAGATCATGCTGCTATCCGTTACCTTCTGGCAAAGAAAGATGCAAAACCTAGACTAATTAGATGGATTCTCCTCTTATCGGAATTTGATCTTGAAATAAGAGATAAAAAGGGTACATAGAATGTGGTAGCATACCACCTCAATCACATCCACACTCAAAATACCGAGAAGATTCTAATTAATGACTCCCTTCCATATGACCAACTAATGAAGGTCTTAGAAGCTACACCGTGGTACTCAAACTATGTAAACTATCTCACCGCTGGTATTATCCACCCTGAATACACCGAAAATGCACTGAAGAAATTTATTCTTGATGTGAAACAGTACTGCTGGGATGAGCCGTACCTTTTCAAACTATGTGCTGATGGTCTATACAGTCGGTGTATTGCTGAGGAAGAAGCTCAACTTATCTTGGAGCTATGTCACTCAGGACCAGTTGGAGGACATATGAGCTCTAAAAAGACTGCCTTGAAGGTTTTGCAATGTGGATTCTTTTGGCCAACCATATCCAAAGATTCCCATGACTTTTCCTTATCATGTGACAAATGTCAAAGATCAGGCAACATAAAAAAGAGAGATGAGATGCCGCTGAACCTGTGGCAAGAAGTAGAGATATTTGATGTTTGGGGGGTGGACTACATGGGTCCATTCCCATCTTCTCATGGATTTTCATACATCCTAGTGGCGGTGTACTACATCTCAAAATGGGTTGAATCCATACCAACCATAATTAGTGATTCCAAACCTGTCATCAAGATGTATAAAGATATCATTTCCCCCGATTCGGAGTTCCACACACTGTGATTTCTGACGGAGGTTCTCATTTCCTAGAAAGAAGCTTTGAAGCATTGCTGAGGAAATATGGTGTAACTCACAAAGTAGCCTCACCCTACCATCCAGAAACTAGTGGATAGGTAGAGGTTTCTAACCGTCAACTCAAGGCTATTTTGGAAAAGACTGTAGGTCGCAATCGGAAAGATTGGTCAGTAAAAATCAATGACGCCTTGTGGGCCTACAAAACTGCTTATAAAACTCCCCTTGGGACTACACCTTTCTGACTAATCTATGGAAAGTCATGCCACCTGCCGGTAGAATTGGAACATAAGGCATGGTGGGCAAAAACAATTGAATTTTTATATGAAAGAAGCAGACCAAGCCACAATTCTACAACTCCAGTAGCTAGAAGAACTCCATATGACAGCTTATGAGAATGTAAGAATCTATAAAGAATGTATGAAACTTTGGCATGACGACCATCTAAAAAGAAAGGACATACAAGTGGGAGACCAAGTTCTTCTGTTCAATTCCAGATTGAGGTTATTCCCAAGGAAACTCCATTCTTGCTAGTCGGGGCCTTACATTGTCAAGAGCATCGCCCCATATGATGCTTTTTCTTTATGGAGTGAAAAGTCAAGCGAATTCGTGGCAAATGGTCAACGATTGAAGATATATTTCACCTCTGCTGATACATGCTCTGAAACGATGCTAGATCTCACCAATCCAACATATCCACCATAGAAGTTGAAGGAATCAAGTCGATCCATCGATGTAAAACAAAGGAGCTTGTCGGGAGGCAACCCGATAAATAAATTCATATTTAGTTTTAATTTCAAATTAGGATTTTTCCTTAATTTTGTTTTTACCTTTTAGATAATTTTACACCAAATAAAATTGCATCACAAGATGCTATTTTGAGTTCTGAATGGTCTTTACGTTTGAGATTTTTAGATGGAGGAAACACACTGATTGGAACGCAACCACATCTAGTGGTCCAAACGACATGAAATTTCCCCTCCATCTCAGATTTAGAGTTTGCTCAGGATGAGAAAATTTCTAAGTTCGGGGTGGAGGGTGGGTGGTACGTATCTTACTCTCCACTTTCACCCATCTAAATCAGACTTAAGATTTCATTTTCGCATTTTTGACTTCAATTTTCAAATAAAATTTTCAAAAAATTTAAAGTTTTTAAAAGAAATTTGAACAAATACCGGATGAATTTTTGACACGTTTTCAATCTCTATGCATTTTGAATCATTATACCCTCCTTATTCGAAATAGATTCTCAAAAGGACCACTTTTTGAAAACTAGCCTTTTGATTGAAATCATTTTGTGAAGCTTATGAATCCTAACATCATGATCTTTATGCAAAAGTGGCTAGTGTCTATTCAACTGATAGGGATCATACACATCGTGCTTCCTAACTGACTAGTTGAACAACCACATGGAATCCCCACCGGATCCTCATCAAGTCATTATTTGAGCAGAGTACGATAAAGAGAACATCCCGATGCACGTAACCTGTAAATCAAGTCACATTCTGATCTGGACTCTCTTCTACACTTCTTCTATCATCTTCATACCCCCATCCATAAAAAAGAAACAAAATAACCAAAATAGTACCAAACCCTAAGTTCGGAGTGGCACACCACTTCCCTCTATATTCACTTCTTCCATACCCCTCGCAAATTAATAGGGGTGTACCATCAAGAAAAGATGCCAAAGCGCACACATATAAACACAATCTTGAGTCGAATAGAGGAGATATTCACATAAAAAGAAAAAAAATGCAATAAATGAAATTACATATCATATAATAAAAAACTTTAGTCGA
This sequence comes from Alisma plantago-aquatica, assembly GCA_963693085.1. Classification (NCBI taxonomy): domain Eukaryota; kingdom Viridiplantae; phylum Streptophyta; class Magnoliopsida; order Alismatales; family Alismataceae; genus Alisma; species Alisma plantago-aquatica. Next base: position 868,814,664 of record OY856412.1, on the reverse strand, counting down.
ATAGAGGAGAGATTTATTTCTTCCCTCCACACCACCATTCACTCCATTTTCTACCTAATGGCACAATGAATGCCTCCACTATCCTGAAAAACACCAGTGTCAGATCAGGTGCACACTTGTTGTTCTGCGGGTATCTCTGGACTCTTACGAAACTCTTTGACATGCTTGTTGTTGGAAAAAGTGAGGAGAAAGTGATATTGGAAAGTGAACTCAAGAATGAAGATAAGGTAAGATGTGTTTAGTGGTCTCAGAAGGTTGAGATACTTAGTCATACTGAGCAAAAAGAGAAACAATCGTGATGTGAAGATGAGGCAATCACACAAGTTGAAAGTATTCATATGGCGACTGTTTCAGACTTTGTGTTACTCGAGGACGAGCAAAATTTAAGTTCAGGGTGTTTTGATGAATGCATATTCATCATGTTATTCATTTGCCATCTTGAACTCATTTTTACTCAATAGATCCAATTTCACTCACTAAATATCACAATGTATCACAAAGAGCAAAATTACTTAATTGATTCAATTATCAAGGTTTTAACTGAGTTTATGTTGATTTTATGCAGATCATTATCAGGTCCAACCATCAGATGTCACCTACCTCCATTCAATCGTAATCCACTATAATCACCACCATTCGATCTTCATCTCAAACAACTATCATCCACATCAAACCCAAATGAGTGGGACCCACCTTTATCTGCCCTTGATCTACCCTCACTCATCCTTAGTGATGGCCATTCAGTTTCAACCATTCGGTCTTGACCATTCAATCTTGACCATTCGATTTCATCCATTCGGTCTCAAGACTGTATGGACAACCTCACCTCAAAACCGTTTGGATCTAACTTGATTCCCAGACCATTTGGGCGCTAGTTGTTCTTCACCATCTGATCACTGATCAACAGTTTGCCTTCATCTGCTTAAACGATCTTGAGCCCTTTCCCTCTCCAAACGATCTTCACTTGCTCTAACGGCTTGCCCTCATGGATTGGGAACCGAGAGAGCCCTCACGATCTCAAGACCATGATAACTCTCACGATCCCAAAACTGTGAAGAACAACCTCTTCTCAAGACTGCAAGGAGAAACTAGAGCCTGGACCCTCTGTCTTCTTCTTCCCGCCAACCCTAGCTCCATCCCACCTACTGTAGCGACCACAATGCCCGACCGCTGACACGCCAACAACATCGTGTTGGGTTTTATGGGAGGCAGAGAAGCTGCGGAAACAAAAATTTTCTCCCAAAACCCAGAACAAAAGGAATCACGTCAACGTCTATACAATAGGAAAGATGGTTTGTGATATCATACCTTGTCCCGAGGCTTGCTCGGTGACAGTACCTCGTGCCTTGCGTGGTCTTCACCTCCGGTCTTGGACGGTGTCTGTGCAGCTCCTGGTCACACCGGAACTGAAGACTCCTGGTCTCACTGGGACTGTCGGGATTGACAGTTGTCCTCCGAGCGACAGAGGTCTCCCGCCTCTGCAGTCGTCCACACGGACTGCCTGGAACTCCAATCTCCTTGTCCCATAAGGAATCGGAAGGAGTCACACCCTCCTGTTGGCGTACTAGTCGCCAACATACTCTCCTGCCACCAGTCGCTTTCTGTAGTTGTCTTTCCCTTGCTGTGCCTCCCTTATCGGGTAGCACTTGCTCGGGCTCTCTCAGTTACCAAAACCAGAGAGAACGACAACTTTGCAGAGCAACTAGTTTGCACTGAGTTGTACTTCGAGAAGCCCCCAATACCCCTATATATAGGCGGGTCATGGGACATGGTTCTCTATCCCTGGCAATATGGGACTAAAGCAGGAGTAGAAGGGTTCGAGATTTTCCACAAAACAATCAAATCACAACCTGAACCGATCATTTCACAACTGAAACGGTCGGTTGGGGATCTGAGCCGGTCGGTTGACACCTCAACTGATCGGTTGGGCCCCATGAACCGGTCGGTTCACTTCTGAACCGGTCGGTTCATGGTCATGATCAGTTCCCGATTGACTTTACTTCTTTTGTTTCTAATTGGTATGAAATAACAATCCTTGTTCCAATCAAATTGGGCAAGTGAAACGAAAGGAAATTTCTCACCAATCCTACTTTCCTAACTTGCTCGGTAGCATCAGTTGAACCGATCATTTCAACACTTGAAGCAATCGTTTCACCCTGTCCTGAGTCGATCGGTTCATCACATGAGCCGATCGGTTCACCAAGCTGAGCCGATCGGTTCATCACATGAGCCGATCGGTTGGGAGTGCAGATTGTGCAAAATTAGTCAATTGCAGTTTCAATCAATCTGATACTCTAATCAATCAGTCCAACACCTTGAACACTATGATATTGAGCTATCAATTGATTGAGTGTTTAATTGAACTACTAAACTCCTTTAGTAATCAATCTAAACATGTTTGTGGACAAACTCCTCTTCCAGGTTAAATCCTATGTGTGTGACCCTACAGGTCCATTTCACATTGGCAGTGAAAGTCCATAACACTTATGACTTCACAAGCAAAGAGCGGTGCCTAGTCACACATCAGTGCTACCCAAGTGAAATAGAAAGTTGGAGAACAACTTTCAATCCTACAATCTGTGAATGGTGTAACAGTGAATGTATAATTCCTTTGTCACTGATATCCTGAATGAACTCGAGGCATGGAACAATCATCCTGTCAACATTCATTCATTTCCTTGATCTCAGAGCAGACTGGGTGAGATGTGTGTGACATCAATATCACATATTGATTCACACGTGTATGTGCATGCCTTTCTCAATCCTACTCATCAAGTGGACAAGGACATCAAACTCCCTCAGGAGGGACAAATCCCATATCTATCCCTCACCCCTCAAAAGCCCCATGTGTCAAAGCCACCCAATCATCACCTTTATAACAACCCATGTTTCAGGACTGCGTTTGATGATGTCAAAGTGTACCCAACGACATGTGTTGAGTGTAGTGATTTCAGGTCTAAGAATCACACTCACCACCATCACTGTGAGAGCTGACTGTGACTACCAAGTCATGGTTCCATGTGTCACTCTCACGGTGGGTCTGTTCAGTACCTTGTTCTCTAACAAGTACCTATGTGCTTGGTTTGATATCACTATATCATGACTAATGAGATTCTGTCATCAACCAACACACAATCTAGTCTTTAGTGTTATTGATGTCTATGGTTATTTCCACAATAACAACCGACTAGGGACTAAACAAGAATGTATACTCTTAACATCCGTATGATCTCATCATTTAGGTCCTGAACCTAAAAGCATACGTCATTGAGTAAAACCATTCTTTAGACATCTATCATGTTACACCATCATCTCAGAAACAGTTTAAACATATAGATCGAAAATTGCCTTTATTATTATTCAAATCATTTATAAAGTATCCCATTACAATCATCATATGACTTGCTCTACAGGCATACATACCAACAGACTCCCACTTGCACTTAGAGCCAGTCACCAAGGAACCTCCATCCTTGTGACCTAGCATGACCATCATGCTTCTACTGAGAAAGGGCCTTAGTCAATGGATCAACTATGTTGTCTTCAGTTGGTACTTTGCAAATCTTCACATCTCCTCGATGTACGATCTCTCTTATGAGGTGGAAGCGCCGCAGTATGTGCTTGGACCGCTGATGTGATCTGGGTTCCTTAGCTTGTGCAATAACTCCATTATTGCCACAATAAAGCTCAATTGCATCACAACTACTGGGAACTACACCAAGTTCAGAAATGAACTTCCTGATCCACACAACCTCCTTTGCTGCATGTGAAGCAACAATATACTCAACCTCTGTAGTAGAATCGGCAATTGTTTCTTGCTTGGAACTCTTCCAGCTCACAACTCCATTATTAAGACAAAATACAAACCCTGACTGCGATCTGTAATCATCTTTATCGGTTTGGAAGCTTGCATCGGTGTAACCCTTTACAACCAGCTCTTCCTCACCGTCGTAAACAAGAAACTGATCCTTAGTCCTTCACAAGTACTTGAGGATGTTCTTCACGGTTGTCCAGTGAGCATCCCCGGGATCTGACTGGTACCTGCTCGTCATGCTGAGAGCATACGAGACATCTGAGTGTGTGCACAACATAGCGTACATGATGGATCCGATGGCTGATGCATATGGGATCCCATTCATACGCTCCCTCTCTTCACAAGATTGGGGACACTGAGCTCTAGAGACGGTGACTCCATGTAGAATGGGGATGTTGCCTCTCTTTGAGTTCTCCATGCTGAATCGCTTCAGGACTTTGTCAATGTACGTGCTCTGACTTAGTCCGAGAAGCCTTCTAGATCTATCTCTATAGATCTTTATTCCTAGAATGTAGGATGCTTATCCTAAGTCCTTCATTGAGAAAGTATTCCCAAGCCAAGTATTTACCTTCTCTAAGGCTAAGACATCATTCCCCATCAAAAGTATGTCATCCACATACAATATGAGGAATGTGGTTGAGCTCCCACTGACCTTCTTGTACACACAAGGTTCATCTTCATTTTGAATAAAGCCAAACACTTTGACTTCCTCATCAAATCGAAGATTCCAACTCCGAGATGCTTGCTTAAATCCATAGATTGACCTTTGCATCTTACAAACTTTATTGGTATTCTTTGGATCTACAAAACCTTCAGGCTGTGTCATGTACACATCCTCATTTATATTCCCGTTAAGGAATGCGGTTTTAACATCCATCTGCCAAATCTCATAGTCATAATAAGCTGCAATAGCAAGCATGATCCTGATGGACTTAATCATGGCAACTGGAGAAAATGTTTCATCATAGTCAACACCTTGAACTTGTCGAAATCCCTTCGCAACCAATCTGCCTTTATAAGTTTGCACATTTCCATCCATGTCGGTCTTCTTCTTGAAGACCCACTTGCACCCTATGGGTTTTACCCCTTCGGGTGGTTCCACCAAAGTCCATACTTTGTTGGAGTACATAGATTCCATCTCGGATCTCATGGCTTCAAACCATTTCTCAGAATCTAGTCCCTCCATAGCCTCTATGTAGGTAGTTGGATCATCATGTATGATCAACTCTCCACCTTCCTGAGTCACAAGGTATCCAAACCTCTCAGGTTCAAGGTGGGTCCTGCTAGATCTATGAGGTCCTTGTGTTACCTTAGGAGACTGAGATTCCACAACACCTTGTGAATCTCCATTTTCCTATTGTACATCTATTGGTTCTATGTTTTCTTGTTGGGCTTGAACTTCTTCAAGCTCTATTTTCCTCCCACTGCTTCCTTTGGAAATAAATTCCTTCTCTAGGAACATAGCTGTCCTGGCAACAAACACTTTGTTGTTAGTAGGGTGGTATAGATGATATCCCCTCGTTTCCTTGGGGTATCCAACAAAATAACATTTATCGGATCTGGGTCCAAGCTTATTAGGAAACATTTTCCTAACGTAAGCCTCACAACCCCATATCTTCAGAAAAGACAAATCGGGACGCTTCCCGTACCATATCTCATTTGGTGTCTTTTGAACCGATTTAGATGGTACACGGTTAAGTGTAAATGTGGCAGTTTCAAGAGCATGACCCCAGAAGGAAATCGGAAGATCAGTAAAACTCATCATTGATCGCACCATATCCAACAATGTGTGATTCCTTCTTTTAGACACACCGTTATGCTGTAGTGTTCCAGGCGGAGTCCATTGTGATACAATGCCACGGGCTCGCAGAAGGTCCTCAAACTCCTGGCTTAAGTATTCTCCACCTCGATCGGATCGAAGAGCCTTAATACTTTTACCAAGTTGGTTCTATACTTCATTCATAAAATCCTTGAACCTTTCAAGGGTTTCTGACTTATGCTTCATCAGGTACACATAGCCATACCTACTAAAATCATCAGTGAAGGTAATGAAGTACTGACACCCATTTCTGGCATTAGTTCTAAAAGGCCCACATACATCACTATGTATGAGTCCTAATAGATCACCAGCTCTCTCACCTTTACCTGAAAAGGGAGTCTTGGTCATCTTGCCCAATAAACAAGATTCACATGTCTCTATTGATTCATAATCAAAAGAGTCTAGATAACCATCTTTATGCAGTCTAGAAATGCGCTTCTCATTTATGTGCCCTAGACGACAATGCCAAAGATATGTTTTGTTTGAGTTGTTGAGTTTTTGCTTTTTGGTGTTTACGTTGTATACACTTGTCTCCAAATCTATCAAGTATAGACCATAAGACATTGGGGCACTGCCATAAAAGATCCCATCTTTAGAAATGGAACATTTTCCATTCTTAATAAGAAATTCAAATCCATCTTTGTCCAAACAAAAGAAGGAAATGATATTCCTATTTATGGCAGGTACATAATAGCAGTTCTTCAACTCTAATATTAGCCCACTAGGCAGAGTTAACTCATAGGTTCCTACGGCACTGGCGGCAACTCTTGCCCCATTGGAAACACGTAGTTCAACCTCGCCTTTTCCTAAAGGCCTACTTCTCTTAAGATCCTTCACATTTGAACAAATGTGAGATCCGCATCCGGTATCAAGTACCCATGACGAAGAAGTAGTAAAGTTAATCTCTATCACGTATACACCAGAAGTAGAGATCTCTATCTCTGACTTCTTCTTCCATCATTCCTTCCATCCTCTCCATGTAGAAGAAATTGGTTTGGCGAGAGAACCCTTCTCTCCCTTACTTTTCGTTCCATTGATCTCTATCAATGAACTTTCTTTCTTCTTCACTAACACATTAAGCGTACATAGAGTGGATTCAAAGGCTCCTGGTATATCTGGATTGTGCAGAACACTTCTCATAGTCCTCAACCAGTTATGGAATTTGTTCTCAATTAATTTGCCCATTTTAAAAGATGATTCCTTTGCCATTCTACAAGAGAAAATTGCATTTTGTCAAAACTCCTTTTGATTTTATTTGAATAAAATTTGATGATAGTTAATTAGGCCTTTAATTAATTACCGCTCCCACTATTTTGACTCAAATTGACAGCCCTCACCATCAATTCGAAAGATTGCAGCGTACAATCTTCTAGTGGGTCAAGATCCTGAAATCCTCTAAGCCATGGACCAGCTAGGGCTGTCACCCATAACTCAGATCTTCCAGGTAGGCAACTCTTGCCAATTGCATCATATGCAACTCTTGAAAGATGTCACATGCAACTCCTTGCCATGATCATCTCCATGCCTCAAGGTGCTAGATCCTATCTAGGTTACCTTGTTAAGTCCGACCCAAAGCCAACACGATGAATATGCACCCTGCTAGGGCAGACCCACACATTCATCCTTCACGCTTCCACGAGATAGACGGTGCACCACGCTAGGGCGTGCCCACACTTGGTCGATCAAGCTTTTCACGTGTGTCGCATTTGGAAGGCATCTAAAACTTTAATATTTAATGAGGGATTTGGTTTTTATATACACATACATATCCAATCACCACAATATATAGTACGTATCATATGCATGCTATATCCCACAAAGAACATGCGAAGCGATAAAAGCAATGATTATGGCCATCCTATTGTGATTCCTCGAGCCAAGAGGAATCACAGTCATCTAGGTCTACATCACATGCAACCTGTACAAGATGAAATCTGTGCCTGCCTTTTTGGGTTTGATCATCTCATCTCCATGACTAATCGGCTCGCCATCAAGTTGGTTGTTCGGGTGCCACCAGCCGATCGACTGGCGCCTCCAGCCGACCGGTCCACCGGTCGTCGTGCATTTCTTCAGGTCGCCACCCACTCGTCTCGCTCCTCGAACCGGTCATCTGGAACACCAACCGATCGGTTCACGCCTTGAACCGATCATCTCAGGTCGTCCGCCAGGTCGTTCTCCGTTCTTTGATATAATAGGAAATAAAATCTATCCTATTTACAATTGAGTTGTGAAACCCCAAGTTACATTCGGGGGGAGCAAAGGTAGGAAAAGAAATCTCAAACTATTTTGAGTTACATCAGGAATAAGAGAAAGGGAATCGGTGCGCAGACTGAGATGCAAGCAACCACATACAACCACACACAGATATAGGGTTTATAGGCCATAACCATGCTACACATCCACCACAAAACTCATTTAAGGGCGACACATATCGAGTGCATTAATATTACGTATCATATATGTATATTTGGGATTTGTGGATTGGACATGCATAAAGCCAATTTTATTTACATCGTATGCAATAAATAAAGGCGACAAACCAAAATCGATCATATCGATAATCCTAAAATATAGAGCAGTTGACGTGGCTTTGATACCACTGTTGGGTTTTTATGGGAGGCAGAGAAGCAGTGGAAACAAAAATTTTCTCCCAAAACCCAGAACAAAAGGAATCGCGTCAACGTCTATACAATAGGAAAGATGGTTTGTGATATCATACCTTGTCCCGAGGCTTGCTCGGTGACAGTACCTCGCGCCTTGCATGGTCTTCACCTTCGGTCTTGGACGGTGTCTGTGCAGCTCCTGGTCACACCGGAACTGAAGACTCCTGGTCTCACTGAGACTGCCGGGATTGACAGCTGTCCTCCGAGCGACAGAGGTCTCCCGCCTCTGCAGTCGTCCACACGGACTGCCTGGAACTCCGATCTCCTTGTCCCATAAGGAATAGAAAGGAGTCGCACCCTCCTGTTGGCGTACTAGTCGCCAACACACTCTCCTGCCACCAGTCGCTTTCTGCAGTTGTCTTCCCCTTGCTATGCCTCCCTTATCGGGTAGCACTTGCTCGAGCTCTCTCGATTACCAAAACCAGAGAGAACGACAACTTTGCAGAGCAACTGATTTGCACTGAGTTGTACTTCGAGAAGCCCCCAATACCCCTATATATAGGGGGGGGGGTCATGGGACATGGTTCTCTATCCTGGGAAATATGGGACTAAAGCAGGAATAGAAGGGTTCGAGATTTTCCACAAAACAATCAAATCGCAACATGAACCGATCATTTCACAACTGAAACGATCAGTTGGGGATCTAAGCCAGTCGGTTGACACCTCAACCGATCGGTTGGGCCCCATGAACTGGTCGGTTCGTGATCCTAATTGACTTTTCTTCTTTTGTTTCTAATTGGTATCAAATATCAATCCTTGTTCCAATCAAATTGGGCAAGTGAGACGAAAGGAAATTTCTCACCAATCCTACTTTCCCAACTTGCTCGGTTGCATCAGTTGAATCGATCGTTTCAACACTTGAAGCAATCATTTCACCCTGTCCTGAGCTGATCGGTTCATCACATGAGCCGATCGGTTGGGAGTACAGATTGTGCAGAATTAGTCAATTGCAGTTTCAATCAATCTGATACTCTAATCAATCAGTCCAACACCTTGAACACTATGAAATTGAGCTATCAATTGATTGAGTGTTTAATTGAACTACTAAACTCCTTTAGTAATCAATCTAAACATGTTTGTGGACAAACTCCTCTTCCAGGTTAAATCCTATGTGTGTGACCCTGCATGTCCATTTCACGTTGGTAGTGAAAGTCCATAACACTTATGACTTCAAAAGCAAAGAGCGGCGCCTAGTCACACATCAGTGCTACCCAAGTGAAATAGAAAGTTGGAGAACAACTTTCAATCCTACAATCCGTGAATGGTGTAACAGTGAATTTATAATTCCTTTGTCACTGATATCCTAAATGAACTCGAGGCATGGAACAGTCATCCTGTCAACATTCATTCATTTCCTTGATCTCAGAGCAGACAGGGTGAGATGTGTGTGACATCAATATCACATATTGATTCACACGTGCATGTGCATGCCTTTCTCAATCCTACTCATCAAGTGGCCAAGGACATCAAACTCCCTCAGGAGGGACAAATCCCATATCTATCACTCACCCCTCAAAAGCCCCATGTGTCAAAGTCACCCAATCATCACCTTTATAACAACCCATGTTTCAGGACTGCGTTTGATGATGTCAAAGTGTACCCAACGACATGTGTTGAGTGTAGTGATTTCAGGTCTAAGAATCACACTCGCCACCATCACTGTGAGAGCTGACTGTGACTACCAAGTCATGGTTCCATGTGTCACCCTCACGGTGGGTCTGTCTGGTACCTTGTTCTCTAACAAGCACCTATGTGCTTGGTTTGATATCACTATATCATGACTAATGAGATTCTATCATCAATCAACACACAATCTAGTCTTTAGTGTTATTGATGTCTATGGTTATTTCCACAATAACAACTGACTAGGGACTAAACAAGAATGTGTACTCTTAACATCCGTATGATCTCATCGTTTAGGTCCTGAACCTAAAATCATACGTCATTGAGTAAAACCATTCTTTAGACATCTATCATGTTACACCATCATCTCAGAAACAGTTTAAACATATAGATCAGAAATTGCCTTTATTATTATTCAAATACTTTACAAAGTATCCCATTAATAATCATATGACTTGCTCTATGGGCATACATACCAACACATTGGCGCCTCTTCCTTCTCACATCACCTTCCTACCTCGCCGCTCACCTGCAACATCCACGGCAGAGCCGCCCACTCCCGCTCCACACTCGCAGCAATGAAGCCCTCATGGTCTTGAGACCGTGAGGCAACGATCGATCACACAGACTATTTGATGGATCGCGCTTCCCAAACCATTTAGACAACTGTGCATCCAAGACCGAGAGACACAACAAATCGATTGGAGGCTATCTGTTTCCCAAACCAAACACAGAGGGGACCGTTTGATCTTGCCCAGTCCGAGACCGTTGGTTGGTTACCAATCGCAGAGATCATTTGAGCATGGGGACCGATCACACAAAACCAAATGGAGCCAAAGTAGCAAAGACCATTTGGTTACATTTGCATGAAACCATTTGATAAAGGCACTTCCAAGACTGTTTGATAAAGGAATACTCAAGACCGTTTGGAGATAAAAAGCTACCAAACCATTTGACATCAAAATACACTAAACCGTTTGGTCCTATATACCATACCGTTTGGGGGAAATCTAACACAGGACCATTTGGTCAGTATTAATACAAAACCATTTGGACTCACACCAAAAATGTGAGGGCCAAACCCGAGCCTATAAATAGGACCAGTAGGGTCCTCATTTGGGGATCGGATCTGGGATGCCGCCAGGCTGCCTAAAATGCTGGTCCGATCTTGCCACTGTCACTTCACCTGCCATTCCTGTTGCAACTCAAGGAGACCGAGAAGAGAAAGAAAGAGGAGTGAGAAAGACTGCCCGGTCTGTCTTGGTGTCCCTCGTTCTTCGTCCAGATCGGCTCCGACATGACCTAGGAGACCCCATCATCTTCACCGAGCTGCGACTACCTTCTACATCATGCTCATGGTGGAATCCTCTCTCTTTCTTATTCTTCTTGTTTCTCGCATCATGAGCGAGTAGTTCCTTTTCGCTGGGGTGCGGGGACTAGCCCCACTGCCCATGCATTCATGTCTTTTCATTTAACATTCCAAGGCAATGTATATAACTTTTCATTTCGTTGCTAATTTATATGCTTGTAGTTGATTACCTGCTTGCTTTCATCTTGTTCTTCTCTTCGTAGCATAGAATGTTGATTAATGAGGTAGACTCCTTGACAAGAAATCTGGTAGGGTTCCTTAAGGTCATAAGTGAGTGATCTGTGAGGGGACGAGCCATCCAACCTACGGTGATGCTTTTGTGGTCTAAACATCCCTCAAGGAGGACCACAACTTTAGTTGGATGTTGTATGTCTTGTTAATCGTAGATGTTTGCTTGCAGACTTGTCACCTACATGCTTGTCAATAAGCGCAGTTGACTCCCGAAGTAGAAAGAATGGGGTTCCTTGAGGTCGTAAGTGTATGATCAGTGAGGGGATGAGCCATCTAGCCCACGGTGACACTTCTATGGTCTAAACATATCTCAGGGAGGACCACAACCTTAGTTGGATGTTGTATCTTCGGAACCATAAGTGCATGATCTGGATGGCGATGAGAAATCGGATGCCTGAGGGGATGCTTATGCAGGCCTAAACATCCCTCTGGGAGGGTTCATAGTAGTTCCATTTGGATAGTTAGATGCTTTCCTGGATGTTATGTGTTTGGATGTGTATGCATGTGCAGTGGTGGTGAAACTCGATACCATCCCAGTGATTCCATATCATTTAATCTAAAACAAACTTTCATTCTTCTTGTTTACTTTCCTGCAATTAGTTTAATTAACCTCAACCAAATCAATCGTTCTAAATATTAGTCTCACTTGAGCTAGATTCGACTGACAAAGAATCTTAAAAATGTTGTCCTTTGGGATTTGATCCTTAACTATACTACGATAAAACCCATCCACTTGAGGGAGGTATTATTGCACAAGGTTTTTATAAAAGCTCAGGGATTTCAATCTCGAGTGAATTTGTTAGTGTGATATTTGCCACATCAAGTATCCCTACAAATTTCTTAATTTAAATGAATAATCCTATCCTTTCTATTATGTTGGGATGATGCTTTTCTTGTGTCCAAAATCCAGGTGTGCCTACACTGTCCAGCTAAGGGTTGGCCCCCTTTCCTTGAATAACCTTCTGTCTCACACCTTCTTGCCCAATCAGAACCTATGTATCATGAGCTATAGATCACCCCCATCATCCAATGGTTGTGGAGTCTTCTTCCACCTCCATACACCTCATTACGGTTGTGTTGTTGCATGTGGAAACTACCACACTAGATGACCAATAAGCCCTCTTTTTGTCAAACTTTTTCATGATTAACCACTCCATTTTCTTCCTTTCTCTACCCTTTTTCTTTCCCCTCTCCTTGCACACTATTTTGTGCACTAGAGTGCAGTCCAGATCCCCCTTTTTTTCTTCCCTACCTTCCTACCGGTTCCATCGAAGATGGCCCTTTGGGGATTTCCTCTCTGAGCTATTTTGGAAGTTGAAGCCACTCCAACTCTATGCAAGGGAGTCAGGATCAAACGGCTCCATATCGGTCCCTTAATTGCCCCAAACCCCATGTCATTGGCCCTCTAGCAAGCTCCTCTACCGTGTGTTGAGGCAATGGTGTAGGGGTGACTAGTAGGGGATGAAGCCCCTAGACCAACGAGTCGAGGCCCATTCATGATGGACCTAGCCATAACCTGACCGACCCAAGCCTAGTTTGGCACATTAGGAAGCCATGGGATGCAGGTGTTGATGATTATGTATAGATGGGCACGAACCATGATGGTCCCCTGATCGACCTCCTCATGCTTCCATATGATTAGGGTAAGATGCCAACTGTCTGCTTAAGTTTCTGGTGTGATTTCCAGTTATAACACATAGTTTCAAAAAATCATATCTCCTAAGCCCTTCATCCATAACAGGTGAAATAACATATCAAATTGATCAACTCAATGAGACCTACAACTTGGACATGGTTTTGAACAAAACCCCTTTACTTGTCCCTATTTTATTAAAAGTACAATCTTTGCTTTTGATTGACATTAATTAATGCATTATAATGATAAAGTTGGGATATTTGATATTCAAACTACCCTCTAAACGCCCAAATTAGTAGATTGGTTCTTATTTGAGCCTAATGATGACCCTAAGAATATTTCTTGCTCTTATGTTAACCTCAATGCACAAATGTGACATAATGTGAATATTAATGATGTAACTTGCCCTAATTTAATTATATTGATCCTATAAGACATCTAATGCCTAACCAAATTGAAACTAGTATCCATATCATGCCATGTACCATTTACGTCCAAGATCAAACTATTTGCTTTCTTTCTCACCTCATATAACTGAATATGCATAATTGTGACTCCTTTATGTTGATGCATATTATACTTTGATCAAGTGATAATGTTGATTTGATTATGCATCAAACTCTTGTATACTCTTGAAATAAGTAATTTCAAGATGTTTAAGAGATCCTAATGCCTAAGTTCACTCTGTTTTATGGTATGATGATGTATGTGCTCAAATTTACTAGTTTTGACCTAATATGTTCATATACGGCTTGCTTGTCTTGATTGTGCCCTAATCTCAACATACATCCTAAATCTCATGTCTTATCCTTATAACTTAGGGAATGTCCTTCCTCATGATCAATTTGATATGTATGTCCCACTTGGTTCATATGTTGTACCCCAATGATATAACTCTTATATATTAGATATTGAAAGTAGTTGTGTTGGGATATAGGGAAATTAGAGAGGGAAGTGGAAACCGAACTTACCCCATATTCCTTGCCAGAGAGATCGTGTCAACAATGACATATCTAGGAATGAAGGGTAGCAAGAGATATACTTGGTCCTGGAGCAAGTTCAGTGACTGCTCTTGCTTGGTGATGCACACTCTTTGTAAGATACACATGAACAACTAGCGACAACCTCTTGGTACAACACCATGGATGGAGGTGGTTGTTGTCCTCCTATCATGGCGGCAACAACCTCCATGCCTCTATGTAGTCCACACGGACCACCGAGAACTCCACATTGTGATACCAGATCCAAGGGGAAGGATTCGTCCCTTCGAATGCCAATGTTCTTGTAACAACCCTGCCTTCTGGTAACCCCCAATTAAGGGAGACCCGAAGGTCAGAGCCGTTATTCAATTAACAGGATCAAAGGTTCGACAAATAATCAATAATAAATATGAAATTCTACCCACTAACTAGAATTTGGTATAAAATTAAAACTTTGCTTACCTTTGAAAACTTTGGAAATCTATCTATCCAGAGCTTGAATTATCCTATCTAATCCTCCTTGCACTTTATTTCTTATTTCCACAATGTGTCACTTTACTATTTGTTCTTTCAATTGTTGTTCCTAAAACGCCGACAAACAAAACGTCGGTCAGTATATTGAAATATACTGGTATGTGGGAACAACCAAAAACTTGCAAATATGAGTAACAATTTAATAATCACAATCAAATTAATTAACAAGCCAAATTACACTTTTCAGTATGACATTCTCCACCACTTTTTCCCTAACCCTGGCATACCCACCTTAGGGTTCCCTTTGCCAATGACTTAAGGCCACCTTCTCAATCCCGAGCTTGGTGCCTGGGGGTCACCCCTCATGGTTCCCACTAGTCATGCAATATCATAGGCCACCTTCTCATTCCCGAGCTTGGTGCCTGGGGTTACCACTCAAGGTGTCCATTGGTCTACCCATCTGGGCCTGACCTTTGACATCATCCATCAGGGTGGCAGGTAGGTGCGAGAATACATACTTCTATTTTTAATGTGATAATCATAGTAACTTTATGATTTGCAAGTATGAACATCCAACATATAATTTGCATTCAATGCGATTAACCATCCGGAAAATCCTCAGGAAACTAAGGTAGTTATTCATAATTAACCACATACCTGTTAAGCAGATTAAATGCAGAAATAACCAATCAAGAATTCAAGCAAGTATGCACCGGTTGGTCCTGAAAAGACATCCAATATTCTCTATCATGGATATGGTATACAAATCTAATAGACCTAATGTGTCCTAGGTTTACTAGCCCTTTTTAGGGTTTTCAGTATAATTAGGGTTTCACTTCCTTTTTATTACTTTACCTTAATTTTATCAAATATCCATAAAACCCTAATTATCTTGTCTTATTTTCCATTAAGGTCCTTAAGATCAGGTTTGGACCATGAAAACCTCAATTATTCATCTATTCATCGCAAAAGATGTTAAGGTTATCCTTTAACAATATTTAATCTTATTTTCGGATTAACAACACTATTATCGATCAATTAAGTACATCAAGCCTCTTTTCATTAAATCTACTATTTTAATCCTTTTAATCCATGGCAAACTCATTATAAGCATTTATCATCAATTCATAGTTCATTATGATTGAATCCACATGTGAACTCTATTTATCATTAATTCCATCTTGATTCATTCAAAAACCCTAATTACTACATTTAGGGTATTTATCCACAAATTAGGAACTTTAATACTCTAATAGCTTAGATTCAACATATTTCAACTCCAATCATCAAATTGATCAATTAAGGCCATTAATAATCTCATTCACTAAAATTAGGGTTTCAAGGCCCATTAATGCTTATTTATATGCATGAACTTCTAAATCAAACCCATTACGTGTCAGATTCATCTTTTTTAAACTTAATGTATCTCTTTGATCATTAACAGGTTAATACCAACTCTAATCATCCATTAAACCCTATGAATCACATTAATTATATCAAAATATGATTTCTTAATCAACTTTACATTAAAGTTAATAACTTTCATTACTTTTCGAATTGCAATCATTATTAAGCTTCAACTATATTTTTAATGGACTTTCCTCGATTTTCTGAGCAACTTTCATGTATAAAGCACATCTATCCGAGCTACGATTGAGGAGATATGAATTTAACAAGAATCACTTACTTTGGACCAATAGAAGGCTGCCACGTAGGCCTTGCCATGCAACGATGCTTGGTTGCTTGGGAAACATTTCGGAAAGACTGAAACACCCTTTGTTAAGAGGATTCCTTCTTTAGAACGTGGAGGGTAGAAACGTCCAAAGGGTCTTTCCTTTCTTCTTCCTCCAACAGCTCGACAGCTGTCGCCCTAGCCGCCGTGTGCAGGGCTTCTCGAGCCTGCCTCCTCCTTTCCGGGGCCCACAGACCTCAGCCGATGGCCGCCTAAGCTCCCCTAGCCCTAGGCGCACCTAGAGCACTACCCAGGTCGTGGTTTAACCGGCTAGTGCACGAGCAATGGTGCTTCCAAGAACGACCGTCGTTGCAGCCTCGTAGCTGCAGTTGCGTGAAGTCAGGGGCCGATGGGCGGTATCCAAACGGCCCTAGGTGGTCGTGGAGGTCTCCTGCCTCAAGAAAGACCACCAAGCACACCCGCGTTGCTCCAGGGTTAGGTCCATACCCTTGTTTAGGTTTTACATGTAAGGAAGAAGGAAAAGGGCGTGGGATCTTTCTCCCTCTCTCTCGGACTCAAACTAGGGCTTTACCCCTTTATATAGGGTGGGGTATGAAGCCCTAAGGCGTGCCTCATGAGGACTCAAGTCCCATCTCGAAAGGAAACACACTTTCCTTGGTTGGGAAGCAACCATCTCTCTCTCTCTTCATTAAATTTTATTTCCTTGATATTCCTTGTTGCATGGATATTTATGAATTTGATATTCCTCTCCCATATCCTCTTTAATCTTGTCTTTTAATTCATTGGCCTCGAAATTATATCCTCCTCATGTAGGAAAATACTCCTTCTTAAGAAAACCACATAATTCCATTAATTATGTATTCCCATTATCCCTATTTTGCAATTTTGGTATTTTCTCTTTCTTTCCTCTTTATTGGGACTCCTTGGATCCCAAGAAACTCTATTATTTCGAAATCCTTTTTATTGGATACTCATTATCCTTCTAGATGCATCTAAATGCATTATTCTTCATTATCATGTATATTTCTTATTAAAATATTTCTTTTTGAGGATTTCTCTTTATTTCTCTTTTATTTTTCCTCATTGGTATTCCTTTTATCAGTAGGAATCCTTGGAATACGAAATTCCACCAAGAAGAACTCAATTATACCTCTTTTCACTTGTTTTCCACATTTTATCATAATTTTCAATTTCTTTCTTATCAAAGAAATACTTTATTAATATTTTCTTTTCATATTGCTTTCCTTTGCAACTTTGGACTCCTTGGAACCCAAGGAACCCATGTGGCATGAAATCCAACTTTGGATTAAGTTCTTTACCTTCTAGAGGTTTCCACATCTTACTTTTCTCTCTTTCTTAATTAATTGAATTTCCTTGATATTGGGCCCAATAGCCAATAAAGCCCACAATACAATCATCAAGGCTATTGTAAACGAAATTACATCATTATTTGTCCAATATGAGAGTTTTCATTTCTCATCAAATGAACCTAAAATTGGGGTTGTAACATCATTCCCCTCTTATAGGAATTTTGCCCTCAAAATTCCACCAAGCAAACAAACAATTCAGGACAAGCCTTTCATATGTCCATCATGGCTCCCATGTGGTCTTACCCTTTTCCATGGTGTTTCCCAAGAACATTTATCATCTCATAATCTTCCATCTGAGCTCTTTCTTACCTTGGTATATCGTACCCTCATAGGTGAATCAGGTCATTTCAGCCTCTTAAAAAGCTGAATAGGTTCAGGGCTCAACACATGGCTTGGGTACCTCACATAGTGCTCTAGATCAAACTCATGGAACACCTCTATTCATCACATTATCCTGAGGGGTAAACACAACCATATCCACCAATCCATTTCAAATGGACCCATATATCGGGGACTCAACTTTCTCAGCTGTAGCTTAGAGGGGTCGGATTTTCACATCACATATTCTCCCATAGTGAACTGCATGTCAGTATGCTTTGCATCAGCTCGTGATTCACGTCACCACTGGGCTCTCTCTCAGCCATTGACTATGGTTCTTTTCTGACCTTTGTGAGGCCTCCTTCACCAACATCATCTTAATGAAGTGGTGACTGACACAACCTCTCTATAAGACTTCTTGCATCCCGATAAAGTCTATGGTGGTTAACATCACATCTTTAAGAACTGTCTCTAGGTATCACCCTGAATTAGCACACATGCTCTCATCAGACCTTCTAGTCTGGATCATGCTGTCCATTAGTATGGGGTGATAAATTGTGTTATCATCGAGTTCTTCATGTATCCACTTCCCCCTCATGGAAGTGAACCTTGGTCATACCCAAGAACTTTTGAACTCGCATCATGATGTGGTTGAACCATCTTTCTCTCTTAATTAGTTCAACCGAATTTGTCCCTTGACAGCACTCCTTTCTTTCTCATGTCATCTAGGTAAGGCGGTCTACCATAAACCCTATTACATCTTGATCTTTCGTGTTCAAGGGGAGACTTACCACAACACCCATAGAGGTGAACTCCCATTCCCTCTCGGGGACTCTTTTTCCTCTATGTCAAAGCACTGGGTTACTGGTGTTCATCCTTCACCCCCGGCTCACATGGCCACATGCTACATGCAACTTCGTATTAAGCATTCAAAATGCTACTATCACTTACTATCTTTGTAGTATCACGGTGTATGGTGATCTTAAAACCATGATCTCCTGTATGTCATGATTCCTCAAGTTCCAGTATCACGGTGTATGGTTCAAATTCCAATTCAACCAATTTTGAGCCAGTGTTGTTTAGATTGAATATCTAAAGACTTTAGTAATCAAGTTAAACCATATTTTTTAGTAAACTCCTTTTCCAAGTGCATCTGATGCATGTGACCCTATAGGTCCCAATTTACATTGACAGTGAATGCTCGTAACTAATTTATGACATCACAAGCAATGAGCGGTATCTAGCGCATCAGTGCTACCCAAGTAATTGTAAAGTTGGAGAAAAACTTCAACCTACAATCTGTGATCAATGTTACAATGATTGTATAGTTCCTTTATCTCTAATATCTAGATTGAACTTGAGGTATGGAATAGTCATACTCTCAACTTTCAATCTATGTTCCTTGAACTAGACCAGACTTTATGAGATGCATGTGAGATCACATATCACATATTAAGTCACCCGAGTATGGCTATAAATTTCTTAGTCTCACTTATCAAGTGGCCTAGATATTAGTCTCCTATAGGAGGGACAAATCCCATCTACATCACTCACATTCAATCCCCATGTGTCATAATGTATGCGAGCATCACCTTAATGGCAACCCTTATTCAAGGTCACATTGGATAATATCCAAAATACATATAATGAAATGTGATGAGTGTAATGACTTCAGGTTTAAGAACTTAAATCACCACTATCAGTATGAGAGATGATTATGACTACCATTCCATGGTCTCCATGTTTCACTCTCAAGGTGGATTCATCCTGTACACTGATATCTAGCATGTACCTATGTGTTTGACTTGATATCCCATATCATGACTAATGAGACTCTGTCATCAGTCAACACACACTTTAGTCTTATGTATTATTGTTGTCTGTTTTGTTTCCACAGTAATATATGACTAGGGACATAAAAAGAACGTATATACTCTTATCTTACATGTGATCTCATTGTTCAGGCCCTAAACCTGAAGACATATGGCATCCATCAACATCATTCTTTAGAACTCTACTATGTTTGTATCATCATCTCAGGATTGAGACAAACATAATAGATAGAATTACCTTCCTTTTTATTGAATTAGGTATCTAATGCCCCATTGCAATCATCGTGTGATTGGCTCTCTGGGAATACATACAAACAAGTTGATATGTTGATACCACGTTAGAGCCTAGACCTTGGTGACATCCACCTAATCTTGATATATGATTCTGATGTTGTTATTGATGCATCCCTTTTTTAGGGCTTCATCTTGTGTCTTATTATATTTCAATCCGATCTAAACATATTAGTTTGCATGTTTTCCCCCTAATAAATAGTTTTCTATCAAACATACTTATGGACATTCTTTTTATGTTTGTCAAGTACTTTAACCATGCCTTAGATGGATGAGAGAGATGGAATACGTTCTATGGGCTCCTTCACCTCTGGAGGAGTCCAAACAAGGACCTAACACTTCCCCAACCTACCCTTAGTAGCCAAGGGTCAAGCTAAAGCAAAGACGTCCATGGATAGAAAAGTTTAAAGCTCAAAATGCAAGCAATGCACCCAATATGTCTGACACAAAATGACTATGCTACCGATGACAAATTCACAAGGGAAATCTCAATTTTCAAGCAACAATAGAAAACCCTCCACCACGTGCATGCTATCACTTATCTACCATGGCTATAGTGCCCACCACGATACTACTGCCATCTATCAACCACGACCATGCTACCATCATCCCACCACATCCACCACACTCGTGCTACCTATGTTTTGTTTTGTGATGCATCTGTCTGATATTGGTCAACATTGAAAACTAGAATATGCCAACAGGCAGTTTCTAATGTCTCGAACTAAAACATCAATGTGTGGTAGAATTTTTATTTCATGTACAATTTCTCCTCAGCGGTAACAATAAGAGATTAACCAACAATTATTTTCCACCATGAAGATTCCTTGAGGTGAGTGGCCATCACTGGGTTATCACTGTTTGCTTACAAACGTGTTACAAAACAACACACTAGTTGTTGGTATGTATGCCCATAGAGCAAGTCATGTTATGATTGTAATGGGATACTTTGTAAATGATTTGAATAATAATAAAGGCAATTTCCGATCAATATGTTTTAACTGTTTCTGAGATGATAGTGTAACGTGATAGATGTCTAAAGAATTGTTTTACTCAATGACATATGCTTTTGGGTTTCATACCTAAACGATGAGATCATACGGCTGTTAAGAGTATAATTTCTTGTTTAGTCTCTAGTCAGTTGTTATTGTGGAAATAACCATAGACATCAGTAACACTAAAGACTAGATTGAGTGTTGGTTGATGACAGAATCTCATTAGTCATGATATAGTGATATCAAACCAAGCACATAGGTACTTGTTAGAGAACAAGTGTACCAGACAGACCCACTGTGAGAGTGACACATGGAACCATGATTTGGTAGTCACAGTCAACTCTCATAGTGATGGTGGTCAGTGTGATTCTTCGACCTAAAATCACTACACTCAACACATGTCATTGGGTACACTTTGACATCATCAAACACAGTCCTAAAATATGGATTGTTATAAAGGTGATGATTGGGTGACTTTGACATATGGGGCTTTTGAGGGGTGAGTGATAGATATGGGATTTGTCCCTCCTAAGGGAGTTTTATGTCCATGGCCACTTAATGAGTAGGATTGAGAAAGGCATGTGCATGCATGTGTGAATCAATATGTGATATTGATGTCACACACATCTCACCCAGTCTACTCTGAGATCAAGGAAATGGATGACTGTTGAAAGGATGACTGTACCATGCCTTGAGTTCATTCATGACATTAGTGACAAAGGAAATATAAGTTCACTATAACACCATTCATGGATTGTAGTATTGAAAGTTGTTCTCCAACTTTTTATTTCACTTGGGTAGCACTGATGTGTCACTAGGCACCCGTCTTTGCTTATGAAGTCATAAGTGTTATGGACTTTCACTGCCAACGTGAAATGGACCTACAGGGTCACACACACTAGGACATGTTCCTAGAAGAGGAGTTTCTCCATAAATCTTGTTTGGATTGATTACTAAAGGAGTTTAGTAGTTCAATTAAACACCCAATCGATTGATAGCTCAAAATCATAGTGTTCAAGGTGTTGGATCAGATGATTAGAGTATCAGATTGATTGAAACTGCAATTAACTGATATGCTGCCCCAACCGATTGGCTCATAGAGATGAACCGATCGGCTCAGGCTGGTGAGCCGACCGGATCAGGTCAATGAACTGATCGGTTCACATTGTTGAACTGGTCGGGTGACCAACCGAGTTTGTTTCACTTGTTCAAATTTGATTTGGACAAGGACTAATAGTTGATTAGTTGGAAACAAACATGGAAAGTCAATTTGAGTTGGACCAGGACCACGAACCGATCGACTCATGCTTGAACCGATCAGCTCAAGGGCCCAGACGATTGGTTTAGGGCTGAATCGATTGGTTCAGCTGGCGCAGTTTGTCAGATTTTGTGGAAATTATCGAACCCTTCTACTCCTGCTTTAATCCCACATTGCCCGGGGTAGAGAACCCTGTCCCATGAACCTCCTATATATAGGGCTATTAGGGATTCTTAGACAGTACAACTTAGAACACCAGTTGCTCTGCAAAGTTGTCGTTCTCTCTGGTTGTGGTAACTAGGAGAGCTCGAGCAAGTGCTACCCGATTAGGGAGGCACAAAAAGGGAAAGGCAACTACAGAAAAGCGTATGGTTGCAGGAGAGTGTGTTAGTGACTAGTACACTGACAAGAGGGTACGACTCCTTCTGGTGCCTTGTGAGACAAGGCATTCGGAGTTCCAGGTGGTCCGTGTGGACAACTACAGAGGCGGGAGACCTCTGCCACTCAGAGGAGAGTTGTCAATCCTGACAGTCACGGTGAGACCAGGAGCTGCACAGACACTGTCCAAGACTAGAGGTAAAGACCGTACAAGCTGTGAGGTAATTTCGCCAAGTAAGCCTCGGGACAAGGTATGTCTCAACAAACCATCCTTCCGTTTGTATAGACGTTGAAACGATTCCTTTATATTGGGTTTGGGGAGAAATTTTTTGTTTCCGCTGCCTTCTCTGCCTCCCCTAAAACCCAACAGTGGTATCAGAGACAAGTTAACTGCTCTATACTTTAGGATTATCAATGTGATCGATTTTGGTTTATCGACTTTATTTATTGCATACGATGCGAATAAAATTGGATTTATGCATGTCCAATCCTAAATCCACAAATCCCAAAATACATATATGATATGTAATATGAATGCACTCGATACGCATCACCCTTAAATGAGTTTTGTGGTGGATGTATAGCATGGTTATGGACAATAAACCCTATGTATGTGTGCTTGGTTGAATGTGGTTGCTTGCATCTTGGTCTGCGCACCAATTCCCTACCTCCTTTTCTTGATGTAACTCGATATAACTCGAGATTTCTTTCCTACCTTTGATCCCCCTGAATGTAACTCAGGGTTTCTCAATTCAAATGTAAATAAGATAGAACTTTTGTTTCTTGTTATGTTGAAGAACGAAGGACAACCTAACAATGACTTAGACGATCGGTTCAAGGTGTGAATCAATCAGTTGGCGTTCCAGACGACCGGTTCGAGGAGCGAGATGAGCGGGTGGCGACCATGAGGAGATGCACAACGATCAGGCAAACTGATCGGTTGGAGGAACTAATCGATCGCCTGGTGGCACCCAACCGACCAGCCTGATGGTGAGCCGATCAATCTTGGAGATGAGTTGATCAAACCCAGAATGGCAAAGCATAGAGTTCATCTTATACAGGTTGCATGTGATATGGACCTAGATGCCCGTGATTCCTCTTGGCTCGAGGAATCACAATAGGATGTCCATAATCATCTCTTTTATCATTTCACATGTTTTCTGTGGGATATAGCATGTATATGATACATACTATATATTGTGGTGATTAGATATGTATATGTACAGATAAAACCAAATCCCTCATTAAATATTAAAGTTTTAGATGCCTTCCAAATGTGACACATGTGGAAAGCTTGATCAGCCAAGTGTGGGCACGCCCTAGTGTGGTGCACCGTCTATCTCGTGGAAGCATGAAGGATGGATATGTGGGTCTGCCCTAGCAGAGTGCATATTCATTGTGTTTGCTTTGGGTCAAACTTAACAAGGTGACCTAGATAGGATCTAGCACCTTGAGGCATGGAGGTGATCATGGCAAGGAGATGCATATGACATCTTTCAAGAGTTGCATATGATGCAATAGGCAAAAGTTGCCTACCTGGAAGATCTAAGCTATGGGTGACAGCCCTAGCTGGTCCATGACTGAGAGGATTTTAGGATCTTGACCCACTAGAAGATTGTGCGCTGCAATCTTCTAAATTGATGGTGAGGGCTGCCAATTTGAATCAAAATAGTGGGAGCAGTAATTAATTAAAGGCCTAATTAACTATCGTCAAATTTTATTCAAATCAAATCAAATCAAATCAAAAAGGAGTTTTGACAAATGCAATTTTCTCTTGTAGAATGGCAAAAGAATCATCTTTTATAATAGGAAAATTAATTGAGAATAAATTCCATAACTGGTTGGGGATGATGAGAAATGTTCTGCACAATCCAATATACCGGTAGCCTTTGAGTCCACTCTATGTATGCTTAAGGCGTTGTTTGAGACAAATGAGAAGAGGGATAGTTCATTGATAGAGATCAATGGAACAAAGTCTAAGGACAAAGGTAAGGGAGAGAAGGGTTCTCTCGCCAAACCAAATTCTTCTGCACTCAAAAGATGGAGAGGATGGAAGGAACGATGGAAGAAGAAGTGAGCGATAGAGATCTCTACTTCTGGTGTATATGTGATAGAGATTAACTTTACTACTTCTTTGTTATGGGTACTTGATACCGGATGTGGATCTCACATTTGTTCAAATGTGAAGGATCTTAAGAGAAGTAGGCCTTTAGGGAAAGGCGAGGTTGAACTACGTGTTTCCAATGGGGCAAGGGTTGCCACCAGTGCCGTAGGAACCTATGAGTTAACTCTGCCTAGTGGGTTAATAATAGAGTTGAAAAACTGCTATTATGTACCTACCAGAAATAGGAATATCATTTCTGTTTCTTGTTTAGATAAGGATGGCTTCGAATTTCTCATTAAGAATGGAAAATGTTCCATTTCAAAAGGTGGGATCCTTTATGGCAGTGCCCCAATGTCTTATGGTCTATACTTGATAGATTTAGAGACAAGTGTATACAATGTAAACACCAAAAGGCAACAACTCAACAACTCAAACAAAACATATCTTTGGCATTGTCGTCTACGACACATAAATGAGAAGCGCATCTCTAGACTCCATAAAGATGGTTATATAGACTCTTTTGATTATGAATCAATAGAGACATGTGAATCTTGTTTGTTGGGCAAGATAACAAAGACTCCCTTTTCAGGTAAAGGTGAGAGAGCTAGTGATCTTTAGGACTCATACATACTGATGTATGTAGGCCTTTTAGAACTAATGCCAGAGGTGGGTATCAGTACTTCATTACCTTCACTGATGACTTCAATAGGTATGGCTATGTGTACCTGATGAAACATAAGTCAGAAACCCTTGAAAGGTTCAAGGATTTCCTGAATGAAGTATAGAACCAACTTGGTAAAAGTATTAAAGAACTTCGATCCGATTGAGGTGGAGAATACTTAAGCCAAGAGTTTGAGGATCTTCTATGAGCCCGTGGTATCGTATCGCAATGGACTCCGCCTGGAACACCACAACATAATGGTGTGTCTGAAAGAAGGAATCACACGTTACTTGATATGGTGTGATCAATGATGACTTTTACTGATCTTCCAATTTCATTCTGGGGTTATTCTCTTGAAACTTCCGCTTTTACACTTAACCAAGTACCATCTAAATCGGTTCAAAAGACACCATATGAAATATGGCACGAGAAGCATCTTGATTTGTCTTTTATTAAGATTTGGGGTTGTGAGGCTTACATCAGGAAAATGTTTCCCGATAAGCTTGGACCCAAGTCCAATAAATGTTATTTTGTTAGATACCCCAAGGAAACGAGGGGATATTATTTATACCACCCTACTGACAACAAAGTGTTTGTTGCTAGGACAAATGTGTTCCTAGAAAAGGACTTTATTTCCAGAGGAAACAATGGGAGGAAAATAGAGCTCGAAGAGGTTCAAGCCCAATAAGAAAATATTGAACCAATAGATGTACAAGAGGAACATGGAGATTCACAAGGTGTTGTGGAATCTCAGTCTCCTCAAGTAACACAAGGGCTTCATAGATCTAGTAGGAAACACCTTGAACCTGAGAGGTTTGGATACCTTGTGACTCAAGAAGGTGATGAGTTGATCATAGACGATGATCCAACTACCTATCTAGAGGCTATGGAGGGACCAAATTCTAAGAAATGGCTTGAAGCCATGAGATCCAAGATGGAATCCATGTATTCCAACAAAGTATGAACTTTGGTGGGACCACCCGAAGGGGTAAAATGCATAGGGTGCAAGTGGGTCTTCAAGAAGAAGACCAACATGGATGGCAATGTGCAAACTTATAAAGGCAGATTTGGTTGCGAAGGGTTTCCAACAAGTTCAAGGTGTTGACTATGATGAATTTTTTTCTCCAGTTGCCATGATTAAGTCCATCAAGATCATGATTGCTATTGCGGCTTACTATGACTATGAGATTTGGAAAATGGATGTTAAAACCACATTCCTTAATGGGAATATAAATGAGTATGTGTACATGACACAACCTGAAGGTTTTGTAGATCCAAAGAATGCCAATAAAGTCTATAAGCTATAAAGGTCAATCTATGGATTGAAGCAAGCATCTCAAAGTTGGAATCTTTGATTTGATGAGGAAGTCAAAGTGTTTGGATTAATTCAAAATGAAGATGAACCTTGTGTGTACAAAAAAGGTTAGTGGGAGCACGACCACATTCCTCATATTGTATGTGGATGACATATTATTGATGGGGAATGATGTCACAACCTTAGAGAAGGTTAAGACTTGGCTAGGTAATACTTTCTCAATGAAGGACTTAGGAGAAGCATCCTACATTTTAGGTATTAAGATCTATAGAGATAGATCTAAAAGGATTCTTAGACTAAGTCAAAGCACTTACATTGACAAAGTGCTGAAGCGGTTCAGCATGGAGAACTCAAAGAGAGGCAACATCTTCATGCTACATGGAGTCACCATCTATAGAGCTCAATGTCCCCAATCTTGTGAAGAGAGGGAGCGTATGAATGGGATCCCATATGCATCATCCATCAGATCCATCATGTACGCTATGTTGTGCACACACCCAGATGTCTCGTATGCTCTTAGCATGACGAGAAGGTACCAGTCAGATCCCGTGGATGCTCACTGGACAGTCATAAAGAACATCCTCAAGTACTTGTGAAGGACTAAGGATCGGTTTCTTATATACGACGGTGAGGAAGAATTGGTAGTAAGGGGTTTCACCGATGCAAGCTTCCAAACTGACAAAGATGATTACAGATCGCAATTAGGATTTGTATTTTGCCTAAACAATGGAGCTGTGAGCTGGAAGAATTCCAAGAAAGAAAGAATTTCCGATTCTACTACAGAGGCCGAGTATATTGCTCCTTCACATGCAATAAAGGAGGCTGTGTGGATCAAGAAGTTCATCACTGAACTTGGTGTAGTTCCCAGTAGCTGTGATGCACTTGAGCTTTATTATGACAATAATGGAGATATTTCTCAAGCTAAGGAGCACAGATCACATCAGCGGTCCAAGCACATACTGCGGCGCTTCCATCTCATACGAGAGATCATACATCGAGGAGCTGTGAAGATTTGCAAAGTACCAACTGAAGACAACATAGCTGATCCACTGACTAAGGCCCTTTCTCAGCAGAAGCATGATGGTCATGCTAGGTCACAAGGACTGAGGTTCCTAGGTGACTGGCTCTAAGTGCAAGTGGGAGTCTGTTGGTATGTATGCCCATAGTGCAAGTCATGTGATGATTATAATGGGATACTTTGTAAATGATTTGAATAATAATAAAGGCAATTTCCAATCTATATGTTTTAACTATTTCTGAGATGATAGTGTAACATGATAGATGTCTAAAGAATTGTTTTACTCGATGACATATGCTTTTGGGTTTAGGACCTAAACGATGAGATCATATAGATGTTAAGAGTATACTTTCTTGT
The DNA here is from genome assembly GCA_963693085.1 of Alisma plantago-aquatica. NCBI lineage: Eukaryota > Viridiplantae > Streptophyta > Magnoliopsida > Alismatales > Alismataceae > Alisma > Alisma plantago-aquatica. The sequence goes on along the minus strand of OY856412.1, from coordinate 868,786,465 downwards.
TCAGTCCCTAGTCGGTTGTTATTGTGGAAATAACCATAGACATCAATAACACTAAAGACTAGATTGTGTGTTGGTTCTCATTAGTCATGATATAGTGATATCAAACCAAGCACATAGGTACTTGTTAGAGAACAAGTGTACCAGACAGACCCACCGTGAGAGTGACACATGAAACCATGATTTGGTAGTCACAGTCAACTCTCACAGTGATGGTGGTGAGTGTGATCCTTTGACCTGAAATCACTACACTCAACACATGTCATTGGGTACACTTTGACATCATCAAACGCAGTCATGAAACATGGGTTGTTATAAAGGTGATGATTGGTGACTTTGACACATGGGGCTTTTGAGGGGTGAGTGATAGATATGGAATTTGTCCCTCCTAAGGGAGTTTGATGTCCATGGACACTTGATGAGTAGGATTGAGAAAGGCATGCGCATGCATGTGTGAATCAATATGTGATATTGATGTCACACACATCTCACCCAGTCTGCTATGAGATTAAGGAAATGGATGAACGTTGAAAGGCTGACTGTACCATGCCTTGAGTTCATTCAGGACATTAGTGACAAAGAAATTATACATTCACTGTAACACCATCCATGGATCGTAGAATTGAAAGTTGTTCTCCAACTTTCTATTTCACTTGGGTAGCACTGATGTGTGACTAGGAACCACTCTTTGCTTGTGAAGTCATAAGTGTTATGGACTTTCACTGCCAACGTGAAATGGACCTACAGGGTCACACACACTAGGACATGTTCCTAGAAGAGGAGTTTCTCCATAAATCTTGTTTGGATTGATTACTAAAGGAGTTTAGTAGTTCAATTAAACACCCAATCGATTGATAGCTCAAAATCATAGTGTTCAAGATGTTGGATCAGATGATTAGAGTATCAGATTGATTGAAACTGCAATTGACTGATCTGCTGCCCCAACTAATCGGCTCATAGAGATGAACCGATTGGCTCAGGCTGGTGAGCCGACCGGCTCAAGTCAATGAACCGATCAGTTCACATTGTTGAACTGGTCAGGTGACCAACTGAGTTTGTTTCACTTGTTCAAATTTGATTTGGACAAGGACTAATAGTTGACTAGTTGGAAACAAACATGGAAAGTCAATTTGAGTTGGACCAAGACCACGAACCGATCGACTCGTGCTTGAACCGATCGGCTCAAGGGCCCAAACGATCGGTTCAAGGATGAACCGATCTGTTCAGTTGGCGCAGTTTGTCAGATTTTGTGGAAAATATCAAACCCTTCTACTCCTGCTTTAATCCCGCATTGCCCGGGGTAGAGAACCCTATCCCATGACCCTCCTATATACATAGGGGTGTTAGGGATTCTCAGACAGTACAACTCAGAACACCAGTTGATATACAAACTTGTCATTCTCTCTAGTTGTGGTAACCAGGAGAGCCCGAGCAAGTGCTACCCAATTAGGGAGGCACATCAAGGGAAGGACAACTGCAGAAAAGCGACTGGTTGCAGGAGAGTGTGTTGGTGACTAGTATGCCGATAGGAGGGTATGAATCCTTCCGGTGCCTTGTGCAATAAGGCCATCAGAGGCGGGAGACTTCTGCCACTCGGAGGATAGCTATCAATTCTGATAGTCATAGTGAGACCAGGAGTTGCACAAACATTGTCCAAGACTGGAGGTGAAGACCGTGCAAGCTGCGAGGTAACGTCACCAACCATGCCGTGTGGACTACTACAAAGGCGGGAGACTTCTACTGCTCGGAGGATAGCTGTCAATCTCGACAGTCACAATGAGACCAGGAGTTGCACAAACACCATCCAAGACCGGAGGTGAAGACCGCGCAAGCCGCGAGGTAACGTCACCGAGCAAGCCTCAGGATAAGGTATGTCTCTACAAACCATCCTTCCTTTTGTATAGACATTGATGTGATTCCTTTATATTGGGTTTGGGGAGAAATTTTTTGTTTCCGTTGCCTTCTCTGCCTCCCCTAAAACCCAACACTAGTTCCCACCATAGCTGTGGTGCCCACTACGACCGTGCTACCAACCTTCCAAAAACCCAATGAACTTGACATTTTCATATCTACCAGCATGGCTATTCTCTCCTAGCATGTATGTGCTACTCTTTACCCACCATGACCGTGCTTCCCAGCAAGGACGTACTACCAACAAAATCTTAGTATTTTTTCACAACTTTTCCCATTATACCCTCACTTGACCTAGTGCTTCCCTGCCACTTATATATACTTGGGTGATGGATGGAGTACAAGGCTAGATAGATCTCAGTCCCTCTTAGCACCCTCTTATCCATTCATTCCACCCACCACTCCGTTCCACTTCCATTCCATCACCTTCCACCCCAAAACCCTTATTTTTGGGGATTTGGAAATTTTCCACCTCATTTCCATGCCATCCTATGTTGGAGGAGGGAGATGCTTGAGCTTCTGTATCTAGGAGGCAGAGAAGGAGGAGTCTCCATTGAGCTATTATGACTTTCTACTCCTCTACTCCTTCTTTCTCCATTTTTGTATTTTCATTTGTTATGAGTATTTGGACCCCTAGGTGGGTTATGTGGGCTAAAAAATGTTACTTTGATACCATGCTAGGGGAAAGTGATATGTTAACATTATAATTTTATTTAATAATTATTATGTTCTACTTTTATCCAATTTACCACACATTTCTTTGTGGTTTGTGCTTGAAATTACCTCAATATCTAAGAAAATTGCTCCTAGGTCCAATTAGTGGATCCCTAGCTAGATACCCATCTTCATACATGCTAATTAATTCTACTACACCTAAGTGAGAGATCGAAGTATCTAGTTTTAGAGGCATTTAGTACAATTGTCTTGGAGCTTCCTAAAGGCTAGACGATAGGTGATGTGAGGTGTAAAGCCCTCATTTCCTCCCTCCATTACTACCCTCGACTCCCAATTACCCTAGGATATTTGTCATGGAATTGTTTGTTACCCTAGGTCCACACTCCTAATGGCTACAAAGCCAAAGGCAAGTGGACTTGGGTGCCCGTCTATAGAATGGCACTAATATTTCACACAAGCAATATATATGTAAATGTAGTAACAACAAGAGATAACAAGTTACTAAACTTGGAAATATGAGATATGTACGCATTTCTAAATTCGAGTATACCCATTTGTATTGCATGTCAGAGCTTGGAGTCTTGAGTGCAACAAAACTTCATTTGGGAACTACAAATTTGATAAAGAAAACATATTAAAGCTAAATCATTAAGTATTCTACGAAAAGGAAAGTAAACACAGTTTAAGAGTAGTATAAAAGTTTCTTGGCTAGAAACATCATAATAAGCAAGAAGTAGAAACAAGGTGAGAATACTTAACAACATTGTTTTATACAAAGTGTGTTTTAAGTGCATTTCCATCATACTTAACAACATATTATGGCCATTGACCAACTTCCCATTGGAAGGGTCCGTAAGGGTGCTCAAGATTAGCCAACCCTTTTTATTGACATGGTTTGCCTTATCTTGACATCGCATGCAAGGTGCCCAACCTTTTGCCCTTACCCCGAGAATACATGCAGGTACACAAGGTTCATATAATGGACGAGTTCAATCATGTTCAAGATTTGTTCAACATATCTCAAACAAAAAGAATGTACTAATCATAGGGAACAAGTAGCTCAAACAAGTAATTACCTAGCCAAGCATTCATATGAGCATACATACAAACAAGCCAATATCACAGTAGGGTCAAGAGATTAAGTGTACCTTGTGAGTAGAGTACATGACATGTTAGGATCTCTAGAGATGGTCCATCCCAAGGGGACCTAAGATGCATAAGAGATAATTGGAGTCTTAGTTCAATAGGATTCTAATAATATAAACATTATATGATTCATTTGGATGTTCTCTTAAACTTAGTTTCAATTAGTTCAAATATTATGTCTAAAGTTCCAAACAAGCATGTCATTATTCAACATAGTCCAAGGATTAACATTAAGGTCTAGGTCTAGGTGAACCATCCGCATTATGAGTAACGTAAGTTAAAGATAAGGTCTAATTTAGCAATAGGGGTAGCACATCATTTAGATTATTATCGTTGTTTAACATGCAAGATCATGATTAGCCATATTATATTCATTGCATGCAATAGGGTCCTATTTCTGAGTCATAGATGCATAATGAGCATATGATAGGTGAGGTTGGTATTACTTTTACAAGTGTGACAAATCTACTGATTTCAAGCCACATAATACATGTGTAACATTAGAGCATGCTCTTAGAAAGGTTAGATCCCAAACAAGCAACACTTGTATATAGATCACAGTAGGTGTTACATGTAGTCAATAGGAGTACATGGATATGCTACATGACATTACATAAAACAAGACATTACATGAAATAATACATTTAGGGACTAATTTTAAGGTATACATTAAGGTTTGAATAACAAGGATCTACTTAAGAACAAGAATAAGGATCCAAACACATAAGAACTTGAACAACACTATAAGGGCAATTCGTGTACATAGGTGGGTCCTTTTAGATCATAAGAGATACTTAAGGCAAAGAGGAACAAGACATTAGTCATACATGGCACATCATAAGTATTATTGATTTCAAGGTTAGGTGATAATAAGCTAGAAATTAGGCTAAAGTGTCCATCTTGATCAAGGCTACAACATGCATGCACATAAAGGGGTTTCTATTAGGTATAGGAAGCCATTTAGAATACATCCATATGATCCAAAGAATTATACAAGCTCAACCTGAAGCAAAGTTACTGACCTAAGTCATGCTATACAAGTAAAGTCATAGTTGAGCGTTAAAGTAGACATTTTTTTATAACAAATGGATCATAAGAACATGTAGTTTAGACAAATAGGGAAATTTTGAGAATAAAGAGGCTTTGTTACCATTTTAATAGAAAAGTCTAATTTTTCTAGTCAAAATGATATATAAGACTAATATTTTTGGGCAATGGATCAATTTATTACGATTTATGCATGTTCTGAGCATTTCTCTGAATATTCATGAGAGGGGGGACATAAAATACATTTTCTTGAAAAAAGGGGGCTTCCGAATGGGGAAGCAACATAGACCACCCGTGATCCCACAGTCCTCGATGGGCACCCCTTGCAAGGATTGTTGGTTTGGTTCATGCCCCTGGCTGGTCAGTTCGATGGATGGACCATCGAGGAACTGCCTTGGGCCATCGGGTCTAGAAGTAGTCTCCGTCACCTACACCCACCTATACGTGTGGGTGGTAGACCATGGTGGCATGAGGTCACCAGTGTGCTCACAACATCATCTAGGCGTAGCTGAGGAGACGCCAACTAGTCATCCAGGCCTGCCTCCCCCATGTAGACACTACATCACCATCATCCATTACGGTGGTGCCTTGATGCACGAAGCCCCAAATGGGCTGATGTTGGTGGCACTGAGAGGCGAGGAAGGTGAAAGGGGGGCTAAGGTGTGTGAAAGGCCAAGAAAAGAGGGGCAACATGTTAGGAAGGAAGTTATATAGGAAAGGGAAGAATCAATTTTGAGGAAAATGGCACAAAAAGGTGGTGCCAAGGTGCATAATAGGTATAACTCTGACAACCTTTGCACTGGAAAAGGTGTACGGAGGAAGGGGAAAATGTGCTAGATGTTGAATGGGGGTCCTAATCTGGGGCTGGGTGATCCAAAGGCCCACAATTGAGATCCCCAAAAATGTATTTTCTGATTGGTCCAAAGCAAGGGACCCAAATTGGAAAAGGAAATGAAAGGGGGGGGGGGGTAAGTGGGCCGTGTGCCCAGCTTTGGGCCCATTAAGGGCTAAAAACGATTTAAAAATTTTAAAACAAGGTTAAGACAAAGACCAACAACAATATTCAATCAGTCATATCTTGGGCTGTGAGGGTCCGATTGAGAAGATTTTTGCACTGTTAGATTCATAATTGAATCCTCTACAACATAACATCTATATCACAACACTAAGAGTGGGTTCAATTGTGATTTTAAGTTGATAATACATAATAAGCATGAAACTTGGTTCAAAACTCAAATTAGAGTCACAAATATGTACAAAGTGCTATTTAATCAAAGCTATCTTATCAATAGAGCATAAAGTAACTCTATGCCATCAAATTGGGGTGAGGGGAGTTATTGAGTACATTAAATCATATATTGATTCAAGATGTATATAAGTTGAATGAGAGAGAAAATCTATGTTATCACAAGATTCTATTCTAGAAATATAGAATTGATTAGATCCTAATTAATTTCCACCTAAACCCTAATTCAAGTGAGCCTCATAAGTTTGGGTAGGGTGTGATAGGGGTTAATTATCCTATACTTACCCTACTCCACCAATGGCCAATTAGTAGTTTAGGGAAATTAATTAGCATCTAACTTGTTGTTTGTTTTGGTAATGTAAATAAAAGAGTAACATTTACATGTCATGACCCGAACTCAATTGTCAAGTACATCCCCCCAAACACCTCACATTCCCCACAATTGTTTAAAGCCCTAATTTGTCTACTTGCTTAGCTAGTCTTTACTTGTTTAGCTCTTTGCTTGTTTAATTAATCCATCACCTTGCTCTTGCCTTATTATTGCTAGTTTAGGTCTTCAATTTCTCTTTTTCCTAATTTGTTAGTCTAGTGTGGTTTCTTGCCTAGTCTATCTAATTTCATTTTCTAGGTTTCTAATTAGGACTACTTTGGTAGTCTACCCTTAGTGTTACCTCTTGTATTTCTTGTGTGATGACCCACTGACACAAAAGCGAGATTAATCAAAACAAAGTGCGAAATTATCAAGTAATAACCACATTACTACAAAATAGGGCAACCGATCTCAGATACCCATATCAACGAAAACATATACACCGAGGTCCACAAAATGTGCCACCTATATCACATATACAAGCCATACATGTACAACCATGGCATACTACCAAAAACCTCATATCGATATACAAACATCTACAAAACACCGTTTCTAGGACTTGAGAGTACATGGACTACACATAGGACTCTACTACATAATACTAGCAACATATCTAACCTTTCATGTTCATTGATCTCCTTGCTGCTCTTCTTCAACCGCACATTCTCTACCATGTCGGTGACGATTGCCTAAAAAGATGTGGAAACCCACGGAGTGAGGCCAATGTCCCAGCGAGAGATATAACTCTTCGCCAACAACTATTGTTAACACAAATAGACTATAACAGATTAAGCATTATGAGAAGATTCAGCTAAATGAATAATTAAAAACTATATACACCAACTAAACAAATTAAGTAGCTACAACTTACAAGTAGAACATCGTATACTTTTAGAAGGAATATGAATAACATGTATGACGGTTGATTTCTCTTACCACATTATAATACAACTTCACATTACATGAACAAGGAAAGGGAAAAAACCAATGTGAATCGTGTTTAGACCTAAGCAGATTACTATACAAATGTATTACATATTTTAAATAAGCCCTGAGGATATGAGGTATACCACTCATACTCCAACTGACCATTGCTAAGTCAAAATCAGTGTCATACAAGATTTGTAGGAGAGCCAGAATCCTTAGATCTCATCCTCCCTCAGTCACTACAAGTTCTCCACAGAGACACATAAGGTCAAGCTACAAAACAACCTAGTCCTCCCTTTGTATGTAGGTCACATCACTAGTGAACAACCTAGTCCATCTATAAAAGGTCACGATACTAGTGAAACCAAGGTATACAAACCCAAACATATAAGGTACAACTGTACCTGTCCTCTTGCCTAGATATGACCGCATACATCCTCAAACCATATACCATACACTGAATCATATCATTTGAGATACAACCTCAACTGTTTCCCTGCCAGGGTAGGTCCATATCCATCCATGTGAACATACATATACTCAATAATATACGACTCTGAGCTTCCATTAGAGGAATACTTGTTTCACCATCCAACAAGTCCTAAAACTAGAATTGATCTATGGGACAAGGAATATACATGATTAGGGTTTCACTTGATTAATTATTGCCAATCATGTATCTTTTAATGAATCAATAAAGTTACAATGTACAAACCCTAAATCGATTATACAAAGATAATGGTAATTTGCAACATCACAAGATATAAAACATATTAAGCATAAAGCTAATCACATCACCACATGATAAAATCTCACTTCCATATACAAGGCTATCACCTTTATGTCATCACTATGAGATAGCACATCCCTCATCACATTACTAGAGGATATCACCCCAAATTAGGCACTAAGCCTCTTCCAAGATCATAAGACCTAGTCACATCATCATTATCTTAGCATGCATCATAAAGTCTCATAGCCATCACCCTTTGTGATATAAGAGACCATAGGAATCACAAGATATGATGTTCATTCAACATGCAACATTAGGTTAAAGAAGTAGGAGAGAGAAAATATTTCATTACATGTTAATCATTCTAATAAGATAAACATTACATCTTGTACTCAAACTTAGGGTTGAGGTTCTCATAGTTATCCGATTAGGGTTTTCATTATATCACTTATCTTTTAACCCTAAGTATCACTACTTCCCACATTCTTTGAAGATATTAGATTAAGCATCATTATCATAACCAAAAAATCATGTAATTGGCAAAGTCTATTGACCATGTGAGCTAACATCACCTCTAGAAACCACTAGGCATTGGCTGCCCTAGCAACCACTAGGGTTAGGTCATTCATATCGACTATAAAAACTCATCAAACATAGCGACCATCTACATATGTAGCGACCATCTTCACAACATCACCATAGCGACAACAATAGTTCTCAATCATAACGACCATATTTATGATCAAACATAGCAACCACATCAAGCATCGAAGCTGACCCAACTTCAAACCATGCATAGCAGTGGCAACAAAAACCTTAAAGCATAGAGACCGTAAGAGAGCATCCACTTCGACCAACACATGATGGTCATCACATAACGGTCATCAAAATAAGGAAACACCATGACCGTGCAAGGTTAAAATAACACATAGTGACCATTGTAGAAGCATATCGACCATGGAAGTTAGGGTTAGGGTTATGGTAACCAAACCAAAACTCAAGCTCCCCACCAACATGGTCACAAAGACCACATGGAACCAAGGATGTATGGCGACCAAAATAGATGAGAATTGTCAGGAATATGAAATGTTGCCAAGGTAAAAACCTCATGAAGATTATGATCATCAAAACCCTAAAAAGATCATCTCAAGGATCAACATAAAAACCATGCTCTATGAAAGAAAACTAAGCACTAAGCACATGCACATAATAAACAAAACTACCATCCTCAACAAGATAGCTAAACCAAGATCAAGGTGATAAAATCGATTTTCAAGATGCATGTAAGAACCAACAACTCCATAATCTGTAGGTCTCAGGAACAATAATTAGGGTTTAAGAGAAAGAGATAATCTATACAAGATAATCACAAAATAATAAACCCTTAATCAAGATATAATCATCAAGAAACTTATGGTCATGTTTTAGAAAGAGATAAACTTGCATGTAAAATATTATGTGCAACAATAGTATATGAGAGAGTTATATAACCCACCTTGAGGTGAAGATCAACTCCCAAGACACGAAGCTCCAAGAGAGAGAAGAAAACCACAACTTTAATCAACTCCATGGCCAAGAAAGATCACCTCAAGAGAATGAGAACAAACCTAGGTCAAAGGAAACTCAAAGAGAAGAGGGTATAGACCTTATGTCGAAAAAGAAAGGGGAAAGAGGATATATTCATCTCACTTAGGTACTACCATGGTAGAACCATGTATTCGACCTCTATTGGTGAGAAGTTCCTTACAGAAACACCATGGAAAAACATGCATCAACTAGGACAAGAAAGAGGGATGTGATTGCAAGAATGAAATCAAGAAGGATAAACCACTTACCAAGCACAAGGATCACCAAAGGATCAACAAAACGAGATGCTCCAACCCTAGATCACCACATGCAAGGGTTAGACCTCCTTCTTCAAGACCAAGCAACTCCACTTGCACCACCAATAACAAGGACTGACTCCAAGAAAGAAGGAAGAAAGAAGAGATAGCAAAAAGGGTCACTTGCATGTAAAAGAAGGGGTATAAACACCCAAGGGTAGGAGAGAGGTGAGGGAGATGAGGTGTCAAGATACTAGAGCCACTAGTAACACTTGTCCCTCCAAAGCTCAACCATGTAGGCACTCAAGATATGCATGCAAGAAAGGGTTACAAAACCAAAGTTAGGTAGAAACCACTAGTTCCACTACACTCATTGGTCAAAGCAAAACCCACCATGGTAGAGACCACTACACCATGTCAACAACATAGCAACCATGGTTCAAGATCAAACGGTCGCCACAACTAAAAGCACAAGATCAAAACTCTTTCAACCACAACAATAAGACTAACATAACACACAGTGGTCGTTACAAACATATGACCAAGAGAAGCACATCGTGTACTACATACAAAGGATCAACAAACATGGTCGACATACCATCAACTCAAGCATCCATGTAAACGGTAGCATCAACACATGATGCCACCTCATCATCCATGGTTCAATAAGGTGTCACTAAGCATCATTATATCTCTCATGATGCTAAACATAGGAGGCACATCTAACATGTGACAAGTTGCAAGATAAATCCTCAACATGGGTACATTGCAACTTGGTCCAAAACAAGTACACATAAAGCATAGTTAGATTAAACATCATCCAAACATGACCAAACTTAAAATATAAACATGTCACATGTCATTAAAGCATATCACAAGATTACATTAAAGTTTTAAGAATCTAATTATGCTAATCAAGCAAGATCAGCAAGAAAGCTAGGTCAGGGGTCTTACAACAATAAAGCCCTAATAAGGATTTTGCCCCTGAAATCCTATGCAAATAGAGGCAGGTACTTCCTATGCATCTCATCCTCTAACTCCCATGTGGCTTCTTCCATGCCACGGTGATGCAAAAAACCTTAACCAACACTATATCCTTCTTCAATTTCTTCACCCTTCTATCAAGGATCAACATAGGACCCTCTACATTTGAACGTCCTCCCCCAACTCAACCTATACAACCAACATCATCAACTCGGTGTTAGGGTGACACTTACTCAACATCGAAACATGAAAGACTAGATGCGACCTGTACAACTTAGGCGGTAACTCCAACCTATAAGCTATTTTCCCAACACGTGCCACCACATGTATGGTCCCATAAACCTGGGAGCCAAGTTACTCTTCTTCTCAAAACTCAACACGCCTTTCCAAGAAGAGACTTTGAGGTACACCTTGTGTAACATCCCTAACCTGGGTTATGCCTTAACCCTAGATGTTTTGCTTAATAAAGTTAATTATATGCTTGCTCTTATCTCTTGAAAAGTAATTAAGGCTCAAGAGGAACTTATATTTCAATTTTAGTCCTTTTTGAATAAGGTTGAAACAATAATTTACCTGTGTTGGACTAAAGTGCAATTTACCCAAGTTGAGGGGTTAACTTGCAAATGTTACATGATAAATGTTCCTCAGATGTTGAAGTTATTGAGCAATGTTTGTGTATTAAAACCTAGTTTTGGTGTAATGTGCAATTTACCCAAAACCTAGGGTTCAATATGCAAAATACCACTTCTAGAGAGTCACTCATGTTTCTTGGCATCATGTAGAGAAAAGAAAATGAGAGGGGTGTCTCATTTGAATCATTTTGAAGGAGAGAGAATCTAGATATTAAAATAATCAAGATTTAAGCATAATTGGAAACATAATTCAATTTAATGCAAAAATAAATATATTAATGGAAGTGCCCTTAAAAAAATGAGATGGTTAAATTTTCATAAGTGTGAACGTCCTTATGCTTTGCAAAGGCCAAGAAAATATCCTAAGTGGGTGGCGAGCCCACTCACATTAGTTAACTAAAAAGTAATATCCACTCAATTATGGATATTAGTATTATATGAATTAAGGTGCTTAATTGCTTTTCCTTTAATTCATGGATAATGAAGAGGAATTAGAAGGTGGGGAAGTTGGCTTTGCATGCAAGAATTTGAGGGGGGATGTGGCACCAATTTTGGGAGCTAAAGGATTTTTATATCACTTTCTCTCTCATTGAAATTCCCTTATAAACACTTCATTTTCCACCCACTTGAAGATTTTTTTTCGGATTTTCTTTCTCTCCTTGCTTTGGTTGAACACAAGGGAGATTAGGAGCAATAGGAGGACGTGCCCCAACCTGTAGGTAAGCACCATTGTCATCTTCAACCTTGATTTCATGGTGGAAATCGAAAATCAATGCTTGATTTCTTCTTTTCTCCATTCAATCTTCAACCCCAACCAATTCTTTTCACTCAAAGGTTTGAGGATGGACCTTGAGAGGTTGAGAAAGCTTCATTCACCATTAGAGAAGTGAAGAATATTGAATCTTGGTTTCAACTTTGAAGGTGGGTTATATAACTTGAACCCTTATATGTTATTATTGATTTCCTTTCTCTTACATATGTTGAATCTTTCTTCATTATCGAAATTACTTTTGATTGATTGTTAAAATCACCACAAGAATCCCTGAAATTTTAGAAGGTATGAAGCTTGAAGATGATGATGTCATCTTAAGAACACACCTTAATAATATCTTGTACAAACAATTTCATAATTGAGTCCAATCGGTCTCAAGACCAATTGAGACCAAATAGTCTCAAGACCGTTTGGGATCAAACAGTCTCAAGACCATTTGGGATCAAGTGGTCCCAAACCGTTTGAAGGTCAAAGGCTGAGGTTGTTGGATGTTGATCCAATGATTCTAATTAAATGATTTATAATAGTCCCAATGATGGAGAATCCACCAATTGCAAACCCTAATCGGGTAGAGTGGTTGAGATCCTAGTTGATAATTTGATTTTTGGATTGTTTTGGCCTAAACGGTCTTCAAACCATTTGAAACCAAACGGTATCAAGAACATTTGTAGGCCAAGGGATGTGATGAAGGTTTGGAGATCCAAGGGTTATAAATTGATGAGTGTTCAAGGGTGAAATTGATGCATATTTCAACAAGGTAAACCCTAATCGATTTGATTGAAGCCTTAATTGATGGAATTGATCAAGACCAAATGGGTAAGACCAATCAAGACCAAATGGGTTAAATTTATTAAGATGGAATGGATAAAATCAATCATGACCGAATGGGTAAAAGTGATCAAGACAAAATGGGTAAAGTCAATCAAGATCGAATGGGTAAAGTTGATCAAGATCGAATGGGTAATTTGATCTTCAAAACCGTTTGGTCATGTTGACTGTTTGGGAGAGTTGACCGAATGGAGGTCAAGTACATCAAAGACCTAATGAAGGTCAATCACCTTAAGAACGAATGGAGGTAAAATACCTCAAGACCGTTTGAAGGTTCAAAAGTAACAAAACTGTTTAGAAATTTAATAGTTTTAAAGTTATGAAAGACCAATTAATCCCTTGATTGTTAAATAGAATATATCCAAGTTGAATACAGTGGTTGTACCTCTAAAATACATGGATGATTAGTACCTTTAGAGTGGTTAACCTTTGATGCTTATGGAAGCAATGACTTAATACACTATGCTAACCCTTCATTCAAATTGTTTCCACCTAATCAAGATTGAAATAATTAACATCCTAGAGAGAGGGATCCATACATGTGTAATAATCATGTAATGGTTAAACCTCAATACTTTGAACATGAACATAATATGTAATTAGTGTATGATCATTCATAAAGAGATCATGAAACCCTAATTAAGAAGGTTGATGAACCCTAACCCCAATTTAGGGCAATGTTAGGTGTAACCCTAATCTAGGGTAATGATGTAACCCTAATCTAGGGTGATGATATGAGAAATCCCAATTCAGGGTAATATTATGAGAAACCCTAATTAAGGGTGATGTCATGTGAAACCCTAATCAAGGGTGATGTCAAGTGAAACCCTAATACAGAGAGGTGATGTGAACTCTAATCCCAGGGTGATGCTATATAATGCTATATGAAATCCTAATATGAAACCCTAATCCTGATATAGGATAAAGGTATATGTAGCCCTAATTTTGGGTTATAGAGCATGAGGCCCTAATCTTGGGCAATATGATGTTAAACCATAACCCTGACTTTGGGTTGAGTTGAGAAACCCTAATTTTAGGTAATGTTATGTGAAACCCATATATGGGGAGATGTTATGTGAACCCTAATTTATTAAGATGGAAAACCCTATTTCGAATAATGGAATAGTGACTATTATATTGATAAGTGAAACACCTAAAGAGGTTGATAATGGATGATCTTATATCAATAATGCCTTAACCCAAGATGAGTCCATATCATTGAAGATAGTTGGACAATTCAAATGTGTGGCTTATGTCTAGTATATTACATGATAAATGTGATGAACTGGTGCATGATGTATTAGGATGGGAGATACCCTAATACAAGATAAGTTGATGAACTTAAGATAAAGGTGATGAGGGAAGTGATACATCTAGACATGATAGATATCACATCTAGCACCTCAATTTTGATACACCTTGAAGTATCCTAAATCCAATATACTTGGATGAGTAACACATGAAGTGTGTCATGTCAATTATTACATTGAAATGTAATGCACTTTGATAAGTGTAGGCTAATATGCCTTATGAAAAGGTTAAGCCGAATTAATAAAGTATGATGTAATCATATTCTGGTAAAGTTAAGAGAGGAACTTATATCTTGCATTGATAATCCATTTAATGATAAGTGATGAGAATAAACAAGCATGATTGAATACTTATGTTATCAATGTTGGCTCCTAGCTGTGTGGAGTAATGAATTAGGGCTTGATCATTAATAATATGATCTTGAGAACCTAAATGGTTAATTATGGAAAACCCTAAATCTAATAAAGGGTGATGATATATAAGGGAAATCCTAACCCTAAATAAGGGAATAGTGATGCTACTCTTACATTGCATAGTGCTGATATATAATTGATATAACTGTTATTATGTAATGATCATACATGTGATCATGAGATGATGAGCATAGCCAAGTATGAGCTATGATGTGTTAATTACTTAAATTCTTTATGGGCCTTGTGAGCCATTATATGTACTGTTGTATAGTAAGAGGTAACAAGAGATTAAATGGGCTTGAGAGCCATGTGAGATGCTTGTGTAACAAGTATCATGTTTACCTTGGTCAGATGACCTAAAGGTATTAGTTACCTGATAAGTGGTAATAAGTGTTCTTTGATAAACTGAGGGTTTGAATACCCATATTACATAATCATGATGATGAGATGTTAAGGGATGAGAATGCCCATGAGGTGACAAGGGATTAAGTTCCCAATGTTCAATAAAGTTTTGAAAAGTACTTGATAGATGAATTATACTTTTCTTTGTAGCATTTGTCATAATAATGTTTGAGAACTTGACTGATGCTAAAAGAATACAGTAATGTACATAATTAATCAAGTGGAATCCTAACATGTAGTGCCCTGGCCATATAACCATCAGTGTCAAAATTTGCTGAATGGTGAAACGGGTTGCTCCACGACATAAATGCATATTTTTGAATATGCAGGGATGATGGGAAAAAATATCCTTACGCCCTAATGGAGGAATTGTTGTGAGGTAAAAATTAATTCTCTCGATCCTTCATTATATATGTGGGGGTGGATGTATCACTAATCCCCCGAAGCTGGGATGGATGTATCATGAATCTCCCAATAACTTTAATGCTGGATCGATGTGAGGTAAACATTAAATCTCTCGATGCCGAAGGAGTGTAGCTGATGCTGTAACTCTATAGAGAAGTTGCCAGTATACCATGGAAAGCTATTTAGTAGAGACACAAGATTTCATGCATGAAATCTCATACTGACCGAGATAAGGGAGGTCATGGCAGCCTGCTCTTCCATTGACCTTGTATGGCACCGATTTTGACTTCGCAGTGATCAGTTGGAGCATGAGCAGTATACCTCATCTCTTCAGGGCATAAGTGTGATTGTAAAATGTAATCAGCCGTATAGCATGTTTTCTTAAGGATTGAATACGAGAAATCATTGGTTGAGGTTACATTTATTTGTGCATCTTTAGTTGATAGATGATATAATTATGATTCCTTGCAAAGTAGATAGATGATGTACAATTTTACCATGGGTAGATGCAAAGTTCTCCTTAAGAAAGGTGATTATCTTATTCTGTTCATACAATGATTAATACAGCTGTTAATATAAAAGAACCCCTGCTCAGTTATTACTATTTACCTTCAATAATAATATTTCTCACGGAGAGTTATATCTCTCACTGAGATAATTTTCAATTGTCTCACCCCCGTGGGATCTAACTTTTTAGTTAAACACAGAAGAAGAGGCAGAAACCCTATTGCAGGGAAAGAGTAAAAACAACAACATCAGGGACATCAGTGATACCTCAGGTGGGGGCAGTGACTGTCATGTTTTGTAAAGAAAGTCCTATGTGTCATCTCTGTACTCTCAGGTCCTTGGAATAATTACTTAGTACTTTTAATGGATCGATTTGAGATTTTGATTTGAACACCTCAAGGGTTATTGTTGCTTATGTATAGTTTTGGAAAAGCAACTGTTGTACGTAATACTCGATAAGAGATGGTACATTGTATGTACTTGTGAGAAAGAATGTATATGTAAATACTTTGATTCTTGTTATAAGAGTTTCCTGGAATTGGATCTCTTTGAAAAAGGTTTTAGTTTTTAGTGATTTTCAATATTCCGCTGTTAATGATCGTTTCCGCCTAGTTAATACCATTTTTTTCAATCGCTTCGCCACAATTTAGTGGTATCAGAGCTCTAGGTTTGCTGAGTCTACAAAGACATAGGATTAAGGTTGTTGAGTCTGTTCTAGTATATTCCAGTGTATCTGATAGTGTCTTCTGCACATATAGGAGAAGAAGAACTTAAAGATGTCTGGATCACATGAAGAACATACTGCTAAAAGCAGTGTTGCTGCACCAGGAAGAGGTGCAAGGGACTAGAATAGGGGGGAACTAGAACCTGAACATCCCCAGTTTGACCCAACCATGATAGAGAACCCATCTTTCCATGCTCTGTTTGAGTAATTTAGGACAACTATGTAACATATAGTGGACTGTGCCTTTGCAATACAACCCAGATTTCCAACCCCCAATGATGAAGTCTTGGACTCTAACACGATTCTTAATCAACATCGACATGTTGAGGCAATAGAAAATGTTAGAAGGAATAGGTTACAACCTGAAACCAGGACTTGCCACAACTGTAGGCAGCCTGGACATATTAGAAAAGACTGCCTAGAAAAGGATAATGAGAAAATAATTAAGAAAAGGCCTATCCAAACTTGGGATCAGAGGCCTAGTAGTTCCAAAAAGGGGAAGTGTTTGGCACTGAATGGGGGTCAAGAACCTCAAGACCGAATGGAGGTCAAGCACCTCAAAGACCGAATGAAGGTCAAGCACCTCAAGACCGAATGGAGGTCAAATACCTCAAGACCGTTTGAAGGTTCAAAAGTAACAACACCGTTTGGAAATTTAATAGTTTTAAAGTTATGAAAGACCAATTAATCCCTTGATTGTTAAATAGCATATATCCAAGTTTAATCTAGTGGTTGTACCTCTAAAGTACTTAGATGATTAGTACCTTTAGAGTGGTTAGCCTTTGATGCTTATGGAAGCAATGACTTAATACACTATGCTAACCCTTCATTCAAATTGGTTCAACCTAATCAAGATTGAAATAATTAACATCCTAGAGAGGATGAGGTAGAGAGGGATCCATACATGTGTAATAATCATGTAATGGATAAACCTCAATACTTTCAACATGAACATAATATGTAATTAGGGGAAATTGGCTCGATACAGGAATGATGGGGTCCACACTGACTCCTCCCCCATTGACTCGTTCCAAAAACTTATGATCCTTCATAAAGAGATCATGAAACCCTAATTAAGAAGGTTGATGAACCCTAACCCCAATTTAGGGCAATGTTAGGTGTAACCCTAATCTAAGTTAATGATGTAACCCTAATCTAGGGTGATGATATGAGAAATCCCAATTCAGGGTAATATTATGAGAAACCCTAATTAAGGGTGATGTCATGTGAAACCCTAATCAAGGGTGATGTCAAGTGAAACCCTAATACAGAGAGGTGATGTGACTCTAATCCCAGGGTGATGCTATATAATGCTATATGAAATCCTAATATGAAACCCTAATCTTGATATAGGGTAAAGGTATGTGTAGCCCTAATTTTGGGTTATAGAGCATGAAACCCTAATCTTGGGCAATATGATGATAAACCATAACCCTAACTTTGGGTTGAGTTGAGAAACCCTAATTTCAGGTAATGCTATGTGAAACCCATATATGGGGAGATGTTATGTGAACCCTAATTTATAAAGATGGAAAACCCTATTCCTAATAATGGAATAGTGACTATTATATTGATAAGTGAAACACCTAAAGAGGTTGATAATGGATGATCTTATATCAATAATGCCTTAACCCAAGATGAGTCCATATCAATGAAGATAGTTGGACAATTCAAATATGTGGCTTATGTCTAGTATATTACATGATAAATGTGATGAACTGGTGCATGAGGTATTAGGATGGGAGATACCCTAATACAAGATAAGTTGATGAACTTAAGATAAAGGTGATGAGGGAAGTGATACATCTAGACATGATAGATATCACATCCAGCAAATCAAAATTGATACATCTTGAAGTATCCTAAATCCAATATACTTGGATGAGTAACACATGAAGTGTGTCATGTCAATTATTACATTGAAATGTAATGCACTTTGATAAGTGTAGGATAATATGCCTTATGAAAAGGTTAAGCCGAATCAATAAAGTATGATGTAATCATATTCTGGTAAAGTTAAGAGAGGAACTTATATATTGCATTGACAATCCTTTTAATGATAAGTGATGAGAATAAATAAGCATGATTGAATACTTATGTTATCAATGTTTGCTCCTAGCTATGTGGAGCAATGAATTAGGGCTTGTTCAATAATAATACGATCTTGAGAACCTAAATGGTTAATTATGGAAAACCCTAAATCTAATAAAGGGTGATGATATATAAGGGAAATCCTAACCCTAAATATGGGAATAGTGATGCTGTTCTTACATTGCATAGTGATGATATATAATTGATATAACTATTATTATGTAATGATCATACAAGTGATCATGAGATGATGAGCATAGCCAAGTACGAGCTATGATGTGTTAATTACTTAAATGCTTTATGGGCCTTGTGAGCCAGTATATATATTGTTGTCTAGTAAGAGGTAACAAGAGATTAAATGGGCTTGAGAGCCATGTGAGATGCTTGTGTAACAAGTGTCATGTTTACCTTGGTCAGATGACGTGAAGGTATTAATTACCTGATAAGTGGTAACAAGTGTTCTTTGATAAACTAAGGGTTTGAATACCCATATTCCATAATCATGATGATGAGATGTTAAGGGATGAGAATGCCCATTAGGTGACAAGGGATTAAGTTCCCAATGTTCAATAAAGTTTTGAAAAGTACTTGATAGATGAATTATAATTTTCTTTGTAGCATTTGTCATAATAATGTTCGAGAACTTGACTGATGCTAAAAGAATACAATAATGTACATAATTAATCAAGTGGAATCCTATCATGTAGTGCCGTGGCCATATAACCATCAGTGTTAGAATTTGTTGGATGGTGAAACGGGTTGCTCTGCGGCATAACCCAAAATGCATATTTTTGAATAAGCGGGGGTGATGGGCAAAAATATCCTTACACCCTAATGGAGGAATTGATGTGAGGTAAAAATTAAATCTCTCGATCCTTCATTATATATGTCGGGGTGGATGTATCACTAATCCCCCAAATCCGGGATGGATGTATCACGAATCTCACAATAACTTTAATGTCGCATCGATGTGAGGTAAACATTAAATCTCTCGATGCCGAAGGAGTGCAGCTGACGCTGTAACTCTATAGCAAAGTTGCCAGTATACCCTAGAAAGATATTTAGTAGAGACATAAGATGTCCTGCGTGGAATCTTGTACTGACCGAGATAAGGGAGGTCATGGCAGCCGACTCTTCCATTGACCTTATATGGCATCGATTTTGACTTTGTAGTGATCAGTTGGAGCATGAGTGGTATACTTCATCTCTTCAGGGCAAAAGTGTGATTGTAAAATGTAATCATCCGTATAGCATGTTTGCTTAAGGATTGAATACGAGAAATCATTGGTTGAGGTTACATTTCTTTATGCATCTTTAGTTGATAGATGATATAATTATGATTCCTTACATTCCTTACAAAGTAGATAGATTACGTACAATTCTACCATGGGTAGATGCAATGTTCTCCTTAAGAAAGGATATTATCTTATTCTGTTCATACAATGATTAATACTGCTGTTAATATAAAAGAACCCCTGCCCAGTTATTACTATTTATCTGCAATAATAATGTTTCTAGTGGAGAGTTATATCTCTCGCTGGGATAATATTCAATTGTCTCACCCCCGTGGGGTCTAACTTTTTAGGTAAACATAGAAGAAGAGGCAGAAACCCTATTGCAGGGAAAGAGCAACAACAACAACATCAGGGACATCGATGATACCTCAGGTGGAGGCACTAGATGTCATGTTTTGTATAGAAAGTCCTATGTGTCGTCTATGTACTCTCAGGTCCTTGGAATCAGTAGTTTTTACTTTTAATGGATCGATTTGAGATTTTGGCTTGAACGCCTCAAGGGTTATTGTTGCTTATGTATAGTTCTGGCAAAGCAACTGTTGTATGTAATCCTCGAGAAGGGATGGTACATGGTATGTACTTGTGAGAAAGAATGTATATGTAAATACTTTGATTCTTGTTATAAGAGTTTCTTGGAATTGGATCTATTTGAGAAAGGTTTTAATTTTTTTAGTGATTTTCAGTATTCCGCTGTTAATGATCATTTCCGCCTAGTTAATAAGATTTTGTTTGATCGCTTCGCCACAATTTAGTGGTATCAGAGCTCTAGGTTCACTGAGTCTACAGAGACATATGATTAAGGTTGTTGAGTTTGTTCTAGTGTATTCCAATGTATCTGATAGTGTCTTCTTCTCATATAGGAGAAGAATAACTTAAAGATGTCTGGATCACATGAAGAACATACTGTTGAAAGCAGTGTTGCTGCACCAGGAAGAGGTGCAAGGGACTAGAATAGGGGGAACCAGAACTTGAACATCCCCAGTTTGACCCAGCCATGATAGAGAACCCAGCTTTCCATGCTCTGTTTGAGAAATTTAGGACAACTATGATACATATAGTGGACTGTGTCTTTGCAATACAACCCATATTTCCAACCCCCAATGATGAAGTCTTGGACTCCAACATGATTCTTAATCAACATCGACATGTTGAGGCAATAGAAAATGTTAGAAGGAATAGGTTACAGCCTTAAACCATGACTTGCCTCAAGTGTAGGAAGTCTGGACATATTAGAAAAGACTGCCCAGAAATGGATAATGAGAAAAGAATTAAGAAAAGGCCTATCCAAACTTGGGATCAGAGGCCTAGTAGTTGCAAAAACGGGAAGTCTTTGGTACCCCTGATACGACCATGGTCTAGTGCACTAGGTAAAGGGCTAACCGGAAAGGGTAAAGGACCTTTTAGACCATATCAAGAGAATAGAACCTGTCACCTGTGTAGATAGATAGGACATCTAGCAAGGAACTATCCGGTTGGAAACACAATGGTAACCCAACCACTGAGGCAAAGACATCAAGGTCATCAGAGGAAACAATTTTCTGTTGGGATTAGAGGATGTGGATAGACGTCCCAGGTAGGATTAACTACATTAAATAACAAAGCACAAGGTCAACATCAGGCAACAATAAGATTCTATGAAAAGAATCACCCTGAGGCAGCAAACAAACTGTGAGATGAGACAGGTCAGATGAAATAGTATCATTTTGATATGTCATTTCATAATTCCATGTGTTAACTATAAGAAAGTAGTTGTTATGGAGTTTCCTTTGAATAAGTCCTATAAGGACACAAAGAAGATGAGAACTTACATTTTACTCAGTATTCCTTTAAATGCTTTATAATTTCTCTTATCTGGGTGATAAAGGATGAGATATGAATGTGATGCCTAAAGAAAATCCAGGAATGTTAAATCCTGTGTTTATAATGATATGACAAGTGAGGAACATGATAGTAAATAAAGTACATACTACCTAATCTCCGTACTTGTATACCCTGGCAAGGTATATAATTATTGGAGATAAGGCAAGTATGTGACTCTTAGATTGTTATCTTTCTAATTACTCTGATCAAGTAGTCATTCTGAAACAATCTAGTGAGCATAAAGAAACTAGAAATATGGCATGGATATTTTTTATCACATTCTTAGTATAATAAAATGGAATCTGAAATGATCTCAGATCCATATGTGTGTATGAGGAAATAAAAGTATAATCCTCATGATAAAGAAAATGAGACAATGGAGATGATCCCTGTCTGATAAAGCCCGTGTGAATAGTAAATATCTTTTTCCAGGAAGTGGAAATGGGAAATTGGATAAAATCACAAAATGTTCATAAATATGTTAGACAATAACAAAGGAATGAGTAATGACATGTAATCATCCTTATACATTCCTATGCTGATAGCAAGGAACCTGGGATGAAATAAGAATAAATGACTCATGTACAGTTGAAGGTTCATGCTATAATTAGAGGAGATGATAATATTTTCTCTTTGATAAACAACCCTGGGTAATGATGGAGTGATAAGAAAAATATGTTTCTTTGTGTTCTCTCCTTTTAAGAACATGGAAATCAAGTGAGTACTATGACACTTTATGTGCATGGATTAGAAATAATCAAATGATGGATACTTAGAAAAGTATCAGTTCATCTTAAACTTTGGTTCCAAGATAAAGATATGCATATCAAGTAATTTCCCATGATGAAAGAATAATGAGGATGTGACGTGTTTTCGACACATGTGATGGATATCAAAGTAAGGAATTCTGGTATCTAAGAAATATCAGATGGTATGGAAAAGTAAAAGCATAACTCCTAATTAAATGACTTATGTTGGTTACCTGGAACGACCAACTGTGAAATCAGTATAATTACATAAAATAGTATGGACATCACATGTTAGGCTCTGCATAAACATAAACATCGACAAGGATGTACTAATTGAAGGAACAATTGTGAAATCATTGTGGGAAAAGCTTATCAAGTTAAAAATAATTATAAAAATACCTCTAAGATAAGTTATTAATTGGTAAGTAACCTCCCCTTATAACAAAAGTATAAACAACTAGTGAGATAGTTGGTACAAGTAATAAGAAAGTTTAATGTTGTGTCAGTAGTTTGAATGACGCAACAAATATATGATAATACTTGTAGTCACAAGTGGGTTACAAAATGTAACTCTGGCCTTTCCTTGGAAGTGAGATACTAAACTGAATAAGGAGTATGGGAGGCTTCCCAGAACCAAGAATCATGTCACATAAAGTTATAAATCAAGAAAGGTAATGAATTTGTGAGGTTTGACACTTAAATAGAATGAGGCACATATAATGTATCCCTGACAAAGAAAAAAAATGCTATTTGACACAGAGTTGACTCTACAATCAATAATGAAAAAGACAATGGAGTATGTGCCTTGTATGACAAGTACAATGATAACTCTGTATGAAAGGACTTTGTGTTGATCAAATTTCTATGGCATCTCCATGACATTAAGATGTCTTATGTGGAGACTTGATGATGTGATGAATAAATAATATTTGTCTCCCTTTACTTGGGATTTCGGGGACAAAATCCTTATTAGGGGTTTATAATTTGTAACATCCCTAACCTGGGTTATGCCTTAACCCTAGATGTTTTGCTTAATAAAGTTAATTATATGCTTTCTCTTATCACTTGAAAAGTAATTAAGGCTCAAGAGGAACTTATGTTTCAATTTTAGTCCTTTTTGAATAAGGTTGAAACAATGTTTTACCCGTGTTGAACTAAAGTGCAAATTACCCAAATTGAGGGGTTAACTTGCAAATGTTACATGATAAATGTTCCTCAGATGTTGAAGCATCATAAGAATGAAAATGATGCAGAGGTATGGCTTGTGATAGCCTGAGCACCAAGAAAGAGTTTATTGAGCAACGTTTGTGTATTAAAACCTAGTTTTGGTGTAATGTAAAATTTACCCAAAACCTAGGGTTCAATATGCAAAATACCACTTATAGAGAGTCACTCATGTTTCTTGGCATCATGTATAGAAAATTAAATGAGAGGGGCATCTCATTGGAATCATTTTGGAGGAGAGAGAATCTTGATATTAAAATAATCAAGATTTAAGCATAATTGGAAACATAATTCAATTTAATGCAAAAACAAATATATTAATGGAAGTGCCCTTCAACCAAAAATGAGATGGTTGAATTTGCATTTGTGAACGTCCTTATGCCTTGCAAAGGCCACGAAAATATCCTAAGTGAGTGGAGATCCCACTCACATTAGTTAACTAAAAAATAATATCCACTCAATTATGGATATTAGTATTATATGAATTAAGGTGCTTAATTGATTTTCCTTTAATTCAAGGATAATGAAGAGGAATTCTAAGGTGGGGAAGATGGATTTGCATGCAATGATTTTAGGGGGGGGGATGTGGCACCAATTTTGGGAGTTAACAGATTTTTATATCACTTTCTCTCTCATTGAAATTCCCTTATAAACACTTCATTTTCCACCCACTTGAAAACTTTGTTTCGGATTTTCTTTCTCTCCTTGCTTTGGTTGAACACAAGGGAGCTTAGGAGAAATAGGAGGACGTGCCTCAACCTGTAGGTAAGCTCCATAGTCATCTTCAACCTTTATTTCATGGTCGAAATCGAAAATCAATGCTTGATTTCTTCTTTTCTCCATTCAATCTTCAACCCTAGCCAATTCTTTTCACTCAAAGGTTTGAGGACGGACCTTGGGAAGTTTAGAAAGCTTCATTCACCATTAGAGACGTGAATCTTGAATCTTGGTTTCAACTTTGAAGGCGGGTTATATAACTTGAACCCTTAAATGTTATTATTGATTTCCTTTCTCTTACATATGTTGAATCTTTCTTCGTTCTCGAAATCACTTTTGATTGATTGTTAAAATCACCACAAGAATCCCTGAAATTTTCGAAGGTATGAAGCTTGAATATGATGATGTCATCTTAAGTAAACACCTTAATAATATCTTGTACAAACGGTTTCATAATTGAGTCCAATCAGTCTCGAGACCAATTGAGACCAAACGGTCTCAAGAACGTTTGGGATCAAACAGTCTCAAGACTGTTTGGGATCAAGTGGTCCCAAACCGTTTGAAGGTCAAATGCTGAGGTAGTTGGATGTTGATCCAATGGTTCTAATTAAATGATTTATAATAGTCCCAATGATGAAGAATCCACCAATTGCAAACCCTAATCGGGTATAGTGGTTGAGACCCTAGTTGATAATTTGATTTTTGGGTTGTTTTGGCCCAAACGGTCTCAAGACTGTTTGGAAGAGAAACGGTCTTCAAACCATTTGAAAACCAAACGGTCTCAAGACCATTTGGAGGCCAAGGGATGTGATGAAGGTTTGGAGATCCAAGGGTTATAAATAGATGAGTGTTCAAGGGTGCAATTGATGCATATTTCAACAAGGTAAACCCTAATCGATTTGATTGAAGCCTTAATTGATGGAATTGATCAAGACCAAATGGGTAAGACCAATTAAGACCGAATGGGTTAAATTGATTAGGACCGAATGGGTAAAATAAATAAAGACCGAATGGGTAAAAGTGATCAACACCGAATGGGTAAAGTCAATCAAGATCGAATGGGTAAAGTTGATCAAGATCGAATGGGTAATTTGATCTTCAAAACCATTTGGTCATGTTGACCGTTTGGGAGAGTTGACCGAATGGAGGTCAAGAACCTCAAGATGGAATGGAGGTCAATAACCTCAAAGACCTAATGAAGGTCAAGCACGTCAAGACCGAATGGAGGTCAAATACCTCAAGACCGTTTGAAGGTTCAAAAGTAACAAAACCGTTTGGAAATTTAATAGTTTTAAAGTTATGAAAGACCAACTAATCTCTTGATTGTTAAATAGCATATATCCAAGTTAAATCCAGTGGTTGTACCTCTAAAGTACTTAGATGATTAGTACCTTTAGAGTGGTTAATCTTTGATGCTTATGGAAGCAATGACTTAATACACTATGCTAACCCTCCATTCAAATTGGTTCAACCTAATCAAGATTGAAATAATTAACATCCTAGAGAGGATGAGGGAGAGAGGGATCCATACTTATGTAATAATCATGTAATGGTTAAACCTCAATACATTCAACATGAACATAATATGTAATTAGGGTATGATCCTTCGTAAAGAGATCATGAAACCCTAATTAAGAAGGTTGATGAACCCTAACCCCAATTTAGGGCAATGTTAGGTGTAACCCTAATCTAGGGTAATGATGTAACCCTAATCTAGGGTGATGATATGAGAAATCCCAATTTAGGGTAATATTATGAGAAACCCTAATTAAGGGTGATGTCATGTGAAACCGTAATCAAGGGTGATGTCAAGTGAAACCCTAATGTAAAGAGGTGATGTGAACTCTAATCCCAGGGTAATGCTATATAACACTATATGAAATCCTAATATGAAGCCCTAATCCTGATATAGGGTAAAGGTATGTGTAGCCCTAATTTTGGGTTATAGAGCATGAAACCTTAATCTTAGGCAATATGATGATAAACCATAACCCTAACTTTGGGTTGAGTTGAGAAACCCTAATTTTAGGTAATGCTATGTGAAACCCATATATGGGGAGATGTTATGTGAACCCTAATTTATAAAGATGGAAAACCCTATTCCTAATAATGGAATAGTGACTATTATATTGATAAGTGAAACACCTAAAGAGGTTGATAATGGATGATCTTATATCAATAATGCCTTAACCCAAAATGAGTCCATATCATTGAAGATAGTTTGACAATTCAAATGCGTGGCTTATGTCTAGTATATTACATGATAAATGTGATGAACTGGTGCATGAGGTATTAGGATGGGAGATACCCTAATACAAGATAAGTTGATGAACTTAAGATAAAGGTGATGAGGGAATTGATACATCTAGACATGATAGATATCACATCCAACACCTCAAAATTGATACACCTTGAAGTATCCTAAATCCAATATACTTGGATGAGTAACACATGAAGTGTGTCATGTCAATTATTACATTGAAATGTAATGCCCTTTGATAACTATAGGCTAATATGCCTTATGAAAAGGTTAAGACGAATCAATAAAGTATGATGTAATCATATTCTGGTAAAGTTAAGAGAGGAGCTTATATCTTGCATTGATAATCCATTTAATGATAAGTGATGAGAATAAACAAGCATGATTGAATACTTATGTTATCAATATTGGCTCCTAGCTGTGTGGAGCAATGAATTAGGGCTTGATCATTAATAATATGATCTTGAGAACCTAAATGGTTAATTATGGAAAACCCTAAATCTAATAAAGGGTGATGATATATAAGGGAAATACTAACCCTAAATAAGGGGATAGTGATGCTGCTCTTACATTGCATAGTGCTCATATATAATTGATATAACTATTATTATGTAAATATAGGTGATCATGAGATGATGTGCATAGCCAAGTACGAGCTATGATGTGTTAACTACTTAAATGCTTTATGGGCCTTGTGAGCCATTATATGTATTGTTGTCTAGTAAGAGGTAACAAGAGATTAAATGGGTTTGAAAGCCATGTGAGATGCTTGTGTAACAGGTATCATGTTTACCTTGGTCAGATGACCTGAAGGTATTAGTTACCTGATAAGTGGTAACAAGTGTTCTTTGATAAACTGAGGGTTTGAATACCCATATTCCATAATCATGATGATGAGATGTTAAGGTATGAGAATGCCCATGAGGTGACAACAGATTAAGTTCCCAATGTTCTATAAAGTTTTGAAAAGTACTTGATAGATGAATTATACTTTTCTTTGTAGCATTTGTCATAATAATGTTTGAGAACTTGACTGATGATAAAAGAATATAGTAGTGTAAATAATTAATCAAGTGGAAGCCTATCATGTAGTTCCCTGGCCATATAACCATCAGTGACAAAATTTGCTGGATGGTGAAGCGGGTTGCTCTGCAGCATAACCCAGAATGCATATCTTTGTATATGCGAGGATGATGGGTGAAAATATCCTTACGCCCTAATGGAGGAATTGATGTGAGGTAAAAATTAAATCTCTCGATCCTTCATTATATATGTTGGGGTGGATGTATCACTAATCCCTCGAAGCTGGGATGGATGTATCACGAATCTCCCAATAACTTTAATGCGGGATCGATGTGAGGTAAACATTAAATCTCTCGATGCTGAAGGAGTGCAGCTGACACTGTAACTCTATATAGAAGTTGCCAGTATACCCTAGAAAGCTATTTAGCAGAGACACAAGATGTCATGCATGGAATCTCATACTGACCTAGATAAGGGAGGTCATGGCAGCCGACTCTTCCATTGACCTTGTACGGCACCGATTTTGACTTCACAGTGATCAGTTGGAGCATGAGCGGTATACCTCATCTCTTCACGACATAAGTGTGATTGTAAAATGTAATCAACCATATAGCATGTTTGCTTAAGGATTGAATACGAGAAATCATTGGTTGAGGTTACATTTCTTTATGCATCTTTAGTTGATAGATGATATAATTATGATTCCTTACATTCCTTGCAAAGTAGATAGATGATGTACAATTCTACCATGGGTAGATGCAATGTTATCCTTAAGAAAGGAGATTATCTTATTCTATCCATACAATGATTAATACTGCTGTTAATATAAAAGAAACCCTGCTCAGTTATTACTGTTTACCTAAAATAATAATGTTTCTGGTGGAGAGTTATATCTCTCACTGGGACAATTTTCAATTGTCTCACCCCGTGGGATCTAACTTTTTAGGTAAACACAGAAGAAGAGGCAGAAACCCTATTGCAGGGAAAGAGGAACAAAAACAACATTAGGGACAACGATGATACCTCAGGTGGAGGAACTGGCTGTCATGTTTTGTATAGAAAGTCCTATGTGTCGTATCTGTACTCTCAGGTCCTCGTAATCAGTAGTTAGTACTTTTAATGGATCGATTTGAGATTTTGGCTTGAACGCCTCGAGAGTTATTGTTGCTTATGTATAGTTCGGAAAAGCAACTGTTGTATGTAATCCTCGAGAAGATATGGTACATCGTATGTACTTGTGAGAAAGAATGTATATGTAAATACTTTGATTCTTGTTATAAGAGTTTCCTGGAATTGGATCTCTTTGAAAAAGTTTTTAATTTTTAGTGATTTTTAGTGTTCCGCTGTTAATGATCATTTGCGCCTAGTTAATAATGTTTTGTTCGATCACTTCACCACACCTTGCCCTCCACATGGAAATCCAATGGCCTCCAATGATTATCAGTATAAGACTTCTGCCTGTCCAGGGCTGCCTTCAACTACTGTTATATCATCTTAATCTTCTCTGTTGTATGTTGTGCAAGCTCAGGCCGTGAAAGTTGATACTCACCCATTTCATACCAACACAATGGAGACTAAGACATATCCCATAAAAGCCTCATAAGGTGCCATGTCGATACTCCTCTGATAGTTGTTGTTGTATGCAAACTCTATGAAACTGAGGTGCACATCCCAACTACCCAAAAACTATAGAACACATGCTCTTAGCAAATCTTCCAAGGTATGAATAGTCCTCTCAGATTGCCCATCTGTTTGTGGATGAAATGCCATACTAAATCTCCACTATGTACCCATCACTGTATGTAGACACTCCCAAAAGTGACTGGTAAACCGAGGACCTCTATCAGATTCTATCATCACTGGGATACCATGCAAATAGGCTATCTTGTCCACATACACCTGAGCCAACTTCTTAGTTGTATATGTTGTCTTCATAGGAAGGAAGTGCGCTGACTTGGTCAAACTATCTATTATCACCCAAATGGAATCATGACCTTTGGATGTACTAGGGAGGCCAACTACAAAGTACATAGTAATATGATCCCCTTTCCACTACGATATAGGAAACAATTGCAACATCCTTGCAAGGTTCTAATGCTCAGACTTGACTAGGTGGCATACACGACCACTTTGTTAAGAACTCAGCCACGTCACACTTCAAGTTAGGCCACTGATATAGATCCTTCAAGTTATGATACATCTTGGTGTCATAGCATACATTGAGGAGTGAGACTCCTTCAAAGCCATCTTCCTCAGACCATCAACATCAGGAACCACTACTCTACTGTGGTAACACATTGTCCCTTCCTATGAGTCATGGAAGCCATCATGCTTCTCACTACCAAACTCTTATCAAATTTTATGTATCACAGTATTATATCATGCTATGCATCTCTAATATGCTACCTTAATATGGGCTTCACCTGAAACTGAGCCAACAAGCCTACCGACAAGGAGACCTTCAACTTTACATTCATATGACACGGTGTCACCAACGTATCTCTGTTATGGCACACTAAGAAACACAATTGCACCTTATCAATAGATGATGATGAAGAAAACTTCCTACTAAGAGCATCTGCCACCATGTTCAAATTCCATGGAAGGTAGTCTATGGTGAAATCATAATCTTTGATCAAATCCATCCAGCGTTGTTGCCGCATATTCATCTCCTAGTTCAAGAATATGTACTGAAGGTTCTTGTGGTTGGTGAAGATATGACACTTCTCACCATAAAGGTAGTGTCTTAAAATCTTCAAAGTATGGAACACCACTGCAAGATTCAGATCATGCGTCGGTTAGCCCTCCTCATGTTTCTTAAGCTATCGTGAAGTAAAAGAAATCATGTTCTTATCTCGCATCAACACACATCCCAAACCATTCTTCGACACATCACAAAAGACGATATAACCTTTTCCTTTATCAAGTAGAACCAACACCGATGCACTGTTCAACTTCTCCTTTAAAATCTAGAAAGAATACTGACACTTGTCATCCCAGACAACATTACAACTTTCCTTGTCAACTTAGTTAGGGGTAATGCTACGACATTGAAGCTCTTAATAAACCTCTTGTAGTAGCCTGCCAAACCTAGGAAAATGCAAACCTCCATCAGTGTCTTCAGCCTATCCCAATCTAACACATACTAAACCTTCTTTGGATCTAGACAGAGTCCTCGAGAAGATGTCACATGACGTAGAAAAGACACCTCCTTCAGCCAGAACTCACACCTTCTGAACTTGGCGTACAACTTGTGTTGCCTCAACAAAGTCAATGTCTGCTGTAGATATTGTTCATGCCACTGGATATCTCTAGAGTATATCAAGATTTTGTCTATCAACACAACCACAATCTGATCAAGATACGTCCGGAACACCTTGTTCATCAGATCTGGGAACACTACCATTGCATTGGTTAGTCCAAACAGAATAACCACAAATTTATAGTAAACATACCTAGTCCTAAAAGCTGGCATGGGTATGTCATCCACCTTGATCCATAATTGATGGTATCCTAACCTTAGATCAATCTTAAAGAACACTACAAGACCTTTCAACTGATCAAATAGATTGTTTATCTGTGGCAAAGGGTACTTGTTCTTGATCATCACCTTATTAAACTACGTATCCATGCACAACCTCATAGAACCATCTTTCTTCTTTACAAACAATATGGGATTACCCCAAGGGGAAGTTGTTGGTCTAATAAAACCTTTCTCTAGAATCTCCTGTAACTACTTCAACTCTTGCATCTTATCTAGTTCCATCCTATATGGCGACTATGCTATCAGCTGTGTACCAAGAACCCGATTGATCTCAAAGTCAATCTCTTGAGGTGGGGGAGCACCAAAAAAATAATCAGGTTACATGTCCTCAAACTTACGTACCACTGAAACTTCTAGTATACTAGGACTTGTCACCTTGGTATCAACTACATGCACCAAGAAATCCTCACACTCCTATGTCATCGACCTTTCTACTATAATTGTTGACACCAAACACGTCAGAAGAATCTTCCTATCTCCTTGGAAGACCTATGAAACATCAGTCAAAGAATGTCACTACATTGGAACTATAGTCTAAGACCATCCAGTACATCTCCAAAGTATCCATCCTAAGGATGACATTGAATCCTTGCATGCCAAGTGATATAAGGCCCATTAAATGTTGCATCTCAAGAAAGAAAGAATGCAAGATGGACACATTTCCCACAACTTGGCAAAACCAACCAAAGGGGTTTCTAAGAGAATACTATCAGATCTATGACTAGTAGACAAGGAACAACTATAGATAATCTCTCCGGTGATAAAATAGTGCATCACACCTGGGTCAACCAAAATAGATATAAAGTAGGACAAAGACAAATCAAAATGAAATAACTCCACCTGACCTATCATGACCCGTGGATTGGCCACTCCCTATGACTAAATCATGGTGTATAATTGAGTCATTGCCTGTTGTCGCCCCGTCTTCTATTCGCCTACCCAAAAGATCCTATCTATGATGCCTGACCGCGTCCTCTGCCTCCACCACTTCTAAATTGTTGTCACTACTGTGACCCTTGCTGACTCTATCTTGACTAATGATTCACCTCCTCATCCTTAATAGGACAAGACCATCTGATGTGCCCTACCTATCCACACTTATGGCATGTCCTTGAGTCATATTGTGGCCTTGACGACCCTGTCACTGATACTGACACTGCACTGTAAGCTCCTATCGATGGAAAGCTATGGCCTCTACCTTTTCTCAGTGACTACTGAGACTGAACCACTAATCTCTAGTGTGACTGAGGTGATGAGAACCTTGGATTCTTGAAGCCTCTAGAAGACTACCCCAGAAATTGATCCAATCTCTTCTTAGCATTAGCCTCACACTTCTCTATCACCGACTACTCTATCTGTTTGATAGACTCCACAAATGTCACAAGCTTCTCTCTGTTCTTTAAAGCTGACACCGTCATCATCAACTTTGAGCTCAAACCCTTAATGCCAGATTCTCTCCTTATTTGTCACAACCATGTGAGGATAAAACCTCAACAACTCCATGAACTTTGCCTCATACTCATTAAACGTCAAAGATCCCTGCCGGATTTCTCAAACTATGAGATCTTCTCATCTAAGTATGTCTCTAGAAAGTATTGACTCACAAATTTCTGTTGAAACTCCTTCCAACTAGTCACTACACTGGGTCTCTTCTCTTCCTAAAGGGCCCACCAATGGCCATCGCTTCCCTTCACCAGGTACACTACATATAAATGCCTTCTCTAGCCCCATCAGCCACATATCTGCATCTACTGAGTCCCCATACCCACATATTCCAATGCTCTAATGCTTGACAACCTCTTAAAAGTCTTCCTAGAACCCTGGGATTCCACATTGAGGACAACTACCCTCACTTGGAGTACATGCACTCTATTCGCCATATGAAAAATCATGGCGATAAACTGTCCAAACATGGAGTAAAAGGTGGGATTGGCCATGGTAGATGGGTCAAACTGAGGAACTTCAGACACTCCATACTCTTACCTACCTTCTTGCACCACCTCCCGATGCAACGACACTACTCTCATCATGTTCTTCATGTTCTCTAGACATATCTTCTTCTTTTTCGCATAAGTAGAAGCAACAATGAAATATACTAGCTAATGCAAGAACAAACACAACCTAGTACTATGTCCCTGTAGACTAAGTGAACCTAGAGCTCTGATAGCAGCCAAATTATGACAACCCACCACCACAAAAGAGAGATTACTCAAAACAAAGCATGGAATTATCAACTAACAACCACATTGCCAAAAAATAGGGTAGATTAAAACCACTCTCAGATTGCCATCTCAAGTGAAAACATATACATCAAGGTCTACAAACTGTGCCACCTCTATCAAATATACAAGCCATACATGTACAACCATGGCATACTGCCAAAAACCTCATATCGAAGTACAAACATCTAAAAAACCCTTTCTAGGAAATGAGAGTACAAGGATGACACATAGGACTCTACTAAAAACACTAGCAACATATCCAACCTTCTGTGTTCATTGATCTCCTTGCTACTCTTCTTCAACCATACGATCTCTAGCACGTCTTTAACGACCACTTAAAAAGATGTGGAAACCCATAGGGTGATACCAATGTCCCAGTGAGAGATATAACTCTCCACCAACAACTATTATTAACACTGATAGATTATAATGGATTAAGCATTATGAGCAGATTTAGTTAAATGAATAATTAAAAACTTGTTTACACCAGCTAAGTAGATTAAGAACCTACAACTAATAAGTAGAACATCCTATAATTTTAGAAGGAATATTAAGAACATGTATAATAGTTGATTTCTCTTACCTCATTATAATACAATTGAACAATTCAAGAACAAGGCAAGGGCAACAACCAATGTGAATCATGTTTAGCCTTAAGAAGATATACTATATGGCTATATTACATATTTTAGTTAAACCCTGAGGATCTGAGCTATACAACTCATACTCTAATTGACCACTGTTAAGTCAAAATCAATGCCATACTATATCTATAGGAGAGCTAAAATCCTCAAATCTCATCTGCCCTCAGTCAGTACGAGTCCACCACAGTGACACATAAGGTCAAGGTGCAAACAATCTAGTTTTCCCTTTGTATATAGGTCACGACACTAGTGAACAACCTAGTCCACCCTTAAAAGGTCACGATACTAGTGAAACCAGGATATACAAACCCAAAAATCTGGGGTAGAACCATATCTATCCTCTGTCTGAGGTATGACCACAACCATCCTCAAATCATATCCCATATACTGAATCATATCATTTGAGATACAACCTCTATCGTTCCCCTACCAGGATATGACCGTAGCTATCCCAATGAACATGCATATACTCAATAATATATGACTCCTAGATTCCATTAGAGGAATACTCATTTCACCATCCAACAAGTCCTGACACTACAATGGATCTATGGAACATGACATCTACATGATTAGGGTTTCACTTTTAATGCATAAATCAAGTTAATTCTATAAATTAAGTTAATTACATAAAAATAATGGTAGATTGCAATGTTAGAAGATATAAAACATATTAAACATAAATCATATCACATCACCACATGATACTATCCCCACTTCCAAATACAAGGCTATGACCTATATCTCATCACTATGGGATAACAATCCCTCATTAAATTACTAGAGGATATCACCTCAAATTAGGCAATAATCCTTTGCCAAGGTCAGAAGACCTAGTCACATCATCATTATCTTACCTTGCCTCATCAAGGATCATAGTCATCACCCTATGTTTTATAAGAGACACCATATCAATCACAATCTATGATGTTCATTCAACCTACAACATTAGGGTTATAAAAGTAGGAGAGAGAAAATACTTAGTTACATGCTAATCATTCAAACAAGATAAGCATTACATCATGTACTCAAACTAAGAGTTTGGATTCTCATAGTTAGTCAATTAGGGTTTTCATAATAGCACTTATCTTTTAACCCTAAGGATCACCACTTTCCACATTCTTGGAAGCTATTATATTAAGCATCATTACCGTAACCAAACAATCATGTAACCAACAAAGCGTATAAACCATGAAAGCTAACATCACGTCTAGTGACCACTAGGCATTTTCTGCCCTAGAAACCACTAGGGTTAGGTCATTCATAGTGACTATCACAACTCATCAACCATAGCGACCATCCACAAAGTAGAGACCATCTTCACATCATCACCATAGTGACTGCAATAGATCTCAATCATAATGACCATATTCATGATCAAATGTAGCAGTCACATCAAGAATCAAAACATAGTGATCCTACATAAAACCATGCATAGCGGTCACAATAGAAACCTTAAAGCATAGAGACCGTAAGAGAGCATTTACTTCGACCAACACATGATGGTCATCACATAACGATCATCAAATTTGGGAAACCACGACCATGCAAGGTTAAAAGAACACATGGAGACCATTGTAGAATCATAGCTACTGGGATAGTTAGGGTTAGGTTTATGGTGACCAAACCAAAACTCAAGACCACCATCAACATGGTCATAACAACCCATGGAACCAAGGATGTATGGTAATCGAAATAGATGAGAAACGTCAGGAACTTGAAACGTCACCATGATGAATACCTCATGAAGATGATGACCATCAAAAACCTAAAATGATCATCACAAGGATCAACATAAAAACCATGATATAAGAAAGAAAACCAAGCACTAAGCACTTGCATGCGAAAAACAAAACTACCATCTTCAACAAGATAGCCAAACCAAGATCAAGGTGATAAAACCAATGTTTAAGATGAATGTAAGAACCAACAATTCCACCATCCATAGGTCTTACGTACAATAATTATGGTTTAAGAGAAAGAGCTAATCTATACATGATGATCACAAAATAATAAACCCTAAATCAAGATATCATCATCAAGAAACTTTGGTCACATTTTAGAAATAGATAAACTTTCATGTAAAAGATTATGTGCAACAATAGTAGAGGAGAGAGTTATATAACCCACATTGAGGTTAAGATCAAACCTAAAGCCATGAAGATCCAATACAGAGAAGAAAACCACAACTTGGATCAACTCTATGGCCAAGAAAGATCACCTCAAGAGTAGAAGAATAAACCTAGGTCAAAGGAAGCTCAAAGATAAGAGGATACAAACCCTAGGCCGTAAAAGAAAGGGGAGAAAGGGGATCTTCATATCACATAGGTACTACCATGGGAGAACCATGGATTCAACCTCTATAGGAGAGAAGTTCCTCAACAAAACCACCATGGAGAACCATGGATTGGCCAAGAGAAGAAATGGGTATAGGATTGAAAGAAAAATGAAATCAAGAAGGATAAACCACTTACCAAGCAAAAGGATCACCAAAGGATCAACAAGGAGAGATGCACCCAACCTAGATCACCACATGCAAGGGTTCAACCTCCTTCTTCAAGCTCAAGCACCTCCGCTTGCACCACAAAGAACAAGGACTAACACCAATAAAAAAGGGAGAATGAAGAGAGATCTAAAGGGGTCACTTGCATGTAAAAGAAGGGGTATAAATGTCCAAGGGTAGGAGAGAGGTGAGGGAGATGAGGTGTCAAGATACTAGAGACACTAGTGACACTTTTCCCTCCAAAGATTATCCAACCAAGCACTCAAGATATTCATACAAGAAAGGGTGATAAAACCAAATCTAGGTAGAAACCACTAGGTCCACTACACCCATCAGTCAAACCAAAAACCAACATGGTAGCAACCACTACACCATGTCAGCAACATAATGAACATGGTTCAAGATCAAACAGTAGCCACAACTAAAAGCACAAGCTCAAAACTCCATTGACCACAACAAAAGACTAACACAAAGCACAACGGTCGCTACAAACATATGACCAAGAGAAATGTCTAGGGTTAACTTAGATTTTTCTTTTGTCTCATTTAATTGCTTGTTCACCTTAGTGTAATTAGCCAATTCAACCTCAAACCCTTAACTCTAGACTCCGTAGTAAGAACCTAGACAAATGAATTCATCTTTATTGCCCCCTCTCCCTTGGGTTCGACCCTGACTTACAACTCCTATACTACTCCTGAGCCCGTTCACTTGTAGATTTGCTTAGAAGTATGTTCATCGGGTCCTATAAATTTGAAAGACCATGTTGTGTGCCCAAGGTGCGTCTAGCCAATTCAATTGTCTAGGGGTTCCTTTGAGCACATCAAGATTTATTTCTCGGTTGCCTAGGATAGAAAGCACTATAGCTCCCTAGTAGTTGTGGTGTGATATCTCTGCTTTATAACAATCTCTTGCCAGTTTACTTGGTTGCTTTTGGGAAACACATCAAGCTTTCTGGCTCCATTGTCGGGGATATTGGTGCTTCGCCTAGCTATTTAGTTTAGCTTTGATTTTTGTATTTCCCTCACCATTTATATTCTTTATTATTTGTTTTAATTTTTGCATATTGGTTTACTAAGTTTTCCTCATTTGTTTGGTTGTGCCTTGTGCATGTCACAAACGACCTATGGAAGACAAGATGAGACACCAAAATGCACCTCATAAGATAGGTTCATGAATACTTCATTCCTAAAAAATACAATTTGCCTATTGAAAGAAGAGTTGATCAAATGTCGGGGGAGCAATTCTCCATCCCTCTTGGTATTCTTCAGCTCCTTCCCACCTTGTATGGCTCAGAGAGTGAGAATATGTACAAGCACCTGGATCCTTTTCTTTAAATATTCTTGACACTTAGAATGTCGATATCCTCTGATGAATCAATTAGTCTTACCTTGTTCTCATTCTCCCTCAAATACAAGGCCAAAGATTGGTACACCTCAAATACAAAAATCTGTTAGGGAGAGATGAAGAATGACTTATTAAGGAAATTTTATTCTATTGTGAGGTTGATAGAAATGCAACGTGATATATTCAACCAAATAGAATAAGAAGTTCCATGATGCTTGGGAAAGAATCCAAAAGATGTTGAGAGAGTGCCCTCACCAAAAAATTCCTGTGTGGAAGCTTGTTTAATCCTTCTAGTATGGTTTCTGTCGAGTGGGTCAAGCTAGAGTCTTACAAAGGTGCTTTCATGGCTAAACCACATGAAGAGTCATGACCATTGTTTAAGCATGACCATTGTTTGAGCACTTAGAGAAAATTTAAGGAACTGATTTTCTAGCATGGTGAATGCTGGTTACCGATCCTTTTGTGTGACACCTCCAACTCCTTATTATTTAGGCCCACAAATGATGAAGATTTTGTTGAAATGATGAACCTCATGAAGAATAAAGTGGGAAGTGTTCCTTGTCTCTCGGTTAATTCTATGCAATCTTTTAGTGAAGAAGTGAAGGTACCTCATTCTTAGCAACCTGAAACAACAAAGTCCAAGATATAGCTCAAGGGTTGAGGATGAAGTTCTCTCTAGGTTGAAAAGTTTTGATGATGTTCAAAAGAATGTGACAAAGCTTGAGTAAAAAGTGTAGTAGCTCTCTTCAATACTTGCTCTTCAAACCAATCCATAATTAATTATAATGAAGCAAGTGGGCCAAAGGGTGCCTCACAAGTATTCTATAGTCTACCTCCAATGCAAGTGTAGACCATACATCAATTTCAAGGGCATCCTAATCTTATACGCCTCTGCCACCTCCATAACCACAACTATCCCACAACTTCACTTACCACCCCCAATATTAATCTCCACCTCAATTCCAATGACCAGAGTCACCTCAACCTCCTCCACAGTCACAACAAGATCCCCCCCTTCCACAAGAGCAAGGTAGTGTTGTGATAGTTCTAAAAGTTATTGAGCATCACAAGAATCAATTGGGAAATGATCATATGAGCCAATGGCATGTTGGTGAAACAAGGCCGAAGATACCAAGTAGTGATACCGTGATTTATATAGCTAAAGATGAAAATGTGGTACCTCATGTTGAGAATGTGACACCATGTGTTTCACCTTTTCCTCTATTTACAGGCTCTACAATCCATAATGTTCCAACTCATGTCATGACACAAGAAGGGAATGCTGCAAAAGCAAGTGAGACACCATTCCTTGAGGTATTGAATGAGCCTCCATTATAAAAAGGAGGGAAAAACACAATGTTGACATTCTAGAGATGTTTTTGAAAGAGAAGGTGAATATTCGTATGTTAGATGCTATTAGTTAGACACCATCTTATGCTAATTTCCTCAAGGATATGTGCACCTTGAAGAGAAAGTCAACATAGAGAGTGACTAAGAAGATCAAGCGGATAGAACAAGTGAGCTCTATCATTCAACATGCACTTATCGCAAAGAGAAAAGACCCAAGAGCCCCACTCATACCTAGCTACACAGGGAGACACCACATAAACCAATCCCTACTTGATTTGGGATCTAGTGTGAATTTGATGCCATATAGTGTCTATGTTGAGCTGGGGTTAGGCAAGTTGAAACCAACTTGGGAAGAGTGGATGATGTCTTGGTGATGATAGACAAAGATGGCATCAATGTTCCCGACTGATTTCATTCTCCTTGACATGGACTGAAAGGATAGTAAGAATGCCATCATCTTGGGACGACCACTCCCATATACAACCAATGCCTAAATACATATGTGTAGTGGAACAATGACCATCTCTTTCATGGACATGAAGGTAAAAATAAAAATGTTCAAGACACCCACCTCAAAAGAATGGAATTAGGACTTTGATCATGATCACTTGAATAATTCAACTGAATAATTGAAAGATGGAGATCCAGATGGAACACTTCTTGGAAACTTTTGTGATCAGTGGGACAACGAACAACTATTTGAATGCAAATGAGAGAGGAATCTACCTGAAGAGTGGACAAGCAAGACTTCCAAATAGTTTATTGATTGAGAGAACTACAAGAAGTCCGACTGAAGGCATGAAACTTGGCACTAGTGGGAGGCAACCAACCTAGATTTGTGGAATTTTTCACACTACCTTCAATGTTTGATACTTTTTAGTTATTTTTGCACTTTTCCAAGAAAACACACACACACACTACACTTGATGGTTTTTATGTTTTTGAATCATGTTAGAATAGGCACATAGGTGGAAAAAGGATGCATGGAGGAGCCAGCCAAGATAATATCAAAAATCGAGAAAAGAATTGAAGATCAATAAAAGTTACATGAAAGTAGCCACCACAACCATTCAACGTAGCACGATCGTGGTACCAGTGGGCCAAAATGTCCATTATGCACAAAATGGATGTAAGGTGCTTCCTTGTTCACTTGTTTCTATGTTGATGATTCTCCCTCTTAGTGGCTATATACTATGAGTCCATGACCTCTACCCTACTATTATAAACTTCTATTTCATGTTGAGGACAAGATGGTTTAAAAGTTTAGGGTGGTAAGGCGGTAAGACCTTGTTTTGGTCTACATTCCTCTCTATTTCTTGTTCTAAATTTTTGTTCGAGATGATCAAATAGTATAATTAGCTCTTATACTTTTCCATCCATACTTGTTGTGGTTATTTTACATACATTCATATCATGTAGTTTAATTGCTTGCATTTTTGATAATTTTTATTTTATTTTTCTCTTCATGCGATTCCGTCCCATGCATTGTAGTTCACCTAGATTTTTTTTATTTTTTGTATGTTTTTTCTAGAATTTTCTTATTGCTTCATAATTTAGTTTTAGATGTGATCGAATGAAAATCAACACCATTTTGGCTAATCAACCCAAATTTGGAGTTTCTTGCCTAAAAGCATGTTTCAACCCAATGTTTATATATTGAAGTGAAAATGTTGACCTTTGATAAATGCATGCTACATCATCATGGCTTTTGAGAAATGGTCTCAACCCATAAATTTTTTACATGTGAATCACCTCTTTCATGCTTGTGAAATGCTTGGTTCAGTTGTGATCTAAGAAAGTCATAAATGATTAGGGTTTATCAAATTTCATGATAAAAATTTGGTTTTCATATTGCTCATTCACATGGTGTGTTATTATTTGATGAATTTGTTGGAGTACTTTACATGAATATATCATGTTTAATCCCACATTAGTGACCCCTCTTTGACTCACTTTTCTCTCACCATCCCTTACATCTTTGCCTCATGAAAAGATGCCAAAGAGCACATATCTGCCTCAACCACCATCCAAAAGTTTGGGGTGGCCATATCTATATCCATTCGCTTCACTCACATCACCATGTGTCCTACCTAC
Source organism: Alisma plantago-aquatica (assembly GCA_963693085.1). Lineage (NCBI taxonomy): Eukaryota > Viridiplantae > Streptophyta > Magnoliopsida > Alismatales > Alismataceae > Alisma > Alisma plantago-aquatica. The sequence continues at coordinate 868,744,689 of OY856412.1, read as the reverse complement.
ACCAAGGGCAAAGAAAAAGAAAATGAAAATGCTAATAAAAAATAAAAGATGCTCCTATGTAATAACATATAAATAAAGAAAAGAAGAGTGATCCTATGTAATAACACTTCAATCTCTTACCTAAAACCCCTTCTTCTATTTGCATGCCCATTGAGGAAGGAAACATCAAACCTAGACCATTTCACACTTTTCATAGCCATGTGGGTCACTTAGTGTGGTTTGAGATATGAAAGTGAATGCATGAAGATAAAACAACACCCCTAGTCATATTTGATTGTCACCACCATGAAATGATTTACCCAAAGATATATGAAATCCATTTGTTTGATTGTGCATTCTACGCTTAATATTTGAAGTTTGTATGCTTACTGCTTTAATCACGATTGGTTTGTGAAAGAGGAGAGGAAATAGGTGAAATACATGTACTTAGTCATATTTGAGCCCATTTAGTCAATGTATCCATGTAGCAATGTGTGATGCCCCACACCACAAACCACGAGATAACTCTAAACTAAATGCAGAAATAGAAAGTTGTTAATAAGTGGATTACCAGAAAATACTAAAAATTAAAACTGATATCATTAAGCACTAAAACTGTAGAAACCTTTACATATAAGTCCTCACAAGACACCTGCATTAGATATCATAAGTCACATGGAGCTTACATCAACATGTTCTCATCACATATTCCATCAACCTTCTATAAGAGACACCTATCTCATATATATATATATATATATATATATACATATAAACATTTTCCAACTAAATATAACAAGGGCACACTAGCCAAAAACTTACATCCATAGAATATCTACAAAACACACCCCAAAACCATCCCAAAGACTTGAGTGTACATGGATGACTCTAGGACTCTACACTAAAAGACTTGTAGCAATACCAACCTTCTAAGCTAATGGCCTTCTTGCTGCTGCTCTGCCTCAGCTGTGCGATCTCTACCTCCTCATGAACATCCACCTAAAAGATGTCAAGAAACCCATGGGGTGAGATCCAAATCTCAGTAGGAGATATAACTCTCCACCAACACTATTATTAACACAGATAAGGCAATTAAAGGACAAAAGTAAAGATACAACTATATTAAGCAAATTCAGCTAATGATATCAGTAAGGAAGTTATTCTTATCTAATAGTTCAAAAGGAATATGAAGAACACACACACAAATATATATATATATATATATATATATATATATATATATATATATATATATATATATATATATACTTCCAATTATACTGTACAAAAGCAAAGCAAGGCCTCATCCAATATTTTCATATTTGATCCTAAGTAAATATACGACATGACTAATTCCATATTTTATTATTCCCTGAGGATTTGAGTCATACCACTCAAATCCAACTGACCACTATTAAGTAGAAATCAGTGCCATACAAGGTCAATGGAAGAGCCAAAATCCACAACCTCACCAAACCTCATGGTCATTACATGAGTACACCGCAAAGACATACCAATTAACTGTAACCAATGACATATCGTCAAACTATAAAAGTCCTAGACCACCTTGGTACATGTCATGACGCTAGTGAAATTGAGCTACGACCCACATCCACACTCCTGCTAGGGTATGGCCCATTGCCAATCTTGTGAAACCTCATAAGCATCAAATCACTAAGATACAACCTATAGCCACACTCCTGCCAGGGTATGGCCCGCAGCCAATCCTGTGAATGCATATACTCAATAGTACATGACTCCAAGCTTTCACTAGGGAAAGACTGTTTCACCATCTAGCAAGTGCTTAAACTATGATGGATCTATGGAACTGGGAAAAACTACATGATTAAGGTCCAATTGATTAGTTAGGTCAATTAAGTGTCTTTCAACATTAATCAAGTTACAACGTATAAAGTCATAGCAAACTCTACAAAGTTAAGGGCATAGTACACTCTAGAAATATAAACATATGGGGTGTGAACTTGTCACACTATCACCACATAATGCCTATAACACTGCCATTCACCACATAACCAATACCAAAGTCACATACTATCGAATATCGATCCCTTAACTCATCTTTGGGAAATGTCATCTCATAATAGGAAATAAGCCACTGCCAAGTCATAGGACCCATTCACATCATTCCTGTATTACAAGTGCCTCAACATGCCCCATGAATGTGTATTCAACCTATTTCATATCATAGACACCATAGCACACTAGCTATGATTATACACCTATATGGTTATAAGTTAATGAACAACATAGATAACATCACACACCATAGCCATTCCATCAAAGATAAAGAAGCAAGATCATTGCACATTATTAGGGTTAGGGTTCTTTGTTAGCCGATTGGGGTTTAGAAAGCTAGGTTCAACCGTCAACCTTAGATTCACCACTTCCCATCATCTTGGAGTATAATAGGGTTAAGAAACATCATTATAGGTGATTTGATACTAATCCAAACAATGCATATGTATAGCTTATATATTACTCATACAAGAGTAACATTAGATACCCAAGCATACCTCTCAACCAATATCATCCTCATGTCTTGACCACCTATACCACTAGGTCAGGACCACTCCATCCAGGACATGTCACGACTGTGACACCTAGGGTGTCTTGACCATGACACATAGAGTGTTGTGACCCATCAAGGGTTAGGCTTCCAATAAAACTGTCACAACTCCAAGAGACAAGGCTGTCTCAACATCAAACCAAAGTAGCATGTCACGACCTCTCTAAAGGGACATGCCATGACCGAGATAAGGGAAAGGTCGAGACCCAAAAACTAGGGCAACAACCCAACCAAAATAGGGATCAACCTGGCCATCAACAACAAGTGTCGCAACCTCAAATGAAACTTGGTCCACCCCATAAAAAGGGGAAGTATCTTGACCAAGACTATACATGGTCACAACCTACAATGAGATGGGTGTCTCAACCATACTATGGAAAGATATCTTGGTCTCAAAATTGAAAAAAATCTAAGGGGAAAAGAAACCATAATCAACAAGAAGGAAAAATCCATATAAACAATCATCAAAACCCTAGGTTATGGATCATGAAACCACCAAGAAAGGATCTCATCAAGGGAGAGAAAACTATGATCAAGATATCTAAAATAGAAGCTAACCTCTCTTCAACATCTAGGTACATGAACACTATGCATGAGAGAAAGACCAAGGTCAAAAGATATGGGAGAACCTCCATAACATATCAACCACAACAAAGGGTGCATATAAATTAGGGTTTTAGATTTCTACCAAACCAAGCAAGATGTCTCCACCAAACAAGTTATAGAGATTATCATTAAGATATCTCCACCAAATAAGTTATAGAGATTATCATTATCTACTAGCATGACAAGCAAGACTTTTTGAGAGTGAAGATAGTATAAAACATGCATAAAAGAGTGCAATAATAGAGTAGGTAATGTGTTATATAACCCACCTCAAGAAGATCACCACCAAATATTCCAAGCTCCAAGATCAAGAGCTCCTAGCACACAATTCAAGGGTTGAAGAAGCTCCTCCAAAAGCTCCACTCCTGACCACAAGATCACCTCAAGAAGGAGAAGACACCAAGGTCAAAGACCATACAAGAAAAGAGAGCCAAAAAGCTCTAGGCCAAGCCAAAAGAAAAGGGAGAAAGAGAGAGGAAACCCTCCTCACACTTGGGTCTACCTTGTCAAAACATGGTCTATGACCCTTGTGATGAGGAGTTTCTCTCCCAAAACGACCACCATGGAGGAACCATTATCTAGGGCTAAGAAAAGAGAGGACGGTGGAGGTAGGAGATCAAAAGAAACATCATCAAGGAAGGTCAACACTTACCAAGGGTTGAAGATGGGTTATATATGGTCACCACAAGCCCCACATGCAAGAAGAGTTTCATCACCAAACTCTAAGGTCGGATCTCCTTGCTCCACCAAGCTCTAAGAACAAGCAAAAGAGAAGGAAGAAGATGGAGGGCCAAAAAGGGTTACAAGCATGAAGAGATAAGGGTTGATGTAGGTGGAAGATGAGAGATAAGGAAAGGGATGACTTGTCAACACTCCAAGTTACCAAAGGGACACTTGTCCAGTCAAAAGACCAACATGCACCCACATGCAACAACCTTAAACATACATGCAAGACATGGTGATACACACTAGGTTGGGTGTCAAACACCTTGGTCACCCACCTGGTCACGTTTGTGACCTTCCCATGGTTCACCATCCATGGTGGCGACACACATACACCACCATCACCACTTGGTCGAGACAAGGGGCCACTTCAAACCCTAGGTCGATACATCATATAAGAGGGAAACCATATCGATCCAAGACCACATAAGATCACATTGGTTGTGACCTCACCTTATAGAGGGAGTGTCACGACCATGAAACCCACCTAACCTGCCCTAGTTTGTGACCTAGGTCAAGACAACACACTATATATACATAAGGCGAGACACTCAACACTCATAGAAACCCTAATTACCACTAGGGGTGACACTCTGTGACCAAGGCTAAAAAAAGGCACCCACTTCTTTCTCTCTCCTGTAGATGATGTCAAGAAAGAGAAGGAACACTATAGAGGTGACAAATTGCACAATAACTTCCTACTTTGGGTAAATTGTAATTTGCACCAAAACTAGCACATGAAACACAAACAACATCCAAGCAAGCTCAAACTTGAAACTTAAGCTCTCCACAAGCCCTAATTTCCTATCAAAAGATTAGACAAAGGTTATGAGCATATTTTTAAGCCAAAGAATAGGGTTTAAGTCAGGGGTCTTACACAATGCATTTGTCATTCCTTGTTGGTTGAAAAATTGAAGAGGGATTGAGTTGATGAATATTTGAGGGAAAGTATATTTTAAGTTTGGGATGGTGATGTATCCCTATTTTAGGGATTAATATTGTGTATTTTTGTACTTCAATCACATCTAAACATGTTGAGTTGCATGTTTTTCCCCTAATAAATGGTTTTCTATAATATTTTCTTATGGACATTCTTTGCATATTTTTTAGGTACTTCGATCACACCTTAGATGAGAGATAAGGAAGATTCTATATGGGATACTTCACCTTTTTAGGAGTCTAGAGAAAGTCCTAGAGATCCCCTAACCCACCCCTAGTGGCCAAGGGTCAAGCGAAAGCAAAGATGCCCATGGATAGCAAACTTGATAGCTCAAAATGTAGGTAAAGCCCCCACCACAACCGTGGCGATACAGAAGGACCACATTCACAACAAAAAATTCACAGGGGAAGTCTCAGTTTTAAAGCAGCTACAACAAACCCTATACTATGGTCATGCTTCCACCCATATACCACAGTTGTGGTGTCCACCACAGTCATGCTACCACCTATCCACTACGGATGTGCTACCATCATCCCACTATAGTTGTGCTAGAATCATCCCACCATGACCATGATACCTAATTCCCACCATGGTCATGATGCCCATCATATCCGTGCTACCGGTCTTCTGAAAACCCAACCCAACTTGACATTTTCATCTCCACTACCACAACCGTTCTCTCCTAGCACAATCGTGCTACTCTCTAGCCATCGTGGCCGTGCTAATGACAAAACCCTAGTATTTGTTGCACTACTTTTCCCATTATACCCCATTGACCTAGTTCTTCCCTACCACCTATATATACTTGGGTGGTGACTGGATCATTATCTACCTCTCAGTCCCTCTTAGTGCCCTCTTATCCATTCATTCCACCCACCACTCCATTCCAATTCAATTCCATCACCTTCCACCCCAAAACCCTTCTCTTTAGGGGTTTGGCCATTTTCCACCTCATTTCCATGTCATCCTACCTTAGAGGAGGGAGGTTCTTCGAGCTACTACTGCTAGGAGGTGGAGAAGGAGGAGTCTCCAACGAGCTAATATGTCTTTCCACCTTTCTACTCCTTGTTTCTCTATTTTAGCATTTTCCTTTGTTATGAGTAGATAGCCCCTTACATGGGTTGTTTGGGGTAAAAATGTTAGTTGGATACCATATTGTTGGAAAGTTATATGAAAACATCGTAATTTAATTTTCTAATGATAATTTTCTACTTTTATCTCATTTCCCATAAATTTCTTTCTCATTTGTGCTTGAAATCACTTAAGGTTCTGGGGATATTCCTTATTTGTGGTTATTTTAGGAATTAATCCTGGGTCAGAGATCCAAGTAGATAGTCTAGAGACATTTAATAAAATTGACTTATATCTTCCTAAAGGCCAGATGGTAGGTGATATGAGGTGTAAAACCCTCATTTCCACCCTCTAATACTACCCCGACCCTCAATTTCCCTAGGAGCTTCTATCCTAGAAACCTAGACTTGATTTGATCGTAATTTAATTCCACCCAAACCCTAATCCAAGTGAGCCTCGTAAGGTTGGATAGGTGGTTCTAGCGGCTAATTCTCTTATACACACCCTACTCAACCAATGGTCAATTCGTAGTTTAGGGAAATTCATTAGCATGAAACTTGTTGTTTGGTTTGGTAATATAAATGAAAAAGTAATGTTTGCATGTTATTACCCCAACTCAATTGACAAGTACATTCCCCAAACATCCTATACTTCCCATGATGATTTAAAACCCTAATTTGTGTACTTGCTTAGATAGTCTTTACTTGTTTAATTAGTCTATTGCCTTGCTCTTGCTTTTTTTTGCTAGTTTAGGTCTTTAATATCTCTTTTGCCTAGTTTTCTAGTCTAGTATAGTTTCTTGCCTAATATATATAATTTCCATTTCTACTTTGTTAATTAGGATTGATTTTCTAATCCGGTCTTAGTGTTAGATTTTACATTGCTTGCCTTATGTGAAATTTTCTCCTTTCGTTGCTTAGTCTCTTTTATTTTAATTAGACTTTAACTACCTAGGGTTAACTTATATTTTGCTTCTTTCTCATTTAATTTCTTGTTCATCATTAGTGTAATCAACCTCAAATCCTTAACCCCATACTTCGTAGTGGGAACCTATCCAAACTAACATAGACCGAGTGCCTCCTATCTCCCTTGGGTTTGACCCTAACTTACCACTCTTATTCCACTCCCAAGCCCATGTGCTTGTGGATTTTTTTAGAACCGTGTCCACCTGGTCCTATAAATTCAAAAGACCGAGTTGTGTGCCTAAGGTGCATGTATCTAAGTCAATTGGGTCGGGGTTCCTACAGAAGCATCTGTTATCTTGCTGATCTAAATCACATTTTATACTTATTTCTAATGTCATGATGATCCTTGACCTTTATTGCTCTACTGTGAGTCTTTTGACCCGAAAATGCAAGTAAGTGACTTAAATCTTGAAACAATCATACAAAATAAATGGAACATCAAAATGACTTGGAACCTGAACCACACCTTTATGACGACCATCTCTATCAGTAAAAGATCATCTATTATACTAATAAACAACCTTAAACCTTAATGATGTGGTTCTAATACATGAATGTAATATTGATCTTAGTCAAGTGTTGTTTGTGACTAGATGGTCAAGGATAAGATTACATTAATAATTATGAATTAGTTATGAGCTTTAAATAGTTATATGACTGTTTCTTTCTTTCTTAGAAACTAATATTTGTTTATGCTTGTTTACTTTTTAAATATTTCCATGTAGTATTGTAGTATTGTACTAGATGCTTGTTTCATTGATTTATAACTTTTAAATTAATATATAACCCCATTATACAAATATTTTGCACCTTCATGTATTCTCGGGCTATGGACACAAGGCCAAATGCCCTACTTGATTTGTCATGATAGGACATACCATGTTGATACAAGGGTTAGCTAATTTTGGGTACCCTTACGAACCCTTCCCATGGGAAGTTGGTTAAAAGACTTATGACATATGATGTTCTTAATATAATTGGAGTAAAATGACCTAAGACATGGGTTCTAGTTTTTCTTAGAACTTAACTTGTTTATTCTTATGCATTTACTCCTACAACTCTTTTCAAATTATGCGAAGCTTATATATATGTATCTTTCTACCCTGTACTCAACACCTTGTGTCTTGACCTGCTTGTACACGTATTTTTTAGATTCATAGATGGATAGGAAGTTGATGGATTGGTAGAGATATGTTCATAATTACTTTTTGTAAGATCCCAAGTAGTGTACATGAGAAGAGTTGCTTAAATGTACTCTCAATTTGTAATTGGAATCTTGTTATAAAGATTGTTGCTATTATTATGCATGTTGAATGTTGAGATCTTATTAATGCATTTATCATGTTATTTGTTCATGTATGATAAGATTTTATGATTCTACATTCAATTGATGGTCAAATGTTTTCAACCATTGACTTTCAAGTCATTTGAGTAATAAACAGTTTCATGACTTGTAGACATGTATCCATGAACACATATATATAGGAGTCTAGGGTACTTGTATAATATTTGGGTACAATTAAGTGGGTATGTGGATCCTCAATTAACTATACTTGTATAATAACATGAACTATAAATACGATGGGCCTAAGCTCAATTAAGTAATAAACCACTTACACTGATAAGTAGTATCACAAAAAGATAAATGGTACATCAAATTGTTACAAATTACCAAGGCATAAGGCATCATGGACATCCCAATATATCTTTATGATCATAGTCTTGGTACAAATTCCTCTCAATTAGTAACCCTATATATAACCTAAGTTTTGGTGGTGTGGGAACAACACCCAAAAGAGGAAGAAATAAAATAGATATGCATAAGAAACTTTGGAGTAGGTTCATAAATAAAACATTTGGGGATTATAGGGCATGTGAGTATAAAAAGAGGGAGTTATAATGCAAGACTAGGCTATCTACATACAAGTATGTTAAATAAAAAATAAACACAAGAATGAGACATTTGTGCATAAGAGAAATGAGAGATTACAAAGATTCCTTCCATTAATCAATCCACAATTAATATCATAAAACAACACAACTGAATGCATATATGTAATAGACAAGATACCTAAAATAGGACCATAACACCATATGATCATGACCTAAAAGTTTGGATGGAAACACACATCCTAAACAAAAAAATCTAACTCTGATATATCAATAGTTACTGCAAACTCCACTATTATATATATTATTCTAACAAGTCAAAGAGGCACACTGTTCTACACAACACTTACTATCGTTTGGCCTATTTTTCTTTTGCTTTGGCTATTCAATTAGCATCCCCCTTGAATGGAGAACACAATGTATGATGAAGAGAACCACTCCATGGGGGCACGACAAGGTGGGTATAGTGGCCATGGTTGGTAGGGTTCCGGACATGCAAGTGGTGGTCAAGGTTGCATGGGAAACACCACTGATTCCATGAGTCCTGGTAATCCAAATGAGGGTGGAGAAAAGATGGTTTCAACAACACTAGGTGACATACATACGAATGGCAACATGGTATCTGCTGAATCCAAATAGTGGAATGATGAATGGCTCTCAGAAGTGTGCAATGCATTTGACAATCTTCATGAGTTTGACATCTCTCTTAGCTATCGTCATTTGTGTGTGACTCAACAATCTCTGATTCCAATTCAATTAGATTCTACATCATCTTTGACGATGGGCATGCCAACTGACACTTTCCTCTGAAACAAGTAGTATTGGTTTGTATCAAGCAAACAAACTCATACGAATAACTACTACCCTAGGAGTTTTCGAGATGTTACTGACCCTAATCACCAGGTATCACCCTTTTGGACAATGAAATTCCTCTAACAAAGACATCTGATGATGTATACATCTATAATAGACCAGGAATAGAAGAAATCAAGTTAACTCTGGTGATAAAATCTATCCTTCATTGTCCATGGTCTTATGCTATTGTAATCAAGTTGATAGGACAATCTATGGGTTATATAACCTTCTATGATCGATTAAAGTTGCTCCAAAAACCTACAAGTCACTATAGAGAGATTGAACTTAGTATGACTACATTTATAGTACATTCCAAACGTTGTCAGTATTATGATAGGGTGCTTACTGGTGGCCCATGGCAGACTTATGGTTGCTGCCTAATGGTTTGGCGATGTATGCCAAATTTCATCCCAACCACGGGGCTTCCTAAAAAAATTGTGGTTTGACACATGTTTTGGATTTACCGCTCATCTCTATAATCAGTTTTAGTTCGATTGTACTAGAGAAATTCTAGGAAAACTCTATCTCTTTGATGAACACCCTCTAAATGTACCCATTCACGGTTTGCACGTCCTGCCATATAAGTTGATAGGGCCAAGTTTGTGTTGTCAACAATAATTATTGACGATAAGGCATACAATTTGAACCAATCTTATGCTATTCATGTGGAAAACTAGGACATCATCAATGCGAATATTCCTGATAGACAGATTAAGAGACCTCTACTCCTTCCAAACCTACAACTGCCATACATTGGTTACCAGAAGAAGAATGGAGGGAGACTTATTATGGATGAAACATCCATTGTCGATGGGTTCAACGTTGACAAAAAAGCCAACCAATCAGAAACATCTTTGAATGATACTAAAAATCAATTTGATTCCTTAAATCATTTACATGAATATGAAGATGATGACCATAATGACATTGAAACAGAGGTAGTAAATCCTATGACTGTAGTAAGCCCTTCCAAGGTGTGAACAAGGAAGAGGAAACAAAATTCAAACCAGGATGTTGCAGTTGGTATCCCTACTGATGCGAGTCATGTGCAAGATTCATTGAGTATCACTTAGCAAACCAATGATCCAATAATTCATTCTCATCAATTACCTATTCCAGAAATAACACAAAAAATTCCCTCTGGTGAGAACCACATTGCAGTAACACTGGAGTTAGATGAAGTTATACACCATCTTAATACACATTTTGATATACGTGAATCATTTGCCATGAAACTCCGAATTGAAGGTTGGCCTAGAGAAACAATATAAGTACAAAGACATGACCTTGATCTCCAACCTTCTGTTACTCAAATATATATGGGTAAGTTGGGTCAGGAGACAAGGGGGTCTAGTGGAAAGATGAATTCATCACCTTATATGATAAGGGTACATGCGAAACACATGCAAGTGGAAGATGAAGGGGTGATTCACAAGTAACTACAAAATCTAATTAATTATAGTTTTAGATATTATATACTAGAATATTCGAGGGATAGAAAAGGATCCTACAAAAAAATGTCTGTAGGAGATCATTCATACTCACATGCTGAAATTAGTTGGAATAGTTGAGCCTCATATTTCTGGAACCCATGCTAATGTAATGATTCATAGTCTTGGTTGCACCAATTCTTACCAATTGGAAGCCATTGGCTTTTCTGGGGGAATATGGATCCTCTGCATGAAACTAAAGTAACTATGAATTTGATCAAGAGACACTATCAATACATACACTTCCTGGTGAATAATTAGTTCTATGTAATCATATGTTCTAATCCGATTTCATAGATTTGCCATATCCTTTGGACTTATCTACCAAGGATTCCATTAACAATTAATCTTCCCTAGGTGGTATTAGGGGACTTTAACATTATGCTCTCACCTTATGAAAAAAAGGTGGGGCATCTTTCTCTTATTCAGAAGAAACTCTCTTTCAAGATTGTATTCTAATCTCTAATCTTACTAATCAGGGTATGAAGGCTATGCGTTCACCTACAAAGCCAAAAACATTCATGGACATTTAAAAAGGGTTTTAGTCAATTCTTATTTTTTATCATTTGAGATGAAATATAATGTTAATCATCTTACTTACATTCAATTCAATCACAACCCTATTTTATTCTATCATACTCAAAGACAGTCTTATACTAGAATTTTCTACACTAAGGCTTGTTGGAATTTGGAAGAATCATTCAAGTCCTTGATAAAAATGCTTAACTTGTAAGTGAGGATTTACATAAGATTTTGAATCTCTTAAAAACATCATATTACAATGGGATTGCAAATCACAAATGCATGAAGAAAGTGTATTTACAACACATTTTATCTATAACACAATGAGTCTAAGAATCTTTAGCAATTCATTACTCATGTGAATTGGATCATCAATGTGATGTATTATAATCTCAGTATGACATATTTTATCAAAAAATATTGATGTTTCTCGCCAAAAGAGTCACATCATGTGGTTGAAAGATGGTGATGCCAACACGTCATTCTACCATGCCTATGTTCGATCCAAGATGAATCTAATCATAATAAATATCTTTTTAATGATGAAAAAATCTTGATTGAGGACCCAATACTTCTAAAACAACTAGTTACACAATATTCAAGTTGCAGTTTATATCAAACACAGCTCACATACATATGCAATAGTAATACTTGATATTTCCAACACTTTGACTTTTGAAGAATCTGATTCTATGTCTATTCGACCTACTGAACTCAAAGTGGTCAAAACATTGCACTCCATGGGGAGGAAATAAGTCTCAAATCCTTATTGTGTGGACATGGAGTTTATGTTGTGTCATTGGATAACCATTAAACACTCAATCATGCAAACAATAACTGCCTCATTACAAGGTTACCCTCTTCCTCCAAACTTTTGTGATGTCATTATGGTTCTTGTCCCTAAAGTGCCACATTCAAGAAACTGATCAACTCTGACCAATATCTTTGAATAATACTTGTTTAAAGTTATGTTCAAAGATTGTAGTTATTTGTTTGAAATCTTTTCTCCTAGGTTGAATCAAAACTAAGCAATTGAGATTCATTCCAGGCAGACATATAATTGATAATATAATTCTACAAGAGTTCATTCATAATATGAGACACCCGTATGTTACTAATACCATGGAAATTAAAATTGATCTGGCTCAGGCCTATGATCATCTAAAGTGGTCCTTTTTGCCTTGATACAATTATGAATGTTGGTTTACTACCTACAATTCAGAATGCATCATGAATTCAATCAATGTAGGTAGAGTAAGAATTTCCTAGAATGGGAAACAATTACCTAGTTTCCAAGCCAATAGAAAGTTACATGTCTAAGCTTAATTGGTAAACTAGGATTTACCTAGATGATTACATAATTAATTATACTAATCATTTCTCAAATCTAATTAAGGATGGTAGCTCAAGTTTTGTGTGTTAAACCTACTAAGAACTCCAAGCTTCTTTCATTTTCAACAGTTAAGCTTTCGAGAAGTATAAACCTTAGTCAGCCAGAATTAGGGAGGGAAAAATGACCGTGCTAGACTAGAACAAGCAAGGTGAGAAAAAGGATAGTGAAAATGAGTTGGAGGCTTGGGTAGAATAGCCATGGTGGACACCATGACTGTGTAGGGTTGTTGGTGGCATAGACATTCGAGGCCACACAGCCATGTTGGAGAATTAAAAGTATTGATAGTTTTTAAGCTTAAATTTGATGGATTCAAAGCACCAATTTCTTGGTAAGAAGTACAATTGTGTTGGGTCCTTGTTGATACAACCGTGATAACTTGCATGGCTGTTCTGGGGGTCTCTAGGGCATTTTTCTCTTCAATCAACCAATCTTGAAGATTGGAGTATAACAATGTACTATTTTATTTTTAGTTATTTAGTTGCTACTTGAATTGATCTGAAATATTTACTAGATCTTTTAAAGTAAATGAAAAACAACATTCTAATAATTCATAATTTTTTGAAGAGATTTTACCTATTCAGTAAATGATTTACATTAACATTTTTATGACAATTGTTTTTGTTAAAATAGAAGAAAGTGTAATTAGGGTCAATTTGCAATTGACCCAAGTTGCTTAATGACTCTGTATGAGTAACTTAACACACTAGGAGATCCCATATGCTGTCATTCATTCTAGGAGAATGAAATCATAGAGAGAGAGGGAGAGTGGATTTGAATCGAGAAAGTGGTGAAGTTGGCAAACTAGGGTTTTCATTTCCTAGAGTTGATGAAATAAAGTAATTTTGTCATCTCTAAATAGCTTTTCTTGGCTATTGTTACCTCATATTTCAAGATTCCATCCCTTATCTGATTTGATTTTGAAATGAAATCAAATCTCTCCCTTTTCTCACTCTTTCTCCATTACTCTCCATTCCTAAGGTTTCTAAGTTAGAATGAAGAAGAAAGTGAAGGATTGCTAGGACTTTGATATGAATTCTAGAATATTAGTTCTTGGGATACATTTTCAAGGTGTTTTCACAAGTTATGTGAGAAGATGCTTCCATTTAATAGTAGATTGTATGACATATGATTAAATCTGTAATAATCTTCAATTCCTTTGTATGCGACTATTAACCCTAAATCTGCTTATCAGTTTAAGCTTATGAAAGATGATCTAGAAATAGATTGATTTCCTTTGTGATGAATTTCAGATGATAAAATCATATTATAAATGGATATAAATCATATGAAATGGAATTCCTAAAGTTAATGCAGAAGCTAAGAATATACTAAAATCAAGGTTTTTGGCTATGTTCAAAATCGTGGTATAATTTAATGAAGAACTTTGCCTATTTGACTCTCTTTATTTATAAATGATTTTTCTATTTGAATAGTTAGTAAATTATGATAAATATAATCTTAGAATTCATATGATGTTAACAATGTTTGCTTGAAATCTCAGTAAAGAGGACAACACCCTGAATGACAAGAAACTTGGAAGTTTGCAAATACACATTATGAAATCCAACATAAGTGCATATTTTTAACATTATAGATTTATTGATTTAGTGTTATTCTTGATGATATTTTAGTGAATGGCGTGGAAACCCTAATTCAGTTCATTCTAGGGTTTCATATATATGTTTTATTGTTTGTGAACTGTTGAAACCAATCTTTTATTAATGATGATTAATGATGCACTAAATACTTACAAGAGTCATGCAGTGTGTCTATGAGGCAAATGAAACCCTAAGGATAAAGTATTTAGTGAATCAAGTATTTTCAATTTAGTGTTCTTTAGTATGATAAGTGGTGTTGCTCAGTTGCTCAGTTTATAGTATAGACTGTTCATAATTTACGAAAAGAACTATATACAAGGTTAAACTAAGAAATGTCATTTTGATGATTGAACTATGAATTTAAAGAGTGAGCTAGATATTTAGATATCCTGAACACTTTTGAATCCTCATAGGAGGCATGTACTGTGGTGAGGGAATGTGCTTCCTGACTAGAGGTATTTTGTCTAGAATGAGGTAAGTTAAAGTGTACCAGTTGGGTGCGGGGGTCTAGGCTAGTGAAGGCAGACTCCTTATAGTTGTGTGGTACCAAAACGCAACCCAGGATCTAGTGGTACCCATGTTATGAGTTGTGTTGATCAATGGAGATCTTCTGATGAACACAAACCAGAGTGTTTTGACTCTCCGCCTGAGTACCTAGGTCTAAAGGGGGAGTATAGATAACTGACCGCTCCCATTATCCATCAAGAGGCAGATATGGTGACTTCCTATTGCAAATAGGGAAGATAAGACTATAGGCTTAGGAACACATGCATGCTTCTAAGCCTTGTACTATGACAATGTAGCTTTCTGTGATGCTTTCACATGTCATGATATACTTGATGTGGGTTCATGGCACATTAAGATAAATGAGAGATTATTCAAGTGTTTACAGTTGTTCATATATTGTATGTAGTTATCTTCACTAACTTTCCATTTGTATGCTTCTGAATTACTAGTTAGCTTTGTGATTAATCTAGTATGCACAAATATTGATTTACTCTTTTGAATATCTAGAGTATCTTGCGATATATGTATGTGAATGATTGGTTCCTGTATAATTCATTACCGTTCTACTTTAAATTTCCTTCCTCAATAATATATCTTGACTATTTAAGTGCTTTATATTGTTTCTTTTGGTGAACTTAGGGTGTTGTGCCTCTTTACTGAATAATGAGAAAGGTTTTGGTGGTCACATAGTGTATCCACAAAACTAGCAAGACTGTACAAAGAAAGGTAAACTAACTATACAAAGCTACCATTTCTTTTTTATAATGGGACTGAAAAACTTCAGGACTAGAATGTAGATTCCTGAAGATTTTGTTATTCCTTTCTCCCCAAAGCATGTAGATGACATGTATAGCTGAGAACTTCAAACCACCCTTCAACAATAGCAGATCAATAAAGGACTTCAGGACATAGAGGAACTTCTAATCTTCAGTCCACAGATTCCTTACAGAACAAGCATAATGATAACCAAATAATAGGTGTGTAGAGATTTATTCATGGTCTTCACACATAGCACATATTGAAGAAAGATGAAAACCATTCCTCTTGAAGTAATTGCAGGTAGAGATTTTACCTAGAAAACCTTTCCAAAGGAATAGAGAGCTTCTTCTAGGGACACCATACCAGATCCAAAATCCCCAACTAAGGAACTGCCTTTCTGAATTTTGGACCTTTCTAGAAAAACTCTAACAAGGACTTTTGGATCGGGGCGATCGGGGATGATCCCTTGGGCGATCGTGCCCTTGGTGGCGCCGCCGCCATACACTTAGGCTAGGTACTCCGCCTACCGGGGCCACCGTCCTTTCGTTGTTGAGACCTTGATCATGATGTTGCTTTCGCCTCTCTTATGCAGGGTGACACGGCAGAGCATGCAGGGAGTACATGCACAACCGATTGTTGCGGAGAGGAGAAACAATCTAGTGGCGACTGCCGTTCCAACAGAGGAAGTGTTACCGGATATTAGGGTTGTGATGGATAACATGGATGAGAGGAATGACAACCTGTCACCGCCTAGGGTTTATATAGAGGGAGGACAGAATGATGGGAGACCGGATGGGCCTGGATCAACGAGGGCGGAGGATTCTGCGCCGGATAACTCCCCTGAGAATCAACATGCGAGCAGCCCACTGACTTCTCTGGCTGGGGGAGATCGTATGTCGCAGACGGCGAAGAATAAACCCACGGAGGTGATGGGAGATACAAGACCTCCTTCTAGGGCTGGACCGGAGCACGCGCCAAGGAAGGTCCCTCTTTATGGCATACCACACGATACATGCTTCAGATGTATGGGATGTGGCCATTGGAAATTGCAGTGCAAAAGGAGCAAAGGCTGCTATAAGTGCCGAAGACCTGTGCATCTTGTCGCGAGGTGCAATCAACTAGCCTTACAACCCAGGCCGCCTGATGTCCATTCTAGAACTATCTTCCCACCGCTGCCCACAGGTATCCCGGTGAGGGGTGCTCCACAACATACTCCGAAGAGGATCTCGGTCGATGTTGGTCCGAATGATGAGATGAGGAGGAGCAAGATATCTGCCCTAGAGAGGGCAGTAGAGATATCCTGGCCATACGGAGTGGTTTGGAAGGAGATCGGTCCTTTCTTGCGTCATAGCTGGCCCTGTGCCGCGGACATATATAGGTTCACGGAGAGAAAGGCTATTGCTTTCTTCTCTTGCGAACATGAGGCAAAGGAGATGGTGTTGAAAGGAATTCCGAATTTCTGTGGACGCAAAGTGGAGCTGACGCATATGATCGAAGGTGAACGATACCAAAGCAAGGAGGCTTTTTGGTTCTGGATAGCTGACCTACCGCTCACATGTCGGGATGATGATACACTATCAAAGATAGTATCGACATTTGGAAATCTTGTGCATATTTTTGAATGGCAGAAGGAGAAAGATGACATGTCTGGACTTCTTATCTTGGTGGAGGCTTTCAGTGAAGACATCCCACAGTTTGTCTCACTTACATACGGGCAAAGAAGAACATCTGTCCAATTCTGGATGCTGGCTAGAGGGCCGACGGGTTCAGGTATTACACATCTTAATGAAGTCGGCGTCGATTCTGGGATCCCCTTGGAAGCGCTCAAGATGTCGGAGACAAGGCCGGAGACATCTGCTATGGTGCCTGTGAATCCGGGGCCATCAGTACCTGTTGTTAGACCGCAGCGAAGGAGTACTCCTCCAGAGAGACATCAGCCCCGAGCATATAGAAGGATGGTGATCGATAGAGAAGGGAGTAGAAGATACCTATCCAACATGCGCCTAGAGGATTTCATATTCTTCGAGGATGATAGATACAATGCAAGCAAAAGAAGAGAAGGAAGGAGTCAGTCGAGATATGTGAGGCATACAGGTGAACCCCGACTCCACAAAAGGGACTGTTCAAGAAGAAGACAATCAGATTGGGAAAGGGATACTTTCGATATATGCTGGTCAGAACAAGAAGAAGGACACAACCACTGATTTGGCTGGGTAGAGAGGAACCAGCGTGAATTTTATTCCTATGGACTGTACGTCATTATTTTGGAATATTAGAGGTGCATCCAATAATCCTACGAGGAGGGTTCTCAGCAGAATTTGTAGCCAATACAAACCAGGTGTGGTATGTTTGCTTGAGCCGTTTCTTCATGCTGAACAAGCAGTAGAGCTGTTGGACATTGTGAGGCTCGACTGGGCAGCTGATAATCAAGAAGAGGAAGGGAAAATCTGGTTCTATGCTGATAAAAGTTTTGAACCCTAGCCTTTTTAGAAGACATAAACAACACTTGACGGTGAACGTGGAAGCTAATGATGGTTTGAAAATTTTTGTTACGGCAATCTATGCCAGCTGTGACAACCCAGAAAGAAGAGTGCTATGGAATGAATTATTGATGATGGCTGAAATCATAGGGGATGGAAGATGGATAATCGTAGGGGATTTCAATGTGGTGAGGCATCCTAGGGAGAGGAGGGGGGGAAACCAACCTAGGTTTCAGGACATGATGGACTTTAATTCCTTGATATCAGATGCAACTCTAGATGAAGTTCCATTTGAGGGGAGTCAATATACTTGGGTGAACAAGCAGATTCTCACCCCGACAATGTGGGAGAGGATTGATAGGGTACTTGTGAATGGAGCATGGATGATGAAGAGGCCTGCGACTAGATCAATTCATTTGACTAGAGCGAGGGTATCAAATCATTGCCCCATTATAACGATCCTCGGTGCTATGACGACGGATAGAAAACAGGCTCATTTCTCATTTATGAAGACATGGCTCAAGCATGAGGACTGCATGAAGATAATCGAACATGCATGGAATGAACCAGTGAGCGGACACCCCTCCGTTGTCTTCTGCCTTAAACTTAAAATGGTTCGTGCGGCTCTTCGCAGATGGAGCAAGGATACCTTTGGTGCTAATAGACAACACATCCTTGATTTGGAGGATGTGGTTTTTACAACGCAAGTTGCTTTTGATGAAAATCCGACTACTGTCAATGAGATTAACCTGCGAGAGGTGGAAAGTGAGCTCCAACATCTTCTGGACCAGGAGGAGAAGGTATGGAAGGAGAAAGCACTAATAGACTGGCTACAAGATGGGGAGAGAAACACCAAGTTCTATCATGCTACTGTTAAGTCTAGAAGAAAGCAAAGAAGGATTAACCGGGTGGTCCTGCAGGATGGCACTCAAGTTATGGATCCTAAGCTAATGGAAGAGATGGCAGCAGATCATGACCAACACTTTTACAATGAGGCAACATACACTGATGAAAATGAGCTGGAGGATTTCACAGACTTAATTCCGGAGCTGGTTTCTCTTGATGAAAATTTCACCCTAGTGGCGTCTCTAAAGGAAGAGGAGATCAAAGAGGTGATGTTGAAGATGGACTCAGCTGCAGCTCCTGGGCCGGATGGGTTCACCCTCCCATTTTTCAAAGCCGCATGGCCTATCATTAGAAGTGATTTCATGGACTTGGCGAAGGGCTTCTTCAGCGGACAAGCATGCTTCAGGGGCCTTTTCTGTTGTAGAATCCTACTTATTCCGAAGAATGATGCTCCTAGAAGACCACTGGAGGATTTCAGGCCGATATCCATAGAGAATGTCACCCTTCACATCCTTGCAAGAATACTCAGTGAGAGATTTACTCCTATAATGCTGCGCCTGATTTCCAAGAACCAAGGAGCTTTCGTGAGAGGTACATATATATCTCACCACATCCGGCTAGCTAAGGATCTTATGCATGATATTAACAGAGGGCGAGACATTCCTAATGTGATTCTAAAGTATGATATGTCAAGGGAATATGACAGGGGCGTTTGGTCTACACTGAGAAAAATTTTGGAGAACTTTAATCTTACAAAAGAAGTGATCAATTTATGCCTGAGTTTCTTCTCAAATACATGGGCAACGGTGACTCTAGGGGAGGAAACAGCTGGTTTCTTTCCGATGAGTAGAGGTTTGAAGCAAGGAAGTGTGATCTCTCCATTTCTTTTCATTCTGTTTGAGGAGATGTTATGCAGAAGATTCTTGAGGCTTTATGAGGAAGGGGCCATATCAAGATTTCAGGTGAGGGGGAGGCTGTACCTCCGATCATTCTTCTATACGCGGATGATATTGTGGTTTTCTTCATAGCTGACCATAGATCGATGGACAAGGTTAGTAGTACCTTTGATGCATACGAACGGGCAACTGGTCAGAGGATAAACAAAATGAAGTCCACATGCGTGGTAGGAGGCAAGGATCAGGTTGTAGCTCATGAAGTAGCCGCATCCCTAGGGGTGGGTTCTGCTACGGACTCCCTGACATATCTGGGCATACCGATCAATAAAGGAGCGATGAGGATCACTGACTTTGAGTTCTTAATGAGCAAGATAAATGACAAGATTGCTACGCAGAGGTCCAGACTTTTATCCTTTGTGGGGAGGAGGCTGTTGATTGCACACGTTCTAACCTATATCCCGGTGTACACGGCAACGGCAGTGGATACTCCTGCTGGGATCGTGGCACGGATTGAAGACAAACTATCCAGATTTCTGTGGAGTGACAGGGAGGATCATCACAGGAAGGCATGGATTGGATGGCACAGAGTTGCTAGGCCTTTTTCACTTGGAGGTCTAGGGTTTCCCTCGCTATAGACGATCAATGAAGCCTTTGCTGCAAAAGCATGTTGGGAGGTGCTGACGAAGGATTCTATTTGGGCTTCTTTCTACAGAGTCAAATATGCAAATTTGACAGGAGGCCGTGACAACCTGTATCCTGGTACCTTGAGAAGAGGTTTATCACCTTCACCATTCTGGAAGAGGATGTGGGAAATGTTTCCTCCTATGTTTCCTTTATGTCGATGGGTGGTGGGGAATGGAGAGCTATCCTTTTGGGACTCATGGTGGTGCGAGAAACGCCTTGCTGATCATGTGATCATTCCCAGTGACAGAAGACATCCATTTCTGGCGAGGGACTTTTGGTTAGAAGGACACGGATGGGACTGGGAATCGCTTAGGCTGATCGTTGATGAAGAAGGACTACAGATGATATGCGATGCTGAGGTATGGATATCCAACGAAGATAACAGGCTGGTATGGGGTCCTGAGAGGAGTGGTAGATTCTCGATGAGTTCAATGAAGAGGGTACTGATGCAGAATGGAAGGGAAGGTCCAGATGGCCTTGGGATGGTTTGGGAGGATGGATATCCCAAGGAGGCGGCGTTTATCTGGAAATCGGTCAGAGGAGCCACTCCCACAAATGATAACATTAGACTCAAATGTGGTATCCCCCTTGCATCTAAATGCTATTGTTGCTTTGACCCCCAGGAGGAAGATATGGATCATGTGCTATTTAAAGGGCAGACCGCCAAATTTTTTTGGCAGAGATTCAATGAACTACTTGACATGGAGGCGCCTTTTGATATGAGAACTCTTCTGGATAGGTGTGCGATGGCAAAGGCGAAGAGCATAACTGAATGGTTGGCAGGTAATTTGGCGATCCTAATCCCCCACAGCATATGGCGCATAAGATGTGGAGCTAAATATGATGGTAAGATGAAGCCATTCAACCATGAATGGGACCATATTCTAAGAAACCTAAACCATCAGTTGAAGAGGATAACTTTCCCTATTGCTATAGACAACAATATTTATGACAGAATGAAGATGGCGGGCTTGAAGGAACCAAAGACAATAATGAATCAGATAGTTTTTCTGTGATGGGAGAAGCAGGATCTACATAACCTCAAACTTAACATCACGATTGGGAGGGATAGGGATTCCCACGGTATACACAGAGGATGGGCAGCTGGTATCATCCGTAACCATAGTGCCAATATTTGCCTTGTGTTCAGAGCTTGGATTAGGAGCTCAGATTACCTCCTTGCATACATGCAAGCATGCACCATTGGTCTGAAACTAGCAGGTGACCACGCTTTGAGCATCTCGAGTATTGAAGTAGATGATACTTATACATATGAGGTTCTATGGAATGGTGGTAGAGAGCCATGGCGGACAACTTCTTTTTTTAGAGAGCTGCGAGAAGAGATAGCATCATGTATGATCTCTGGATCACTAGTTCATAAGGTTATCAACTCGATACCTCGTGAGTTAGGAAGGTGGGGGAGCAGAATGAATGAGATGTTCGTCTCTTCAGATATAACTAATATGCCGATGAGGATTAGGGGCATGGCTATGATGGAGAAAAGATGTACTCCCTACATGATTTTGAAGAGAACAAAAGTTGGAGACGAAGACGCGTGATATTAGAGTTTCTTGTCTTTGTTTCTTATTTCGGATGAGAGGGTTTTTTTTGTGGGATATTGGGATAATACCCGAGATATAAGTGCGGGAGATGTAATTTTTTCTGTGATTTAGCCCACAAGAGGGGTGTGGGATGAATAAAAGCAACCCCTGGCTTATTTAAAAAAAAGGAACTGCCTTTCTTTCTAACCAAATTCCAGCTATCTTTAAGACTGATATTACACTTGCCTTTAAAAAGGACAAAATCCTCCTCCCTAGAAGGTTTAGTCTGAAGATTGAGAATATCCTTTAGCTACCACTCACCTCTAAAATTTGGGATTTTCCAATTGCTTCCCTCAATGCATTGAGAGGCTTTGCAATTAAAACCTTTACCCAATTTGTAAAAAAGAGTATGGTCAACCAAATCAAATAACCTGAGTTTACCAGTAAGCCATAGTCCCTCCAGAACAAGAGCTTCTCACCATTTCCCAAGCAGATATTGATTTCACTAAGAAGAGTATCCCTTTTCTCAAGAAGTTTTGTCCAGAGACAAGAAGAGTTAGCTCTAGCTTGCACTACCCAGATAGATTCTTCCTTGATGTACCTACCATGCAACCACTTAAAAAAATGTTTTTTTACCGAAGCTAAACTCTATAAGTTCTTGATTAGACCAGCTTTAACCCATTCACTAATAAGTCGATTACCCAAACCACCTTCTTTTCTGGGTCTACATATAATATCTCATGAAACAGTGTGTCAATGTTTCTTATCGTCAATGTCCTTTCAGAGGAAATCTCTCATAATCTTCTCTAGAGTTTTAATGATAGATTTAGGTAAAGGGAATGTAGAGCTCCAGAAGATATTACAGGCCGAAAGAGTGGATATGATAAGTTCCAGCCTACCACTTTGGGAAAGTAGATTACCATTCCAAGATTCCAACCTGGTTTTAAATTTATCAACAATAGGTGAGCACATCTTGCTAGTTAACCTCTTGGTAAACAAGGGAACACCAAAGTAATGATCTAGAAGATTTGAAATAGGAATCTTCATAATGTCTGACACATTAATAACCTCCACAACCTTGCTAAGAAAGATCTGGATTTTTTCATTATTGAGCTTCAACCCATAAATCCTTCTAAATTGTCCAAAATATCCTTGAGACATTTTGCATCCTGATCATCAACCTTAGAGAACATAAGTAAATCGTCAGTAAAAATAATGTGAGAAATCTTCATTTCACCAGCCTGAATAACATTTAGTCTACCAATTGTGACCTCAACATTCACAATGGCAGAAACCCCTACATGGCAATAACAAATAAGAGGGGAGATAAAGGATCCCCTTGCCTCACACCATTTGATGCCCAAAACACATCAGTCAGAAAACTATTAACTAGAACTTTATAAGAGGTTGAGTCAAAGGATTCTAGAATCCAATTAAGCCAACAGATTAAGAAGCCCATTCTTCTCAAAAGGAATAAGATGTAATCTCTTCTGACAGTGCCATAGGCCTTAGCCAAATCTACTTTAACACACATGTTTTTTTGAGGACCCACATAGGTGCTAAGAATATCATTTGCAAGCAAGATAGCATGGCCAATTCTCCTACCCTTAACAAAAGCAACTTGATTCAAGTCAATCAGCATAGGAAGAACACGAGCCAGCCTATTAGCTAAAACCTTCATTATCACCTTGTAGATGATATTGTATAGAGAAATAGGTCTAAAGTCCTTTAAGTCAACAACACCAAGTAGCTTAGAAATCAAAGTGATCATCGTACTATTGCACTCCTTCTAAAGCTTACTCGAGCTAAAGAAACTGAGGACAGAAGAAATTATCTCTTCACCTATGATGTCCCAAAATGATTTAAAGAAAGCAGAGTTAAACACATCTAGACCTGGAGCCTTATCATCATTCATCTTCAACATCACATCCTCAATCACGTTCCTTGTTACAACACTTCTTAATATGTCAAACTAATCCTTAGAAATTTGGGGCAAAAGCCATTCATCATTCTAGTAAACAACTTCATCAGATGAGCTGTTAAACAAACCTTCGTAAAAGGATCTGACCCTTTCTCAAATTTTATCTATATCATATATATTTCCTTTATGCTCATCCTTCAGAACATTGATATTATTTCTAACCCTTCTGGTCTTAAGGGATGCATAAAAAAATGAAGTATTTCTATCACCCAGTTTAAGCCATTAGGTCCTACTCTTTTGATGGAGTAAGTTTTCTTCATCCCTTAGAGCTTTACCATTGTCATCTCTCAAAGTAGCTAGCTGCAATTGTTTGACTTCATTTAAGGAGTCATCGTCAACTTCTCTTTGCAACTCCATAAGCTTCAACTTGAGCTCTCTCGCTTTAGTCATAAAATTACCCACCTTCTCTTTGTTTCAGATTCTCAAAGCACACAAAACACCATACATCTTCCTATAAACACGATACATAGGCGTCCCTTGGACCTTTGTACTCCTCCAAGCCCTCTCTAATATATCTTTGTAGGACTCTTGATTGGTCCAAGAGTTAATGAACTAAAAAGGGGTGCACCCCTCTTCCCAGCTCCAAGACGAAGAACAAAAATTTTGTGATCACTGACAGAAGCTGGAATGACCTCTCCCTAACAATAAGGAAAGACTGTAAGAAAACCAATATTCATAAGCATAAGATCAATTCTAGAAAAAGCACTTTTACCACTCCTAATGTGACTATCCCATGTAAAAAAAAGGCCTTTGGTCGAGAGTTCCAAAAGATTAGTATCTAGAATGGCTTTATTGAAATCACCCATACTACAATTAGAAGGGGGCTGCTTGCCAATTTTCTCCCTAGCTAGTCTTATTGCATTAAAATCACCAAGAACACACCAATTCATAGGATTAGAATTGTAGATAAAAGAAAGGGAACTCCAAAGAATAACTCTCTTAGCATCCAGGTTGGTTCCATAAACTATAGAGAGATGAAGATTAATAATCTCTTTACAAACCACACAATGAATGACTTGTTCATTTCTCAGGACCAATCTGATGTCAATTGCCTTGTTAGCCCAAATAACTACGATTTGATTATACAAGTAGAAGTAAACATTGTCACAGTAACATGCACCAGACCAAATATTATCCACAAATTCAGTAACATCATATTTTTGTAATATGGACTCAAGAATGATATTAATAATCACCTTATTTCAATCCAGTTCATCCCGAATGCGAGGAATTTTATTACCACCTCCTCTAACATTCTAGGATAAAATGGAAAAGGACTCAACCATTTGGAAGAAGAGTCACTATCTCCTGGCCCCTCACACCCGATTCACCAGATTTGATCATCCCTTCCTTCTGAATCTCAGAATTATTGAAGTTTGATAATGCATAGTATTTGTTCAAAGTTTTAGTAACAACTCTAGTTGAGTTTTTAGGACCAGCTTTAGGAACAACTCTCTACTTCTTCCTACTAGTCACACATTTTGACTTAGGAGAAATAGTAGGGTTTGAAGAAGATTTTCTAGAGAGAGAACCTTGTACAACTTCAGACAAAGTAGGGACATGCACATTTAACAAATCACCTTCAGGGATGGCTTCTTCCGCATCAATGAAGATTTATGCTTCTTCTTCTTCTTCAACGGGATTTTTAGGGACCCAAGTCTTCTTGTTATTCTTTTTTAGAGCTCTACCTTCCATTTTCGTGGGATCATCACAAAGGGAAGGTTCGTGGCCATATAATCCACATATCAAACACTTTGATGGTTACCATTTGTATTCAAATTTGGTAGTGTCCATTTGACCATCATCACTAATAGTTTCCAGGTCTTTCAGGTACGTGAAATTTGTAGGGATCACCACATGAATCCTAGCATATTCCAATCATCGAAACTCCAGGGTCAAAATTTTAGGGTGGAAAGGCCTTCCTGGAACTGAACCGTATAGTTGAACATTTCTACATCCCATATCTTGAGAGGGATGTTATGGATCTTAAGCCAGATAGGGAATTCAGTGAGCGTCATCTTCTTTAGTGGTTCACCATGTTCCCATTTCTTAATGAATAGCGATTTACCCATCACAAACCAGGGACCCCCGTCAATTGTCGTCATCAAGTCTTCATCATTTGCAAACATGACAATAAAAACCCCCTTCCTCAAGATCTGATTTCAATGGAGCCTTGAACCTTCCATAATCGGGCAAGATGCCACTCAAGCATTGGCCAATGACGCTTGAGTCCAACCACATATCCAGCAGTCATCTTGCTCCATCTGGAAAGGTTGCATATTATGCTATGAATCTAGTATATAGCAGCTTCCCTTCAACCATTTGGATCACCATCTTATTCAGATTTACAGGACCAACATCATTTTTTTCCTTGAACAAATTAGACCAGTCCATCGAGTTCTTCACGATAGAGGCCACACTAACTAGACCTTTCACGTAGCTTCCCAACGAAGTGCCTTCTCCACGACCAGGATCTGGAGGTTCAGACACCGCCATCGACTTAGTCTTCACCTCCTCACTTGGCTAGGTCGTCACCTCCTCACTCGCTAGAGCCATCTATCTTTGTATTGTTTCTTTGAAGTACTTATTCATTGAGCAAGTAGGATCACCACTCTACTCACAATTTTTACAAAAAACACATGATTTGAAGAATGTCAATACAGACAAGATCTAAGTATTAGATTAGTCAAGTCCAGTTAGTCATTTTCACTCTAGGTCCTTGTAGTGTAATTAAAGAGTTATAAATGTTGATGACTAACTTTGTTTCCTCATTATTAGAGTATGTATACAATTACCAAGTTGTATGTACATGGAAATGTGATAAGCAACATGAATATTTAGATATGTATCTTATTGTTGGTAAATATTAGAGGTATCTATATTTTATTTCACTTGAAAAATTATCTTATGTGATTGAATGTGAGAAAACAAAGAATTTGAAATTGAAAAAAAAAGTTTAGTGTGAGTTTTGTTTTATGAAATCCTCAACTTATTCCCTAATATTATGACTAGAGGTTATCAAGGGATGTGAGTGTAACAACTTGGTTATGAGCTTAGACTGAGTCATTAGGGACTATTAGGATAGAAAGTTAGAGTTATAAGTGTGGCAGTTAGGAAGTGATGTGTCTATAGCTCTGGGAAGTATGGGTATTTGGATACCCTGGCCTAGTATCTGAATACTTAGGTTGACCACTATTAAGCTACTCTATCTATTTTTCTCTGGATGCCCTATCCAGGTGCTCAAAAGGAGGATGGGATAGAGAGAAACCCTGGAAGTATTAGGGTAAAAGACCAGAAAGTAATGAAGGATTAAGAGCATAAAGATAGAATGAGATGCAACTTTTATTTTATCATTATTTTGATTGGAGATCAATAGGAATGCTCTTATATATTTGAATTTAGATACTTAGTTCTTTTTGAAATGTCAATGGCTCCGTAAGATTGTTGTACACTATGAAGTTTATTTAGTAATTTCTTACAATCTTATATCAACTAGACTAGAAATGATCTTAAAATGAGCTTTCCCCAAGTGGATATTCTTACCACAAGTTTGAAATTAATATATAGTCGATTAATACTGAGTAGCTCTTGGCTTCAGGACTGCTGGCTTGGTTTGGTCCAGCTAACCAGATGTGTTATTGGGATTTAATGACTTCTATAACAATATAATAAGAGAAGACTCTAGATACATTAGACCCATATTGTAGTGAGAGTGTACATACACTAAGATATAGAAATATAAGGGAAAGATTGGAATAGCTAGGAATCAATTTGAACTAATATCTATGATCCAACTTTGAGGCCTCAGATGAGAAACCCTAAATTGGGAATGAAGGTAGAGGGAATATAGATACAAGACACATATCAGTATGTAACATACAAAATGAAGAAGAAAGGATGGATAAAGACAATCAAATCTTATAAATAATTAAGGAACTTTATTCAATTTGAAATCAAGGAAAGATAAGAGAAAACCACATAGAAATCCAATACAGAAAGAATTAATAATGATGAATGGATCATATAATCAAGTAAAATTGATTTATGTACTCCAAAAAAAGGAAATATGAGAAAATATTTAAGTACACAATAAGTAAATAGAAGTGAAGAGTTTGCAACATAATTAAAGTGAAGAGGCCTACATGAACATGTAAATTATAAGATTAGAATAAGAAACTTAGATGAAACAAAGAGAAATGTTGGAGATGATGAGTTTGATTGAGGATAGAGATTTACATGCTATGATAGAAGACATGGAATGTGTGATTATATTATGAACTCTAATGCATTCATCCTTACTTCCTTTTGATTCAAAGTCTCTATAGAGTAAAACCTAGCTTCCCTCAAATGTATTGGATAGGTTCCTAGTGATGAAATTGAACTAGTTCTCAAAAGAAGAACATAGGTGCAATTAAATGAATGAACAAGTCATATAAAGGTAAATTATATTCAGAACAGAAAAGCATGATTGAAAAAGAAACTATGTTGGACTCTTGCATGAATTGTTTGATTTTTTAAACAAAGGACACGCAATGTATTAAACATGAGATGAAACTAGTCGAGAGAATATTGATTTAGAATTTCAACTTCACAATAGTAAAAGGATAATAAGAAATATAAGTGGCATGGAATATACAATCATACACATGCATGAAAAACATGATCATAAGAGATAATTAGAAGGTAAAGATGACATGTGGTAGAGTATCATATATTAAGATGGTGATGCAAATTAAAGAAGGGATTAAAACATGATGGAGTAATATAGATTATAAAAGAGAAATATTATGAGATGTGAGAAAATGCTAAATAATCTAGTATGCTTGATGATGATTGATTAAACTTAGATATGAGAAATGTGTTAAGTGAATACTTGAATATAAGAATTTTAAATCTCAAAATAATCTTCACTTTTGTGTCTTCCTTAATTAGAGCAATGTGGGAATAAAGTTATAAGCAAATGAATTTTGCATGATGCATAATCACCATGGCAGAGACATTTATTGGATGTATTAATGACACATAATATGATAATGAAACCCTAGTAGTGTAATTAAAGAAAGTAACCAATCATAAATGTCAAGTAGGAGAAAAGGAAATTCAAGTGGTAAAGATAAGGAAGTTTTAGTAAAACTCAAGAGAGCTAAATTTTCATATCAAAATAAGGAAGTAAAATCATGTCAAAATAACATCATGTTATTGATAAGTATCAAACCCTAGAATGTTTAGGGTTCTAACGAGTTTAAGGGATGTCACTAGTGATTTTACCTAGAGTACTAACACCTCTATAAAATAAAATCTTGGGATCAATAGTATGAGAAGAAACTAATAGTGAAAGTAATCAAGGTTTTATAGGTACCAAATGAGAAAGGTAGGTAAAAAACACAAAAATGACTAATATAGAGGATAAGAAATATATATGAAATGTAATAAGTTTGTTTTGAGCAGAAGGACATGAGCAAAGTGTAATTATACATAAGTTCTTGCAGGATAGTAAGAGTGATGAATAATCCATTCTGACCTTGAATATTATAATGTTAGGGATTTTATTACATATGATCAAAATGAGAAGAATAAGTAACAAGAAGTAACAAATAATAAAAAAGAAAGAGATCAAAGAGAGAAAATGGCTTTTCAGTAATACATTAATCTATTTTTATAAGTATGGTTTTTTGAAGGTACATAATGGGATGTAAAATTGTTTTACAAATGATTTCAGTTGTACATTTGTGAGTAATATATTAAATCGAAAAGGGTGTTAGTTTTAGTCAATCATACCAGCAATCCATTTGAATACTATATAATTGTTGTTAATAATAATCTTCCAGCTTATGAGAGATTTTCTATTAGATTGACACAATAGTAAACTTCATAACATCAAGGTAAACTCTTTAGTAACTTAGAGGTGATACAAAACAATAGTACAAATTGAGCTGTATATTGAGATAGTTGGATCATACTACCAGTACTAAGGAAACACCTCAAGAGAGTATGACATGTTTGAACATGGTTGTTTCTCTTTCAATTTCCTATTATTGATTATGACACAGAAATTTTTGTTGCTGTCATCAAAAAGTCTTGAATTAAAGTTGTTGTGGTTAGAAGAGAAACAAATGACTCAATGTTGAAAACATTATAAAAATACAAAATACAAGAATATGGTGACATATAAGATTTTAGAAGTTTAAAAGAAACCTTGAATGTACTTTTCCTATGTATTTAGGTTTCAAGTATGAAATCTTTTAAGGGTAAGAGTTCCTATGATCGCGTTTGAGCTTTAGTGGTAAGCTAGGGTTTACATGGATGATTACATCCTTAATTAGATTGATCATTGATTAAACCTAATCAAGGATGGTAGCTCAATTATGATGTGTTAAACCTAATGAGAATTTCAAGCGTGCTTTCTTTTTAAATAAATAGGCTTTGATAAGTATAGACCCTAGTAATCTAGAATAAGGTGTTTTGCTCTCCATCATGGTGCTGGGCAACATGACCATGGTATAGGAGGGAACAATGACCATGATGGAATGAAATGAATGAGCTGAGCAAAGGAACAATTAAAATGAGTTGGAGTCTTGGGCAAGACAAATATGGTGGACACCAAGACCGTGTAGGGTTGTTGGTGGCACACGAATTCTGGGGCACACAGTCATTTTAGAGAAATAGAAGTGTTGACAGTTTTTATACTCAAATATGATAGATTTAAAACACCATAGACATGGTAAGCAACATGACTATGTTAGGTCCTTGTTGCATGCTCGTGGTACCTTGCACGACCGTTCTTGGGGTCTCTAGGGCATTTTGTTCATCAATCGACCAATACTAAAGAGTGCACTATAACAATGTACTATTTTTTAGTTATTTATTTGCAACTTCGATTGATCTTAAAATTTTATAGCATATCTATAACTCATTGAAAACTACATGATATTTTTTCATAATTTTTGGAGGAGGTTTGACCTATTCAGTAAATGATTTAAAATAACATTTTTATAATAGAAAGTTCTACTAAAATATAACAAAGTGTAAGTAGGGTCAATTTGCAACTAACCCTAGCATCTTAATTTCTCTATATGAGTAACCTAATATGTAGGAGCAACAATATGTCATGATTCATACTAGACAAACAAAATCCTAGGGAGAGAGGGAGAATTAGGGTTTGGATGGAGAAAGTGGTGAGGATGGTGATCTAGGGTTTTCTCTTCTAAAAGTTGATGAAATAAAGTAAGTTTGTCATCTCGACATAACTTTTATTGGTGATTCTTCTCTCATATGTCAAGATTCCATCCCTCCTTTGATTTGAATCTAAATGATATCAAATCTCCCTTTTTTCTCACTCTTTCTCCATAGTTCTCCATTCCTAGGGTTTTTGAGTTCGAAGGAAGAAGAAATGAAGGATTGTTAGGAACTTGGTATGGATGATAGAATTTTAGTTCTTGGACTATGCTGTTAAGGTGTTTTCACACCTTAGGTGAGTGAGTACTTCCATTTAGTAGTAGTTTGCATGAAATTTGTTTAAATCCATAATAATCTTCAATTCTTTTGTATGCAACTACGAACCCTAAATCTACCTATCAGTTTAAGCATACAAAAGATGATCTAGAAATAGATTGATTTCCTATTGCAATGAATTTCAGATGATAAAAACTATTAAAAAAGGATACAAATCATATAAAATGGAATTCCTAAAGTCAATGCAGAAGTTCTAAGAATATACTGAAATCTAGGACTTTTGGCTATGTCTAAACTTGTGGTATAATTGAATGAAGAACTTTGCCTAATTGAATCTATTTATTTATAAATGATTGTTCTAAATATATGAAAAATATTATCTTGGATTTCATTTGATGTTAATAGTGTTTTCTTTAAATCTCAGTATAGAGTGTGAAACCCTGAATGAGTGGAAATTGGAAGTTTGCATATAGATATTATGAAATTCAAGAGAAGTGATCCTTTTTAATGTTGTTGATTTATTTATTCAAGGTTATTCTTGATGCCGTAATATTTTAGTGAATGGCATGTAAATGCTAGTTTACCTCATTCTAGGGTTTCATATATATATATATATGTTTTGTTGTATATGAACTATTAAAAGTAGTCTTTTATCATTGAAATGTTATGATGCATTAAATCCTTATGTGAGTCATGCGAGATGTTAATGAGGAAAATGAAATCCTAAGGATAGGATATCCAGTGAATCAAGTATTTTCAATTTAGTGGTCTTTAGTATTATAAGTGGTATTTCTTAGTTTACAGTATAGTCAAATAACAATTTATGAAAAGAATTGGTTACAAGGTTAAACTAAGAATTATTGATTTGATTGAACTATGAATTTGAAGAGTAATTAGACATTTATATGTCCTAAACAATGTGGAATCCTCACATGAAGTTTGTGCTTTGGGGGAGGAAACATGCTTTATGACTGGAGGTTTTTTGTCCAGATTGAGGTAAGCTAGAGCATATCAGTTGGTTGCAAGGTCTAGGGTAGTGAGGACAGACTCCTTACTGTTGCATGGTATCCAACACCAACTGAGGATGTCAGAGGTACCTGGGTTACGAGTTGTGTTGATCAGTGGACATCTTTGGTAGGTCAACTGATGCATAAAGGCCAGAGTGCTTTGACTCTCTACCTAAGTATCCACATCTAGAGGAGGAGGCTAGATATCTGGCCACTCCCATTAGCTATAGAGAGCTAGACATGGTGAATGCCCATAACAGATGGGGAATGTGGGACTATAAGCTTAGGAACCCAGGCATGCTTATAAGCTTTGAACAATGACATCGTAGCTTGTTGTGATGCTTTCACATGTTGTTGTACTCTTCAAGTGGGTTCAGGGAATAATAAAGATAAATGAGAGACTGATCAAGTGTATGAAGTTATTCATATATTCTTTGTAGTTATCTCCATTAATTTGACATTTGTATGTTTCTGAATTACTAGTTACCTTTGTTATTAATCAAGTATCTCAGATATTAATTTTCTCTTCTGGATATCTTGAATATCCAGCCATATATATGTATGTGAATGATTAGTTCATCTATAGTTCATTATCATTCTACTTTAGAGTCACTTGGTAAATAATATATCTTGACTATTAAAGTGTTTTATACTATTTCTTTGAAGTATTCATTCACTGAGTGAATAGGATCACCCTATACACAATTTTTTTAGGGAAAATATGTGATTTCAAGAATGTCAATGGCATAGTAGATCTTCCGCAAGAACTAAGTATCAGATCAATTGAATTTAGTTGCTCCCTATCACTGAAGGTCCTTGTACTGTAATGAAAGAGTTGTAAATGATTATGTGTACATTTTTTCCTCATTATTAGAGTATGTATCCAATTATCAAGTCATATGTACATGGAAGTGTGAGAAATAACATGAATGTTTAGATACATATCTTATTATTGGTAATAGGTTAGAGGAATCAAGGTTTTATTTCCCTTGTAAAGTTAACTTATGGGATTGAATGTGAGAAAACAAGGAGTTTGAAATCAGAAAAAAGTGTTAAGTGTGAGATTTGTTTTATGAAATCCTCAACTTATGCCCTAATATCATGATTAGAGGTTATCGTGGGATGTGGGTGTAATGTAGAGGGTTGTGTAAGGAGACCCTATATCTCCATATCTTTTCATGAATTTTTTTAATCTATTAAGACTTATGATCAATAATGAAGTGCTACAACCCATTGGAAACCCTTGAAACTCTCTCAAAGTGGTCATGCTTTCCCACACTTTACATTTTTTGATGACTTAATACTATTTGCCAAAGCATATATGCAACATATGAATCTGATTCTCAGCTATTTTTTATTGTTTGGTGTTGTTTTTGAACAATCAATCTTAGTTGATAAAAGTATCATATTCTCTCTCCATCTATGCCATTACAACTGTAAAATGAAATCTGTAGCACTGCTAGTATGAGTGTAACAGATAATATAGGCAAGTATTTTAGAGTGCCTATCCTTCATGGGTGGATTACAAAGAATGCATATGTCCAAGTACATTATAGGGTGCAATCACAAATTACTAGTTGGGAAGCACGTTCACTAACCATGACAGGAAGAATTTACTTAGTGAAAAGTGTTGTGGCTACTATACCTTCATATACAATGCATATGTGGGCTCCGATCTCCAAAACACAATATAAACATAGCGGAAGCATTCAAATAATAGCGGAATACGAAAAATCACAACAAATTAAAACTTTTCAAGACAAGATCTTAAAACCATGAAACTTCTTTCATAAAAGAAAGATAAACAGTTTACATTTCTGTCAAATCACTTCTTGAGTGATTATATACAGCAAGATACAAAATCTCAAGATTGAACACCAAAATCTCAGATCAACAAACTCCAAGGACCTGAGAGTACAGAGATGACATAAGACTATCTAGCTAAAGGACTGGACAGCCAGGAGCTCCACCTGGGACTCAATGCTGCCCCTGGTGTTGTTGCTCCTGGTACTTCTCTCCTGTAGATTGGTTCCTTCGTCCTCGAAGACCACCTAAAAAGATTGAAATCTACGGGGTGAGACAATTTCAAATAATTGTCCCAGCGAGAGTTATAACTCTCCACCAGAAGCTTTGTTATAGCATATAAGGAAACCTTAGGCAAGTAATCTAAATTACTCAACAACACATAAGATATTATGCAAAGCTACCTCATTAAGGAACAAGAAGGACATGTATACTAAAATGAACAGTGTAACATCAATCATTATGTCTCGTTGTTTAATCCTAGCAGATATACTACGTGGCTGATTACATTTTTCAAACATTATTATGCCCTGCGGAGATGAGGTATACCGCTCATACTCCAACCGAGCACTAGTAAGTCGCATCGGTATCATACTAGGTCATCAAAAGAGCCGGATTCTTATGACCTCAACTTCCTCAGTCAGAGTGAGGATTAACATGCAGGACATCTAGTGTCTCTGCTACTATAGCTCACCGGGGTATTCTGGTACTTTGCTATTAGAGTCACAGTGGCATTTTGTACTCTCTTCACCATCGAAAGATCTCATGTTTATCTCTCATCGATGTGGCATAAAAGATTCCTCGGGTGATTAGTGATACATCATCCCGGCATAAACACATAGTGCAGGGCTGATAGATTAAGAAACATCTACATCAACTCCTACACTAGGACGTAAGGATATTCACGTCCATATTCCCCCACATACTCAAAAGTATGTGATCCAGGAGTTCCCTTAGGAAAACCTATTTCACCATCATTTAACTTATGACAATGATGGATCTATGATCAGGGCTCTACATGTATGGTTATACTTGATTAATTAGGTACATTTCAGTATTCTTTTAGCATCAAACATGTTTCCAAACATTTAACTATAAAAGCATTGCTATAACAAAAGAATACTAAATGTATCAAGTTTAACTCATATCAGTTATCAAAAGGATGTTAATCCATCACAAGTCATCTAACCAGCATGACTTCGATATTACTCATGGCTCTTACAGCCCATTATTTTCATATGTTGTCGCTTAAGCATAGGCAACATAACATGTATCACTTATTCATAAAGTCTACAACATACTTTCAATGAATACTCTATCATAACCCTTACCTGGTTATGATCATTCTCTTATAAGAACCTGCATAGTCAATTTATCTGACAATAATAACATTTCATAGCCAGATCAGCAATTCATAAGGTAGGAATAACATTCCAAATCAAGGGTGGTACCTTTATGCCTTTACTAAGGCTGGGTTCCTTCATTAGTATCAATTAGGGTTTACTATTCACATTTCATGTTATTGCCCTAGGATTAGGGTTTACTATTCACTTCATAGAGATTTGAGCTCATAGCATCACCATGCATGAAATCATCATTCTTGATGCCTTCAAATTAGGTTAAGATTCATCAATTATCATGATTAGGGTTTCCATGATCTCACATAAGTGGATCATACCCTAGTCATGCACATTCATATACATTGAAGGTACTTTATTTGAATTTCAACCATATTTGGGACATTATCTCTCCTCTTACTATTAGGTGGTGATTACATCACTATAGATTAGGTTAGGTCAAGACAATCTTGATTAACATAGGCTAAATCACCACTATCATGTCATTAGGGTTTTGATTTGAACAAAGGTGTCATCTACTTGAACCCTCCAAGGGCACATTGGTAATGTACACCGTTGATTCACAACATGGTTCAATCTATTATTCACTTAGCCCCTTAATGTCTTAGGGTAC
The DNA here is from genome assembly GCA_963693085.1 of Alisma plantago-aquatica. NCBI lineage: Eukaryota > Viridiplantae > Streptophyta > Magnoliopsida > Alismatales > Alismataceae > Alisma > Alisma plantago-aquatica. Next base: position 868,708,143 of record OY856412.1, on the reverse strand, counting down.
CATTAGGGTTTGGATTAGATCACCATTGGACCAATTAAGTCCTCAAACTACTAAGTAATCACAGCGCTAAAGATCCCCAAATGATTTCACACTTCAACCTCCAAACAGTCTTGAGACCGTTTGGATGCATTAAACGTTTGGTTAAGTTGACCTCAAGACCGCATGACACTCAAGACCGTTTGCCCTTAAACGGTCTTGAGACCGTTTGAGTGCGTTGTCCATTTGAGAGTGTTGACTTTGAAACTGTTTGGATGAAACGACCTTGAAACCGCATGAGTTGAAACAACCTTGAGATCGATTGGATCTAAACGACCTTGAGATTGTTTGGTCCAAATGGGCTCAAAACCGCATGGACCTCAAAGGTGATTCCAAGGTTGTAATCGATTAGGTTTTTCTATGTTGAAGCCTTCAATTGGCCACATCCTTGCTAATCATTTATCAGTTGAGCTAATTAGGGTTATGCTTAACCAATTAGACCCTCAATTGACTCTCAATTGCTAACCAATTGGGGTTGAAACCGATTGAATTAGGGTTTGTAATCAATTAACCATCAACATTGATAATCATGAATCTAATTGAAGTTGAACCTATCAATTGGCACTCAATTGGGCCAAAACTTGGCCCAAACGGTCTTGAGACCGTTTGTCCAAAGTTTGATAAAAATCTAAGTCAAGTTGATGAGGGTGGAACCCTAATTAGTTCTAAAATCAGCACTTTTAATCAATTCATCAACCTACTGTGATTGGACCTTTAACTAATCAAATTATCTTAACCCTAGACCTCCAAACGGTCTTGGGTAGTCACCAAACGGTCTTGAGATCGTTTGAGTGAACCCCTAAACGGTCTTGAGACCGTTTGGGCCCTTCAACCCAAAGTTCACCAAAATTGGTCAATGAAATCAACAATTTCACCCGATTAGGGTTTAGAGGGTTGAGGTGCCTTCAAGTTGTGTTTGGTTTGCAATTAGGTTACAATTCTTTGTAGATGTTTAACTCAACATATGTACAGCAGACCTCTAAATGGTCTTCCCTTGGTCAAACTTTCCAAACGGTCTTGAGATCGTTTGATTCTAAACGGTCTTACAAGACCGCATGAGATCAAACGGTCTTGAGACCATTTGATTTCAAACGGTTTGCAAACCGTTTAGACCAAAGGGTCCAAGGTCGTTTGGTAAAGTTACCTAGGAAATCACGCCCATCATCTTCAACCTCAAAACAGGCCAGTTACTCCACGGAATTGCTTGCAAGAAAGCAAGGAAAGATGGTGAAGAAGAAGGTCTAACTACTACATGCAAGAACAAGTATATGTATAAGAAAGCAAGAGGTTTAGAGATATAAAACCCACCTCAAAGGTCATACTTAGAGCTCCAAGCTTCCAAGATATCAAGCCTTTAATGGATTCTTGAGCTCCACAGGTAGACCAAAGGTGTTTTCTCCAAGAAAAGTTTGGGGAAGGTCGGCTAGAACAAGAAACCTTAGTGAGATAACCATAAAACCAACCTTATAAACCAACTTCCTCCATGAATCCGAGCTAGAAGGTGGTCTCTTCTTACCTTAGAACAAGTTGGTCTTCTTCTCTAGCTCCAGAGCTCTGCCTTGGGTGGTCCAAGCAAGGTGACAAGTGAAGAAGTGAAGGAAGTACGTTTACTTGGTTTGCAAAGAAGGAGCTTATATAGCTTGGGTTAGTTTCCACCATAAGGACCTCTAATTTCCCCATTTCTCATCTAGGTCCCTCCTTTATTCTTTGCACGTCCCTCCTTCTCATAGATTAGGTAAAACTCTTTTGGAACTAAGAACTAAAGGCAAAGAAGGTCATCTTATCACTAAGGTGCACATATATAAGGGTTTCCTAACTTATAACTTGGTGATTCTAGTACAAAGGTTATTCTTCTTATCTGATTATTTAATTGAAGCGCCCCCTTCATCATTTCTACTCTAAATTATGTTAAGTGTCACAAAAGATACTCTAGAAGGTGTATTTTATAAGTTGCACCCCACATTTTGGGTAAATTGCACTTTACTCCAAAATTAGGGTTTCAAGCACAAAGATTGCTCCACAAGTTGCATCTTGATGCCCAGGCTTGGAGAATCCATCATACCTCATCATATTTACTCATATGATGTCTCATCATCAAAGGAACACCTCAACATGTTGAAATTGCAAGTTAACCCCTATAACTGGGTAATTTGCACATAGGTCCCTACATTACAAAACATTACTAAAACATTATTTAAAAGGACAGAATTGAAAATGTATGTTCCTCAGGAACTTAATTACATGCCAGGGGATAATCACAGGTGTTTAATTACATAGTTTAAGCAAAACACCTAGGGTTAACTTATAACCCAAGTCAGGGATGTTACAACATACAATAGTCCTTCCCTTATCCTTGTGTTCTAAACTGGATGCTATGATTTTCAAATTTATTTAGAGACGTTCTGACAACCATTTATCTATCTCTTTAGTGGAATGGGAACAACTCATAGCTCCAAAATCTAAAGGTGTTTTAGCTTTGCATCCAATGCATGAATGGGACCAGGCTTTGCTTATGAAGTAAACATGGCATTTTGGATGCGTCACCTTTGTTCTTAAATTTGATCCTAAGACCAATAAGCTATCTTCTCACACAATAATGACGATTTTCTTGGGATACTGTTTCTCTCTCAAAAAGGATACAAATGCCTAGATCCAAAATGTGAACTTATTTGTATCTGTACTCATGTGGCTTTTCACAAAGATGAGTTGTTCTTATCTTTTTGGTTTTTGCCCTTTGAACCTACATACAACTTGATCTTTCTTCTTGAACCTTCTCCTCCAATCCCATCACCTTCATCTAAAAAATTTGACTGAGGTATGAAAGTTGATCCCCAATTAACAACTCCACAATCATCATCTATTCTAGTCCAATATGACTTAATGGTCACAATCAACAAAGGTAAATTCTCCTGCACCATAAAGAATACACTTTCTAGCACATATTGTTTAGATCATCTATTTCATGCTACTTATGCTTTTGTCACTATTTAAGATACAACCTTTGTTCCTAAAGGCACAACCAATGCCTTGGGCTATCCTAGATGGAAATCTGCCATCCTAAATGAGATGTGAGCTTTATATGACAATCATACATGGGATCTAGTTGATCTACCACCTGACAAGAATATTGGTGGCTGCGTTGGGTGTTCTTAATAAAGCATTACTCTGATGGCCTTATTAAGAGCCCAAAGATGTATCTGGTTGCTAAGTGTTTTACTCAAACCTTTGGTGTGTATTTTTTTGAGACATTCTCTCTGAGTACAATGATTTCTTCTATCCTTATTGTTATTTTCTTGGAAACTTATTTTGACTAAATGCCTTTTGAGCTAGACATCAATAATGCCTTTCTACATGGGGACATGATAAAAGAAGTATATATGAAATAACCTCTTGACTTTGTTTTTTAGGGGTATTCTTCTCACAAGATTTATGGCTTAAGAAGATCTTTATACAAACTTAAGAAATCCTCAAGATCTTGGTTTAGGAAACTCAATATTGTCCTTTAAAAACTAGGTTTCCAAAGATCATCCACAGAATGTTGATTGTTTTTGTCAAATCCCTCAAGAGGGCACATTCTCTTTTCTATATACATTGATGATATTGATATGCATGACACTGCACATGCAAATTCACTGGGGGTGAAATATCTAGATATTACCTTATCCAACGTATAACAATCACCATCGTAAGTAACCAAATCTTATTTTAGTATAGTTTAGGATCAAATCTAGAGGACCACATATTCAAGAATTGACTGATAGTAACTGAGAATGAACTAGTATTTAACACAAATGGTTGATTAGTTGACTATAGTAAGGTTGTATTTAATAAAAAGGTTGAAGTAAATGTTGATTATCTGATAATGGAAACAATAGGGTGCAATGGATTTCACCACCACTATCTATCATTCACTTTCTCACTGCATCATATTAAGCATGGACATATATGTTGAGGCTAGGTAAATCTTCCTTTTGACATTAATCTAAAACATGGCCGGATATCACTCTAAGATCACCATCATATTACTTACAGATCATACATATATTTTCTTAGAAAGCACCTATATGAAGTTCTCCTCAAGGATTTAACAAGAAATAATGAATATCCCAGATCCTACATTCAAAGTTCTCTACAACCAAGATGATGATAAATAAGTAAACCTACTGATCACAAAAGCATACAAGCATAAAAAAACGATATTAAACATATAATAGTTCCTACAATAATAGATGCAATAAAGAGAACAAAATTGAGCAACATGGCTACTCCCCACAACCTAGAAAGAGGACTACTACCTCATTGCATCAGTTCAAGAATAACAACAAATATATGTCATCGTCATAGTAGAATATTAAAGTAGAGTCGTGGTGTATGGATGTTTCTCCTCAAGATCTGAGTAATGGAAATCGATACAACAATAGTTCTACCCTTGGATGTTCATTAGAGGTGGACTTCAAACATTGTTTTTTCTTCTTCAAGGTTGGACATAGTCATAGTTAGGAGACAACAACAATTGACAAGGGATGGAGTCATCAACCATAAATATAGGCATCACAGGACAAACCTCCTTTGAGGGTGGAACCTTGGTACCTTGGCGTCAATGAAGGTGAAGTGTCTTTGGTTGATGTTCGTCAATTGAAGGAATGGTCAAAGGTTGCTGGAAGTCAAAGGTCTGGAGTGAAGGTGGAAAACTTGCAACATCAATGGTGTGATGTGTCCACTTTTGGCAACCATCTTCTATTTATAGGTAAAGGTTATGGTGTATATCCCTTCTCAACCACCTTGGAGCTAATACCTGGATGCCACAGAGGCGAAGAGAGGATGATGGTGTGAGGAAGATCAAGGGTCCATGATCAACAGTAACGCCATTGATAAATGAGGGGTCTTGTGGCATTTAGTAAAAACATTGATAGGTGAATGTCAGGTGGACCATCAGAAGGGGACACATTAGAACCATTTATTTGTGCAGTGTAGGTTAGCCATCGAAAGATGCATGTAGGGTATCCTTTGGAAGGTGACCATTGGATGGCAAGTGTTGAATAACCATTAATTGTTGGCCATAGGAATACATGTGCATAACTATATCATTTGTCTGGGGTAGAATAAACATCAAAAGTTGAAGTCAAATAACCATTAGAAGGTGACCACTGGTAGTGGGTGATGGTCTTCCTTTTGTTTCCAACTAAAGGAAGGACAGACGTTGTAATGCAGTGGATTGGTAGATTGATATAAACTGAAGATTTGATAGATGTAAGCCCATCAACATGGGGGACACTATTGTCATGTGTCAATGTAAATAGTACCACCATCTCCTACACTTATACCATGAAATGAAGCTCAAGAATTTCATGAAAACCAATAATTTGGTTCTAAACCTTATACATATGATAAAATAAATAAAACCTAAATGGAAGCTGGTTCTAACCTAAAATGATGAAAATAGATGCAGAACTAGGCTATAAATGCAACTAAATTTGGGATGAATATGCATTCATCAAATATTGTAATCATAGGCTGTAACATACTCAAACATAGGCATATAGGTTAATCATCCTTTCTTCTAAGACCCTATTTGATTGTGCTGTGATCCAAACTCCCTTCTTCCCTTTTCTAGACACTTATCAATTAGACATCTATGTGTATGCATATTCCCTATTTTATAATAGATTAAACATTGTCTAGATCCTTTAACCCTATTTGGCTCACTAGAATATCATGGATAAGAAATTTTAGGATGTAATGACTCTAATGATTGCATCATGGGAAATTTGTGAGTTCTAATAATAAACTATAGCCCCAATCATAATTGGATACCCTAGTGTGAACATAGGATCTTAAGTGAGAGAATTGGAGAAAAATCAAGAGGATTTACCCATACTTGATCAATAGGATGATCTTTGAACCATAATTTAATGATTTAGTGTATAATGTGGAAATACAATACAAATAATCTTAAATTTCAAATATAAGCCTAAATTCAAATTCCTCATAATCTAGTTAGTTGGCATACCAATTTTGGTCTTACCGTATATCAAACGAACCCTTAATGGTGGTTTAGAATGTATTACATAATTTTAATTTATATATTTCATTTCAAATCATATGAATTGATGTTTTAACCTATGTATGGGATTATGTTTTCGTCGTGGGAGTCACACATACGTGTTTCGTTGATGGGGTGTTGGACTTCATCTCCCACCCCTGACTTCTCTACACACAAGACTACCATGTGTTTCTAGTTCCATAGAGACTTGTTCCTCCTCATCATTTTCCTTCCACATTTCATCATTATATGCATTTTCTTCACCATTCAACCCCCGTTGACCTCCTAAGTCCAGAGAGCCTAAATCATCCATGCTCGAGCTAAAGATAATATATGACCAAACATGATTCTTTCTTCTCCCCATACACCAGTCACAAAGAAGATGTAACTCTTCCATGTAAGGTCACATTGCCCCCCACCTACCTAAAAATAGAGCCCAAGAATTCTTTTACCACTCCCAACCCTCAATTCCATCATGCACCCATAGGAATTCCTTCGTAGAGACAATTTTCTTCCCCATCAATGGTAGCTCGGTCTCTCCTATATTGATCTTCATCTCCAAGTTAGTCTCGTGGTGAGTCTCACTGTGGTCCCCTCTTCATTTTTACATTAGTCTTACACCATGTAATGCATGCTCTTAGTCTACTCTTGAGCTCTGCCTCCTTTGGCTCTTGGTCGATTGTCGACATGGGAAATAAGTTGCTCCCAGACTCCAAAACTCATATTGGATTCATCAAGGCATCTCAGTAGATCCATAGGAGGGATGAATTGGATGGAGTACGTAATTAGTTCCAATTCTTGATTCATATGTTGGTAATCAACCACACTAGAGGCTTCCCTGATGATTGGTTTTTGTTTTGAGGTACTTCTTATCTGATCACCCTCCTTAAGGTTTTGTAAAGATTTTCTCATTTTCTATCTAATTCATTGTGTTCCATGATTCCCTTTCCTCCAACAAAGTTCCCACTAGTTCATCCTTGTAGCGTCATAACCACAAGGACGATGATCCTTCCTCACTTCCATCTACCTCAGGACCAAAACTATGGCTCTTTAAGTGCGTTTTGGTGAGGCGGAACTAGTGGGAAGGGAAACCTTTTGGGAGGAGGTTTGGATCAAGTGCTACCTCCCAAGAATATAAGATTCAATGGGAAAACATGTCCCAAGATGTAGGGAAATGAATCCCTCGGGTAAAATCTCAGTCTTGCCCATGAATCCTGGGCACAAACAATGTCACCCACAATGGGTTTGTCTATCTTTTTACTTACTTTGATGCTCATTTGATTGTGGATCTAGTACTTGTAAGCTACTAAGGTTTCAATGTAATACACATTTAATAATCACTCCCATTCGAGGGTAAATTAGTCCTTTCACATTTATTTCCTTTTTTAAAATTGAATTAAATTTGTGATGATAATACATATAAGTGTACTTTTGAAATCAGAAATGTACAAAGGATTCAATGGGATAGATTTGGAGTCCAGATTTCTAGCATACAATAGGGTCAATTTCTAAGTTAAAGAAACGATGTGATTTATATTAAATAAATACATAAATATTGTGATTTGATTGTGAAAGCCCTGACCTTGAGCCTAGGAGTGTTATTGAATGTTTAGTGCCAATCATAGGTTACGTATATCTTCTATTTGATTTTGGGCATTATTTGACTGAACATACATTGTTTTAATGAGGCATATCTTGAACTTAAAATTCTATTGAAAATTCAATTACCTTGACATTGATATTTCCTGATTGTAGTTCATTATATTCTTGTGGTTTTTTACTACTCTATTTATAATAGATTTTTGGACCCCTTCTTCTTTGATTACCTATATATTAAAAGATTCACTAAAATTCGATGGTCTTGCCACTCCTATTATGCATTCTACATGTTTGACTATAATATCTATAATAGTGGTATTTATGTACAAAAATACTTATATTGGGTGCACATATTTTTCCCGGGGTGTGTGTTTCCACCCTTATTTCTTTTAGGCTACAATCCTATAGTGCTATGGCATGTTTTAGGCATATTTAGTATATATTTTTATGCATGCAAATTTTATTGTTTTAAATCAAAATTGTGGTTGTCTGATATAGCAAGACGCTTTATTCTTCATGCTGGTATTATGAATTTAGTACGACTCATTCCTGTGTTATAAGTCTTTTGAACTCACATGATTGCCAATAGCCCCCTTCTTGTGGGAACATTTATTTTGCACTTTGAAACACATATAATGCCCAAAGTGTTTATTATATGTACATATTAAACCTTTGCTTACATATACCTTAATTTCTATGTTCTAGGTTATGTTCCCTTCCACCTAGGTGTAGGTGCATTAGTAGACAAGGATGCATGAAGACCGTATATAGGGTATTGGACCCTAGCATATATTGAGATATCTAGTTGCACTCTATAATAGGTGGCATGTGCATATTTATTATACCATCTTTATATGTGTAAACCACCTTTTGCATGTGGAATAATATTATATGAAATATCTTGTAACATTTTTATAGTTTCCATTTCCACTACTTATTATCCTGCTCTGATACATATAACATTTGAGGAATAAATAAAATTCACCAGTCCCTACTTGCCTGGTGGTATGTTTGGGATTGATTGGACTTATTCCTCATCCTAGCAAGGAGTGGATCCTCTGTCAAGTCCCACTCTTTACATAGGTAGTAACAAAATTGACATCAACAAGTTGAAACAATCACTACATGCCCATTTTGATTCAAACGACTTGGGAAATCAGTGATACTTCATTGGGATAGAGGTCTTGATCGTCCACAAGGGTCATCTTGTCCCAAAGGCATTATATGTTGTATCTAATTCAAGAGACTAGAATGAAATAGGCTAAAAGCTCTCCACTACAATGGATTATCACACAAAGACACCTTTTTAGGGGAGCTATTTCTAAATCCAGAAAAAGTATTGGTAAATTGTCAGAAAATTAGTATATTTAATTATTATTTGACATGACATTACATATGTTGTAAGATTTGACATTAAACATATGAGTGCACCCATCCATAATCATTAGTGTAGCATTGAATGCATTTTTTGATACCTCAAGAATACCCCCTGAAGCATACTATGATACAAACATCCTAAAGAGAAGATCATCACTATTTCAAGATATGTAAATGTACATTGGGAAGGAGATGCTCAAGATCAAGGATCTACCTCTGGCTAATGCATTATTAGGCAATCATTTAGTAACCTATATAAGTAAAAAGCAATAAGTAGTTTCTAGATCTATCACTAAAATTGAATATGTGCTATAGTCAACCTATAATGGGTACAATCCATCTTGAGCGAGTTTATAATTCTTGTTTAGACTGTATCTCTACTCTATTGAGACCACCATGATGCTACCCACATTGCCAATAATCCAATGTTTCATGAATGTACGAAATATATTGAGGAGGATTGCCATTTTTCAAGGAACCTGGTGAAGCTTAAAAGATTGTTACTCCTCAAATGTAGAGCGGCGATCAAGTCTCTAATGTGATGACTAAACCACTTCCTCTAGCAGCTTTTTAGTATATTTGTGCCAAGCGAGGACTACAAAACACATACTCTCCATCCTTAAGGGGAGTGTTAGTACAGGTGGTTTATTAGTTAATTGGTCTTATGCCCATTGTATTTATAGTTCATGCTATCATGTGAGTACACTTAAGTAAGGATTCATTTACCCACTTACGTGTACCCATGTATCCATGGATTCATTTATATATGAGTATAGGGATACATGTGTCCAATTAATTGGGTATATGGATCCTCTATTAAGTGTACTTATATAACAACATGAACTGTAAATACAATAAGACAACCCAATTAACTAAAAAACCACTTATACTAACAAATGGTATTACGAAAAGATAAATGGTACATCTTACTATTACAAAGGACCATGGCATAGGGCAACCCGGGCATTCAAATCCATCCTTGAGCTCATAGTATTGGTACATGCTCCTCCTAAGTCATCATCCTATAAATCACTCAAGTCTGGGTGATTTTGGTACAATACCCAGAAGAGGAAGAAATAAAAAAGTATTCATAAGAAACTACTAAGTATGTACATAAATAAAATATTTAGGCATTATAGGGCATTTAAGTATAAAAAGAGGGGGTTTCCATGCAATAGGGGTTATTGACATATATACAAGTTAAGTAAAAGGTAAACAAGAGAATGAGGCATTTGTGTATAAGAGAAATAAGAGATTATAAAGTGTCTAGCCATTAATAAATCCAAAATCTCACAACATAATATAATTAATTCACATGTGAAATAGACTAGGATACCCAAAATTTAACCATTACACCATATGATCGTGGCCTAAAAATTTAAGTGGAAATACACACCCTAGTAAGAAAGTGTATGTCCTAATATATGAATGGTGGTGCATATACACCACTACTATAAATATTTTATTCTACCATTAAGCATTCTCAAAGAGTGAAAAGACAACTAGTAAATACATTTTTCATATATAGGTATCCATATAGTTAGTCTGATCATTATTCATAGTCAAGTCTCCAAATAGTATGACAGGCATGGTCATAGACCCAAAACAAAAGTATGTAGCATATTTGTTGATATTAGATAATTTCAATTTAAGAAGTAGTAAGTTATACTAAACTGATAACATAAATCAAATAAAAGTACAATTTACTCATCATAGGGAATTGAGTTAATAATAGTAGGAATGCCTAAAAGAATCAGGCCATTGCACATACCTCATATTCATGATAATGGTTAATTCAATAGATATACTTGGTCGACAAAGTCATGTTTTCATCCCAGAATCACATTAGGTATGCTAGTCAAGCCAAAGCGAGCATGTGTATACATTCCTAGTATAGCAATATATATATATATATATATATATATATATATATATATATCTTACCCTAATTATAATAGATTATAAGGAATATCATAGTTTTTTGTCTTACTAAGTGAATATATGGTCGGTAGGATATCTATTTTAATTTTAATATTCATCTTTAATTAGCTAAGTTTAAATATGTCTAGATTACATATATGCATTGAAAACAATATGCATTCCCTAAATTTATGTTTTAGAACTGTAGTCATTCTCTAATTCCATGTGATTCCATATTATTCATATCACCTTATTAGCATGCGTATTAGTGCATATACACATTTTATTATCTAATTATTGACTATGCTCAAAATGCAAGTATGTACAATAGAGATAAAAGAAAACATATTCTGAAATAGACCTAACCAACTTTGAATCCATACTTATGTTCATAAAATATATGTTTAGACATATATAATGTTCCCTTTTGATTGAAAATTGATGGATCTAGATATATGTATTCCCTAGATCCATTTGTATTTATAATTAACTTCTAATACACACATATATGTATATTTATGTGTATATATGTATGTATGTGTGTACACACACATATATATGTGTATATATATATATATATATATATATATATATATATATATATATATATATATATATATATATATATATATATATATATATATATATAGGAATCTTAGGAGCATAAAACATTGTGGAATATATTTTTTCTAGGAATCATTTGAGCATGATCCATTCAATGGAACAAAATTGGATTGGGGTTTACAAGTTTTTACCTTATTCTGGAAGATGTTCCAATGATTCAAATTCTAGTTCTTGGTGTAGATCTGGATCCTTAAATATATATCTCTCTTGAATCTTGTCGGATCAACAATAAGAACTTCAATCTAGGTTTGCATTCTGGGTGTCGCCTCAAGATGTGTGTAAAAAACTATTTTCCGGTGGCTATTTGCAGCAATCCGCCAGTGACTGTCAGTGATGAATCATAGGATTTTTTTGGTAATTTGCATAGATCCTAAGGTCACATAAATGGCTATGTTGACCCTAGATCTGACCCAAAAGTAAACTTTGGCAAACATACCAATACACCATGGAGATTCTTGCCTCGATTTGAATGCTCTAGGTGGCAGTTCACACAAATTCACTAGGGATACATGCTCCCTAATTTGCATGCATTGAAGATTGCCGCATTCCACCATCCACACATGTGGTAGATTGTGCCATTTTTTTCGTCACCTTAATTTTCATGATATTAGTGAAGACCTTCTCCAAGAATTTTTTTACAGTGCAAAGTCGTCTCCATGGTATGCATGCGAACACTTGAAGACGGTCATAGTTACTAGTATCAACCTCTTCCTCTTTCTCTCTCTAAGGTGCTCTTAGGGTTTCTCAAACCTCGCAAAAAAATAAGAATATGTGAGTGCATTCCCTGAATGCCTCCTCTCATATAACATATAAAGAGGAGTGGATATTCATTGTCTCCTGAACCCTATTTGGCCATGTTTTGAACTCCCTGACGTATCAAAACTTATTTTTTGAGTCTGGGTCCACATTTTATTCATGTCCTCAAAATTACTTTTAGGTCCCTCTATTTATGATAACAACTACAATAAGGTCCAATTTAGCCTTTCTTCAAGCTATCTCTATGCATGTGACCTTGTAGGCACCATACTGCATTGACAATGAATTCACAAATTAGTATTACGATCCATAATCAATGAACGACGTCTAGCTACACATCATTGATATCCAAGTAATAGGATTAGTCAAACAAGACTAAACCTTCAACGATAGTGTTACCATGTTTTATAGTCCTTTTATCACAAATATCTAGATTGAACTTGAAGCATGCACATGTCATCCTCATTTTATTCAATCTAAGTTCCTTAATTTCCAAGTAGACTACAAAAATAAATATGAGCTCAATATCAAACACCGACTCACATGAGCATGGACACACATTTCTCTAGTCTCACTTATCAAGAGTCCTCAAATACCTCTCTCATAATATGGATGGGAAGAATTCCCTTAACATCACTCACAAAAGTTTGACATGATGATCATCACACTGAATCACTACCTTTATGGAAACCCTCTTTAAGATCGTGTTGGGTAGTGTCAAATCATGATGATTGTCGTATCACCATTTTAGTGACTTCAAGTTGAAGGACCACAACATCACTTTTTCATTTGAGAGTCTATTATGACTATCATATAAAGATCCATGAAGCACTTTCAATGCGGGTTTATCCAATACACTTGTTCTCTAACAATTACTTATGTGTCTGAATCGATATTCAATACCTATGACCCAAGAGACATGGTCGTCAGTCTCCACACATACTAGTCTCACATGTATTCTTTTTGTTTAGTCCTCAATAATACTTGAGTAGGGAAATTTTGGAATATTGTTCTTAGCATCCATTAGGATCTCATGTTCAAGTCATACTTGAGGTCCTATAGATTTGAACCAATCATTCTAAGCACATTTATTATGTACATTAATATCACAATATTTATGCATCAATAAATTGGAATAACCTATATTAATTACATCAATACTATAAAATATCCCTATATCCATCATCTAATGATTGGCTTCTAGGGCCTATACACCATATATATGCGTGTGTATGTGTGTGTGTCTGTATCAAAATGTGGTAATTTTATTCCGAAAGTCCCCTCTTTCCAAAATAGGGAGAGGGACAAAATACAATGTAGTCCACAAACACTACATAAATCACTCAAAAAAGGGGAAAGAGACTAACTATGTAGTCTGCCTACGACAACTTTACATATTTTCTTTACAATGCTTTGTATATCTCTTTTTCTATCACTATGTCTTCTTTGATTTCTTTCTTTCCAAATATAGAAGTAAATAGCAGCAAGGATGAGGAGCATTTTCTTCTTTTGAGTACCAGTATTCCTTCCTCATCTCAAGATCATGTCCTTTGTATCAGTGAGCTTGCAGGGTTTGAAGTGAAGTTCCTCACACACCTTCTTCCAAATGCTTGACATGAAGTTGCAATTCTGAAAAAGATGGTTCTATGTTTCATTCTGCTCTTCGCACAGGTAACATGTAGTTGGTGAGTCTGGATACCACTCATGGATTTTGTCCATAGTGGATAGTGAGTTGTTAGCTACTCTGTATAGACAAAATGACCATTTTGGAACTTCATACCTCGTCCATAGGAATCTAGTGCCATTCTGATCTGTAGCGTGGGGTCTGACCAGATCCCATTTGTTGATTGAGTCCTTGAGAGCGTAGCAACCTTCCCTATGCGGAGAGAAAGCGTGATTGATGCTCTTCCAAATAGTTGTCATTCTATTTATGATTCTTGACTAGCCTTCTCGAGTGTTGGGTTAAAAATCGAGGCCATTTGGATATCGTCTCCACATCCATTTATTCCAGATTGATTTCTTGGCTAGGAAATTGATAATCCTTCTAGTCGTTCCCCAATCAGCTATGGTGCTAAGAAGCTTGAGACCAAGACCCCCTTCTTCTTTGGGTATGGCAAGTGTCGAGTATTTCATCGGATGTGTCCTACCTACCCATAGGAAATTTGATAGAGTCATCTCTATCCTGTCGAGGACTGTTGTCGACATTTCCCCTTGCATAGCCCAGAATTACAGCATGCCCTCCATGGCTAATGAGATCAAAGTGGCTCGACCAGCCATAGAGGTCTTCGTGATAGGCCATTTGTCTATCATCTCTTCAAGTCTGTCTGTATAGCCAGTGAAATCTTTAACTTGTAGTTTGCCTCCGGTCATAGGAAAATCGAGGTATTTGGTTGGAAGTTGACTGATTGTGATTCTTGAGATTTCCATAATTGAGGTGTTAAGCACAGTGCAGTTTGAAGAAGTGAACTGTTGTGTCTTATCCTCATTGATGTGAAGACCTGTTTGGTTGCCGAAGTGCTTCAACATAAGTCTTAGGTTGCTGATGTATTTTGGTTTTGCTTCAATGAAGACTAGGACATCATCTGCGAAGATGAGGTGACTAAGAACCTTAGTGCCATGGATGGAGTAGCTGGCTATGTTCTTCAACTCTTCTGCCCTGTGCATAAGCCTGGAGAAGTATTCCATAAGGATAGTGAAGAGCAAGGGGGAAAGAGGATCCCCCTGCCTCAAACCATTTGAGCTTTGAAAAATCCCATCAGGTGTGTCGTTCACCAGGACTGAGAAACTGGGAGTGGATACTCACTATTTCATGAGTGAGATCCATTTAGGTGAGAAACCCATATTTTCAATAATCCACTAGAGCTTAGGCCAATGTGCACTATCAAAGGCCTTTGAGACGTCTAGTTTCATGCATAGTTATTTATAGCCTCTATTCATGTTGAACTCAAGAAGAAATTCATTGGCAAGTAGGGCACAGTCTGAGATACTCCCTTCCCTCAATGAATGCTCCTTGATTGTCAGAGATGAGGTGCGGTAGAATGAGCTTTAGTCTCTCAGCTAAAATTTTTGCGATGATCTTGTATTGGACGTTGCAACAGCCAATCGGTCTGAAGTCGTATAGTGAGGCCATCATCTTCTTCTTCGGGATGAGGACAAGAAAGGAGTGGTTGATTTGCCTAAGCATACAACCACCTTCCATGAACCATGTAATACTCTGACATAGGTCATGTTTAATGGTATTCCAGGCATAACGATAGAAGTGAGAGTTGAATCCGTCCGAGCCAGGTGATTTGTGCACCCCAATGCTCCAGAGAGCACTTTTGATTTCATCCTCTGTGACCTATCTACACAAGATGTTATTATGAGTAGAAGTAAGTTTGTACCTCCATGTTAGATTCTCATCAGTGGGATCGTGATCTTATGTGCTCGATTTGTTGTATAACCTTTTGTAAAAATTGTTGTCTTGGGCAGCAAGAGATTCATGTTTGTTGATAACAGTACCTTCTTCATTGATGAGTTTAGAAATGCAATTAAGGGCTTCTCTTTTTCGAATGGCATTGTGATACAGTTTGGTGTTCTTATCACCGTCAGCGATCCAATTTTGTCTGCTTCATTGCCATGCGAAGCTTTCTTCGGCTGCTTTGAGGTCCTTAAGCATACTGTTAAGTTCCTCTTCTTTAGCAATCAGGGAAGCGTTGAGCGGATCAGCCATGAGGTTGTCTTTGACAGCAATGAGTTCGCTTTTTGTCTCCTACAGAAGCTTCAGGATGTTAACCTATTCCCTGAACCAGGTTTTGATCATGCACTTCAGTCGCATGAGTTTCCTTGTGAAGATAAACATGGGGTTGCCTTCTATCAGGATATTCCAGGAATTTTTGAGAAGGTCTTCAAAACCTTTCCAGTTCGTCCAGAAGTTGACAAACTGAAAAGGTCTGGGTTTGTGTTTCTTCTCTAAGACCTTCATGACGAGAGGGGCGCGATCACTAATGTCTGCACCTCCTACTCTAACATGGGCTTGGGGAAGGGTCTGAAGCCAGAGGCTATTTATGAGGGCACGATCAAGTTTGCTCGCTATCCTTTTATCAGCATCCTTGCCTTCATTATTCCAAGTGAAAAGTTTTGCACCGTTCATTGGGAGCTTGCACATGTTTGCAGAATTGATCATGTGATTAAAAGAGTTAATGACGGCTTCAGGGACTATTCTGCCTTCACGCTTTTCCTCTTGCAGCCTAACGTTGTTGAAATCGCCCATTAAAAGCCAAGGGTTTTTGATTCTTTTTCTGAGTGTCAACATGTCACTCCAGAGTTCTTGTCGTTGAGAATGAAGGTTGAAAGCATATATGGAAGAGAACCATATGGTTAATCCTCCTCTATTAGTACATATTAAGTTTATCATTTGCTCCAATTTGTTATAGATTTGAATGTCCCAGACATTCGAATTCCATCCCAACCAGATTTTTCCTAATTCAACCTCCTCATGGTTGGAAGTAAACGACCAACCATTAGGAAAGATGGAGCTAATGCAGGTTTTATTACATCTTCTAAATTTTGTTTCGATGATAGCAGCTAGAGAGACTTTTCTAGATTTGATCTAGCCTCTCACTTCCCTCCTCTTGGCAGGATTGCAAATTCCTTTCACATTCCATACCAAGATGGACATGGATATTTATTTCTTGGATCTTGTGCTCCGCTGGGGAGCCTTCTCCTTCTCCTTGCCCTTGCGATTTTTATCTGGGTTTTTGGTTTTCTGACCTTCTAGAATCTCTTCAACCTCTTTGTCAGATTCACTCAAGATACCAAAGGAGTTGGAGTCCGGTATTTCACCCTCCTCCTTGTCCTTTGAATGTCCTGAGTTATTGGAGTTAGGTTTGGCACCTTCCTCCTTATCTTTTGAAACAGAGGCTTCTGTAGGTTTGTGTACTTTCTTCGGATTCCATGTTTTCTTTGGTTTTTCAAAACCATCTGCATCATCAGTCAGATTGGTGGGAGGTTTGTCGATGGGGCAATCCTCTTTGTCATGTCCAAAAATGCAGTAGGTATGGCACTTCTTCGGAAGATATTCGTATTTGATGTCAAATGAGATGCCATCCTTCTTTCCTGGAATATCTACCAAAATCTTGTCAGGCATGTCTTCAGATGCATCGACGTCCACCAACACCCTGGCCTCATCAGTACCAGCAGTTTCGATTGATCTGGTCTCCACAAGGAGGACTTTGCCTACTCCTGAGGTGATCGTTCCTACTGCTTTGGTAGCCCAGGTTTTTCCTTTTGAGGGAATACAGATCCAGATTGGAAGAGATGAGAAGTCATCCTTCACCAAAGGATCACCAAACTGATAGTGTTTAGCGATCACCAGATGCCCGTCGAACCATCTTGGGCCGCTGTTCAAGTAGGCTTTTTTATCCATCTCATTGGAGAATCGGATGATAAAGAAGCCTTTTTCCTTGGAGACGATGTCAAAGTCACCTCTCGGCTTCCATACCCTCGCGATCCATGCCATCAGGTGTGGATAAAAGGGACATTTACCCATAACGTAGATGGATACAGAGTACTCCCAGACATCTTTCATGCGACCATACTCTTCTGCTTCCAGATTGACGACGACTTTGTCGTCCTGGCATGTAGGTTTAGGGAAAGCAAAGGCAGCGCATTCCTTCTCCTGTGCAGGAGTCCTCTTGACGACCTGAGTCCAAGGGTTCTTGTTTTTTGGTGGTGCCGGTGTAGAGCTTGAACCTTCTCCATTATTAGGGCTGGCTGTAGTGAGTGGGGTGGTGTTGGGTGGCATGGTGGGAGGGTCGATGGGGGTGGCCTGGCTAGGAGTGGACGCCATAGCTGCTGGTCCTCTCCGGTCGCCTGGATGATCGCCAGGAAACCCCAAGAGACGGAGGGGGCAGGGTATGTATGTTATATGTGTGTGTGTGTCTATATGTGTGTGTATGTGTTTATACCTAAGTTACATAAAAAATCTGAAAATAATGAGATTATTATGCTATGTTTTCTTATTAACAACTACTTAAATGTGCAAAATAACCCTAACAATTTATTAACCCAGATATCTATATGTGTGTTAGTACTAATGTGAGAAATACTAAGATCATAGATCAATTTGGATACCATATCATGATAACCACATTTATATATCCTAGTGTTCCCTAGATCTACTAACAATGCATGTGATGTTTTATATTTCTTGGTCATTAACTTACTAAAAATAGTACACTTACACACACATGCATGCACACACACACACATATGAATGATAGGGCTCATATAAAAGAGTATTGTATGTTATTTATATGGATCATCTCATTAGTCTGAATAGGTTTTACTCCTAACACATTTATATTATCATCTAATCAACAATTTTTATTAAAATTGTATTACTGACATATACTAGGTAGAACTGAACCGATCTTATGATGATTAGTTCATTCATCAAGGACCTTAGGGATCTTGACTAAGGCTATCAAACATGATGTAATGGACATTGAATTAGTAGGTTTCCAAGTGGTAGGCATGGTTCTTTTGAATTCTATCCCAAAATTGTTCTGATCACTATATTTGTCGAGCATGTGGAAGGTTATTGGGTTAGATCTAATGGTGGTGGGAAAGATATGTCTCTCTTTCAAATTTTCATAATTCTTGTTGGTCATGGTGTAGGTGGTGACAAGGGTGGATGAGTATTGGCTCAAATTGAGGGAATGTTACAAGGCTTACGTTACATATTATGGAATACATAAGTTCTCAATCTTATCTTCAATGAATAAAAGATGAGGATGAGAGGGTGTCAATGGACATAATTTTGATTTGTTAGATTCAACAAGGCAAGGGAGATTGATAGGGTAGATTTAAGACTTACAATTTTTTTACTTCAAAGATGTGCGATGAAGGAAGGTAACATTGTTGTAATGAAGGTGGTGGTTGTAGAGGCTAGGGGTGATGGTTGGGAAGGTGAATGAGAGGAGTTAGAAGCATTGATGGCCCATGATGCTCGTAATGTTCATGTCCATAAAGGCACCAATCAAGAAGAATTAAGGGAAGTAAGGAATTAATCCTAGGGTTTGCAAGGCTAGGATGAGGTGAAAATGAGGTTGCACAAGAAGAGGAAGGGTTGATGGAAGGAAGAAACAATTATGGAAGGGGAGGAGAAGAAGGGTGAAGCCATCCTGGTTACCGACACTTATAGCCATTCACAACCATTAGTCAATGTGTGAAGCACTACCATTGAAGGAGTGGGATATCATAGGGATTACAAGAAATATTATATATATATATATATATATATATATATATATATATATATATATATAACCCAAATACATGACATTATTAAATATAACTAGGTTAATATATTCCTTTCTTTAAGTAGAGAAATCAACTTCCGATCAACATAATTGATGGTTAGGCTATTTAAGAGTGGGGAATCTAGTTTTTAATGTTAGTTTACTCCTTTGGAAAATGTTTTATATTTGACACAATTACTTGTTTTTTTGGAGTAAGGTAAATGTATTAGACCAAAAAGGGGTATAGAATCAACTATACAAAACAAGGCAAGGCACCCTTAAATGGGCCCAAAATGAAATAGGGGTTATATAAAAAATCCCCAATATGTTCGTGTGCTAGCATTAAGACTGTAAAGCATCTTTTTCCTTCTCTTCACGTGTCATTTGAGTTCTTTAGAAAAATTATCAATGAAGCACAACTGATTGGTTTCTTTTTTCTCATGTATTCTTTTGTTTCTTTCATTCCAGATCCAGTAACTCAGCCCGGTGATGCATAACAAGGCAAAGCTTTTAAGATTTTTTTTCATGCTTCAACTTAGCATCCGCCCAAGCAATAGCATCCATGAGGTTGTTAGGAACCCCCTGTCCCCAACCACTTATGAGGAACAAAATGGTCCAGGTCTGAGCCGTCCATCTGCATCTGAAGAATAGGTGACTGGTCGTCTCATTGGTTTCTTTACAAAGACAACACATCTCCTCTACAGGGATCCCTCAAGCAACCAACCTATCTAGAGACGGGAGTTTATTGAGGATAGCTCTATAGCAAAACACACACCATTTGGGATAGTGGGCGCGGCCCCAAATGAAATCCGACCAACTCACCCCTGAGGAGCTACCTATATTTGTGTTGATAGGTGGTGACATATTAACCATCCAAACACCAAACTGATCAACACGATACAGGTGTTGATGATTCACCACACGAGAGCACATCATGCACCATATGCATGAGGGTATGCTACCCCTATCAGAGATAAGGTTTGGGTTATATTTTTTCTTCAACCAGTCAACCCAGCAGTCGGATTGAGATTTAATGAAGCGTTCAACCCTTTTATTGTTTCTTCTCTGCATAGCCACCTCAATGTCCATCACCTGCAAGCCGCCCTCTGAGAATGGTTTAGTTATGGTGTCCCAGGAAACACTGTGGCTCTTACCAGCCCATAAGAAGTTGGAAGTGAGTGATCTAAAAGAGTGGAGGATGGGATTAGGAATAAACCCCATACTAGTCCAAGACTGAACCATAGCTTGAAGAATGGACTTGATCAAAACCAACCTGCCAGCCATAGAGATCTTAAGCCCAGTCCAAGCTTCAATTTTGGCTCTGTAGCTGTCAAGACACCCTTCAAAATCTTTGGAAGTGACCTTTCCTTTGATGAGGGGGAACCCCAGATACTTGGTGGGAAGCCTACCCATCTGCATGCCTATTGCCTTTTTTAATCTTCCTCTTCTATCATCACATGATTTAGAAAGGAACACTTGAGATTTTATAGCACTCACATAAAGACCAGTAAGCTTCCCAAAGTAGGTCAGAAGAGTTTTGAAAACCCTCAGCCTTCTCATATTGCCAGCCGAAAATAGAAGAACATCATCAACAAAGATTATGTGTGTCAACACCTTGATGTCCTTGACTCTGTAAGTTTTAACTCACCCATTTTCTTTAGCTGTGTTGATTATCTTGGTCAGACCCTCCATCACCAGCGTGAATAGGAGAGGGGATATGGGATCGCCTTTTTGAAGCCCATTAGCTGATCCAAACAACCTTGTCAGGATGCCATTGATTAGGACAGAAAAGGAACTTGTCTCCACACACTATTTTATAATGCCAATCCACTTCTAATCAAAGCACATAGAAGTCATAACCTCCCACAGATAGTCCCAATTCACATGATCATAAGCTTTTCTAGTGTCGATTTTCATACAACCTTTAGCTGTTGAGTTCTTCATATTAAAATTGTTGAGGAATTCTATGGTCAACATATAACAATCAGCCATGTATCTTCCTTTGACAAAGGCATTCTGATTAGGCGAGATGATATACACTAGTATCTCCTTCAATCTTCTGGCAAGAAGTTTAGATATAATTTTATAGAGAACTGATCAGCATGCTATTGGTCTAAAATCTATCATCTCTTTCACATTGTTGTTCTTGGGGATCAGCTTTATAAAGGCATGGTTAACTGCTTTGACCATCAAGCCTCCCACCAAAAACCAGTTCACTACATGACAGACATCACCTCTGACAATAGTCCAACACTTGTGGACAAATTAGCTATTAAATCCATCTGGTCCAGGGGCTTTAGAATAATGAATAGAAAACAAAGCCTCCTTAACTTCCTCTTCTGACGCCACTATGCAAAGGGCTATATTAATCTCTTCTATGACTATTGCGGCAGGGAGTATGTCCTCATCAATAAGCTATTTATGGCCATTATTGTAAATCTTGTTGAAATACTGAGTAGCCAACACCACCATCTCCTCATGACTATCCACCGTATCACCCTTATCATTGATAAGCTCATAAATAGAATCCCTCATCTCCCTCTTATTAACAACGACATGATAGATTTTAGAATTCTGATCCCCATCAACAATCCATTTCATTCTACTTCTTTGCCAGAGGCTCACTTCTTCTGCTTTCTCTAGCTTTCTGATTATGTCCTCACATTTCATTTAATCTTTAATGTACCCCCTATCTAGAGGATTAAACCGCATATTCAAGGCAGCCTTTTCGTAATTCATTCTTGCATCCTGTAGGAGGTTAGGTAAATTCACCTTCTCTTTTAACCACTTCTTTAGGGCATTCTTGGTGTGCTGGAGCTTTTTAAGGTCCCTGAACAGTGGGTTGCCATCAATATGAATAGACCAAATGTCTTTGATAATGTCATTGAAGCCATCCCAATCGCACCACATATTAAGGAACCTGAAAGGGTGAGGAGGTTGAGTGGAAGTATTAATGAAAACCTTCATTCAGGCATGATCGCTGAAGATATGTGCCCCAAGTCTAATAGCCACGTTGGGGAGAACATCCAACCAGGTGTTATTGACAAAGCCTCTGTCAAGGAAGCTGGAGATGCGTCCAGTTGGGCCTTGCTTATTCGACCAGGTGGTGAGGCCACCAATGGTGTTAATTTGATGTAGTCTAGCTTTATCAAGGGTTGTATTGAACTTGTTTAGGATTCTTTCAGGTATTCTTTATCCACTGTACTTCTCTCCTGATTATCTTGTATTGTTGAAGTCGCCTAGAACAAGCCAGGGTATTTCATCTCAAGCTATTGCTTCCAAAATAGGCCAAAATCTATCCCTGTCATATTCACAGTTCTCCCCGTACACAACAGATAAGATACAAGAGAAGCCACTGTGGTTAAAACAACTTACAGTTATAATCTGATTAGTTATTCTTATAGGCTCCATATGCCATCTGTTGGGGTCCCAACCAATGATAATTCTACCTCCATCCACCTCATTGAGATTGTTCATGTTCCTCCAGTGTAGAGGAAAAAGGGTATTCACCCGATCAAAAATATCCCTTTTGATCTTGGTCTCAAAGCAGTAAACAACCTCTACTTGAATATCAATCAATATCTTTCTTAGCTTCCTCTGTGTCCTTGGCAATGATGCCCCCCGGACATTCCATGCCAAGATAGACATCTAACTATTTGGGTTTGATGACCCACCTCCATTCTTGGATTTGGGTCGTCCCTTTATCTTTCTCACCACACTCCTAGTTTGCATGTGACTGTGGCTAAAAGTTCCCCCTTCATCAATAGGGGTGTCTCCATCATCATCTTGTTCCAGCGCTGC
The DNA here is from genome assembly GCA_963693085.1 of Alisma plantago-aquatica. NCBI lineage: Eukaryota > Viridiplantae > Streptophyta > Magnoliopsida > Alismatales > Alismataceae > Alisma > Alisma plantago-aquatica. The sequence goes on along the minus strand of OY856412.1, from coordinate 868,684,704 downwards.
AAATTGGTTGACCACAGTTATCACTGGTACCTCAACCATTGGGGTAGAACATACCACCATGGCAGGGTCAGACATGGTGTTGATCACAGTATCTTTAGTCTCTTTTGAGCCACTGGACTCACCTTCATTATGGCCTTCTCCTTCTTCAATAAATATAGTGTCCTACTCCACCTCAACCACCACCTTACCTTTATCAACAACATTCTGTTTCGCAGCCCTACATTCAGACTCCTCCTGCTCACGCCTATTGAAAGTATGCTTTCTAGCATACCTCTTAGGGTGGGTGTTCCTTCTACTCAGTGGCCTGCGCGTGTCAGGGGTAACAATTGGGGGTTTCGGTAGTGGGTTTGAGAACCTTTCACTAGGGCAACCTCCATTGGCATGACTGACTACTTTACAGGTGTCACAACGATCCGACAAGGCCTCATATCTGACCTTTATTTCCCATTCCCCCCCCATCAGGAAGCTCTACCATGATCAGAGGTGGACGTTCTTCATCAGCTGTAATATCCACACAGAAACAGGCACACCCAAGCATTGACCCATCAACCCTTGTCTTGATGGCCCTAGGTTCCCCAATAGCATGAGGTATAACATTGATCGTTCTGGACGACCAATGTTTCCCCACATTGGGAAAGGAAACCCACATCGGTGCAGTTTTTAGGGCAGTGCGCCAGATATCAGCGTCCAGGGTCCATCGCCTCACCAGGAGTAGTTGATCATCAAAGAACCAGGGTCCTCTATTCATAGCACTATTCAATTCCTTCTCATTGGCAAATCTTTCAAGGATTAAGCCATCAGTAAGATTGAAAACCTCTAGATCACCCCTAGGTCACCACGATCGCTGCATCCACCCTTTGAGTTGGGGAACAACAACCGAAATACCCACAATCTGGACAATTGCATAGTACTTATGGTAGTCGTCCATCTCCACCATAATAGGGGTAGAGAACTTCGTCCATCTCCTCTTATCACCTTCTTTATAGAAATGCTTCTTGGCATCATCTGTAAATCTGCCCCGGATGTGCATCGACGGTCCTTCCACGACTTTCTCCCAATCCCTCGCCACAGTGACATCAACTCCAGGGGAGCTCCACTTCTCAGCTGTCTTCTTAGATATCTTCGGGGGGACCTCTATAAGCAGAGAGGTACCCCCACTCCCCCTATCCATCGATGAGGCTTCAGGTGGCGGCGGCGACGGCCCGCCCGCCATTGCACCCCAACGGTAACCTAGAGATGGAACGGAGCGAGGTTTTTAGAGAGAGAGAGGGTGGGTTTGACACAATTACTTGTTAGTTAGGTACTCAATTAATGTATTTATTACCTTTGTTAATAATTTTGGATATAAGATATTATGTCCATCCACTTTCATTTATTCTCAATACTACAAAGATTCTAGAGTGCCAACTAAAAATTCAATCCATTAATTGGTGAATTTTATTTAAATAAATCAAACTAAAATTAATTAATTAATATATCATAAAAGGATCATATAATAGGATATTGATTCAAACATTATATTTCTCGACTCCATATAATATGAATATATTATAATTCATGAGAAAATGAAACTTATACTTACATAAATTATCAAGTCATAAGAATGGGAAGGGATAAGACATGTACTTAGAGTTTCTATGTTACAAAAACCTTATTATTTGATAATTAAATCCTTCTAAATGACCTCAATATTGGATTTAAGTAAATTAACTATTTTTGTACAGTATATCTCTTTGAATCAACTCTTTTATTAACATCGTTTAAATTGTAGAAACTTAGAACATTAGCATTTTACGACCTTTTGTTTTAGGGATTAGCTATAAATGGTTAGTCGTGTACCTCCCACCCTTCTCTTATTACTGGGTATTATGCTACTACCATGGATCTATGGTTTATGATGTGGAGTTGATATTTTGACTCACTATAAAGAACTATGTATATTCTCATTGTGATCAATGGAAGGAAGTGGAGCTAGGATCTCTATACAAGCTAGGCTTCAACAAGACCATGTATTTATTATTCTCAATATCTCCTCTAACATAGTCTATTGTGCAAACTCACTTCATATAAAATACACTTTCTTGGCCATGTTTTTGATCAGGTCTTTTCAATTACCATACAAGATCCATTAGGCCAAGTGGATACACTTGATGTCATCATCTTCCCCATAAATAATACAAGTTTATTGATGTTTCTAAGATCACTTTTGTGCACATTGTTGTCATCTCTATCCCTTCAACCTTATATGGTTAAATAGCGATGAAGATAGGGTTCTACAATGTATACATCCAGTTCTTCTCCCATTCTGATTCCCTTTTATCAGATGTAAATGTGAAAATATCCTTATTTAGGGTCAAAGAACCTTCTCTAGACACTCACCCTAAACTTCATAGTTGTAATAACCCTAATGATAGAAGAATCCTCATTTTACAATGGATTGTTTGAGTTGCAATAAAACTCAATCCCACTAGTCCATCTTAATATTGGAAAACTTATATTCAAGTGTATCTTAAAATACGAGGCCATGAGGGTTTCAACCCGCGAAGCAAGGTGTGATCACATCGCTATTCATGAGAAGGATGGATGTTTTCTACAAGGCCTATCCACAATTTGTTTACGCGGTTCTTGGAACCTCAATAGCATGTATGCCCCATTTTTCCATGAGCTACTTTGTTGCAACAATCGTGCACTACCAGACGGTTCTTAATTCATAGTTGGAAAGCTTTCTAATTTCATTTGCCCACCAAAGACCTTCAAAGCCACGAGTATGAACTTGCCTCACGATGCAGCCTATACAAATGTGAACTAGAATCTAACTCTCGCATCTTGGGGAGCTGTGAGTTTGCAAGGAAAATCTGGGAGAAGGAGAGACCTACGTCGGCCTTCATTCCAAAAGACATTGGCAACATCATCAAACTCAAAGGGATGAAGAATAATGTGTTGAGCTTGACTATTTTGTACCATGTGTGTACGCCTAATGCAAAAATAGTGTGGATGAAAATCACAAATGATTTGAATAGCCTATGTGTTTATATAGATTGATTTTTTTTTTTAACAATGATTTCTCACTTGCAAATTCTATAGTTTGATGAATGATTAAAAGTTGCACGTTTAATGATAAAATTAATAACATGACCCATCCTCTCATTAATTTTTACTTGTCAATACACCCTTGTACAATATCCTTAGACCCCTCTAGTTGCTGATCAAAGAACAAATTCCTCCACCAATCATGCTCCAAGATCCTAGATCGAAAATCATTCTATCCAATTGTGAACATATTTTATATCATTATTTCAACATGTGTGGTTCTTTGTTTGTGGGATATGTATCCATATGAATACCAGTGTGGTTCTCATTTGGCTTTTCTATATTATGAACAACTACAGTTGGGTTTTTATGCTCTTGTATTCATGTGTTTCTACATGTTCTAGTATGCATTTATTTTTTACATAACAACAATAAAAAACTAGAATATCAGTTTCCATAGCTATCACACATTTCTTCAATTATGTCAATGTGCCAAATATGGTAATATAATCATATTTAAAAATAATATAAAAATGACTTATAGTAATCAATATTTGGTTTTTATTCATTGGTCAAAATTTATCCTATAAACCATTGTGATTCATTTTATTTTTCTTTGAGCTTCTCAAGCGTGTAATATGATTAAGGGGTTCTTGTTCATGCAAAAAATTAATTCTATCCACTTTGTCAATTCTGGATTTTTTCTCTTCTGATTAGTATATGCAGATACATGTTTGTGTTTTGACCACATATATTCAACATGTCTAAACTTATTTTCTTTCTCTTTGTTTTGTTCTTGATATGTTTTATTTTATGATCCTCAATGATAATGATCAAGGTTCTTCATGAGACAATATGCATTAAATGTTAGGCATCCTTCTTTCAACCTATATATGTGATTGAAATCCAAGATCAATTGACTAGCCTAAATGATAATAACACAAAATTTTACTATTTGACACAAGCTCTTCATCCTAATTTATCATCATCCTACTATTACATGACCTACTTTGTTGAAACTTGTTAATAACATGATTTCTTATGTGTGTGTGGACATTCCCCCTTAGTTTGTTTTATGGATGGAGTGTGGAGGGTAATAATTTATAATCATTTATAAAATTACCAATTTAAGTGTGAATCTTTCAAAAAATGATTAGAAGGATTCATGATTGTGAACAACTTTGTGTGACCTATTATAAATATAAGGTCCATGTCACTGTCTTACCTTTCTATGGCTTGTGTAAGATATATTGGCCGACTTACTCTTTCTGGTCTCATCTCATATAACAACAAATGTATAAAGAAAATAATAAAAACAATTCTTCATCTATAATGCAAAATATGCACATGGTTATCTCTAAACATTAGACTGATGATATTTACTATAGAAGTTTCAATCTTGTTATATCTTTTCAATGATCAACTTTAGGCATCATGTGTGTTGAACTTGTTCTAATGTTACCATTACATTTACAATGCAACATGCTATCATTTATGGATCATGAATTTATCTTTGTTCTTAATTATATAACTAAAAACCAAGTAAATGGTAAGCACAATGTGTACCATGTTAAATATTGATGTTTTATGCAATTACAACTTCACCTTCATAGTTTTGGCCTTATTTTATGCTTGTAAATGAATATTTCCTATTTTTATCTCTTCACTTCTCATCTATAGTGAATCAGTGTATTTATATAAAAGTTTCACAAATCAGGACTCATGTGGACTCCTCATCTTCATTTTATTTGACTCGGAGACCTAAAATTAGTGGAAAAGCTTCAGTTATCAAACATGATGTTTGTAGTTTTGGACATGTCATGCCATTCTCTAAGACTTATGTTGGAGTTATTGTTATTTAGCTTACTATGTTATCTGGGCCTAATTTTGTTGACCCAATACATATATGTTCCACTTCCATGTACAAGCCTCCTTTCCTACATATAGGAGAGGATCTTGCCATATATCAACAAGAAAGTGTCTCATTAGCCTCTCATCTTATTTTACTACATGGTATCATGACATTGATCCTAACCCTAGAGAGAAGAAGAGAGAGCCTCTGCCTACGAGCAATCACCATTCATGCTTGACTTGGCCACCCTCCGGACATCATCATGGCCTCATGATCATCTCTTTCCTTCTTCTTTCTTCATAAACAAAAGTTTCCTACACCAATGCTTGTATTCTTAATTATTATCCGCCTCCTCCAAGTCATTTGTAGTTATCCCTTTCACAATTCTCTTCCCCAAAAAATAACTTTGTCATCTTTTTCATCATCGTGACGGCATCTTGTTATCCTCCTCCTAGCTCATGACATCAACCTCAATGTGGTATGCAAACTGTGGATAATTTCTTGCTAAAATTGGTTGGTGTTAAACAAAGTGTGTGTTCCACATTGTGGACACAAGATCCATATCCTAAAATTCTAGTCATCTTGTGTTCAAGATTTGTCCCAATCACAAACTGACCCTCCCAAATTTTATAATCGGTGACCCTATTCCTCCTTTTCCCAATGCCACCCGAAAGCCTATTTTTCATATCCTATTTTCTATTGAATTCCATGGTGCCTTTCCCCACCATCAACATTGTCTTCTTTCTACTCTTCTGTCACTATATCCTATCTTGAACAAGTTCCAGATTCATGGCTTTCTTACCTATTGTGCGAGACTAGTTTTGATGAAGACTGATGAGCACATGAACTACAATTACCTGACTTGTTGTTTGCCTAGTTGTGATATTGAAGTGACCAATTGTTGGCTGTTCATCATGATATTTTGATTTTGTGATGATTTGATGTGTTGAACAAAAAAGAAAGAAAGCAAAATACATGAACTATGAAATTAAAAGATTGATGAAAAAAAGAATAGTGGAGCACTTGCATAAGTAAAAAATATAGAAAAAGGAGGGAGTGAAGAAGAATTTCATACCTACTATATCAAGAACATCTTGTTTAATTCACTACTATCAAGACCTCCTCACAGGAAGAAGTGCCCCTAGACCCCAGACAACACTATGACCAGTTTTTTCAGCCCAATCAGTTTCATGATGCTTTTTTGTGTTTGATTCACCATCACCATAATGAAAGCAAGGATCACCATGCTAACTTTTCCCTCTCCTTTGACAATTTATTCCTCATTGCCACCCCCATCTGTGCATTCCTTTTCATTTGTAAGGGGTGTTGTCTCTTTTATACATGAATAACTGATTCACTTTGTAATTGATGTGTTGGGGGATATAGAGGAGAGAGAGTATGAGGAAATAAAATATAAAAGAGGGAGTATGAAAATAAAAAGAGAGAGTGTGTAAATATCAATTCATGCTATTCTAATGTTCATGGATCTTATTATTCTTTAGAAAATCCATGTTCAAGTGTCTTTGTGGTGCTTTATTACCATTAAACATCATGCTTCCAATGCATCAATGGTGCATCTTTTTCCCATTGACACTATTCTTGTTTGTGTTTTTTCCATGATATACATGTGGATTGGCTAATATGTGATTATTCCGGTTAGCCATTACTTTCTATAAATATTAAAGAATCTCGTGAACACATGTTGGGATTGATCTTGTTGTGCTTATTCCATCCAGTTGTCCCATCTAGTTTCGACATTGTGGTAGTCCTACTACATCTTATAAAATGGATGGTTACTTTAAAAAAACTCATCAATATCATGCTTATAGGTACTAAACCTACAGGGTTTATTCATATCTTCTTGAAGTTGCATCTTCTATTTCTCAAGTACTAATGTTGTTTTTATAGTGATCTACTTGGGTTTTCCTTGATGGTGTATTTCATTCCCGTCAAGACCTCAAGAATCACACTCTAATTGGATCTAGTTTGACAATCATCATCACCTCATCATATCAATGTTTAACGATACACATACTTCCACATCATTGGATGTTTTGATTGTTCTTATTCCAATCATAAATTCCTTTATAGTGAAGCTAGCGTAGTCATGGTGTTTTAATTATTTGTTCAAGGTTAATGGTGATGTTCTTCATTCCATATCCACTTTAGAAGTTTTTTTATCTAAATCCCAAGTATTTCCAGCCTGCACAAAAAATAACGTCAAGGAGGGGTCAACAATTCTTTTATTTGTTGGAGTCTCATCTTTAATGGGGGGGTGAAAATTTTGAATGGGGAGTGACATTTTTATTTATTTATTATAGCTTCTAGTGGAGTATTTTAAGTCCAAGATGGATATGTATTTCACCCATACTGCATCTTGAAGGGGAGTGTTAGAATTATTGTTATCTAGTTTAGTATGTTATATGGGCCTGATTGCCTTGGCATGTTAGGGTTAAGTTCTGCTTCCTTGTACATGCCTCCTTTCCTATGTATAATAGAGGTGGTTTACGTCTATATAAAAAAAATCTCATTAGCCTCTTGTCTTATTTTTCTACAACCTTGAAGAAGCCTTCACGTGAAACATGTTTTTCCATCATTAATTATAAGAAAATTTTGAATCTAGAGACACACCATGACTTATATTATGCACATTGTACTACATATAAGGATATTCAATAACCTTGACATGAACGAACACAATTTGTATGAAAAAAAACATGAAGTGTCCATCTTTATAATTTCTAAGCCATGTTGTTACCATATTGGAGAAATGGCGTGCCACGCCAATGACACATCATGTCTCATTAAGATTTTGTAGAATTATCACAAAAGGAACTTCAACAAAAATATCTTTCATTACTCAACTTATAACTTTGGGATACAAACCAAAGGCAATCCCATAGGTGATTCCACACTCTAGGAGGTTGGAAGAAAGAAGAAAAAAGAAAGAAGAATTCAATTTCCCTTCTCCTAGTGGAAATGACTTGCTCATTCATCTTCATTATGGAGAATCTATCTCTACAAATGTATTGCTTCATTTGTTCATTCATCTTTATCTGTTTGTTATTATTCCCCATATATGAGCATGAGTTCCATATTTACATATGAATCTAACATGTGATTGGGGTATTTTTTTATTAATTGGTTCCTAATTGGTATCTACAAATCATGTGATGAACAACTTCTACTAGAAAACTAAAGTTTCTTATTTGTCTATCTGTTTTTTTTCTTATCAAAATGTTGTACAAGCTCACCTATTCCCGAAAAGTTGTATTTTGAGAAGAATGTTAGTTTTAAGTGAAACATTAAAGACACTTACTTATTGTTGTATGTTAATAAATAGAAGTTGACATATATTTATCTCATTGTTTTATCTTGTTGTAGTTTGTATTTGTAGGGAAAATGGCGACAAAATGGGCAGTGGAAATAAAAATATAACTTGCATATTATGTCAACAACTTTATAATGGAAATAATGGTTTCTAGGATATACCTAGTCCTAGAGAAAGTCCAAAAACAATCTTCTCATCGTAGTTGTATGGCTTCCTTGTAATTGCACTCAGACGACGTTTGTAGCAACTCCTTGGTCTCCACCACAGACAGTAGGTTGAGGTTGTACTCCTAGAGATAGGCAACTATCTCCACACCTCTATGGAAGTCCACATGGACAACCTACCCCTATCATTCTACTTGAATAGACAGGAAGAATGTGTCCCACCCATTGGTGTACTAGTCACCAACTTGATCTCCCACAATTGTTCACCCTTGATATCCCTCCCTTCATCGGGTAGGACTTGCTTAGATTCTCTTAGTTACCACAAGCAGATAAGACAAAAAATTGTCAGATTCAATTGATGTGTCTGAGAAGTCCCCAATACCCCTATATTTATAGGAGGGTTGGTTTTAGGGTTCCCAGTTTATGTGGGAGCAAAAAAGACAGAAATCTCATGAAAATTTGCAACCTGTACCATGAAAAATTGTCAGTTTGCTGAGTGAAATGATCGATTGGCTTGTGAGCCGCTCGGTTCACCCAGTGAACCAGTCGTTTTGTCATGTTTCCCAATCATAATTGTATCGGCAATTCTAATCCAATTAATGCACACCAATACATCAACAATAATCCTTGATTCAATCAAATTGCTCTACGAATGCGGCGTTTCACTTCACAAAATGGTCATTTGGAGACTACGAACTGATCGGATTACTAAGTGAAATAGTCAGTTCTCTCCCCAGCTCATCCAAAATTCAGCTAATATGATATCTAATCAACCTGACACTCCAACCAGTCAGTTCAACAATTGAACCAGTCAGTTGAGAGTCCAGTCAATTAATTTATTGCTTTAATTGTATACCTAAACACTTTAGCAATCAATTCAATAATATTTCATGATTAAACTCCACTTCTAGGTCTATCATATGTGTGTGATCCTATAGATCCCATATTACGTTGGTAGTGAATGTCCATAACCAATAATGACATCACAATCAAAGAGTGGTGCCTAGTCACACATCGTTTCTACCTAAGTAAATGGAAAGTTGGAATATAACTTCATCCCACAATCTGTGATTAGTGTTACAATGTTTGTATAATTCCTTGTCATTGATATCTAGATTGAACTCAAGGCATGGAATAATCATCCTCTTCAACATTCAATCCATGTTCATTGAACCAGAGCAGACTGTTTGAGATATATGTAAGCTCAATATCACATATTGACTCACATGCGCATGGACATACATTTCTAAGTCTTGCTTATCAAGTGGCTAGGATATCATACTCCTATAGGAGGGAGAAATCCCATCTACATTACTCACAATCATCCCCATGTGTCACAATGCACCCAAGCATCACCTTTATGGCAACCCTTATTCAAAATCATGGTAGATGATATCAAAGTGTACCGAACAACATGTGATGAGTGCAGTGACTTCAGGTCTAAGAACTACAAGCACCACCATCACTGTAAGAGATGATTCTGACTACAAATTATAGTTTGCATGTATCATTCTTATGGTGGGTTTGTCCAATACACTATTCTCTAAAAAGTATCTATATGCTTGGTTTGATATCACATATCATTACTGGTGAGATTCTGTCATCAACCAACACACACTCTAGTCTTATGTGTTATTGCTATCTATTAACCTTCCACAATAACATCTGACTAGGGACATAACAAGAATCTATATACTCTTAACATAAATATGATCTCATTGTTCAAGTCACGTACTTGAAGACATACGTCATCAAGTAATATTATTTTCTAGACATTTATTATGTTACTTCATTATCTCATAACTAAACAAAATAGAATAAATTGGAAGATTGCCTTTATTATTAATCAAATCACTCATAAGTTATGCCATTAAAATCATCATATGATTGGCTCTCTAGGCAAACATACCAACAAACTCCCACTGGCACTTAGATCAAGTCACCCATGAATCTTATTCCAAGTGATCTAACATGACCATCACGCTTCTACTGCAAAAGTGATTTTGCCAAGGGGTCAAAAACATTATTGTCGATTGATACTCTACAAATCATCACATCTCCTTGCTATACTATCTCTCATATGATATGGAAACATGTTTGTATGTGTTTGGAAAGCTGATATGATCTAGGTTCTTTAGATTGTGCAATAGCTCCATTGTTGTCACAATATAGCTCAATTGCATCACTGATGCTTGGAACTACTCCCACATTAGAGATGAACTTCTCAATCCAAATAACCTCATTTTCTGCATTTGATGCATCAATTTATTCATTCTCTACTATAGAACCGACAACTATCTATTTCTTGGAACTCTTCCAACTCACAACTCCTTTGTTGAGGCAAAAAACAAATCAGGATGGCAAGCTCTAATCATCTTTGTTAGTTTGGGAGCTTGCATTGGTGTAACCCTTTACCACCAACTCTTTCTCTCCACCGTAGATGAGGATCTGATCCTTAGTTCTTCTCAAGTACGTAAGGATTTTTTCACGGCTATCTAGTGAGCATCACCTGGATCCGATTGATATCTGCTCGTCATGCTCAAGGCATATGAGACATCGAGATGGGTACAAAACATTGCATACATGATGGATCCAATTGTTGATGCATATGGAATCTTACTCATGCGCTCCCTTTCTTCACAAGAACTGGGACATTGAGCTTTAGAGATGGTAGTTCCATCACACATGGGCAAGTTTCCTCTCTTTGAGTTCTCCTTGCTAAACCTCATCAAAACTTTGTCAATGTATGTGCTCTGACTTAGTCCAAGAAGTCTTCTAGATCTATCTCTATATAGCTTGATCTCCAAGATGTAGGATGCTTCTCCCTAGTCTTCCATAGAAAACATATTTCATAACCATCTCTTTACCTTTTATAAAGTAGGGATGTGATTCCTCATCAATAGTATGTCATCGACATAGAATATGAGGAATACTATCATGCTCCCACTAACCTTCTTGTACACAAAAGGTTCATCTTCATTTTAAGTAAAGACAAACTCTTTGATTGTCTCATCAAAATGAAGATTCTAGCTCTGAGTTGCTTGCTTCAATCCATAGATTGACCTTTGTAGCTTACAAACTTTATTTGCATCCTTTAGATTTATAAAACCCTCAATTTGTGTCATTTAAACATACTCGAGAAGATTCCTATTAAGGAATGTGGTTTTAACATTAATATGTCAAATCTCATAGTCATGATAAGCTGTAATAACAAGCATAATCCTAATGGACTTAACTATGGCAAGTGGAAAAAAGTTTCATCATAGTCAACACCTTGAACTTGTCTAAAACCCTTTGCAACCAATTTTCTCTTATAGGTTTGTATTTTACCATCCATGTTAGTCTTCTTCTTGAAGACCCACTTGCACCCTATAGGTTTTACCCCTTTAGGTGGATCCACCAAGGTCCATGCCTTATTGGTTTATATGGATTCCATCTCAGATATCATGACCTAAAGTCATTTCTTAGACTCGGGTTCCTTAGTAGCCTCTAGATAGGTTGTTAGCTCATCATCTATGACCAACTCACCACCTTCCTATGTCACAAGATATCCAAATCTTTAAGGTTCAAGGCTTGTCCTACTAGATCTACGAGGTCCCTGTGTTACTTGAGGAATTTGAGAATCCACAACACTTTGTGATTCTCTTTGTTCCTCTTGTGGATCTATCAGTTCAATGCTTTCTTGTTGGTCTTGAACCTCTTCAAGTTCCACTTTCCTCCCACTGATTCCTTTGGAAATAAATTCCTTATCGTAGAATGCATCATATTTGGAAACAAACACTTTACTATCAAAATAAGGAATAAAAGTAATATCCTTTAGTCTCCTTAGGATATCCAACAAAATAACATTTATCAGATTTAGGGTCAAGCTATTCAAGAAACATTTTCCTCACATAAGCTTCAAATGCCCAAATCCTCATAAAAGACACATTGGGATGCTTCCCATACCATATCTCATATGGTTTCTTTTGAACCAATTTAGATAATACCTGGTTTAGTGTAAATGTGGGGGTTCAAGAGAAAAACCTCAAAATGTGGTTGAAAGTTCAACTAAACTCATCATTGATCACACCATATCTAGCAATGTGTGATTCCTTCTTTTGGATACACCATTATGTTGTGGTGTTCCAGATGGAGTTCATTGTAATACTATACCATGGGCTCGTAAAAGGTCCTCAAACTCTTGGCTTAAATATTCCCATCTTGATTAGAATGAAGTGCCTTAATACTTTTGTGAAGTTGGCTATGTACTTCATTCATAAATTCCTTTGAACTTTTCAAGAGTTTTTAATTTATGTTTCATTAAGTAAACATAACCATACCCACTACAGTCATCAGTGAAGGTAATGAAGTACAAATACCCACCTCTAGCATTTGTTCTAAAAGGGCCACATACATCAATATGTATGAGTCCTAACAGATCACTAGCCCTCTCATTGTTGCCAGTGAAAGAAGTCTTGGTCATCTTGCCCAACAAACAAGATTCACATTTATCTATTGATTTGAAATCAAAAGAGTCTAGATAACCATCTTTATGGAGTCTAGATATGTGATTCTCATTTATGTGCCCTAGATGACTATGTCAAAGATATGTTTTGTTTGAGTTTTTAAGTTTTAGTCTTTTGGTATTTATGTTATAAACATTTGTCTTTAGATCTAGCAAATAAAGACCATAAGACATTAAGAATTTCCATGAAAGATCCCATCTTTTGAAATAGAACATCGACCATTCTTATATATATATAGGGTTCGTCTTTAATACCTGCATGGGTAGCTACCCGCACACCCTTCCTGTCACTTTTTTTTTAAAAAAATTGAAATTTTAGAGGAGCATTTTATCTAGCTCCCCAAAAAATTTCAACCAAAAATAATATCATTTGCCCCACCAAAATAAAAAAATACGTCCATATATTTAGTGACTGTATATTTTCTACGCAGTTACTTTTTTAGTCATATAGTTATTTTTTTATCAATATAGTTACTCTTCTGATCTTAGAGTTACTTTTGTGTACTATATAGTTATACTTTTGGATGTGCAGGTAGTGAAAAATCAGGCTACCTGCGTGGGTATTGAATGAATGCCCATATATATATATATACATATATATACATATATATATACATATATATACATATATATATATATATATATATATATATATATATATATATATATATGGGTATATCTTCGCTACCCATGCGGGTAACTAAGATTCGCTACCCGTGCATCCGTTTTGTAATGGGAAGGTATGCATTTGTAATGAGACAATCCAAATTTCTAATGAGACGACCGAAATTGTAATACAAAGACTCATTTTGTATTACAACGTTGTTACAGTAATAAATATATATTTATTACTGTAACAGCGCTTTCAGTTGTCTCATTACAAATTTGGTTGTCTCATTACATATATGTGTCATCCCATTACAAATTTGATGCACGGGTAGCGAAATATTAGTTACCCGCACGGGTAGTGAAGATATACCCTATATATATATATATATATATATATATATATATATATATATATATATATATATATATATATATATAATGAAATTCACATGCATCCTTGTCCATAAAAGATACAAAAATGATATTTTTATTTATGGTAGGTACATAATAGCATTTCAACTATGTTACAAGCCCTGTGGGAAGATATAACCTATAGTTTCCCCTGAAGTGGTAGTAACTCTTGCTCCATTTGTGACTCACTGTTCAACCTCACCCTTTCCCAAAGATCTACCTCATTTTAGATCCTGCATATTTGAGCACATGTGAGATCCACATCTGGTGTCTAGTACCCAAGATGAAGAAGTAGATAGGTTTATCTCAATAAGGTATATACCTGAAGTGGAGATCACCATCCCCATCTTCTACTTCCTGAATGTCTTCAAGTACAAAGGATATATTCCTCTTGTACTTTTCTTTCTCCTTATATCAAGTGTTGAAGATATGGATTTGGGCTTATTCTCAAAACTCTTCATGGCCTTGCTTTCCTCCTTCACCTCAAATCTGTTGATCACCATCAAGGATTTTTCCTTCTTCATTCTTGCTTCGACATTTATTAACATGCCAAGTAAATCTGACAATGGTCTGACTATATTGTTTAAGTGGCAACACTCAACAAAGTGGCTATATGATTTAGGAAATGATTCTAGAATCATATCTGTGTGCAACTCTTGGCTCAAGGAGAATCATAACTCTTCTAGATGTTCCACATATCCAATCATATTGAGTACATGGGTCTCTACTGAGTCTCCCTCTGTTATCTTACACTTAAATATTCACCATTTGTGATATTTTACCTTTCTTTCTCTGTGGGCTTATGGTTCAAGTCTTTAAGATGTGTTTCCATATCAAGTATATCCAAGTCTTCACATTCCTCACGCAACTCATAGTTCATGTAGCTTAGCATAAGGTGTTTTATATCCAAAGCATCATTCACATGCTTCTAGTAAGCATCCACTTCAACTCTAGGCACATCAAGAGCATGTATTCTGGCACTGGTGTTTCTTGGACATAGAGCTTGCACTCTTCAATGAGAACCCTTCTCAAATTCCAAAAATAGTCATGGAAATTTGTCCTAAGGACCGAACACAATGATGATTTGATTGCCATTTGATTCTGTAAGAGAATTTTTTTGCATTTTGTCAAACTCCCTTTTGATTTGATTTGATTTGAAATTGACAATATTCAATTACTCTTTAATTAATTATCTTTCCCACTATTTTATTCAAATTGATAGCCCTCACATATCAATTTAGAAGATTTCAACATGCAACCTTCTAGTGAGCCAAAATCTAAAATAATTCAACTATTAATCGACCAACGCCATCATCCATAGTCAATTATTAAGGTAGACAAATTTTGTCAATTGTATCATATACAATTATTGGACAGATGATATGTGCAACTCTTTGCCATAGTCGTCTGGATGCCTCTGGTGCTTAATCTCATTGAGGACACACAGTTAAGCCTAACGCA
Source organism: Alisma plantago-aquatica (assembly GCA_963693085.1). NCBI lineage: Eukaryota > Viridiplantae > Streptophyta > Magnoliopsida > Alismatales > Alismataceae > Alisma > Alisma plantago-aquatica. The sequence continues at coordinate 868,669,339 of OY856412.1, read as the reverse complement.
AAAGCCAACACCATAATCATGCACCCCGCTTGGCAGACCCAAATTATTACCATCACACTTCCATGAGATAGACAATGTACCATCCTTGTGGTGCCCAAGATTAGTCGATCAAGCTTTTCATGTGTGTTTCTTGTGGAAACTATATAAGACTTAATAATTTATTTGAGGGAGTATGTTTTTATAAATACATATACATTATCCAATCACCACATATATAGTACATATCATATACATGCTATGTCCCATAATGAAAATATGCAATAAACATAAGCGATGATTATGACCATTCTATTTGTAATTCTTTAGAGACACAAGGAATAATCACAACCTAGGGTCTACATCTCATACAAAAACCTATTGTTGATGAAGATATGTTCTTTCCAATCTGGGTTGATCAGTTCAACCCTTGAACTGATCGGCTCGCCTCCAAACTGGTCGGTTGGTCATCACACCGGTCGTATGGAATCTGTTCCACCATTTTATGGGTCCTCTAGTTGATCGGTTGGGCCTCTAGTCGATCGGTTTGGCTTCTCGGGTAGCTCATATTATTCATTGTAACAAGAAATTAAAATATCCTAATGTTATTACAAATTACACGGTGTGTGATAGAGTGAACTTTTGAGTTTCTTGGTTACTCAATTTGAAGATATAATCATGGATTGGATATTAGAATAATCAAATTTGAGTCCATATGTATATGAGATGATGTGGTTAATCTCACTTCGGTTTACATATTATAATGACAAAAATGATAGACTTGAAGTATATTTTGATCATTTGAAGGTTCCTAGATGAAGTTATTTGGGTTTGAATATCATGAAATCATGTTTAAATGACTAAATGGACCAATGTACATGATTATTTAGCTTCGTTCTAGGCAAGTATGTATCACCCTTTGTCACGTGGCCCAGTGGCATACGAGCCACAGAACGGATTGGCGTAATGAGATCCCTGATCTTGGGCATCCAATTATCAAACCTGCTATGCACACTGTCTTTGTAACAACAGTTACAACCAGCCTCAAAGTTGGGAACTCCACGATGCCATGATGAATGAGGTTGTGGGGTGAGTGGTTTTTCTTGACTGTATGTGTACTCTTTGGCGAGGGGATTATACATATGCTTCATTCACGCCAGACAAACATGAGATGGGAGAGTTCAACTTCCTCATCTTAGCAGCTTCTCCACCTAAAGTTACAGTCAGAGGAGGAAGAGAGGAACAAGGATAGGAGCCCATGTAGAAGAATCGATAGTTGTAAGAACACCCTTTGGATACAGAGCAATATAGAAACCCTCCCAATTCCAAGTATGACCACGGTTGGGAGAAGAGGTCATAGTAGAGGAAGCTAAAGAACAAGTTGGAGGAAGAGTTCAGAGATGGCTTTTCATCAAGTAGGTCATTTTGGCACTGAAGCTACCTATGGAGGGGGGCATCATTAGAGGCCATTGAGGGAGCTTCTAGAGTTGAGGAGGTGACCTTGGCCAGATCTGGAGAAGGAGCTCTACTTCCGGATCTAATGTCATCCCTAGGAGATGATGAGGATAGGAACGTCAGTGGGAGAGAGGATGAAGAGGAGGATAATGGCATCCTTTTGCTCATCGGAACTGGGATCGAGTGACGGTGAGCTAGAGGCCTCAAGGCACAGTTGATGTTCGGGGAAGCCAAAGGAGGTGACCTAGAAATTATGAGCTTCTTTGAGGTGGTTGGAGCAGATAAGGGGGACCTAGCAGTGCATGATTGCTCACTAGATCTCGTAGCGGCGACGGCGGGTCTGGAGCAGAGGCACACAGACTCCTGTGGACGTCGTGCGGTGTCGAGAATAGATGCACTACCCATGCAGAGTGAATGTGTGAAAGAAAAGGGGAGTCTAGGTATGTGTTATCCAACTAGATGGTTTAGGCCAAGGACTAAGACATTCCTAGTTCTAGATCACATATGGACCGGCCGACTCAATGTCGAACCAAGTGCCCCAGTCGACAAACCAAGAGAAACCCATCTGGTCTAGGAACCAGACTAAGTGGAGCCAGGAGGTGCCCTAATAGGCCACATGTCACCTCCTGGTTGGCCAGAAAAAAGGTAAATCCCAAAAATGCTCAGCTCGTACATAATTATAGTAATAAGTCTATTTATCAGAAAAATACAAATAAGGTACCAAAATGCTCAGAACAATGTGTAGAGAAACTTGAAAGCATAATATTAGACTTTTGATGCACTAATATTAGAATTATCATGTAATATGTAAAATGGTCTTGTCATGCCTAATAAATGATAAACGAAGACCTAAAATTATGAGAATGTTCCAGTAGAATCTATGTGACATTAGATATGACCATGTCATGACACATAATCATGTATTTTTCTCCATATGGATAATTATGGCTAATAACCCTAAATAAAATGTAATAAATACATACATGCTCAATATGTGATGGAATTTACAGAACATCCTCATGTCAGTAACTGGAAGATAATATGTCAATATGATATCAATTTTATGCACAAAATTCATGTTTTATGAAGATGAATATGAATACTTGGTTTGTAACCCTAATTGGATTAATGAATATAATCTAGACTTAATATGTGCATAAGAGGATATGGGACCTAATGTTCAGATAATGAACCATAATCTGGAATACAAGACCAGTAACCTAATTATAAGGATATAGGTTAAGTAATGATGCACATATCCTAATTCTATAAGTAAAATCCTAAAATGGATATTGTGACATCCCGCTATCATGTAGACAATGAAATGCCACATGAAAATGTGCATAACTTCCATAAACCACATATTACCAAAAACACGGGTTAACTAAAACTGATTGTGGAAAGTAGACAAGAAATGAACTATTACATCTAGCTCCTTAACCTGCAATGAAACATGTTATATAAACATACATAAACCTTGATACGTATCCATAGTTCATAGGATCCAGATATCACACAGGAACAAAGAGTTCACCACCAGTTTATATACAGAACAGGCCATACCAGGCCAACAATAGGATAACCAAAGCTACATCAGCTATACATCATGAAACGTCATCAAAACACCTCCAAGGACCCAAGTGTACAGGGATGACTCTATGACTCTACTACAAAACAACCCAAAATAGTAGCATATCCATCTCTTTCCTTCTATTATTCTTCTTGCTGCTCGGCCGCAACCTCACCACCACCACCACCACGTCTAGCACGATCACCTAAAAAGGTTGTAAACCAGTAGGGTGAGACACACAGTCCCAGCGAGAAACATAACTCCCCGCCAAACTATAAAACTTCAGATAAAGTAAGATACTAATGTAAGCATCATACTGAACAGAGCTTAACCTTATTAACAACTTACCAAGATATCCAGGATGCATATAACCAGATATTTCTTTATGGAACATGATTGACAAGACAAGCTTTATAAGAACTTATCACAAGATATGAGGAATGTGTAAATAACTGCAAGATATAACTAGAGCAACTATACAAGCAAGGCCTCAACCAATGTTCCATGTTTTTCCTTATGCTATTTATATTGTACGACTAGATTACAATTTATTATGCCCTGAGGAAGTGAGTCGTACTTCTCAAATCCAACCTTCGGCTGTGAAGCCCAAAACTGGTGCCACACAAGGTCAATGGAAGAGCCGGACTCCATGACCACACCTTTTGTGGTCAGTGCATGATAACTAAAGTAGGACCGCAGTCTCTTGATTGAGTGGCCTCAGCCACTGGGTTAGCTCACGCAGTCTACCCTTTTATCTAGCCCGCCTTGGTACAAGTCACGAAGCTAGTATACTTGAGCCACGGGCCAGTTCACCATGCTCCTGAGCCGTGAACGCATTCATGCTCTATCACACTGCGTCATGGGCTTGTTTACCATGCTCTTATACACATCTTGAGTCCACAACCGCAGTTGCACCCTAATCCTCCTACTTTCGTCTAGGAGAAACCCCACATATTCAACAATATGAACTCCAGGTAATGCTACAGGATAAACCCGTTTCACCATCACCAGCTACTGACAATGGTGGATCTATGGCCAGGGCAAAACTACATGAAATGTTCCACTGTCATTAATTAGTATATTTTAGGTGAATTGCTGAGGCAAACAGGTTATAAAACATAAACAACACTGTATCACATTATTATTGTGATTATCATATTTCCATGGGATCTCAGTCCCTCATCGCATAATGCCACTACCTCTCAAGGCTTCATCTTCATACATCATTATGGAATATCAATCCTTTATCTCATCATAGAGGATAACAACTCAAACAGGCACTCAGCCTTCATCAGATCACCATACCTTTCTCATCATACTGGTGGACGTGTTATCTCATCAACAAGGAACATCATAGTTCAGTGTTATACAAAACACATACACCTCATAGCTCTTACCTGGCTATGAATTCATATGATACACCTGCATGGTTGGTATGCATATCAAGAGAGATAATTGGATCACCAAACATAATTCTTAGAGAACATATTATTATTATTATACCATTCAGATTTAGAGAGCATAACCATTATCTTATCATTTTACTTAAAAACGACATTAGGTAACACACATATCACTGGTCACAACCTATCTTTCATATCTCAAAGTCATCTTAACCAAAGATGTGGGCACAAGACAAAAGGTTCACCAACCTAGAGTTTTCCGGCTAGACACATCCCTCACCAAAGGTGTGGCGGGCAGGGCACTAACCCTCACCCAAGGGATATCGGCTACAAGTATGACATGCACCCATGTACAAGGGGATAATGGGTAGACTAGATCTAAAGGTATGTCGTGCAACCATGGCCATGAGTGTATCATGCAACTAGTCGCATGGGGATATCGTGCAGCCATGTCCAGGGGTGTGTCGGGAAACACATCCACCCCATCGTCCAAGATGTGCAATCACCCGCTAGGGTTAGGGTTCCATATCGGGCAACCGAAAACACCATGTCGCCCAAGGCTAAAACCATACCGCCCAATCTGAACCCTCTTGGCTAGCACAACAAGGTGTCCAAGGGACTCTCATATTGCCCAAGGTACTCAAGCTAGGGTTTCACCATCCAGGACTCATATCGGGCAACACCAAAACCAACCCATGTCACCCAGGGCACCCAGAAGAGATATCTACAAAACATAACATCGGCCGAGAGCATAACGCCCAAAAATGCCTCCTAAGGCAACGGTTCATATTGGTTAGAAGGGTCAAACACCACTTAGCCTATCGCCCAAGGTTCAACTCGAGAAGGGGGATATCGGGTAGAACACCATAAAGGGGTATCATGCAAGAGTTCAAGGTCATGAAAGGTTGGTCATGTTCAACCTCAAGACTTTCACCAAGAATCCCTAAGAGTTCAAGAGAGTTGGCTCACCTCTCAAGACAATTAAGTGAGAGAGGGGTATTGCACAACTTCCATCACCTATCTGGCAACAAAGAGGTCCATCATCATCTCATATTGGCCAACCAACCAAAGCTCAGCTCACCCTTGGATTAGGAGACCCTAGGCTCACCTCTCAACAACAAAGTGAGAGAGGGGTTTTGACTAAAGAACTCCACATCCATGGTTTGGCCAACCCAAGGCAACCCAAGATAACCATCTCCACAAAGTCTAGGGTACATCTAAAGCAACCTCATAACCATTAAAGCAAGAAACATAGCTAAAAGATGACATGGCCAATCAAGATAGCACATATAGCATGCAACATGAAAAAGAAGTAGTATAGCTAGGGTTAGGAGTTATGTAACCTGCCTCAAGAACACTCCTCAAACTCCAAGGCTCCAAGCACCAAGCTTCAAGCTCCAAGGCACCACCACAAGAGAAGAAGGAGCAAGGCACTCTCTAGGGTTCAACCATCACTAGATGAAGAAGGAGCCTAGAGCTATGATGCCCACCTGGGAGAGAGTACCGACCACCAAGCTCCAACAAGGGGAAGGAAAGCAACTAAGGGAACTAAAGGAGCTGTTAGAAAGCAAGAAGGGCCGATTATATACTTAGGGGTGAAGAAGGAGAGCATGGCAAGGTGGCACCCGACCCTAGTACACTTGTCCTTGGGTCATGCCACATGCTAGCACCCTCAAAACCACATGTCCATGACTTGCCACCCACTAAGCAAAGCAACTGCCACTTGTCCCAAGATGGTGACACAAATGAGGCTAGGGTGGAGGGTGTGTGTCACCCAAGATGGCAACCCCACACATCCACCAACACCCTAAGCTGATACACCATCCTGGCCGATACACCATGGCCGATACAAGGCACCAGGCTCACCCTTGCCCGATACCAAGCCTCAACAAGGCTCAACAAGGCAAAACAAAGCCCAACAAGGCTCAACAAAGCCCAAATCTACTCAAGCAACGATCCCAACCCATCCTTTCAGACCTAGAGGATGCAAGGAGAGAGAAGGACATCTCTCAAGGTGACAAACTTGCACACCAACCCTAAAACTTGGGTAATTTACAAGTTGCACCTCAACCTCTCAACAAAGAATAAACAAACCCTAATCACAACTTTAGGTGATTAGCAAGCATCTCAACACAAGGTTTAGGCAAAACAAATAGGGTAAGCCCAAAACGGAGTTCAGGGTCCTTACAAGCCATAAACCCCTACAAAAGGATTTCACCCCCGAAATCCGAAGAGAAAAGCGAGGGATACTTCCTCCTCATCTCTTCCTCAAGCTCCCACGTGGCTTCCTCAATGCCACGATGATGCCAAAGAACTTTCACAAGAACTAGGTCCTTCCTTTTCAGCTTCTTCACTCTTATGTCGAGGATCATCACTAGACCTTCTTCATATGTCACATCTTCATCCAGCTCAACCTCAAATGGATGTATTACTGTCTCTATCCCTGGATGACTTTTCTTCAGCATACTGACATGGAATAGCGAATGTAACCTGTGTAACTGTGGCGACCATTCTAACTTGTAAGCTACCTTGCCAACACGTGCTAGTACTGGATATGGCCCCATATACCTGGGTGCCAACTTGCCTTTCCGGTCAAACCTCAGCATGCCTTTCCATGGTGAGACCTTGAGATACACTTTGTCTCCCTCCTGGAACTCTAGAGGTCATCGACGATTATCTGCATATGACTTTTGTCTGTCCTGAGTTGCTTTCAGCTGTTGTTGTATCACTTTGATCTTCTCTATTATCTGCTGCACCAGATCAGGACCCAAAAGCTAATACTCAACAGACTCATACCAACATAGAGGAGATCTGCACTTCCTTCCATATAAAGCCTCATAAGGTGCCATGCTGATACTCCGTTGGTAACTATTGTTTTAAGACAACTCTATCAAACTGAGATGAACATCCCAACTGCCTCGAAACTGCAAAACACAAGCTCGGAGAAGATCTTCCAAAGTCTAAATAGTCCTTTCAGACTGTCCATCTGTCTGCGGGTGGAAAGTGGTACTGAACCTCAACTGTGTTCTCAATGCTTTGTGCAATTGTTCCCAAAAATGACTAGTGAACTGGGGACCTCGGTCGAAGACTATCATTGCGAGCACACCGTGCAACTGCAAATCTCATCCACATATACCTGAACAAGATTTTCTGCTATGTATGTTGTCTTCACCAGAATGAAATGAGCAGACTTCATCAACCTGTCCACTATCACCCAAATGGAATCATGATTCCTAGCTGTCCTTGGCAGACCAACTATGAAATCTATGGTTATATGATCCCATTTCCACTGTGGTATTGACATGGGTTGCAACATACCTGCTGGTTTCTGATGCTCAGCCTTGACTTGCTGGCATACCACACACTTAGCTACAAACTCAGCCACACCTCTCTTCAAACCAGACCACTAATACAGATCTTTTTGATTATGATACATCTTGGTGACACTTGGATGCATAGCATACATTGATGTGTGTTCTTCCTTGAGCATTAACTTCCTCAAATCATCAAGATCTGGGACCATCATCCTGTCATGATAACAAACTAGTTCATCCTCAGACTCATGGAAGCCATCCCACTTCTCACTGCTGAACTCTGATTTAATCAACTGAACTGTAGCATCTGCCTGTTGCGCTTCTTTGATACGCTGCCTCAATGTAGGTTTCACTTGCATATGTGCCAACAGTCCTAACAAAAAGGATACTTCCAACTGTACATTCATCTAACGCAAAGAGACAAACATATCCCGCCTATGGCATATCAAAGAACTCAACTATGCCTTCTTCGTGGGAAGAGAAGAAGACTTTCTGCTAAGCGCATTAGCTACCACGTTTGCCTTACCAGGATGATACTCGATGGTGCAATCGTAATCACTGATCAGCTCCATCTAGCGATGTTGTCGCATGTTCAGCTCACTCTGCGAAAAGATATACTTTAGGTTTTTATGATCCGTAAAGATCTGACACACTTCCCCATAAAGATAGTATCTCCAAATCTTTAACGCATGGACCACCACTGCGCGCCATCTCCAAATCATGTGTTAGATAATTTTCCTCATGTTTCTTAAGATGTCATGAAGCAAAAGAAACCACATGATCTTCCTGCATCAGTACACATCCTAAACCTTTCTTGGAAGCATCACAGAAAACAACATAGCTATTTCCAGGCTCTAGCAACACCAATACGGGAGCACTGGTCAGCTTCTCCTTCAAGCTTTGAAAGGTTCATTGACAATGATCATCCCAAAAAAAAGTTACATCCTTTCCTGGTCAATTTCGTCAATACCAACATGGTCACAATGTAGTCCTTTATAAACCTTCGGTAGTATCCTGCTAAACCCAGAAAACTACAAATTTCAGTCGGTGTTTTTGGTTGCTACCACTCTACAACTGACTCCACCTTCTTGGGATCCACTCTGACTCCTTCTGCAGATATCACATGTCCCAAGAAAGTTACTTCCTTCAACCAGAACTCGCACTTACTGAACTTGGCATACAACTGATGCTGGTGAAGGAGAGTCAACGCTTGTCAAAGGTGTTGTTCATGTTGTTGATTGTCTCGACTATAGATCAAGACGTCATCTATGAAGACCACAACAAACTGGTCTAAAAATGGACAGAACACTCTATTCATCAGGTCCATGAAAGCATCAGGAGCATTGGTTAGTCCAAACAACATAACCACAAACTCAAAGTGACCATACCTCGTCCTAAAAGTAGACTTTGGTATGTCATCATCCTTAATCCTCAACTGATGATATTCAGACCATAGATCGATCTTTGAGAACACTGTAGCACCACACAACTGATCAAACAGATCGTCTATCCTCGGTAAAGGATACTTGTTCTTTATCGTAACTTTGTTCAACTACCGATAATCTATGCACAGACACATCGATCCATCCTTCTTCTTTACGAACAGGACTGGCGCACCCCACGGAGATGTGCTTGATCTGATAAAACCTTTATCCAACAATTCCTATAACTTCTTCTTTAGCTCTTCCATATCAGCTAGAGCCATCATGTACGGTGTCTGAGCAACTAGTTGTGTCCCTGGTACTAGATTGATCTCAAAGTCAATGTCTCGAGGTGGGGGTAACATCGGGAAACTCATTGGGAAACACGTCCATGAATTCTCGGACAACATACACCTCCTCAAGGCTAGAGCCTTCTACCTTGGTATCCACAACATGAGCTAAGAAAGCCTTACATCCTTGCCACAACAACTTCTCTGCCACCATAGCTGACACCAAACATGTTGGAAGAATCTTCCTATCTCCTTGGAAGATCCACGTCTCACCACTGTCAGGAAACACTGCTTGCTTGGAACCACAATCCAGCACAACCTTATATCTCTCTAAGGTATCCATCCCAAGGATTACATAGAATCCATGCATATCAAGTGGTATAAGATCCACTTGTATCTTGTGTCTTGAAAAAGATAGAACACATGACGGACAAACTTCTCGAAGCAACGCGGGACCAACAAGAGGGGTTTCTAACAACAAGCTATCTTTCTTACAACTAATAGGTAAAAGACAACTATCAAGCATACTATGAGTGATAAAAGAGTGTGTAGCACCCGAGTCAACCAAAACAGATATAAAGCAAGAAGAAGACAAATCAGAGTGAAATAACTCCATCTGACCTGTCACTACTCACGGGTTGACTATCGCCTCCGGCTGACACATAGCATAGAAATGAACCATTGCTTGCTGTCCACGTCATTTGCTTCCTTGAGCGGACGATCCAACTTGTGATGCTTTGTCATGCCCTCACCCTCTGGCACCACTAAACTGCTGTCTATCTAACCCCTGTTGATTCTGCCTCGGCTGCCGTGTCACTTTGACATATCTCTTTGGGCAATTTGACTTTAAATGCCCGATCTGTCCACAGAGGTAGCATGACATGTCTTCAAACTGTGGCCTAGATGGCCCTGTCATTGCCACTGAAGCTGTACTGTGAGCTCTAGATGGTGAAAACTCACACCCTCTTCCTTCACTCAGAGACCACTGTGACGGTACACTAGAACTCTACATCACAGAAGGTGCAGAAAACCTTGGCTTCTTGAAGCAATCAAACCTCTGCCTCGGGAACTGAGTAGGCTTTTTCTTGGACATGGTTTCTCTCTTCTCCTTGACTGACCGTTCAATCCTTCGGACAGACTCCACAAACGTGGCAAACCGCTCTCGGTTTTCTAAAGCAGCAACAAGTGTCGTCAATTCAGCACTCAGACTTTTCTCAAACTGCCTGATTCTCTCATCATCTGTCGCCACCATGTGGGGACAAAACCTCAGCAGGTCCATAAACTTGGCTTCATACTCAGTGATGCTCATCGATCCTTGGTGCAAATGATCAAACTAGTTGATCTTCTCAACCAGATAGGTCTTCGGGAAGTATCGACTCACAAACTCCCACCGGAAGACGTCCCAAACTATCACCTCTCCAGGCCACTTCTCCTCCTCAATGGTCCACCAATGGTCAACACTACCTTTCAGAAGGTAGACAACGTGCTTGACTTTGTCTGCTTCAGGGATGTCAAGAATCCAGAAGGCCTTCTCAAGACCTGTCAGCCACAGATCTGCAACCACTGTATCAGTCGTTTTAGTATAATCTGAAGCTCTGACTTAGCAAATCCGCTCGAAGGTCTTCCCAGTACCCAGAGATTCACCATGGGGAGCCTGTGCTCTTGGCAGAGGCACTAGCAATCTTTCCACCATGAGAATCATTGTAGCCATTAACTACCCCATAAGATGCTGATAGGCATGGTTTTTTAGAATGGTTGGGTCAAGATGGGGGATCTTAGGCACCCGATCTTCATGTGCTTGCACTCATGCTCCATCAACAGATGCAACATCACTACTCTCAGTAGCATGTTCTTCATGATTTCCAGACATCTTTAAGCTTTATCTTCTGCTGAGGGAATAAGGTTATTGTAAGAAAATCTAAAAACTCACAAGAACAGACACCAGCCTAGTCTTAGATCCCTGTAGACTCAGCAAACCTAGAGCTCTGATACCAAAACATATTCAGACATCCCATTATCTTGCATACAACAAAATGCCTTGCGAAAACATGCAGAACTTCCATAAACCACATATTACCAATAACACAGGTTAATTAAAACCAATTGTGGAAAGTAGATAAGAAAGGAACTATTACATCTAGCTCCTTAACTTGTAAGTAAACATGTTATATAAACATACATAAACCTTGATACTATCCATAGTTCATAGGATCCAGCTGTCACACATGCACAAAGAGTTCACCGCATGTTTATATATAGAACAGGCCATACCAGGACAACAGTAGGATAACCAAAGCTACATCATCTATACATCGTGAAACATCATCAAAACACTTCCAAGGACCCGAGTGTATAGGGATGACTCTATGACTCTACTACAAAACAACCCAAAACATCATCATATCCATCTCTTGCCTTCTAATGCTCTTCTTGCTACTTGGCCACAACCTCATGACCACCACATGTCTAGCACGATCACCTAAAAAGTTGTAAACTAGCGGGGTGAGACACATAGTCCCAGTGAGAAACATAACTCCCCACCAAACTATAAAACTTCAGATAAAGCAGGTAACTGATGTAAGCATCATACTGAACAGAGCTTAACCTTATTAGCAACTTACCAAGATATCCATGATGCATATAACCAGATATTTCTTTATGGAACATGATTGACAAGACAAGCTTTATAATAACTTATCACGAGATATGAGGAATGTGTAAATAATCGTAAGATATAACTAGAGCAACTATACAAGTAAGGCCTCAACCAATGTTCTGTGTTTTGCCTTAAGCTATATATATTATATGGCTAGATTACAATTTATTATGCCCTGAGGAAGTGAGCCACACCACTCAAATCCAACCTTCGGCTGCGAAGCCCAAAACTGGTGTCATACAAGGTCAATGGAAGAGTCGGACTCCACGGCCTCACCTTTTCGTGGTCATTACACGATAAATAAAGCAGGACCGCAGTCTCTTATTGAGTGGCCTCAGTCATAGGGTTAGCTCACGCAGTCTACCCTTTTATCTAGCCCCCCTTGGTACAAATAAAAAAACTAGTATACTTGAGCCACATGCCAGTTCACCATGCTCCTGAGCCATGAACACATTCATGCTCTATCACACTGAGTCATGGGCTTGTTTACCATGCTCTTATACACATCTTGAGTCCACAACCACTATTGCACCCTAATCCTCCTACTTTCGGCTAGGAGAAACCCCACATATTCAAAAATATGCGCTCCAAGTAATCCCACAGGGTAAACCCGTTTCACCATCATCATCTACTGACGATGATGGATCTATGGCAAGGGCAAAACTACATGAAATGTTCCACTGTCATTAATTAGTATATTTTAGGTGAATTGTTGAGGCAAACAGGTTATAGAACGTAAACAACATTGTATCACATTATTATTGTCATTATTATATTGCCATGGGATCTCAGTCCCTCATCACATAATGCCACTGCCTCTCAATGCTTCATCTTCATACATCATTATGGGATATAAATCCTTTATCTCATCATAGAGGATAACACTCAACCAGGCACTCAGCCTTTATCAGGTCACCGAACCTTTCTCATCATACTGGTGGACCTATTATCTCACCAACAAGGAACATCATAGTTTAGTGTTATACAAAACACATACACCTCATAGCTCTTACATGGCTATGAATTCATTTGATACACTTGCATGGTTAGTATGCATATCAAGAGAGATAACTAGATCACCAAACATAAATCTTAGAGAACATAATATTATTATTATGCCATTCAGATTTAGGGAGCATAACCATTATCTTATGATTTTACTTAACAACAACCTTAGGTAACACACATATCACTGGTCACAACCTATCTTTCATATCTCAAAGTCATCTTAACCAAAGATGCGGGCTCAAGACAAAAGGTTCACCAACCTAGAGTTTTCGGGCTAGGCACATACCTCACCAAGGGTGTCGCCTACCCTCACTAAAGGTGTGGTGGGTAGGGCACTAACCCTCACCAAGGGATATCGGCCACAAGCATGACATGCACCCATGCACAAGGGGATAACAAGCATACTAGATCTATAGGTATGTCGTGCAATCGTGATCAAGAGTGTATCGTGCAACCAAGCGCATGGGGATATCGTGCAGCCATGACCAGGGGTGTGTCGGGCAACACATCCACCCCGTCGGCCAAGACTCCCAATCGTCCGCTAGGGTTAGGGTTCCATATCAGGCAACCAAAAACACCATGTCGCCCAAGGCTAAAACCATACAGCCCAACCTGCACCCTCTTTGCTAGCACAACTGTAACATACTCAGTTTTGGCTACTACATCTATATTGAACTATTTTACCCAAAAATTGAACTTATTTATAATGTTGAATTTCATTTTAAATCATTGTCATGGTCTTTGATAAAGTTTAGTATCCAATTCAAGTCCTTTTGTCAAAATGTATCTATTGTCCTCATTTGATAAAATATCTCCATGAAGTCCCTAAGTTAAATATCAATTATCGTACTTTGGTATCATATAGTCCAATTTGATATTATAATTCCTAAATTCTTTGCTTAGATATTGAACCCATCGATTACTCTCAATTTGACCACTCTTTATTTGGAATCAATGGGAAATATTAATCATATAAAGAGAAATAGATTTTTCAATCAATCATGGGATAAATCGAGTAAGATATGCTACATTCATAAATTGATGGCCCAATTATCTTTAAGACTTAGTCAAATAGAAGGTAAAGACATAGTTATATACTCTTTGCAATCAACCTTGGAGTTTTAGAGTTATACATGGAATAGTAATTAAGAAATTGACTAGTTTTATTAGTTTTATTTCTTAGTAAATGAGGTAAAGCCTCAGCATCAACTGTCTCCCACAAACCCTCAATTTTCCCTTGTAAATTGCTGATGCTTGCTCCTACACGTGGAAATGGTCACCCTAAAGACATCGTGTGTTCCCTCTCCTCTTCCTCACCGATTTCCCTCTTCATAGTAACGTTACAAAAGGGTCTAAACCCTAGGAGGTTGGGCGCCACCATGATGCAGATTTGTAGATAAGAAAACAGCTATATCGTTACCCACATTCAGAAACACGACCTCCGTTTCATCTCTTCCTTGCCCCTCCTCATCAGAAAGTGCTCCATATAACCTCTTTGTGGATTCCCTTGCCACCAACAGACCAGCATACCCCTGACTACCCAGAAATCCCGATGGCAACCTGCCTTCATTCCCCTGGTACAGTGCCCCCATAATCACTAGCGTCGTCGAGCATCAAGCTCATCCGCATCGCCCTGACACCCCCTGACCTCTTCATCACCATCGTCATTCTAAACCCATCTTCCATCATGGCAATCTACAATGCCATCCATTACTGTGGCATCTTGCAATCGTTGGCATCATCACCACCGACGGACTGCAGACTTGACAACACTGCTTACAGACCATATCCCAACACCCACCAGCCTAGCCATCACCTCCTCCTCCATCTTGATACCAACCGGTGGTCTGTAACTCAGACCTGGGTGCCTTTGCCCCGACCCCAAGCGGCCTGCAGCCACCATGTCACCTCACTAGCAAATGGACTGCTAATGGCCACCGATCTGCTACAACAATGATTGACTCCTTCAAAGATCCACAACACCGTCAACATGGTGCATGATCATGACATCCATCTGCAACTGAACCTGCACTCTCACCTTCTGCCAACATCAGCTCCATTGTGTCTCATTCTCTTCACCACCGAACTACAACTATTCTGAACCATGATCAATGGCGCCTCACCAGAATCTGTCACCACCATCCTCCCACATCATCTAACATGCAACCTGCTGTCAACTCCAAGATAAACCATCGAGCATACAAAAGACTAAAGGATCTGCAGAACATAATGGCATGCCTTGATTGACCTCTCATCACAATTCTGAAGCTAAGAGCTAATGCATAACATGCATGAACAACAGGTTAGTAGGTTCATCATTTCCAATACAAATCTAGAATTTCAGAAATCAGTAAGGGACAATACATTAAGTAACATGTAGGAGATAAAACATATTAGTAAGGGGCAATACATTAAGTAACTAAGAACATGAACATGTAGGAGATATAACATATTCATATTGACACAAAGATCCAACTATATGTATCAATTTGATGTGTATTGGTTAAAAGGAGAAAATTCTAGAAATTCAGTATGCATAGCTACACTATTTCATATTGTAGAGCAAGAAATAGCGATGATACTTATAATTAAAATATTATTAATACAATATTATTGATAGTAAACATAAGCTATTTAAGTTTCAGATTCATTTACCTAACCTATGATATGCATAGAGATGTACAAATATATAGATTTTGTACTAATATAGTAAACATGAAATCTAAAATTCTGCAACTATATATTCATAATGCTAAACATTAGATTAGATAATAATATGAATTATTAGGATGCGAAACTCGACCATACTAATAGTCAACACATTATAGTTAACGTGTACACACATACATATTGATTTGAATATTATATGCATATATAAGGGTTTTAGTGGATACGAAGTGGTGAATCATTTCAGTAGTTGGATAATGATTGTGCCTCCATTATGAATCTAGATTATGTAAACAGATATAGATATATAGCCTACAAATAAAACTAATAAGTGTCATTTATCACATTACGGGGTACTCTTAAGACTAAGGTCCTAGTAATATGTATACACTGGGGATATCTTGGAAAGCACAACATAGAATAAGGAAACATTTTAATCTACATTGATGATATGAGGAACTTTACTCAAAACTTTGTCAAAATGGATCCTAGACAAAGACAATGAATAAGGAATATAAGTTTGTGGATTTGATTGTAAATGACTCCATATTTCAAATTATAATCTCAGTACGTACTTGGATTTATGTATCTAATTGATACCTAATTTGAGGAAAATGTATTATGAACTATATGTATGACTCTGGAATACTTAGATTCATATTGATGAATAGAATTTTAGAGAGAACTTGAATAGTCATAATTGAATATAGTCTTTGGAGAAAGCATGTAGACCAAGAAACCCTATGGTGAAAAGAATAAGTTGATTAATATGAAATCATATGTTGCATCTTAATCAAGAAATACAAGTATATATATGTATACATACCACTTAGTCGACCTACATATTAGTCCATTCTAAATTACTATGTTTATAATCTTGGAAGAACATATGCATGACAACATATAATACTCTAAAGGTAGACATGCATTAACTACTCACATGGATACTAATACATATATAATAGATTATATGTTGGCTTAATACAATTAGAAACCATTCAATGAGATTAGGATGAAATCATGGCAAATAATGTGGCACTTATCTATATTATAGTTACATACATAAACATGTGCCTTTATTATTGATGTGCAATCCAATTATAAATTTAGAAAGAAACTAATGGGAGAACCATGAAATAATAATAAAGAAAACCCTAATAGGAAATATTCAACAAGTAGTTGATTCCAAGTCAAATGGTGCTAAGATTATTGTTCTTTGTAGCTACCTCTTCATAAATTCTTGGAGACACATTATGTCTATGCAATTCTTGGAGCCCTAAATAATTGAGGTACTATATTCTCTATTTTTGTATTGAGTTATTAATTTTCCTCTTGAATTCCATTTACATTGTTTAGTGGTGAACCCTAAAATTTTATAAGCCTTTCCTGCCTCTTTGAAAGTTCACCACCTCATATTGATTACTATTTGATTGCATTGAATATTATAATAGAACTTGACTTGATCTATTTGGAGTTTTGACTCCTTGGACTTTGGTCCCTTTGGGCTTTGGCCCCTTAGAGCTTTGGCTCACTTTAGGTAGGGTACATCCCGCCTCCATGTGCACAGGTGTAATGGATTAGTTGTCCCCCAGTCGACTGGTTAAAATAACAAGTAGGCTTCTGTGTCGTTCTTTCATAGATGACTGAACACAAGGCACTTTATCCCTTGAAGGAAATGATATGATAGTACTCAACCTTAATATTCAAAAGTCGATCATAGCAAGTATTTTGATAATTTGATATCTTGGAACTATTTTGAATAACCTTGTGGAAATTTGATCTTGAAATACAAACATTGGAATGTTGTTATCCTTACTTTCAAATTTAGTTCATCAAATATTCCTTTCCTATATTTGATATTACCTCAATTCATATTTAGTACCTATGTTTTACAAATAGCTCGATATAAGAATTTAGTGCCAGCTTTGCTGACCCTTTTATTTCCCTTCAATGGGGTCCGTGTGTGGTTTCATTCCCTCTGGGAACTCATGGGCAGGTGATAGATAGAAGAACTTGAAGAGACATGCACTGGGTAGTCATCCGTTGAAGAATACATAGTCATGAATTTTATTATTAAACTTTGTAATCATATTTGTAAGCTTCCGTGACTCTGATGTACAAGCACAAATGTAATAAAGATTATTTATGTTTTGATATCGTTTTATAAATATTCGACTGTAAAGATTGAGTCTTTACAACAAAAAGGTGTCCAAGGGACTCTCCTATCGCCCAAGGTACTCAAGCTAGGGTTTCACCATCCATGACTCATATCAGGAAACACCAAAACCAACCCACGTCGCCCAGGGCACCCAGAAGAGATATCTACCAAACATCACATCGGCCAAGGGCATAACGCCCACAAATTCCTCCTAAGTCAAAGGTTCATATTGGTCAGAAGGGTCGAACACCACTTAGCCTATCATCCAAGGTTCAACTCTAGAAGGGGGATATTAGGCAGAACACCATAAAGGGGTATCGTGCAAGAGTTCAAGGTCATGAAGGGTTGGTCATGTTCAACCACAAGACTACCACCAAGAAGCCCTAAGAGTTCAAGAGAGTTGGCTCACCTCTCAAGACAATGAAGTGAGAGAGGGGTATTGCACAACTTCCATCACCTATCGGGCAACAAGGAGGTCCATCATCATCTCATATCAGCCAACCAACCAAAGCTCAACTCACCCTTGGATTAGGAGACCCTAGGCTCACCTCTCAACAACAAAGTGAGAGAGGGGTTTTGCCTAAAGAACTCCACATCCATGGTTTGGCCAACCCAAGGCAACCCAAGATAACCATCTCCACAAAGTTTAAGGTACATCTACAACAACCTCATAACCATTAAAGAAAGAAACATAGCTAAAAGATGACATGGCTGATCAAGATAGCACATATAGCATGCAACATGAAAAAAAGTAGTATAGCTAGGGTTAGGAGTTATGTAACCCGCCTCAAGCACACTCCTCAAACTCCAAGGCTCCAAGCACCAAGCTTCAAGATCTAAGGCACCACCACAAGAGGAGAAGGAGAAAGGCACTCTCTAGGGTTTGACCACCACTAGAGGAAGAAGGAGACTAGAGCTATGATGCCCACCAAGGATAGAGAATCAGCTGCCAAGCTCCACCAAGGGGAAGGAAAGCAACTAAGGGAACTAAAGGAGCTGCTAGCAAGTAAGAAGGGTCGATTATTGTAAGGACCCTGACCTTCATTTTGATCTTACCCTATTTGCTTTGCCTAGACCTTGTGTTGAGACGTTTGCTAATCACCTGAGTTGTGATTAGGGTTTGTTTGTGCTTTATTGAGAGGTTGAGGTGCAACTTGCAATTTACCCAAGTTTTAGGGTTGATGTGCAAGTTTGTCACCTTGAGAGATATCTTTCTCTCTCCTTGCATCCTCTAGGGTTGAGAGGATGGGTTGGGCTTGTTGCTTGAGCAGCCTTGGGTTTTGTTTTGCCTTGTTTGGGCTTTGCCTTGGTTTGTTGGGCCTTATGTCAGGCAAGCCCTAGGTGTATCAGCCAAGCTTGAGTGTGTCGTACAGGATGGTGTGTCAGCTAGGAAAGTGTATCTGCCAAGGTGGTGGTGGGTGTGTCGGGTTACCATGTTGGGTGACACACATCCCAATTGACCTAGCCTCGTTTGTGTCACCTTATTTGGACAAGTGGTTGTTGCCTTGCTAGTAGATGACAAGTCATGGACAAGTGGTTTGGGATGCTAGCATGTGGCATAACCCTTCGACAAGGGTGGTTGGGCGGACACATGTGGAGCAAGCCCTTAGTGGACACCCACTTAACCCTCTTTCTTATACACCCCCATCTTTGCTAGCTTGGGATCCTTTTTAGCACTTTAGTTGCTTCCCTTCTTCCTTGGTGGATGATACCTCTCCTTGGTGAGCTTGGTGGTTGATACACTTGGTAGAGCTAGCTTGGTGGATGATCTCCTTGGTGGAGTCTTCTTCTTCCTCTAGTGGTGGCCGAACCCTAGAGTGTGTCTTGCTTCTCTTCTTGTGGTGATCATCTCCCCCTCTTTCCTTGTCACCTTCTTCTCCTTCTTGCTTGTTCTTCGACCGTGGTGGTTATGAGCTTTGTTTTTCTTCTTGTGGTGGCCAAAGGTGGTGCTTGGAGCTTGGAAGCTTGGTTCTAGGAGCTTGGAGCTTGCTTGAGGCGGGTTACATAACTCTAAACCCTAGCTATACTACTTCCTTTTCATGTTGCATGTTTATATTCCATCTTGATCGACCATGCATCTTGTTAAATATGTTTCTTGACTAGTATCTACTCTTTTATATAGTGGTCATGCTGTTGATGTGTTCTTAGACCTTGTGGCCGAACCTTGAGTTTAGGGTTCTCGGCAAAACCCCTTTCTCTCCCATTTGGTTTTGAGAAGTGAGTTCGATCTCTAGTGGTGTAGGCAAAACCCCTCTCTCTTGGATGTTGAGAGGTGAGTCTATGCTCTAGTTTCTTGGGCAATACCCTTCTCTCACCATGGATTTGAGAGGTGAACCTTGGTTGGATGTTGATCTAGTGAAGGTTGGAATCTTGGTTGTTATGATGATGATCCACCTTGTTGCCTGCTATGTGATGGAGGTTGTGCAAAACCCCTCTCTCTTAGTTGTTGAGAGGTGAGCCAACTCTCTTGATCTATTAGGGTTTGATGATGGTGATCTTAAGGTTGATGATGACCAAACCGTTATGACCCTTGTGCTTTACACAATACCCTTTTTTTGGTGCTTTGTACGACACCTCTCTTCTAGGGTTTTGTCTTGGGCATTATGTTAAGTTGGGTTCTATTGACCTTGTTGCCCGATATGACCCCTTCACCCTGTTAGTGTTGTTGGGCGTTATGCCTTGTTTTGGGAGTGTTGAACCCTGGATATCCCTTTGACCGACATGATTCTTGGTAGATATCCTTGTTTTGTGCCTTGGGAAACATGGGATGGCTTTGGGTTTGCCCGATATTAGCCTTGGATAGGGAAACCCTAGATGGGTGCCATAGTGTTGGCTGTTATGGTTGTGCTAAACTTAGTTGAACGATAGCCCTCCTTGAGCGCCATGATGTAGTTGGATAGAGGTCAATAGTGTTCTTGTTGGGCGTTATGATCTTAGCCTTGGTTGATATGGCTTTAGGCATTATGATGATGGTGGCTGCCTGATATGAAACCCTAACCATAATGGGTGATAGGGTCTTGATCGTTAGTGTTGGTTGTGCTTCCTGACACATCTTTGCTCTTGGATGCCCGATATCACCTTGCACTTGGGTGCACAATATACCCTGGGTGCACAATATACCCTGCACATAGCTGAACGACATAGCTCTTGAATCTAGATACACGACACACTTTTGTCTTAGTTGCATGATGCACCTATGCTCCTTGGTTGTACAACATACTTTGTGCATGTGTGCATGACTTGGTTGGCTGATATGAGTGGCTAAGTGCCCTAGCCGATAGGATTTTGGTGAGGGAGGTAATCCTACCCGATACCCCTTTTGGGTGAGGGATGCACTGCTTGACACACCTATGGTGAGGGTAGGCGGCATCTTTGGTAAGGGTTGCACCTAGCTCAGAAACCCTAGTTTTGGTGAGTCATTATCTTGTAACCACACCTCTATTGATGATGTGTTATGAATGATAGGTGACGTGTATTTTACTACGCGCTAAAAATGCAAGTATACGCGTCGAGTAGTACAGGCCTTGTGAGGCCCGAGTCGAACACATGGATACTCGGAATTGTCGGAGACTCCTACTAACTATTCGCGATCAGCTAAGCCAAATAACAAATTGGGGTTTGTTGTCAAAATTAAAAGAAAGTAAAAATAAAACAAAGAAAACAATCGATTAAAGGTTAATTTAATCAATTCAAAAAGGAATCTTTAGGATTGCGGTTTCACCGCGGGTATTCATTGTATTAGATTTTATATAATGCCTCACTCTTCTCTCTCTATCCGGGTAGTGGCCTGAAAACAGATTGCCCACTGTCATGGTACAATTCACTACTTAGGTTTAGGTCGGTTCCACCGTCGTAGTAACCTATCCCCTAAACTAAGTGCATTACGAACGATCTCTCAGTATCCACCATTAATTTTACACCACCTTGTTCAAGGGATTTATCGATTAATGTAGGTTTCGTCTCTTTTCAGCCGTTAATCCTTCTGTCGAAGTGATTAAGGGCATTAGATTATTATTATGGTGATCAAGCATAACAATATATGGAGAAAACGAATCTATACCAGAGATTTAAGAGAGAAAATATGAATTACTATTATAAAACTGTCATACAATGAATTCCCGGGCTACTCCCGGTCCTAAAGATGGAGGGGATTAGCCCCGCATGTTCATCTCACACAAGTACATGGTAGAAATAGGGGAAATCATATGAAAAATGTGAATAGAAAGGGAAAACCCCTGAACGGAGAAGAACCGATTGATCCTTTGCGTAGAACACGTGCTTTCCTGCCTCTCGGTGGTGAAATCCGTCTTCGCCGGCGTCCAGATCGACTTGTATGAACTTCTGGCCTCCGTTCTCCTTTCTCACGCTCCTCGGCACTTGTCCAATGGCTAATCCGCTTCTCCACTGTCTCAGGCGGCCGTCATTAGGTATAAGTCCCTAATTAGGTCGCTAATTAACTCCAGCCGTCCGATTGAGATCATTAGAAAGCAAACTCATATCCTACGGCATCGATACCATCGACGCGAGTTGATGGTATCAACCCTCTACAGTAGCGGCTGACTGCAAACCCTTCCTTTGTCGCACCCAACATCATCTCGATACCATTGACTCGGGTCAATGGTATCGACTCCCTTTTTGGCATCAGTTCTGTCATTTTGCGACGTTGTAGCCTCCATGTGTCGATGGTATTGACTTGGTGTCGATACTATCGACTGCTTCTTCGCCAGCAATCTGAAGACGTCTCGATACCATCGACATCAGCGTCGATGGTATCGACTCTTTGCTGCTCCTTTCGGCTGGCAACCTGCGGTCTTGTCGATGGTATCGACTTCCATCGATGGTATCGACGGAAGCAAATACTTGTTTTTCCTGAAATTCAAAGACAAGATCAAATAAATCCACACAAATAATAATAATGTGATAATTAATGCTCAAAACAATGAAATAAAGGGAATTTGACATAAAATGATGGCAAAGACCAAAATGGATGAATTATACGATATTAACCATAGAAATGACTAATAAAAGCACAAAACACATATCAAACAGGTCTATAAATGTGACTCAAAATCATCGCATCAAACTCCCCTAAGCTTGAATATTGCTCGCCCTCGAGCAACTCATCCTTAGAATAGAATTGCAAATGTCAACTGAAAAACAACAAACCAACCCAACATCCCATATGACTCCCACTGATCATTCACAAACCGACTTTCTCTAACCACAGAACGGTAATTACCCTAAAGGTGACAGTAATCATCAATAAAAGAAATCAACCTCCTAACCGATGAACACTATCACATAAGGCAGTTAACATAATAAAATTCGCCGATTCAACATTGGTGCATATTGTGATCACCTATACTACGTTGCTCGCCCTAACTACCATCTACATGGAAGCAGTTCTCCTGATATTCATTAGTGATGAGAAATTCACGGTGGCCTACCAATCCGAACAATGGGTGGATGAAGATGGGTGTCTCATGGAAGAACTTGGAAGTATTGTACAATTTCAACATGCATATACAAAAATGTCCTATATGATGCACATGCACATTAGAAATGCCCTAATGCCTAAACTTGGGTGGAATGATGCATGCACTAACCATCCGCCTCAAAATAAGATGGATATCTAGTCCAGCTACATCATGTACTCAATTATCCTGAAATGCAAGTGATATTACGTTCCTTTCTCCTTCTTATTTCACTTTCTTCTAAATTCTTTTTTTTTATTGAGAGATTTTCAGCTTTTTATTTTCAGCCCACATATCCATAATTGCTTAAAGATAAGTTTATTGGGCTATTTTTATCATTGATCAGAAATTTTTGCACTATTTAGAAGGTATGGAACAATTAATTCACCATTGTGGAAAAATTGAGATACATGATATACTTTATGCATGAAGATCATGAATGCAACTACATGGCATGCACCTAAAGGTAATGTGCATGAATCACTATATATTTTTCTTTTTATGCAAACATATGGAAAATACCAATGCAAGTCCTATCTAAATGCTATGCACACAAAAAGGAATTAAAACTGCACTTTACTTCCAATTCTTAGGTGGATTATGAGAGAAAGATGAAATGAAGTGGAACGATCACAAGACTAGATGACTGAACCTTAGAAAGATATTATGTGTCCCTCCTTACTGACCTGTGTAGTAGTTTAGAGGGTTCTCTCTCTTACATCCAATTAAATTCTCATTACCATTTGGTTAGGTTAGGCTCAAACAACCATTTCCGTCCACTTTCATGAATCATTAGGAGTACAGGTGTGAAATGTTGTTTTAAAGTTGACATAATCAATCATTTCCGTAGGATGTGTGCCCCAAGGTCAAACAAAACAAGCTATGCAAACACACAAAAATTTTCAAATTTCCCTTGAATTTCCTATGCACTAACAACAAGATGACACACTTTTATGACGTCCACAATTACACTAGATAGCACGTGGATCCTACAAAACTAAAATTGCAAGAAACAAATAACAAGAGAACAAAAGCAATAACGCTAAAAACTGAAAACAATAAAAGATAGAGCTGTTCCAACTACCCCCCTAAGCTTGAATTCGACTATGGCCTCGTAGTCAAAAACAAACTTAAAGATTGGAACAGGGATACCAGATCACTCTTGTGGTGGTGGAGGCGGGTAAGGCACCGTGGGGTCCCATGGTGGGTATTGCCCCTGAAAGGTCGGATCATACTGGGGCATCGGAGGAGGCTGTGGATACCCCCCAAAATAATTCTGGCTCCAGTAATGATCGTAAAACGGCTGCTGCTACTGCTCCATCCTATGCAGCCGATCATGGATGTTCTCTTGATTTGCAAAAAGAAGGCGTTCATTCTCGAAGATCGTCTGTTGGTTGACAAAAAGCTGGTTAGTGGTATCTTGAATACCGACGTATGCAGCGGTGTGGATGTGCTGCGTCTGCTGAATATCTTGGAGCATGTTGTACATGCCCTGCATAGAATAAACATCCTCGCTCTGCTGCGAGGGCTGTGGTGATGGCGGCAGAGGCTGTGATGATGAAGACGCACCCAGATGCATCCGAGGACGCTTTCGGGGTGCTACTCGTGCTCGAAGAGGTGTAAAGGCCTCTTCTTCCTCCTTAGCCTCGTCATCCTGTCCGTCGTCACCGCCGTCATTGCCGCTTTCTTCATCATCGGAGTCGATGGCTATGATCGGCCATCTGAAATGTTGTGCGCCCTCGATGTTGAAGACAGGATCCGGAAGCGCGCACTCCAGGTACGCTTGATTTACGTGGCAATGCGCAAATGCCATGCCATCCCGGAGAAGAATTAGGTTGGCCCGGTGAAGATGTTGCAAGTTGACCTTGCTTCTCGTAGAAAGAGGAGTGAGGGATTGGAAATTCAGTCCCAAGTATGACGCCAGCTTGGTGATGAGCCCACCAAAGTGAATCGACGCTTTCCTCATACTCCTCTTCACATCCAACACACGCTGTAAAAAGAATGCACCCCAATTGCATTCTTGTCTCTTCAGGAGTTTGTATAGAAAGAAAAGTTCGGAACCCTGAAATTTGCTAAGGGCCAGATCACCCCGCGCAAAAACTGTGGAACTCAGCATCCGATGCAAGACCCGGACGAAGGGGTGCTCGAAGTCGGCTACCGCAACATTGTGGTAGCTAACCGACCTCCCTTGTGGCACCGTCACCAACTCGGAGAAGATTACGTCATAATCGGTGTGGTGGTCCGGCCGCCGGTGGTCGTACTGGGAATGGTTCCATTTGAAAATTGTGTTGAACTGCTTCAGCGTGAGGACATAGTCGTGGTTGTACATCCGGAAAGACACCCGGCCCTGGATCCACTCGCGGTCGGTAGCATTGATGTCGTTGGGAATGATGCAGACGTCCAACAACGCCATGAACTCGGCTACCAACTCTTTATATGTCGGCCAGTCACCAAAGAACGGCTGGCCATCTTGGTGAAACTCCAGTTCGCCAGGCCTTATTGAAGTGTGACGGGCCTGCCCGTTAAGAACATAGGCAAAGTTGGCCTCGAATCCCAGATCTCGGACCATCTCCCGGTCCACATACTGGGTAGGCTCGATCTTCCTCCGCATTATCTCCTTGTAGATCTTTCGAACCTCCGAGGAAGGATGGACGAGTCGGGGACGTGCGACCGATCCTGGTGGTGGTGGTACGAATTCCGGCGGAGTTGCGCGTGAGGACGAAGCTCTGGCTGTATGCACCATGTTGGTGACGAGAAAGGGGTTGGAGAAGGAGAGCTCGGTGAAGATTTGGAGAATCAGATCTCCGCTCGATGATGATCTTCACTCGGTGATGCTGGTCTTCGCTCTCGGATGGCTCGGGGGAGTGCTCGGCGCAAAGGGAGGAGATCACTCTGAAGGTGTGACGTCAAATGACGTAATGATTCTCCTTAAATAGACTTGGCCGGCGCTACTGTTGTCCCGTCGATACTATCGATGTGAGTCGATGGTATCGACTTGGGTCGATGCTATCCGCCCCTCACTGGTATCGAAGGTCGTCGATTGCTGGATCTTGTGACCCGGATCGCTGTCGTGTCGATACCATCGACATGGGTCGATGGTATCGACTCTGCACCCAGATCGATGACGTGGAAGCCGCGATCGCCGTCGATTTCTTTGCTCGGATCGGTGACATGGATGGTCGATACCATCGACAGGTGTCGATAGTATCGCCTTGGCTTCATTGCGACACCACCTTTTTGCATTTCAATCTGCAACCATGTCAATACCATCGACAAGGCCGTCGATGGTATTGAGTTGACTGAGACAAATCAGTCTGAACTTCTCCAGAGATCTCGATGGTATTGACGCCTGTGTCGATACTATCGACTGTTGTTGGGCGACCTGCCTATAGGTGTGTCGATACCATCGACGAGGTCGTCGATAGTTTTGACTCAGAACGAAATTTGTAGTCGTCAACCTGTACCCTTGTCGATACCATCGACGAGGGTGTCGATGGTATCGACTCTGCCTCAGCCTGCACAATGAACAAACGGATCAAGGTATCTTTTTTTACACTAAAAATTAAACAAAAATAAAGCAACCTATGATTCTAAATACTCTATCCTAATGTACTGATGGTTGGGTTGCCTCCCAAAAAGCGCCCTTATTTAACGTCTTAGGCTAGACGGCTTCCGGGCATCTCATTCATCCAAAAGTGAAATGAGTTTGACCTCATTCACCTTCCTCTTGTAACTCTCCCCAAAATAGAGTTTCAGCCTCTGTCTGTTCACCAAGAACGTGGTATCACCATCACGCACTAAAATCGCGCCGTGTGGTTTGACCTCTTCCACCACGACGGTCCACTCCACCGGGATTTGAGCTTCCCGGGATGCAACTTGAGTCGAGAGTTGAACAATAAAACACTATCTCCTTTCTTGAACATGCGCAACTCGATGTGGCGATCGTGGATCAGTTTTGTGCGCTCCTTGTATATCTGGGCATTCTCATATGCCGTCATCCGTAACTCATCCAGCTCATTCAATTCAAACATTCTCTTTCTTCCAGCTTCATCATAACTTAGATTTAGCCTTCTAAGCGCCCAATGGGCCTTGTGCTCCAACTCTACCGGTAGGTGACAGGCCCGGCCATACGCCAACCTAAAAGGCGTGGTGCCTATAGGTGTTTTGTAGGCCGTTCTGTACGCCCACAGTGCATCCGGTAGTAAGGCACTCTAGTTCTTCCTCGTTGATGCCACCGTTCACTCTAGAATCTTCTTAATCTCACGGTTGGAGACCTCCACTTGGCCTTGAGTCTGCGGCTGATATGGGGTGCCAATGTTGTGCTTGACCCCATATTTCTTCAATAATGTCGAGAACTTCTGATTCTTGAAATGTGTACCCCCATCACTGATTATCATTCGGGGTATCCCAAACCTGCAGAAAATATTCTCCTTCACGAACCTATACACTACAGTGGAATCATTAGTCCTTGTGGGGATTGCTTCCACCCACTTCGACACATAATCAACTGCTAACAAAATATATAAATTGGAGTTCGAGGACACAAAGGGTCCCATGAAATCTATGCCCCACAAATCAAATACCTCAACTTCCTGAAACACATTCAGGGGCATCTCCTGTCACTTCGAGATATTACCTGCTTGCTGACAAGGATCACATTGCCTCACAAAATTGTAGGCATCCCGAAACAAAGTTGGCCAATAAAGGCCGCTTTCCAAAACTTTAGCTGCCGTTCGTGAGCTGGCATGGTGTCCTCCCGTAGGGGATGCATGGAAATGATGGAGAACACTCTCGTACTCCACTTCTGGTACACACCTGCGTAAAATACCATCCCTGCATTGCTTAAGAAGAATTGGATCATCCCAAAAATAGTATCTCAAAGAATGAAAAAATCTCTTCATCTCCTGATATGACCAATCTTCCGGGATGATCCCGCAAGCTAAATAATTTACAATTTCAGCGAACCAAGGCTCTTTAGAGTTAATTTTCAAAAGCTGTTCATCCGGAAACGTCTCGGTTATGGGTATATGCAAATCTTTTTAATCCACCCTAACTAACCTAGACAAATGATCAGCCACTACATTCTCAATTCCAGACTTATCCTTGATTTCAATGTTAAATTCCTGTAAGAGAAAAATCCACCTAATGAGTCTAGGCTTTGCTTCTTTTTTCTCCATCAAGTATTTTATTCCAGCATGGTCAGTCCATACAACTACTTTAGATCCTACTAAATACTGCCGGAATTTTTCGAAAGTAAACACAACGACAAGTAATTCTTTTTCAGTAGTTGTATAGTTCAATTGGGCATCATTCAGAGTTTTTGAAGCATAGAAAATCACGGCGGGCTTATTGTCTACCCGCTACCCCAATACGACTCCTACCGCAAAATCAGAAGCGTCACACATCAATTCGATAGGTTTTGTCCAATCCGGTGTTTGAACAACCGGGGCAGAAATCAATTTTTCTTTCAAAACATCGAATGCATGTAGACACTTATCATTGAAATCGAAAACTGCATCTTTCTCCAAAAGCTCGGATAAAGGTTTTGCAATTTTAGAAAAATCCTTTATGAATCGCCGATAGAACCCGGCGTGTCCCAGAAAACTTCTCACCCCTTTTACAGAATTTGGTGGGGGCAACTTGGAAATGAACTCAATTTTCACCGGGTCCACCTCAAGACCTTTGCTAGACACCTTGTGTCCTAGCACTATTCCCTCTATCACCATCATGTGACATTTCTCCCAGTTAAGGACCAAGTGTGTGTCCTCACAACGCTGCAACACTTTGTCTAGGTTATAGAGACATTCATCAAACGATGCACCATAAACAGAGAAGTCATCCATAAAAACCTCAAGACAGCGCTCTACCATGTCAGAAAATATGGCGAGCATACAGCGTTGAAACGTCACCGGTGTGTTGCATAAACCAAACGGCATTCGACGGTAAGCAAAAGTCCCATAGGGACAAGTGAACGTAGATTTCTCTTGATCCAAAGGATCAATCGAGATCTGGTTGTACCCCGAGTACCCGTCTAGAAAACAAAAGTGCGATCGCCCGGCAAGACGTTCTAGAATTTGATCACTGAACAGTAAAGGAAAATGATCCTTAAGAGTGGCAGCGTTCAAACGATGGTAGTAAATACAAACTCGCCACCCGGTTACCAATCGGGTGGTGACAGGTTGATTCAATAAATTTTGAGAGACAGTAATTCTCCCCTTCTTAGGGACTACCTGTGTGGGACTCACCCATGTCGAGTCTAATATGGCATAGATAATCCCTGCAGCAAGAAGTTTAATGACCTCTTTCTTCACAACCTCCATCATGCTCAGATTTAGACGTCTCTGAGGCTGAATCACTGGCTTGGCTCCCTCCTCGAGCTGAATCTTGTGCTGACATAGAGTAGGGGAAATCCCCTTGATGTCTGCAACGGACCACCCAAAAGCTCCTCGGTGGTTTTTCAGCACTATCAACAGTTGCTCCTCCTCTTCCGCACTCAAATAAGAAGAAATGATCACCGGTAACTTGTCTTTCTCAGCTAGAAAGACATACTTGAGATGTGGGGGTAGCGGCTTTAATTCCATATCCGGCGGGCTGATAAGAGATGATTGCAGCGGTGGGGGCAGTGCACCTAAATCTTCATAGTGCCTCGCATAGAAGCATGGAAGCATATGAAGCATTTTAGCGCACTCCTTGAGTGATTTACTCCGCATCCAATCATATGTAATATTCAACAAACAAGCCTCCAACGGTAGTTCCGGATATGCATCAACAACAGAAATAGCAATCACATCATCCTCCCAAGAAGGCGGAATGTCCTCATTCTCATCATTTGGAAATCCCACAGCTTTACACAAAGAAACAACCTTAGTCTGCTCCATGATATCCACAGTTAAGGTTCCATTATCCACCTTGCTCATCACATGAGCCATGTCCAGAAATGGTTTTCCAAGGTAGAGTGAGATATTGCGATCCATATGTTTCACCAAATTACATTGTTCTTTTGCTTTAGATGGCGCAGTGCTAGAAGGCATGACCATCTCAAAGCGGTAATCTGCTATGCCCAAGGTCAAGCGACCTCTTCCCATCTCCAAGATCATGTCGGCTGTAGCTTGAAAGGGACGTCCAAGTAACAGCTCATTGC
Source organism: Alisma plantago-aquatica (assembly GCA_963693085.1). NCBI lineage: Eukaryota > Viridiplantae > Streptophyta > Magnoliopsida > Alismatales > Alismataceae > Alisma > Alisma plantago-aquatica. The sequence continues at coordinate 868,638,806 of OY856412.1, read as the reverse complement.
CATGATCATCCTGCATCTCCATAACCACAAAATCAGCCAGAAAGACAAATCTATCCACCTTTACTAAGACATCTTCACAGATTCCATAAGGCTTCACCACAGAGTTGTCGGCCAATTGAATAGTCATATTGCTCGGCCGTGACTCCTTCAGTCCCAACTTTTTAAATGTCGAAAGGGGCATCAAGTTGATGCTTGCCCCTGAATCACACAATGCTTCTCCAAATTTACACTTCCCGATATAGCAAGAAATGTTGAAACACCCTGGATCCTGTCTCTTTGGCGGCAAAGTGCCCATAATGAAGGCACTCACTTGCTCCTTTAGCACAACGACCTCAGTATCTGGTATTTTCCTCTTCTTGGTAATGACATCTTTTAGAAACTTCCCGTATGAAGGGATTTGTTCAATGGCTTCCAGTAACGGGATATTGACTGAAAGATTCCTAAAAATGTCCAGGAACTTCTTGAACTGTGCATCTACCTTCCTTGCCTTCACACTATTTGGATAAGGGACCGGAACAACTTGTGCCCTTTGATGGGGTGGCACATAAGGCGTCTTTTTCTGCAGTTCTTCCTCTTCAACTTGTTCTTTAGTACCATTAACGGCTATGTCTTCAGCTTTCCCTGTGACTGGTGTGGGCTGCTCCTCATTGGATTTACCTTCAACTTCATATTGCAGTGTGCTTGTTTCATCCGTTCTTGGATTCAACACTTTCTTGCCACTTCTCAGCAGAATAGCCTTAGCTTGCTGGTTTCCCCCGGGAACATTGGTATTCCCCAGAAAACCCGGATGTGCCGATTTCTTCAAACTTGCTATTTCGGCTGCCATCTGCGCCATGGATGTCTCTATGGTCCTCATTTGAGCCCCATGGCTCTGCAATGTCTGCCTAAATTGATTCATGTATTCTCCTTGTTGCTTGATTTGCTGCCTGAATGTATTCATTAACTCTTGATTTTGCTTGATGACCTGATTGAGAAACTCCGTGCTCTTGTCTTCTGCAGCTGGCGCGGGCTTGGCTTCCAGATCCTGCAGAAAATTGTTCGGATCCTTCCATGAGAACTTTTTGTCCTTTCTCCATGAGTAGTCATTGTTCCTATACCCTTGTTGTTGTCTCATGTACTTGACTTGAGCCTCATCCTCGGACTCATTATCTTCCTTTTGCAGTAACTTCTTTGCGAGAAGATCCATCTTCTCATTCAGCTCTCTCATTGCCTTTGATTCACTGGCGACTCGTGCTTGCTCAACTGGGCCTCTCTCTCTTTCTCCCCATGACTGCTTTCTAGCCATGTTCTTGAGTATTTCCCAGCATCTAGTGTCTGTGTTGTTTAGAAAAAATCCCGACCCGGCTGAATCCAAATTACTCCTATCATGCTCGGAGAGAGAAAAATAGAAGATTTTTACCTGCGTTTCCTTGTCCAGCCCGTGATGCGGACACCTCCTCAACATAACCTGAAATCGCTCCCAGGTCTCAGAATATGTTTCACCAGCCTGTTGGGTGAAATTATGAATCTTCCGGATCATGTCGTTAGTCTTCTCAAGAGGGAAGAACCTCTCAAAGAAGACCTCCACCATATGGTCCCAAGACTCCACAAACTCATCGTCTAGATTATGTAGCCACTCTCTTGCTGCTCCCGCCAAGGAACTTGGGAAAAGCTTGAGATACAATGCATCTTGTGGAAACCTGTCTATTTTTACCATGTCGCAGTTTTCAACGAACTGGCTGATGTGTGCAACAAGATCCTCATTCTTCAGCCCATGAAACGCATTTGATTTCACCAAATTAATCAATGATGGATTGATCTTATATGTCGGTATGTTGATCGCCTGCTTCTTTATAGGCCCCTTTGAAGCTGATGAGGAAGAAGCTTTGATCTTCTCCCATATGGTCTGTGGCTCAGCCATCTCTTCTGGTTCAGATTCAGAATCTATCTCTTCTCGGTGCTCTTGCTCGTGATACTCCTCATCCTCAGGTCCCGGAAGTGGAACCCCGGGTGTGCGATTGTCGTAGTCTATACTACGTGTCTGCACCATACACAGTACCTGAAATAAGAAAATTCGAGTTCAGTACTATGCTTAGACGAGTATAAACAATTATAACCCAATGTAAAAATATTTGAAATTGAATGAAAAATAAAAAAAAATTGTGGCCTAGAGTGGCCGCGCGTAGCACTCGAAGTGCCAACAATTCCTCTGTATCCATGGCAACGGCGCCAAAAACTTGACGTGTATTTTACTACGCGCTAAAAACGCAAGTATAAGCGTCGAGTAGTACAGGCCTTGTGAGGCCCGAGTCGAACACAGGGATACTCGGAATTGTCGGAGACTCCTACTAACTATTTGCGATCAGCTAAGTCGAATAACAAATTGGGGTTTGTTGTCAAAATTAAAAGAAAGTAAAAATAAAACAAAGCAAACAATCGATTAAAGGTTAATTTAATCAATTCAAAAAGGAATCTTTAGGATTGCGGTTTCACCGCGGGTATTCATTGTATTAGATTTTATATAATGCCTCACTCTTCTCTCTCTATCCTGGTAGTGGCCTAAAAATAGAATTGCCCACTGTCGTGGTACTATTCACTACTTAGGTTTAGGTCGGTTCCACCGTCGTAGTAACCTATCCCCTAAACTAAGTCCATTACGAACGATCTCTCAGTATCCAACATTAATTTTACACCACCTTGTTTAAGGGATTTATCGATTAATGTAGGTTTCGTCTCTTTTCAGCCGTTAATCCTTCTGTCGAAGTGATTAAGGGCATTAGATTATTATTATGGTGATCAAGCATAACAATATATGGAGAAAACAAAGCTATACCACGGATTTAAGAGAGAAAATATGAATTAATATTATAAAACTGTCATACAATGAATTCTCGGGCTACTCCCGGTCCTAAAGATGGAGGGGATTAGCCCTGCATGTTCATCTCACACAAGTACATGGTAGAAATAGGGGAAATCATATGAAAAACGTGAATAGAAAGGGAAAACCCCTGAACGGAGAAGAACCGATTGATCCTTTGCATAGAACACATGCTTTCCCACCTCTCGGTGGTGAAATCTGTCTTCGGCGGCATCCGGATCGACTGGTATGAACTTCTGGCCTCCGTTCTCCTTTCTCCCGCTCCTCGGCACTTGTCCAATGGCTAATCCGCTTCTCCCCTGTCTCAGGCGGCCGTCATTAGGTATAAGTCCCTAATTAGGTCGCTAATTAACTCCAACTGTCCGATTGAGATCATTAGAAAGCAAACTCATATCCTACGGCATCGATACCATCGACGCGAGTTGATGGTATCGACCCGCTACAGTAGCGGCTGGCAGCAAACCCTTCCTTTGTCGCGCCCAACATCATCTCGATACCATCGACTCGGGTCGATGGTATCGACTCCCTTTTTGGCGTCGGTTCTGTCATTTTGTGACGCTGTAGCCTCCATGTGTCGATGGTATCAACTTGGTGTCGATACTATCGACTGCTTCTTCGCCAGCAATCTGAAGACGTCTCGATACCATCGACATCAGCGTCGATGGTATCGACTCTTTGCTGCTCCTTTCGGCTGGCAACCTGCAGTCTTGTCGATGGTATCGACGGAAGCAAATACTTGTTTTTCCTGAAATTCAAAGACAAGATCAAATAAATCCACACAAATAATAATAATGTGATAATTAATGCTCAAAACAATGAAATAAAGGGAATTTGACATAAAATGATGGCAAAGACCAAAATGGATGAATTATGCGATATTAACCATAGAAATGACTAATAAAAGCACAAAACACATATCAAACATGTCTATAAATGCGACACAAAATCATCGCATCAAACTCCCCTAAGCTTGAATATTGCTCGCCCTCGAGCAACTCATCCTTAGAATAGAATTGCAAATGTCAACTGAAAAACAACAAACCAACCCAACATCCCATATGACTCCCACTGATCATTCACAAACCAGCTTTCTCTAACCACAGAACGGTAATTACCCTAAAGGCGACAGTAATCATCAATAAAAGAAATCAACCTCCTAACCGATGAACACTATCACATAAGGCAGTTAACATAATAAAATTCGCCGATTCAGCATTGGTGCATCTTGTGATCGCCTATACTACGTTGCTCGCCCTAACTACCATCTACATGGAAGCAGTTCTCCTGATATTCATTAGTGAGGAGAAATTCACGGTGGCCTACCAATCCGAACAACGGGTGGATGAAGATGGGTGGCTCATGGAAGAACTTGGAAGTATTGTACAGTTTCAACATGCATATACAAAAATGTCCTATATGATGCACATGCACATTAGAAATTCCCTAATGCCTAAACTTGGGTGTGATGATGCATGTACTAACCATCCGCCTCAAAATAAGATGGATATCTAGTCCAGCTACATCATGTACTCAATTATCCTGAAATGCAAGTGATATTACGTTCCTTTCTCCTTCTTATTTCACTTTCTTCTAAATTCTTTTTGTTTTTTTTTTTAATTGAGAGATTTTCAGCTTTTTTTTTCAGCCCACATATCCATAATTGCTTAAAGATAAGTTTATTGGGCTATTTTTATCATTGATCAGAAATTTTTGCACTATTTAGAAGGTATGGAACAATTAATTCACCATTGGGGAAAAATTGAGATACATGATATACTTTATGCATGAAGATCATGAATGCAACTACATGGCATGCACCTAAAGGTAATGTGCATGAATCACTATATATTTTTCTTTTTATGCAAACATACGGAAAATACCAATGCAAGTCCTATCTAAATGCTATGCACACAAAAAGGAATTAAAACTGCACTTTACTTCCAATTCTTAGGTGGATTATGAGAGAAAGATGAAATGAAGTGGAACGATCACAAGACTAGATGACTGAACCTTAGAAAGATATTATGTGTCCCTCCTTACTGACCTGTGTAGTAGTTTAGAGGGTTCTCTCTCTTACATCCAATTAAAGTCTCATTACCATTTTGTTAGGTTAGGCTCAAACAACCATTTCTGTCCACTTTCATGAATCATTAGGAGTACAGGTGTGAAATGTTGTTTTAAAGTTGACATAATTAATCATTTTCGTAGGATGTGTGCCCCAAGGTCAAACAAAACAAGCTATCCAAACTCACAAAAATTTTCAAATTTCCCTTGAATTTCCCATGCACTAACAACAAGATGACACACTTTTATGACGTCCACAATTACACTAGATAGCACGTGGATCCTACAAAACTAAAATTGCAAGAAACAAATAACAAGAGAACAAAAGCAATAACGCTAAAAACTGAAAACAATAAAAGATAGAGCTGTTCCAACTACCCCCCTAAGCTTGAATTCGACTATGGCCTCATAGTCAAAAACAAACTTAAAGATTGGAACAGGGATACGAGATCACTCTTGTGGTGGTGGAGGCGGGTAAGGCGCCATGGGGTCCCAAGACGGGTATTTTCCCTGAAAGGTCAGATCATAATGGGGCATCGGAGGAGGCTGTGGATACCCCCCAAAATAATTCTGGCTCTAGTAATGATCGTAAAACGGCTGCTGCTGCTGCTCCATCCTATGCAGCCGATCATGGATGTTCTCTTGATTTGCAAAAAGAAGGCGTTCATTCTCGAAGATCGCCTGCTGGTTGACAAAAAGCCAGTTAGTGGTATCTTGAATACCGGCGTACGTAGTGGTGTGGCTGTGCTGCGTCTGCTGAATATCTTGGAGCATGATGTACATGCCCTGCATAGAATAAACATCCTCGCTCTGCTGCGAGGGCTGTGGTGATGGCGGCGGAGGCTGTGATGATGAAGACACACCCGGATGCATCCGAGGACGCTTCCGGGGTGCTACTCGTGCTTGAAGAGGTGTAAAGGCCTCTTCTTCCTCCTCATCCTCGTCGTCCGGTCCGTCGTCGCCTCTGTCATTGCCGCCTTCTTCATCATTGGAGTCAATGGCTATGATCGGCCATCTGAAATGTTGTGCGCCCTCGATGTTGAAGATGGGATCCGACAGCGCGCACTCCTGGTACGCTTGATTTACATGGCAATGCGCAAATGCCACGCCATTCCGGAGAAGAATTAGGTTGGCCCGGTGAAGATGTTGCAAGTTGACCTTGCTTCTCATAGAAAGAGGAGTGAGGGATTGGAAATTCAGTCCCAAGTATGACGCCAGCTTGGTGATGAGCCCACCGAAATGAATCGGCGCTTTCCTCATACTCCTCTTCACATCCAACACATGTTGTAAAAAGAATGCACCCCAATTGCATTCTTGTCTCTTCATGAGTTTGTATAGAAAGAAAAGATCGAAACCCTGAAATTTGCTAAGGGCCAGATCACCCCGTGCAAAAACTGTGGAACTCAACATCTGATGCAAGACCCGGACGAAGGGGTGCTCGAAGTCAGCTACTGCAGCGTTGTGGTAGCTAACCGACCTCCCTTGTGGCACCGTCACCAACTCGGAGAAGATTACGTCATAATCGGTGCAGTGGTCTGGCCACTGGTGGTCGTACTGGGAATGGTTCCAGTTGAAAATTGTGTTGAACTGCTTCAGTGTGAGGACGTAGTCGTGGTTGTACAGCCGGAAAGACACCCGGCCCTAGATCCACTCGCGGTCGGTAGCATTGATGTCGTTGGGAACGATGCAGACGTCCAACGACGCCATGAAATCGGCTACCAACTCTTTATATGTCGGCCAGTCACCAAAGAATGGCTGGCCATCTTGGTGAAACTCCAGTTCGCCAGGCCTTATTGAAGTGTGATGGGCCTTCCCGTTAAGAACATAGGCCAAGTTGGCCTCGAATCCCAGATCTCGGACCATCTCCCGGTCCACATACCGGGTAGGCTCGATCTTCCTCCACATTATCTCCTCGTAGATCTTTCGAACCTCTGAGGAAGGATGGACGAGTCGGGGATGTGCGACCGTTCCTGGTGGTGGTGGTACGAATTCCGGCAGAGTTGCGCGTGAGGACGAAGCTCCGGCTATATGCACCATGTTGGCGACAAGAAAGGGGTTGGAGAAGGAGAGCTCGGTGAAGATTTGGAGAATCGGATCTCCGCTCGATGATGATCGTCGCTCGGTGATGCTGGTCTTCACTCTCGGATGGCTCGGGGGAGTGCTCGGCGCAAAGGGAGGAGATCACTCTGAAGGTGTGACGTAATGATTCTCCTTAAATAGACTTGGTCGGCGCTACTGTTGTCCCGACAATACTATCGACGCGAGTCGATGGTATTGACTTGGGTCGATGCTATCCGCCCCTCACTGGTATCGACGGTCGTCGATTGCTGGATCTTGTGACCCGAATCGCTGTCGTGTCGATACCATCGACATGGGTCGATGGTATCGACTCTGCACCCAGATCGATGACGTGGAAGCCGCGATCGCCGTCGATTTCTTTGCTCAGATCGGTGACATGGATGGTCGATACCATCGACAGGTGTCGATAGTATCGACTTGGCTTCATTGCGACACCGCCTTTTTGCATTTCAATCTGGAACCATGTCGATACCATCGACAAGGCCGTCGATGGTATCGAGTTGACTAAGACAAATCGGTCTGAACTTCTCCAGAGATCTCGATGGTATCGATGCCTGTGTCGATACTATCGACTGTTGTTGGGCGACCTGCCTGTAGGTGTGTTGATACCATCAACGAGGTCGTCGATAGTATCGACTCAGAATGAAATCTGTAGTCGTCAACCTGTACCCTTGTCGATACCATTGACGAGGGTGTCGATGGTATCGACTCTGCCTCAGCCTGCACAATGAACAAACGGATCAAGGTATCTTTTTTTACACTAAAAATTAAACAAAAATAAAGCAACCTATGATTCTAAATACTCTATCCTAATGTACCGATGGTTGGGTTGCCTCCCAACAAGCGCCCTTATTTAACGTCTTAGGCTAGACGGCTTCCGGGCATCTCATTCATCCAAAAGTGAAATGAGTTTGACCTCATTCACCTTCCTCTTGTAACTCTCCCCAAAATAGAGTTTCAGCCTCTGTCCGTTCACCAAGAATGTGGTATCACCATCACACACTAAAATCGCGCCGTGTGGTGTGACCTCTTCCACCACGAACGGTCCACTCCACCGGGATTTGAGCTTCCCGGGATGCAACTTGAGTCGAGAGTTGAACAATAAAACACTATCTCCTTTCTTGAACATGCGCAACTCGATGTGGTGATCGTGGATCAGTTTTGTGCGCTCCTTGTATATCTGGGCATTCTCATATGCCGTCATCCGTAACTCATCCAGCTCATTCAATTCAAACATTCTCTTTCTTCCAGCTTCATCATAACTTAGATTTAGCCTTCTAAGCGCCCAATGGGCCTTGTGCTCCAACTCTACCGGTAGGTGACAAGCCCGACCATATGCCAACCTAAAAGGCGTGGTGCCTATAGGTGTTTTGTAGGCCGTTCTGTACGCCCACAGTGCATCCGGTAGTAAGGCACTCCAGTTCTTCCTCGTGGATGCCACCGTTCACTCTAGAATATTCTTAATCTCACGGTTGGAGACCTCCACTTGGCCTTGAGCCTGCGGATGATATGGGCTGCCAATGTTGTGCTTGACCCCATATTTCTTCAATAATGTTGAGAACTTCTGATTCTTGAAATGTGTACCCCGATCACTGATTATCATTCGGGGTATCCCAAACCTGCAGAAAATATTATCCTTCACGAACCTACACACTACAGTGGAATCATTAGTCCTTGTGGGGATTTCTTCCACCCACTTCGACACATAATCAACTGCTAACAAAATATATAAATTGGAGTTCGAGGACACAAAGGGTCCCATGAAATCTATGCCCCACAAATCAAATACCTCAACTTCCTGAAACACATTCAGGGGCATCTCCTGTCGCTTCGAGATATTACCTGCTCGCTGACAAGGATCACATTGCCTCATAAAATCGTAGGCATCCCGAAACAAAGTTGGCCAATAAAGGCCGCTTTCCAAAACTTTAGCTGTCGTTCGCGAGCTGGCATGGTGTCCTCCCGTAGGGGATGCATGGCAATGATGGAGAACACTCTCGTACTCCACTTCTGGTACACACCTGCGTAAAATACCGTCCCTACATTGCTTAAGAAGAATTGGATCATCCCAAAAATAGTATCTCAAAGAATGAAAAAATCTCTTCATCTCCTGATATGACCAATCTTCCGGGATGATCCCGCAAGCTAAATAATTTACAATTTCAGCGAACCAAGGCTCTTTAGAGTTAATTTTCAAAAGTTGTTCATCCGGAAACGTCTCAGTTATGGGTATATGAAAATCTTTTTCATCCACCCTAACTAACCTAGACAAATGATCAGCCACTACATTCTCAATTCCAGACTTATCCTTGATTTCAATGTCAAAATCCTGTAAGAGCAAAATCCACCTAATGAGTCTAGGCTTTGCTTCTTTTTTCTCCATCAAGTATTTTATTGCAGCATGGTCAGTCCATACAACTACTTTAGATCCTAATAAATACTGCCGGAATTTTTCGAAAGCAAACACAACGACAAGTAATTGTTTTTCAGTAGTTGTATAGTTCAATTGGGCATCATTCAGAGTTTTTGAAGCATAGAAAATCACGGCGGGCTTATTGTCTACCCGCTGCCCCAATACGGCTTCTACCGCAAAATCCGAAGCGTCACACATCAATTCGAAAGGTTTTGTCCAATCCGATGTTTGAACAACTGGGGCAGAAATCAATTTTTCTTTCAAAACATCAAATGCATGTAGACACTTATCATTGAAATCGAAAATCGCATCTTTCTCCAAAAGCTCGAATAAAGGTTTTGCAATTTTAGAAAAATCCTTTATGAATCGCCGATAGAACCCGGCGTGTCCCAGAAAACTTCTCACCCCTTTTACATAATTTGGTGGGGGCAACTTGGAAATGACCTCAATTTTCACCGGGTCCACCTCAAGACCTTTGCTAGACACCTTGTGTCCTAGCACTATTCCCTCTGTCACCATCATGTGACATTTCTCCCAGTTAAGGACCAAGTGTGTGTCCTCACAATGCTGTAACACTTTGTCTAGGTTATAGAGACATTCATCAAACGATGCACCATAAACAGAGAAGTCATCCATAAAAACCTCAAGACATCGCTCTACCATGTCAGAAAATATGGTGAGCATACAGCGTTGAAACGTCGCCGGTGCGTTGCATAAACCAAACGGCATTCGACGGTAAGCAAAAGTCCCATAGGGACAAGTGAACGTAGATTTCTCTTGATCCAAAGGATCAATCGAGATCTGGTTGTACCCCGAGTACCCGTCTAGAAAACAAAAGTGCGATCGCCCGACAAGACGCTCTAGAATTTGATCAATGAACGGTAAAGGAAAATGATCCTTAAGATCGGCAGCGTTCAAACGACGGTAGTCAATACAAACTCGCCACCCGGTTACCAATCGGGTGGTGACAGGTTGATTCAATAAATTTTGAGTGACAGTAATTCCCCCCTTCTTAGGGACTACCTGTGTGGGACTCACCCATGCCGAGTCTGATATGGCATAGATAATCCCTGCAGCAAGAAGTTTAATGACCTCTTTCTTCACAACCTCCATCATGCTCGGATTTAGACGTCTCTGAGGCTGAATCACTGGCTTGGCTCCCTCCTCGAGCCGAATCTTGTGCTGACATAGAGTAGGGGAAATCCCCTTGATGTCTGCAACGGACCACCCAAAAGCTCCTCGGTGGTTTTTCAGCACTATCAATAGTTGCTCCTCCTCTTCCGCACTCAAATAAGAAGAAACGATCACCGGTAACTTGTCTTTCTCAGCTAGAAAGACATACTTGAGATGCGGGGGTAGCGGCTTTAATTCCAAATCCGGCAGGCTGATAAGAGATGATTGCAGCGGTGGGGGCAGTGCACCTAAATCTTCATAGTGGCTCGCATAGAAGCATGGAAGCATCTGAAGCATTTTAGCGCACTCCTTGAGTGATTTACTCCGCATCCAATTATATGTAATATTCAACAAACAAGCCTCCAGCAGTAATTCCGGATATGCATCAACAACAGAAATAGCAATCACATCATCCTCCCAAGAAGGCGGAATGTCCTCATTCTCATCATTTGGAAATCCCACAGCTTTACACAAAGAAACAACCTTAGTCTGCTCCATGATATCCATAGTTAAGGTTCCATTATCCACCTTTCTCATCACATGAGCCGTGTCCAGAAATGGTTTTCCAAGGCAGAGTGAGATATTGCGATCCATATGTTTCACCAATTTACATTGTTCTTTTGCTTTAGATGGCGCAGTGCTAGAAGGCATGACCATCTCAAAGCGGTCATCTGCTATGCCCAAGGTCAAGCAACCTCTTCCCATCTCCAAGATCATGTCAGTTGTAGCTTGGAAGGGACGTCCAAGTAACAGCTCATTGCCATGCTCATCCTGCATCTCCATAACCACAAAATCAGCCGAAAAGACAAATCTATCCACCTTTACAAAGACGTCTTCACAGATTCCATAAGGCTTCACCACAGAGTTGTCGGCCAATTGAATAGTCATATTGCTCAGCCGTGAATCCTTCAGTCCCAACTTTTTAAATGTCGAAAGGGGCATCAAGTTGATGCTTGCCCCTGAATCACACAATGCTTCTCCAAATTTACACTTCCCGATATAGCAAGAAATGTTGAAACACCTTGGATCCTGTCTCTTTGGCAGCAAAGTGCCCATAATGAAGGCACTCACTTGCTCCTTTAGCACAACGACCTCAGTATCTGGTATTTTCCTCTTCTTGGTAATGACATCTTTTAGAAACTTCCCGTATGAAGAGATTTGTTCAATGGCTTCCAGTAACGGGATATTGACTGAAAGCTTCCTAAAAATGTCCAGAAACTTCTTGAACTGTGCATCTACCTTCCTTGCCTTCACACTATTTGGATAAGGGACCAGAACAGCTTGTGCCCTTTGATGGGGTGGCACATAAGGCGTCTTTTTCTGCAGTTCTTCCTCTTCAACTTATTCTTCAGTACCATTAACGACTATGTCTTCAGCTTGCCCTGTGACTGGTGTGGGCTGCTCCTCATTGGATTTACCTTCAACTTCATCTTGCGGTGTGCTTGTTTCATCTGTTCTTGGATTCAACACTTTCTTGCCGCTTCTCAGCAGAATAGCCTTAGCTTGCTGGTTTCCCCCGGGAACATTGGTATTCCCCAGAAAACCCAGATGTGCCGGTTTCTTCAAACTAGCTATTTCGGCTGCCATCTGCGCCATGGATGTCTCTATGGTCCTCATTTGAGCCCCATGGCTCTGCAATGTCTGTCCAAATTGATTCATGTATTCTCCTTGTTGCTTGATTTGCTGCCCGAATGTATTCATTAACTCTTGATTTTGCTTGATGACCTGATTGAGCAACTCCGTGCTCTTGTCTTCTGCAGCTGGCGCGGGCTTGGCTTCCGGATCCTACAGAAAATTGTTCGGATCCTTCCATGAGAACTTTTTGTCCTTTCTCCATGAGTAGTCATTGTTCCTATACCCTTGATGTTGTCTCATGTACTTGACTTGAGCCTCATCCTCGGACTCATTATCTTCCTTTTGCAGTAACTTCTTTGCGAGAAGATCCATCTTCTCATTCAGCTCTCTCATTGCCTTTGATTCACTGGCAACTCATGCTTGCTCAACTGGGCCTCTCTCTCTTTCTCCCCATGACTGCTTTCTAGCCATGTTCTTGAGTATTTCCCAGCATCTAGTGTCTGTGTTGTTTAGAAAAAATCCCGACCCAGCTAAATCCAGATTACTCCTATCATGCTCGGAGAGAGCAAAATAGAAGATTTTTACCTACATTTCCTTGTCCAACCCGTGATGCGGACACCTCCTCAACATAACCTGAAATCGCTCCCAGGTCTCAGAATATGTTTCACCAGCCTGTTGGGTGAAATTATGAATCTTCCGGATCATGTCGTTAGTCTTCACAGGAGGGAAGAACCTCTCAAAGAAGACCTCCACCATATGGTCCCAAGACTCCACAAACTCATCGTCTAGATTATGTAGCCACTCTCTTGCTGCTCCCCCAAGGAACTTGGGAAAAGCTTGAGATACAATGCATCTTGTGGAAACCTGTCTATTTTTACCATGTCGCAGTTTTCAACAAACTGGCTGATGTGTGCAACAGGATCCTCATTCTTCAGCCCATGAAACGCATTTGATTTCACCAAATTAATCAACGTTGGATCGATCTTATATGTCGGTATGTTGATCGCCTGCTTCTTTATAGGCCCCTTTGAAGCTGATGAGGAAGAAGCTTTGATCTTCTCCCATATGGTCTGTGGCTCGGCCATCTCTTCTGGTTCAGATTCAGAATCTATCTCTTCTCGATGCTCTTGCTCATGATACTCCTCGTCCTCAGGTCCCGGAAGTGGAACCCCAGGTGTGCGATTGTCGTAGTCTGTACTACGTGTCTGCACCATACACAGTACTTGAAATAAGAAAATTCGAGTTCAGTACTATGCTTAGACGAGTATAAAAAATTATAGCCCAATGTAAAAATATTTGAAATTGAATGAAAAATAAAATAATTGTGGCCTAGAGTGGCCGCGCGTAGCACTCGAAGTGCCAACAATTCCTCCGTATCCCCGGCAACGGTGCCAAAAACTTGACGTGTATTTTACTACGCGCTAAAAACGCAAGTATACACATCGAGTAGTACAGGCCTTGTGAGGCCCGAGTCGAACACAGGGATACTCGGAATTGTCAGAGACTCCTACTAACTATTTGCGATCAGCTAAGCCGAATAACAAATTGGGGTTTGTTGTCAAAATTAAAAGAAAGTAAAAATAAAACAAAGCAAACAATCGATTAAAGGTTAATTTAATCAATTCAAAAAGGAATCTTTAGGATTGCAGTTTCACCGTGGGTATTCATTGTATTAGATTTTATATAATGCCTCACTCTTCTCTCTCTATCTGGGTAGTGGCCTGAAAATAGAATTGCCCACTGTCGTGGTACAATTCACTACTTAGGTTTAGGTCAGTTCCACCGTCGTAGTAACATATCCCCTAAACTAAGTGCATTACGAACGATCTCTCAGTATCCACCATTAATTTTACACCACCTTGTTCAAGGGATTTATCGATTAATGTAGGTTTCGTCTCTTTTCAGCTGTTAATCCTTCTGTCGAAGTGATTAAGGGCATTAGATTATTATTATGATGATCAAGCATAACAATATATGGAGAAAACGAAGCTATACCACAGATTTAAGAGAGAAAATATGAATTACTATTATAAAATTGTCATACAATGAATTCCCGGGCTACTCCCGGTCCTAAAGATGGAGGGGATTAGCCCCGCATGTTCATCTCACACAAGTACATGGTAGAAATAGGGGAAATCATATGAAAAATGTGAATAGAAAGGGAAAACCCCTGAACGGAGAAGAATCGATTGATCCTTTGCGTAGAACACGTGCTTTCCCGCCTCTCGGTGGTGAAATCCGTCTTCGGCGGCGTCCGGATTGACTGGTATGAACTTCTAGCCTCCGTTCTCCTTTCTCCCGCTCCTCGGCACTTGTCCAATGGCTAATCCGCTTCTCCTCTGTCTCATGCGGCCGTCATTAGGTATAAGTCCCTAATTAGGTCGCTAATTAACTCCAGCCGTCCGATTGAGATCATTAGAAAGCAAACTCATATCCTACGGCGTCGATGGTATCGACCCGCTATAGTAGCGACTGGCTGCAAACCCTTCCTTTGTCGCGCGCAACATCATCTCGATACCATCGAATCGGGTCGATGGTATCGACTCGCTTTTTGGCGTCGGTTCTGTCATTTTGCGACGTTGTAGCCTCCATGTGTCGATGGTATCGACTTGGTGTCGATACGATCGAGTGCTTCTTCGCCAGCAATCTGAAGACGTCTCGATACCATTGACATCAGCGTCAATGGTATCGACTCTTTGCTGCTCCTTTCGGCTGGCAACCTGCGGTCTTGTCGACGGTATCGACTTCCGTCGATGGTATCGACTTCCGTCGATGGTATCGACGGAAGAAAATACTTGTTTTTCCTGAAATTTAAAGACAAGATCAAATAAATCCACACAAATAATAATAATGTGATAATTAATGCTCAAAACAATGAAATAAAGGGAATTTGACATAAAATGATGGCAAAGACTAAAATGGATGAATTATGCGATATTAACCATAGAAATGACTAATAAAAGCACAAAACACATATCAAACAGGTCTATAAATGCGACTCAAAATCATCGCATCAATAGGTTGTAACCAATGATATGTTTGATACCTAAAGTTGGTGTTAAGTAAGATGATTAGATACATGATTATGTTCATAAGATATAGGGCATAGTGAATGCTTGTGATTTGATTACAATAATGTAATTTGTTTACAAGATACAACTTTGTGCTTCATGTAGTTATAATCATGGATGTTGATCCAATGATGTACTTTCAACTATAATAGGATGATAATCATAAAGATCTATGTTTGTTGATTCAGTTATCTCTCTCGATATGCATACTAACCATGCAGGTGTATCAAATGAATTCATAGCCAGGTAAGAGCTATGAGGTATATGTGTTTTGAATAACATTAAATAATGATAATCCTTGATTGATGGGATAAAATGTATCACCTGTATGATGTAAAAATTTCTGTTGACCTGATAAAGGTTGAGTGCCTAATTGTGGTATCATCCTCTGATGTTGAGATAAGGGATTGCTATCCCATGGTGATGATGTAAGCCTTGAGAGGTAGTGGCATTCTGTGATGAGGGATTGAGATCCCATGGTAATATGATGATGACAGTAACAATGTGACATAATGTTATTATGTTTTATAACTTGGTTGCCTCAACAATCCACTTAAAATATACTAATTAATTAAAGTGGAACATTTCATGTAGTTTTCCCTGGCCATAGATCCATCATCGTCAGTAGCAGGTGATGGTGAAATAGGTTTATCCTATGGGATTACCTGCAGCGCATATTGTTGAATATGCGGGGTTTCTCCTAGCCAAAATTAGGAGGATTAGAGTGCAAATGTGGTTGTGGACTCATATTGTGTATGATAGCATGGTGATCAGGCCCATGGCTCAATGTGAAGGAGCATGAATGCATTCATGGATCAGGAGGACAGTGAATAGGCCTATGGCTCATGATAAAAAGGGTAGATTGTGTGAGCTAGCCCTATGGCTGAGGCCACTCAAGCAAAAGACTACAATCTTGCTTTGGTTAACATGCACTGACTGCAAAGAGGTGTGGTCGTGGAGTCTGACTCTTCCATTGACCTTGTATGGCACTAGTTTTGGGCTTCACAGCTGAAGGTTAGATTTGAGCGGGACAGCTCACTTCAGGGCATAATAAATTGTAATCCAGTAGTATAGAATATATTTCTTAAGGCAAAACACAAAATATTGGTTGAGGCCTTGTTTGTGTAGTTGCTCTTGTAGTTATTTACACATTCCTTATATCTTATGGAAAGTTCTTATAAAGCTTATCTTGTCAATCATGTTCCATAAAGAAATATCTGGTTATATGCCTCTCAAATATCTTGGTAAGTGTTATTAAGGTTAAGCTTTGTTCAGTATGCTGCTTATATCAATTACTTGCTTTTCCTGAAGTTTTATAGTTTCAGCGGGGAGTTATGTTTCTCACTAGGACTGTGTGTCTCACCCCATTGGTTTTCAACCTTTTTAGGTGATCATGCTAGATGTGGTGGTTGTCGTGAGGTTGCAACTGAGCAACAATAAGAATAGTAGGAGGCAAGAGATGGATATGCTTCTGTTTTGGTTGTTTTGTAGTAGAGTCTTAGAGTCATCCATGTACTCTCAGGTCCTCTGAAGTGTTTTGATGATGTTTCATGATGTATAGCTGATGTAGCTTGTTTATCCTATTGTTGGTCTGGTATGGCCTGTTCTGTATATAAACAGGTGGTGAACTCTTTGTGCCTATGTGACAATTGGTTCATGTAAGTTGTGGACATGTATCAAGGTTTATGTATGTTTATATAACATTTTTTCTTGCAGGATCTGGATCTGGATGCAATAATTCCGTTATTACATGTTTTCCAAAATCAATTTTTATTAACCCATGTTTTTGGTAAATATGTGGTTTATGGAAGTTTTGCATGTTTTTGCGTGACATTTCATTGTCTGAGTGATGGCGGGATGTCACAATAGGTTTTGGTATCAGATCCCTAGGTTCACTGAGTCTATAGGTATCTAGGACTAGGGTTATGTCTGTTCTTGTAAGTATCCCAAATTTTCTTACAATAACCTTCTCCCCCCAACAGAAGATAAAGTTTAAAGATGTCTGGAAATCATGAAGAACATGCTGCCGAGAGTAGTGATGCTACATCAGTTGATGGAGAAAGAGTGTAGGCACATGAAGATTGGGTGCCTGAGGTCCCCCAGCTTCACCCAACCATTCTTGAATACCCTTCCTATCAACACCTTATGGGGCAGGTAATGGCACCAATGAATCACATGATGGATAGATTGCCAGTGCCTCCTCTAAGATCAGAGGCTCCCCATGGTGAATCTTTGAGTATTGAGAAGACCTTTGAATGTCTTCACCAAGTTGGATCTTCAGATTATGCTGGAACGGCTAACCTAGCAGATGCATATTTGTGGTTGACAGGTCTCGAGAAGGCCTTCCGGATCCTTGACATCCTCAAAGCAGACAAAGTCAAGCAAGCCGTCTACCTTGTGAAAGGTAGTGCTGGCTACTGGTGGGCCATCTAGGAGGAGAAGCGGCCTGGTGAGGTGATCTGTTGGGAGGTTTTTTGGTAGGAGTTCGTCAGCTGATACTTCCCGAAGATGTATATGGATGAGAAGATCAACCAGTTTGAGCGTCTACGCCAAGGATCGATGAGCATTACCGAGTATGAAGCCAAGTTTATGGAACTACTGAGGTTTTGTCCTCAAATGATGATGACAGATGATGAGAGAATCAGGTGGTTTGAGAAAGGTCTGAGTGTCGAGCTATCGACACCTATTGCTGCTTTAGAAAACTGGGGGCAGTTTGCCATGTTTGTGGAGTCTGTCCAAAGGATTGAATGGTTAGTCTGAGAGAAGAGAGAGGCTAAGTCCAAGAAAAGGCATGCTCAATTTCAGAAATAGAGGTTTGATAGCCACAACAAGTTGAGGTTTTCTGCACCTTCTGTGAGGCAAGGTTCTAGTGCACCATCATAGTGGTCACCAAGTAAAGGAAGAGGGTGTGGTTATTCACCATCCAGATCTTACAGCACAACTTCAATAGTAGTGATAGGGCCATCTAAGCCATAGTTAGAGGATAGGTCATGATATCTCTGTGGACAGACAGGGCATTTGAAGTCGAATTGCCCAAGGAAAGATGTCGAAGTAATGCAACAACCGAGACAGAATCAGCAAGGGTCAGATAGACAATAGTCCAGTGGTAATAGAGGGTGAGGACACGGTTAAGCACCACAGGAAGGATCATCTACTCAAGGAAGCAGAGGACGTGGACAACAAGTAACGGCTCGATTCTATGCTATGAGTCAGCCGGAAGCGTTAGTCAACCTGCGAGTGGTGGTAGGTCAGATGGAGTTATTTCATTCTGATTTGTGTTCTTCTTTCTTTATATCTATTTTGTTTGACTCGGGTGCTACGCACTCTTTTATCTCCAGTATTATACTTGATAGATGTCTTTTACCTATTAGTTGTAAGAAAGATAGCTTGTTGTTAGAAACCCCTCTTGATGGTTCCTCGATGCTTTGAGAAGTGTGTCCGTCCTGTGTTCTATCCTTTTTGGGACACAACATACAAGTGGATCTTATACCACTTGATATGCATGGATTCGATGTAATCCTTGGGCTGGATACCTTAGAGATGTATAAGGTTGTGCTGGACTGTGGTTCCAAACAAGCAGTGTTTGCTGATGATGGTGAGAAGTGGATCTTCCAAGGAGATAGGAAGATTCTTCTAACATGTTTAGTAATAGCTATGGTGGC
Source organism: Alisma plantago-aquatica (assembly GCA_963693085.1). NCBI lineage: Eukaryota > Viridiplantae > Streptophyta > Magnoliopsida > Alismatales > Alismataceae > Alisma > Alisma plantago-aquatica. The sequence goes on along the minus strand of OY856412.1, from coordinate 868,619,912 downwards.
ATAAAAGTTGTTGCGGCAAGGATGTAAGGCGTTCTTAGCTCACGTTGTGGATACCAAGGCAAAAGGTCCTAGCCTTGAGGAGGTGCCTGTTATCTGAGAGTTTGCAGATGTGTTTTCCGATGAGTTTCCCAGTGTTCCCCCACCTCGAGAGATTGACTTTGAGATCAATCTGGTGCCAGGAACACAACCAGTTGCTCAGACACCGTATAGGATGGCTCCATCTGAGATGGCAGATTTGAAGAAGTAGTTACAAGAGTTGCTGGATAAAGGTTTCATCAGACTGAGCACATTGTCGTGGGGTGCTCCAGTCTTGTTCGTAAAGAAGGAGGATGGATCGATGTGTTTGTGCATACATTATCGGTAATTGAACAAAGTCATGATCAAGAACAAGTATCGTTTTCCAAGGATAGATGATTTGTTTGATCAGTTGTGTGGTGCTACAGTATTCTCAAAGATCAATCTACGGTCTGGATATCATCAGTTGAGGTTTAAGGAGGATGAAATACCAAAGTAAGCTTTTAGGATGAGGTATGGTCACTTCAAGTTTGTAGTTATGCCGTTTGGGCTAACCAATGCGCCTGCTGCTTTCATGGATCTAATGAACAAGGTGTTCCATCCATTTCTAGATCAGTTTGTTGTGGTCTTCATAGATGACATCTTGATCTATAGTCAAGATAGTCAAGAGCATGAACAAAATCTTCGACAAGCGTTAACTCTCCTTCGCCAACATCAGTTGTATGCCAAGTTTAGTAAATGTGAGTGTCGGTTGAGGGAAGTGACTTTCTTAGGTCATGTGATATCTTTAGAAGGAGTCAGAGTGGACCCTAAGAAGGTGGACTTAGTTGCAAATAGGGAGCAACCGAAGACGCCGATAGAAGTTCATAGTTTTCTGGGATTAGCAGGATACTACCAAGGGTTTATAAAGGACTTTAGTGTAATCACGTTGTTGTTGCCAAAGTTGATTAGGAAGGATGTACCTTTTATTTGGGATGATCGTTGTCAACAAGATTTCCAAAGTTTGAAGGAGAAGCGAACTAGTGCTCCAGTGTTGGTGTTGCTAGAGCCCGGGAGAGGCTATGTGGTTTTCTATGATGCTTCCAAGAAAGGCTTAGGATGTGTGCTAATGCAGGAAGATCATGTGCTTTCTTTTGCTTCACGACATCTTAAGAAACATGAGGAGAATTATCCGACACATGATTTGGAGCTGGAAGCGGTGGTGCATGCGTTAAAGATTTAGAGAAAATATATTTATGGGGAAGTGTGTCAGATCTTTACAGATCATAAGAACTTGAAGTACATCTTCTCGCAAAGTGAGATGAACATGTGACAGCGTCGCTAGATGGAGCTGATCAATGATTATGATTGCACGATTATCATCCTGGTAAGGCGAATGTAGTAGCTGATGCACTTAGAAGAAAGTCTTCTTCTCTTCCTATGAAGAAGGCACAATTGAGTTCCTTGGTATGCCATAGGTGGGATATGTTTGTCTCTATGCGACAGATGAATGTATAGTTGGAAATTTCCTTGTTGGAAGGATTGTTGGTACAAATGCAAGCAAAGCCTACATTGAGACAATAGATCAAAGATGCATAGCAGGCAGATGCCTCAATTCAATTAATCAAATTAGAGTTTGGTAGTGAAAAGTGTAATGGGTTCCATGAGTCCAAGGATGGACTAGTTTGCTATCATGGTAGGATGGTGGTCCCAGATGTTGACGATTTGAGGAAGTTAGTGCTCGAGGAAGCACACACATCAATGTATTCTATGCATCTAGGTGTCACCAAGATGTATCACAATCTGAAGGACCTATATTGGTGGCCTGGCTTGAAGAGAGATGTAGCTGAGTTTGTGGCGAGATGTGCAGTATGCTAGTAGGTTAAGGCTGAGCGTCAGAAGTCGGTAGGTACATTGCAACTCATGCCAATACCGAAGTGGAAATGGGATCATATAACCATGGATTTCATTGTTGGTCTCCCGAGGATAGCTAGGAATCATGATTTCATCTGGGTGATAGTGGATAGATTGACAAAGTTTGCTCATTTCATACCCGTAAAGACAACATATATAGTAGAGAAGCTTGCTCAGGTGTATGTGGATGAGATAGTGTGTTTGCACAGTGTGCCCGCAACGATAGTCTCTGACAGAGGACCTTAGTTCACAAGTCATTTTTAGGGACAGTTGCACAAAGCGATGGGAACGCAGTTGAGGTTCAGTACCGCTTTCCACCCACAAATAGATGGATAGTCTGAAAGGACTATTCAGACCTTGGAGGATCTTCTTCGAGCTTGTGTTTTGCAGTTCCCAGGCAGTTGGGACGTGCATCTCAGTTTGATAGAGTTTGCCTACAATAATTGTTACTAGTGGAGCATCGACATGGCTCCTTATGAGGCTTTATATGGAAGGAAGTGTAGATCTTCTTTATGTTGGTATGAATCTGGTGAATATCAACTTTTGGGTCCTGAGTTAGTGCAGTAGACAACAGAAAAGATCAAAGTGATACAACAATAATTGAAAGCGGTACAGGACATACATAAGTCATATGCAGATAATCGTCGACAACCCCTAGAGTTCCAGGTAGGAGACAAAGTGTATCTCAAGGTCTCACCATGGAAAGGCGTGCTAAGGTTTGGACGGAAAGGAAAGTTGGCACCCAGGTATATGGGGCCATACCCAATAATAGCACATGTTGGCAAGGTAGCTTACAAGTTAGAACTACCGCCATAGTTGCACAAGTTACATCCGGTGTTCCATGTCAGTATGCTGAAGAAAAGTCATCCAGGCACAAAGGAAATAATACATCCAGTTGAGGTTGAGCTTGATGAATATGTGACCTACGAGGAAGGTCCAGTGTTGATCCTTGACAGAAGAGTGAATAAACTGAAAAGGAAGGACCTGGTTCTTATGAAGGTTGTTTGGCATCATCTGAGCATTGAGGAAGCCACATGGGAGCTTGAGGAAGAGATGAGGAAGAAGTATCCCTTGCTTTTCTCTTCGGATTTTGGGGACAAAATCCTTTTGTGGGGGTTTATGGCTTGTAAGGACCCTGACCTTCGTTTTGGGCTTACCCTATTTGCTTTGCCTAAACCTTATGTTGAGACGTTTATTAATCACCTGAGTTGTGATTAGGGTTTGTCTGTGCTTTATTGAGAGGTTGAGGTGCAACTTGCAATTTACCCAAGTTTTAGGGTTGATTTGCAAGTTTGTCACCTTGAGAGATAACTTTCTCTCTCCTTGCATCCGCTAGGGTTGAGAGGATGGGTTGGGCTCGTTACTTGAGTAGCCTTGGGTTTTGTTTTGCCTTGTTTGGGCTTTGCCTTGCTTTGTTGGGCCTTGTGTCGGGAAATCCCTAGGTGTATCAACCAAGCTTGAGTGTGTCGGTAGGATGGTGTGTCGGCCAAGAAAGTATATCAGCCAAGGTGGTGGTGGGCATGTCGGGTTACCATGTTGGGTGAAACACACCCCACTTGACCTAGCCACGTTTGTGCCACCTTCTTTGGACAAGTGGTCATTGCCTTGCTAGTGGATGGCAAGTCATGGACAAGTGGTTTGGGATGCTAGCATGTGGCATAACCCATGGACAAGTGGTAGTTGGGCAGACACATGTGGAGCAAGCCCTTAGTGGATGCCCACTTAACCCTCTTTCTTATATACCCCCTTCTTTGCTAGATTGGGATCCCTTTTATCTCTTTAGTTTCTTCCCTTCTTCCTTGGTGGACGATACCTCTCCTTGGTGAGATTGGTGGCTGATACACTTGGTAGAGCTAGCTTGGTGGTCGATCTCCTTGGTGGAGTCTTCTTCTTCCTCTAGTGGTGGCCAAACCCTAGACTGTGTCTTGCTTCTCTTCTTGTGGTGAACATCTCCCTCTCTTTCCTTGGCACCTTCTTCTCCTTCTTGCTTGTTCTTCATCCATGGTGGTTATGAGCTTTGTTTTTCTTCTTATGGTGGCCGAAGGTGGTGCTTGGAGCTTGCTTGAGGTGGGTTACATAACTCCTAACCCTAGCTATACTACTTCCTTTTCATGTTGCATGTTTATATGTCATCTTGATTGACCATGCATCTTGTTAAATATGTTTCTTGCCTCGTATGTACTCTTTTATATAGTGGTCATGTTGTTGATGTGTTCTTAGACCTTGTGGCCGAACCTTGAGTTTAGGGTTCTTTGGGCAAAACCCCTTTCTCTCCCATTTGGTTTTGAGAAGTGAGTTTGAGCTCTAGTGGTGTAGGCAAAACCCCTCTCTCTTGGTTGTTGAGAGGTGAGTCTATGATCTAGTTGCTTGGGAAATACCCTTCTCTCACCATGGATTTGAGAGGTGAGCCTTGGTTGGACGTTGATCTAGTGAAGGTTGGAATCTTGGCCGTTATGATGATGATCCACCTTGCTACCCGATATGTGATGGAGGTTGTGCAAAACCCCTCTCTCTTAGTTGTTGAGAGGTGAGCCAACTCTCTTGATCTATTAGGGTTTGATGATGGTGATCTTGAGGTTGATGATTACCAAACCGTTATGGTCCTTGTGCTTTGCACAATACCCTTTTGTGGTGCTTTGAACGATGCCTCTCTTCCAGGGTTTTGTCTTGGGCGTTATGTTAAGTTGATTTCTGTTGACCTTGTTGCCCGATATGACCCCTTCACACTGTTAGTGTTGTTGGGCGTTATGCCTTGTTTTGGGAGTGTTAAACCCTGGATATCCCTTTGACCGACATGGTTCTTGGTAGATATCCTAGTTTTGTGCCTTGGGTGACATGGGTAGGCTTTGGGTTTGCTCGATATGAGCCTTCGATAGGGAAATCCTAGATGGGTGCTATAGTGTTGGCTGTTAAGGTTGTGATTAACTTAGTTGAATGATAGCCCTCCTTGAGCACCATGCTGTAGTTGGATATAGGTCAGTAGTGTGATTGTTGGGCATTATGATCTTGGCCTTGGTTGATATGGCTTTGGGCGTTATGATGATGGTGGCTGCCCGACATGAAACCCTAACCATAATGGACGATAGGGTCTTAACCATTAGTGTTGGATGTGTTGCCCGACACATCTTTGCTCTTGGATGCCCTATATCACCTTGCACTTGGGTGCATGATATACCCTACACATAGCTAAACAACATAGCTCTTGGATCTGGATACATGACACACTTCTAGCTTAGTTGCACAATACACCTATGCTCCTTGGTTGCATGACATCCTTTGTGCATGGGTGCACGACTTGGTTGGCCGATAATAGTGGCTAAGTGCCCTAGCCGATAGGCTTTTGGTGAGGGAGGTAATCCTACCTGATACCCCTTTTGGGTGAGGGATGTGCTGCCCACCACACCTATGGTGAGGGTAGGTGGTATATTTGGTAAGGGTTGCACCTACCTCAGAAACCCTAGTTTTGGTGAGTCGTTATCTTGTAACCACACCTCTGTTGATGATGCATTATGAATGATAGGTTGTAACCAATTATATGTTTGATACCTAAATTTGGGGTTAAGTGAGATGATTAGATACATGATTATGTTCATAAGATATAGGGCATAGTGAATACTTGTGGTTTGATTACAATAATGTAATTTGTTTACAAGATACAACTTTGTGCTTCATGTAGTTATAATCATGGATGTTGATCCAATCATGTACTTTCAACCCTAATAGCATGATAATCACAAAGATCTATGTTTGGTGATTCAATTATCTCTCTTGATATGCATACTAACCATGCAGGTGTATCAAATGAATTCATAGCCAGGTAAGAGCTATGAGGTATATGTGTTTTGAATAACATTAAATAATGATAATCCTTGATTGATGGGATAACATGTATCACCCATATGATGTGAAAAGGTCAGTTGACCTGATAAAGGCTGAGTGCCTAGTTGAGGTATTATCCTCTGATGTTGAGATAAGGGATTTCTATCCCATGGTGATGATGTAAGCCTCGAGAGGCAGTGTCATTTTGTGATGAGGGATTGAGATCCCATGGTAATATGATGATGACAGTAACAATGTGACATAATGTTGTTATGTTTTATAACTTAGTTGCCTCAACAATCCACTTAAAATATACTAATTAATTATAGTGGAACATTTCATGTAGTTTTCCCTGGCCATAGATCCATCATCGTCAGTAGCAGGTGATGGTGAAATAGGGTTATCCTGCGGGATTACGTGCAGCACATATTGTTGAATATGCGGGGTTTCTCCTAGCTAAAAATAGGAGGATTAGAGTGCAACTGCGGTTGTGGACTCAAGATGTGTATGAGAGCATGGTGATCAGACCCATGGCTCAGTGTGAAGGGGGCATGAATGTGTTCATGGCTTAGGAGCACGGTGAATAGGCATGTGGCTCATGATAAAAAGGGTAGACTGTGTGAAGTAACCCTGTGGCTGAGGCCACTCAAGCAAGAGACTATAGTCCTGCTTTGGCTAACGTGCACTGACCACGAAGAGGTGAGGTCATGGAGTCTGGCTCTTCCATTGACCTTGTATGGAACTAGTTTTGGGCTTCACAACTGAAGGTTGGGTTTGAGCGGGATGGCTCACTTCCTCAGGGCATAATAAATTGTAATCCAGCCATATAGAATATATTGCTTAAGGAAAAATATGGAACATTGGTTGAGGCCTTGTTTGTGTAGTTGCTCTTGTAGTTATTTACACATTCCTTATATCTTATGGAAAGTTCTTATAAAGCTTGTCTTGTCAATCATGTTCCATAAAGAAATGTCTGGTTATATGCCTTCCGAATATCTTGGTAAGTGTTATTAAGGTTAAGCTTTGTTCAGTATGCTTCTTATATCAGTTACCTACTTTTCCTAAAGTTTTATAGTTTCGGTGGGGAGTTATATTTCTCGTTGGGATTGTGTGTCTCACCCCGCTGGTTTACAACCCTTTTAGGTGATCGTGCTAGATGTGGTGGTGGTCGTGAGGTTGCAGCCGAGAAGCAAGAAGAACAGTAAGAGGCAAGAGATGGATATGCTGCTGTTTTGGTTGTTTTGTAGTAGAGTCCTAGAGTCATCTCTGTACTCTCAGGTCCTCGAAAATGTTTTGATGATGTTTCACAATGTATAGCTGGTGTAGCTTGTTTATCTTGCTTTTGGCCTGGTATGGCCTATTCTGTATATAAATAGGTGGTGAACTCTTTGTGCCTATGTGACAGTTGGTTCCTGCAAGCTATGGACACGTATCAAGGTTTATGTATGTTTATATAACATGTTTTCTTGCAGGATCTGGATCTGGATGCAATAATTCCATTATTACATGTTTTCCGTAATCAGTTTTAATTAACCCGTGTTTTTGGTAAATATGTGGTTTATAGAAGTTCTGCTCATTTTCGCGTGGCATTTCATTGTCTGAGTAATGGCGGGTTGTCACAATTATATACTTAGGGGTGAATAAGGATAGCACGACAAGGTGACACCTGGCCCTAGTACACTTGTCCTTGGGTCATGCCACATGCTAGCACCCTCAAAACCACATGTCCATGACTTGCCACCCACTAAGTAAAGCAACTGCCACTTGTCCCAAGATGGTGACACAAACAAGGCTAGGGTGGAGGGTGTGTGTCACCCAAGATGGCAACCCCACACATCCACCAACACCCTTAGCTGATACACCATCCTGGCCGATACACCATGGCCGATACAAGGCACCAGGCTCACCCTTGCCCGATACCAAGCCTCAACAAGGCTCAACAAGACAAAACAAATCCCAACAAGGCTCAACAAAGCCCAAATCTACTCAAGCAACGAGCCCAACCCATCCTTTCCGACCTAGAGGATGCAAGGAGAGAGAAGGACATCTCTCAAGGTGACAAAATTGCACACCAACCCTAATACTTGGGTAATTTGCAAGTTGCACCTCAACCTCTCAACAAAGCATAGACAAACCCTAATCACAACTTCAGGTGATTAGCAAGCATCTCAACACAAGGTTTAGGCAAAGCAAATAGGGTAATCCCAAAATGGAGGTTAGGGTCCTTACAGATATAACTAGGGTTAAATGTTGAGAACCTGATGGTGATATGTAATATTATCTTAATCAGGGTTGACCAAGGATGTAGTTGACTCGTGGATATATGGTGATTAGGTCTGTCCCTTTGGAAGGTACGCCATTACCTCTTACTTGGATTATTATGCAATATGCTTATGTTATATGTATAGTATAATGCTTGACATATGATATTGGATGAAATGATTGTTTTTGAATGATATGTTTCTTGATTTTCCATATTTATGTCTATGGACACATGAAACGTAAAATATTCTGATCCATTAGATGATATCACTAAACTCTTTGGCTAATGTACAAGTTATATGACAAGGCCTAAAAACATCAAAGCCCTTGGTGGCAGATGTATGAGATATATGATGGAAATGTGCTTAAAATATACATGTTCTCTTTTGTTAATGAACATCTTTGTGCAAGTATATGTTTTTTCTTATATTTCTTTATAACTGCCAAATATTAGTTTTATCTTATTTCCAAGACTAGTGAATGCACACGTGCACATGCACGTGCCATATAAAATTTGTTGAAATGTGCGGGGAGAGGACTCGTCCATGAAAAGGTCCCTACGGTAAAAGATATTTGTGTTGGTTGTTTGGAAGGAGAGAATCAAGGAATTGTTTCCGTGGGATGGAGAGAGAAATATAGAATTAAAGATAATAAAAGTTAATAGGAGAGTGTGAGAATAAATATTTGTAGGAGCAAAATTCCTTGAAAAAAGGAGAGAAGAGAGTGAATCAAGGAGAGCGCAGTTGTGACATCCCTGAATTTTCTAAAACTTAATTTGATGTGTGACGTCTAAATTGAAACCTCACCTCGGCGAGAATCCCAATTTAAACACCCCACACCAGGCTAAGAAGAAGAAAATCAAGGGAGTCAGAAGGAAACAACAGTAGCACATGTACATGAACAATAATAAAACCATACACACATATTCACCATTCAACATATAATTACAACATGAATTGTTACAACATTTGATATTACATATTGAACAAAAAACTATACATATACATGTACTACAACAAAAAAAAGGATCTTAAGACAATAGGTCCACCTGTACATCAGCTCTCCACACAACTCTCAACTATCCTGGAACTTCAAGAGCATAACCACAACCTAAACAAAAGATTACATGCGGTACACGTCAACACAATATTCAAGAATATTATACTGAGTACGCCTACATGTCTTTTATTTACCTCTCGTCATATCTTGGAAATAAGATAAAACTAATACTTGGCAGTTATAAAGAAATATAAGAAAATCATATACTTGCACAAAGATGTTCATTAACGAAAGAGAACACATATTTTAAGCACATTTCCATCATACATCTCGTGCGTCTGCCACCAAGTGGCTTTGACATCTTTAGGCCTTATGATCTACCACTGAGTGGTTTGTGATCATTGTACAAACATCATATGATCTACCACCAAGTGGTTTGTGATTATTATGCATGCACTCTACCACCAAGTGGTTTATGAGCTATCTTATGATGGAACATTTATATTATGTTTGCAGGTGCTCATAGCCATAAGTATGGAAATTCAAGCAACATATCATACAAGACAATCATTTCAATCAATACCATATGCCAAGTCTTTACTACCATTTAACACAAGCATAATGTATAATAAGCCAAGCAAGAGGTAATGGTGTACCTTGATCAACACAAACCTATTCATCATATCCTCATGTCTTCTATGTCTTGGTCAACTCTTGATTAAGACAAGATCATATATCACCATCAGGTTCTCATCATCTTAACCTACTTATGTCCATCTTAGGATTTAGCTTATTTCTTTAGTATATTTCCATATCACTTGCATTCTTGTCTTATATTTATCTTACTGATGTTATCTTCCAAACTATGGTTCATTAACTGAATATACTCATGTGTCACATTATTACGTGAACATGTTAGCTTAGGTTACATGCATTAACCCAAGTTAGGTTTTATCATCATTTTAGGGTCATTTAACATGTAACCTGATTTATGTGCATAGTTACTGATCTCATAGTTAAATATCATCTTCCAATTACTGATATGAGAGTATTATGTAAATTTCAACATTTATTGATCATGCATGTATTTATTACATGTTCGTTAGGGTTATAAGCCCTAATTAGCCATATGGAGCAAATTACAAGATTATGTGTCATAATATGATATAAACTGACATCTATCGAATTATATATCATATTTTAGATCACTGATGCGTTTTCATAATTTTGGGTCATCATTTGATTTTTATTATCCATGAAACAAGCATAATAAATCTTGCATGATATCACTGAGATTAATGCATCGAAAGCCTGATGTTATGGTTTCATTACGTTCTACTCATTTTTGTGAACATTTTGGTATATTATTTGTATTTTTCTAATAAGCAAACTATTTACTGTGAATTATCTAAGATCTATGAGTTTATTGGGTATTTACCTTTTTGGACCAATCCTGATCCGCCACGTGGCCGCTATAGCTTGCTGCTCACGCCTCCTAGGCTCAGTTGAGCGGGCGGTTCTTTGCTGGTTGACTTATGTTGGGTCGGACGGTCTGACTCGCCTGAACCAAGTTCCCTTCTTCTTCTCTTCTCACATCCATGAGTCACGCTATTTTCTAGTTCTGTGCAAGGCTCCGGCGATACGTGGCTCCCTTGCATAGGTCGCCGCCTCTGTCAGGCTCTATTCTCTGGTTGACACAGGTGTGGCCGTGTCTAGGCTCCTCCAGCGATCAAATCGGTCACCCCCCTTTGCTCCTCATCCTCTGATGATGATGCCTCTACCTCCTTGGAATCTCGTAGGCTTGAAGCAGCAAGGGTGCAATCCTCCAGATTAGTGCCTCGTCGCCGGGGTAGTGCCTTGCCATGTGGCTCGAAGAGTCCACCGCAGTTGAAGGTTCTCCTCTACTGACTACACCTCCAAGATGCAGCCACTCTAGGCTCACCACATCTTGCTCCCAGTCCCAAGTGCTTCATGTCTGCATGCATTGGTGCATTACTCCCCGGCTCGCGCGGTTGCCATGGATGGGTCTACTCCGGTGAGCAAACCCATATCTCTCCTCCCTTTGACTTGTGTCCAAGCTCCGCCTCTATTCGCCTAAGCTGATGCACGGATCTGCATGACTCGGTCTCTGGTGCGCCGCCGCCCAGACTAACACCGGCGAGAATTGGCGTTGCACCGGCTACGATCATTCACTTCTATAGACTATTTAGGTTTAAGATTTCCTCCCGACTCCTCTGTTCTCCGGCAGCAGACCCCGCCCCTTTGTCCGTGAGGTTATGGCCTCAGCAGAACCTTCGACACCCTCTAGATGTTCAGGTCGATGAGGCTCCTAGGAAACCTAGTGCTGTGGCATCCTTGAACAATGATGACCCTTCCCACTCTTGCTGCTCCTCATCAACAGCCTCCGGCATGGGTTGTCTCTTCCTTTTCTACTACTACTATCCATGGAGATGCAGGGGGAACAGGTTGGGAGCTCTCTATCGTATTGGGTAGAGAGAACGATGGAAGGGTTGCCGGTCTCTCTGGTTTCTTATTCACCAACGTACTGTTTGAGATGAGAACATAATGCAGTGTTCAGTTTATCCTCGGCACACGTCTAGGATGATCGTGGCATCATGAGTGAGATCATGGATATCTCACGTCCTAACCTCAAACTGTTGGGGGTTGACGATAAGATTTTAGTCATTGGTTCCATCGTGGGCTGTCTAGATTGAAGTCAGCTACAAGACAATTGCGGGACTAGCCCATAAACAAGCTACGCGACATATGATATCTGACCTTGGCCTAAGTTATAAATATGAAACATCATTCTGATACTAACAACAGCATAGATAATATTTAAAGCTAAAATATCATTCTTTAGGAACCTTATTTGATCATGAAATTTGGGACTATGCTTCTTCACAATCACAATTCCATTTAACAAAATCTGATGTCAAAACCCAACCATATGCTTTCACTTGAGTCATTGGACATTTTCTGAATTCCAAAAGTCCAGTCCATTACATTATACACACCTTAAAATAAATTCCGTCCTCAGAATTAAGCCAGAAATCCAGTCTTTCACATCATATACATCTTAAAAGAACTTTCTTCCTCAAAAGTAAACCATACTCATACTTCTAGGGAAACCTTATCTTGCCTTCATCCACAAGTAGGAACTATTCTAGGTGTAACATATCCACAAAGGTTACCTAGAACCATGTATCCATAGCACTATTAGGAGGTTTACAACCATCTTAGGTGCACAAACACTCCATTTAGGGTTGAACTCAAGGTTTAGGATCTTAGGTTATGTCATTACATATCTCATATGTTAGATTTGCTTCCTTATCTTTAGCCATGCATTAGGGTTCCCACGTCATATTATCATGTTCTAAAAGAGTTAACTAAGATAAACTCATACATCAAGGTTTCATCGACATTTTATTGAGATAATTTGTTAGAACATTTTCAACATTAACATATGCCTTTTAGGAGGGAGTTAACTAAAGTTAACCCACTTTATCCATCTGGTTCATATTAAGGTGCCATCATCATTATGTTGTGCTAGCTATCAAACTATATTTTTCATCTTTATCAAGCATTAAGATTAACACCTCATGTAACATGTTTCATTCATATGATCTTATTCCATTGCTTATAGTAAATTGCAAGATTTACTAGTGATTTCATCACAAGATTAACCAACAATATCACATTAGCATCATTATTCATGTAAATGGTTAACTATTTCTACTTTGATGTCACTAAGTCATCTCTAGATATTTCATCATATCATGTCTACATATCATATCTTAAGATTAGATCACATCCTTACATATATATTATCATGGTTGTGCTACGCAAACTTATGTGAGTGGCTTATCAAACATATATCAAAACTTCATCTAGTCCAACTGAGGTTATCTTGACCCATATCATGAGAGTAGTGTCATGCTCAGTCTCTCTGAGCTAACTCAACTCTATGAGTATCTCATATAGAAAATGTATGTTTCCTCTCTTAGTCTAGGGTTCTCAGGTATACCTCATTGGCACTAGCGATTACTTTATAAGATCTAGCCACATAAGCACCAACCAAACATGTTATGACATTCTCTTCATAGGTCTTCTACCCATGAAACATCATACCCATAGCTCTCTTATATACACCACTAGATTCCTATGTGGGAAACCACCAATCCAAGCATGAGGCTTCAGAGAAACTAACATAGCTACCTCCTCCAGGGTCTTGGGCTCTCTCTCCCTCACCTAGATGGAAGACACTCATATCCATGTTCACATATACACATATAACCAACCTCTCTCTGTCTCTAGGATTTGGTCCTCCCAAGGACATCTAGGGTTCATCAAGACTAGGAATCATGCATAAAGAAGCTCAACTCAATCACTCAGGAGTATTCTAGTTTAGTACATATCATATCACATGTCTCGTAATTCTCATATCTCGAAGTTTAGGTTCTCTAACCTTCTCCCTGTGGGTCTCACTCTCTCTGGAGTTAACCCTAAAACTAGTCCCAACACTAGAGGTCCTCCTTTGTAAAAGAGCTTGAGGCTCATGCTGACTCACAACCTTGTCTTAACATATCTTATCTCATAAAAGGATGCATACTTGCATCAACAAAACTTTATCTCAAATCCTCAAAATTAAACTTTCCTCAAACAAACTTTATCATCATAAAACAACTTAATTACTATCTCAAACTTATATCATAACATATAAACTCATATTTCATCTATTCCAACTATCATATATATTCCAACAAGGCTCTAGACATCTAATCTAGAACTACTCTCTCTTCTAGACTGATGTCATTCACTTTCACTTAGGTTACATAACCACCTCCTACTCGTACTTGTGTGGGAACAAATTTTAGTAATACATATATATAATAAAATATTATATAGTTTTTCTCCGATAAAACAAGCGTCAGAGAAAACTACCAAGGTTCGATCCGATTGGAATCAAAAACCAAATCCAGAAAATGAGTGTCCCACACATAGTAGAAAGTCCAGTGTCATGAAAACTAAGGAAAGGGGTGAGAACATGGTGTAGACTAGTGTAGCTACTCTAGACAACAAGTGCCATATGTCTAGGGTTTCTCTTCCCTTGATGCACGTCATTTCCAAATAGTGCAACGTCCCATACCGCTGCACTACAAGGGAGAAAAAACGACATCTAAGGGCTTGCTATACAATAAGCACCAATCTAGACCTAGTTCTCAGACATCTAGGTTCTAACCTAGAGGCTAGGTGAGATTTAGTCTCTAAAAGATGACTAATCTAACCCTTATAGATTATTAAGTTCAAGGTTCTTTAGTTTTGAGTTGCATAATGAGCAAATGTCAGGCTTTGCTATTGTTCATGCTCTGATACCACCTGTGACATCCCCAGATTTTCTAAAACTTAATATGATGTGTGACATCCAAATTGAAACCTCACCTCGGCGAGAATCCCAATTTATGCACCCCACACCAGGCCAAGAAGAAGAAAATCAAGGGAGTCAGAAGGAAACAACAGTAGCACATGTACACGAATAATAATAAAACCATACACACATGTTCACCATTCAACATATAATTACAGCATGAATTGTTACAACATTTGATATTACATATTGAACAACAAACTATACATGTACATGTACTACAACAAAAAAAAAGGATCTTAACACAACAGGTCCACCTGTACATCAGCTCGCCACACAACTCTCAACTATCCTAGAACTTCAAGAGAATAACCACAACCTAAAAAAAAGATTACATGCGGTACACATCAGCACAATATTCAAGAATATTGTACTGAGTACGCCTACATGTCTTTTATTTACCTCTCATCATATCTTGGCAATAAGATAAAACTAATACTTGGCAGTTATAAAGAAATATAATAAAATCATATACTTGCACAAAGATGTTCATTAACGAAAGAGAACATATATTTTAAGAACATTTCCATCATACATCTCGTGCGTCTGCCACCAAGTGGCTTTGACGTCTTTAGGCCTTATAATCTACCACCGAGTGGTTTGTGATCATTGTACAAACATCATATGATCTACCACCAAGTGGTTTGTGATCATTATGCATGTGCTCTACCACCAAGTGGTTTATGAGCTATCTTATGATGGAACATTTATATTATTTTTGCAGGTGCTCATAGCCATAAGTATGGAAATTCAAGCAACATATCATACAAGACAATCATTTCAATCAATACCATATGCCAAGTCTTTACTACCATTTAACACAAGCATAATGTATAATAAGCCAAGCAAGAGGTAATGGCGTACCTTGATCAACACAAACCTATTCATCATATCCTCATGTCATCTATGTCTTGGTCAACTCCTGATTAAGACAAGATCATATATCACCATCAGGTTCTCATAATCTTAACCCTACTTATGTCCATCTTAGGATTTAGCTTATTTCTTTAGTATATTTCCATATCACTTGCATTCTTGTCTTATATTTATCTTACTGATGTTATCTTCCAAACTATGGTTCATTAAATGAATATATTCATGTGTCACATTATCACGTGAATATGTTAGCTTAGGTTACATGCATTAACCCAAGTTAGGTTTTCTCATCATTTTAGGGTCATTTAACATGTAACATGATTTATGTGCATAGTTACTGATCTCATAGTTAAATATCATCTTCCAATTACTGATATGAGAGTATTATGTAAATTTCACCATTTATTGATCATGCATGTATTCATTACATGTTCTTTAGGGTTATAAGCCCTAATTAGCCATATGGAGCAAATTATAAGATTATGTGTCATAATATGATCAAAATTGACATTTATCGAATTATATATCATATTTTAGATCACTGATGCGTTTTCATAATTTTGGGTCATGATTTGATTTTTATTATCCATGAAACAAGCATAATATATCTTGCATGATATCACTAAGATTAATGCATCGAAAGCCTGATGTTATGGTTTCATTACGTTCTACTCATTTTTGTGAACATTTTGGTATATTATTTGTATTTTTCTAATAAGCAGGCTATTTACAGTGAATTATCTAAGATCTATGAGTTTATTGGGTATTTACCTTTTTGGACCAATCCTGATCTGCCACGTGGCCGCTACAACTTGCAGCTCACGCCTCCTAGGCTCAGTTGAGCGGGCGGTTCTTTGCTGGTTGACTTATGTTGGGTCGGCCGGTCTGACTCGCCTGAACCAAGTTCCCTTCTTCTTCTCTTCTCGCATCCATGAGTCATGCTATTTTCTAGTTCTGTGCAAGGCTCCGCCAATATGTGGCTCCCTTGCACAAGCCGCCACCTGTGTCAGGCTCTATTCTCTAGTTGATGCAGGCGTGGCCGTGTCTAGGCTCCTCCAGCAATCAAATTGGTCACCCTCATTTGCTCCTCATCCTCTGATGATGACACCTCTACCTCCTTGGAATCTCGTAGGCTTGAAGCAGCAAGGGTGCAATCCTCCAGATTAGTGCCTCACCACCGGGGTAGTTCCTCACCATGTGGCTCGAAGAGTCCACTGTAGTTGAAGGTTCTCCTCTACTGACTACACCTCCAAGATGCAGCCACTCTAGGCTCACCACATCTTGCTCCCAGTCCCAAGTGATTCATGTCTGTATGCATTGGTGCATTACTCCCTGCCTCACGCGGTCGCCATGGCTGGGTCTACTTCGACGAGCAAACCCAGATCTCTCCTCCCTCCGACTTGTCTCCAAGCTCTGCCTCTACTCGCCTAACGCTGACGCACGAGTCTGCGTGACTCAGTCTCTGGTGCGCCGTCGCCCAGACCAACGCCGGAGAGAATTGGCGTTGCACCGGCTATGATCATTCACTTCTATAGCCTAGTCAGGTTTAAGATTTCCTCCCGACTCCTCTATTCTCCGGCAGCAGACCCCGCCCCTTTATCCGTAAGGTTATGGCCTCAGCAGAACCTGCGACACCCTCTAGATGTTCAAGTCGATGAGGCTCCTAGGAAACCTACTGTTGTGGCGTCCTTGAACAATGATGACCCTTCCCACTCTTGCTGCTCCTCTTCAACAGCCGCCGGCATGGGTTTTCTCTTCCTTTTCTACTGCTACTATCCATGGAGATGAAGGGGGAACAGGTTGGGAGCTCTCTATTGTAGTGGGTAGAGAGAACCATGGAAGGGTTGCCGATCTCTCTGGTTTCTTATTCACCAACGTACTATTTGAGATGAGAACATAATGTAGTGTTCAGTTTATCCTCGGCACACGTCTAGGATGATCATGGTATCATGAGTGAGATCGTGGATATCTCACATCCTAACCTAAAACTGTTGGGGGTTGACGATAAGATTTTAGTCATTGGTTCCATCGTGGGTTGTTTAGATTGAAGTCAGCTACAAGACAATTGCGGGACTAGCCCATAAACAAGCTGTGCGACATATGATATCTGACCTTGGCCTAAGTTCTAAATATGAAACATCGTTCTGATACTAACAACACCATAGATAATATTTAAAGCTAAAATATCATTCTTTAGGAACCTTATTTGATCATGAAATTTGGGACTATGCTTCTTCACAATCACAATTCCATTTTACCAAAATCTAATGTCAAAACCCAACCATATGCTTTCACTTGAGTCATTGGACATTTTCTGAATTCCAAAAGTCCAGTCCATTACAGCAACATCAAACTCGCTCTTTTTATAGTAGTATAGATATGATAAGAGGTATATAAAAGGCACGTAGGCGTACTCAGTACATTATTCTTGAATATTGTGTTGAAGTGTACCACATGTAATCTTTTGTTTAGGTTGTGGACATGTGATCTTGAAGATCCAGGATAGTTGTGAGTTGTGTGATGAGCTG
Organism: Alisma plantago-aquatica; assembly: GCA_963693085.1. NCBI lineage: Eukaryota > Viridiplantae > Streptophyta > Magnoliopsida > Alismatales > Alismataceae > Alisma > Alisma plantago-aquatica. The sequence continues at coordinate 868,602,092 of OY856412.1, read as the reverse complement.
ATGTATAGGTGGACCTGTTGCTTAAGATCTTGTTGTTTAGTTGTAGTACATGTATATGTAGAAGTTTGTTGTTCAATATGTAATATCCAATGTTGTAACAATTCATGTTGTAATTATATGTTGAATGGTGAACATGTGTTGTATGATTTTATTATTGTTCATTTTCATGTGCTACTGATTGTTTCCTTCTGACTCCCTTGATTTTCTACTTCTTATCCTAGTGTGGGGTGTTTAAATTGGGATTCTCACCGAGTTGAGGTTTCAATTTGGACGTCACACATCAGATTAAGTTTTAGAAAATCCTGGGACATCACAGGTGGTATGAGAGCATGAACAATAGCAAAGCCTGACATTTGCTCATTATGCAACTCAAACTAAAGAAAACCTTGAACTTAATTGTCACACCCACATCCCACGATTACCACTAATCATGAGATTACAGCATGAGTTTAAGGATTATACTTAATATAGTTCACTCCCATATTTTCCAATATCTTTGTTTTCTCACATTCAATCACATAAACAACTTTACAAGAGAATTAAACCTTAATTACTCTAATATGATGTCAACATTTATGATACACATACAGACATTTATTCTATTTCTCACACTTCCATGTACATACTACATGATAACCAGATATGTACTCTATTATTAAAGAAGAAAAGTTACACTTTATCATTTACAACTCTCTCTCAACTCTATACAAGGATATAGAGTGACAGGGGTCGACTAAACTTAACTAATTGTATACTTAACTCCTGTGGCAGATCTACTCTGATGCAATGACATCTTCAGTCCATGAGTTATCCCTAAAAATTTTGAGTAGAGCAGTGAGCCTACTCGCTCAGAGAATGAGTACTTCAAAGAAACAGTCTAAAGCACTGATATAATTTCAAATATACTTTTAAGCAATTGATATCAATTATGACAACAGTAAGCTTAAAAGGGACTAATTCCCAAACATAAATATTTCAAGATACTCTAGATATCTACAAGAGTGTATCAATATATGAACATGCTTGATTGATCATAAAATGAACTAATAATGTAGAAACATACAAAGAATAATTGAATAACTCAACATACTTGTTTAATCTCTCATTCATCTTATTATCATATTTTAACTTGTGCCCTGATCATATGCAGTGTACTATACATATGAAGACTCATAGCAAACTATGATCTCACCGTACAAGACTTAGATGACACACCCGGGAATGCTAAGTTTGACAACGTCACTGGTCTGCAATAGGAAAATGGCTCTCTGGCCTCAACACACCTATTACGCCATAAAAACTGGACTCCTCCTCTAACCTGAGCACACAGGCGGAGAGTCAAGCCACCTATTGGCTTTTTTGTACTCTAGTGCCACCAGGATCTCTGGTTGATGTTGGACACTACATACTGTATTTTTAAGGAGACTTCTACTAGGGCTTTGTCCCCCGTACCACCTATTAGTACGTTCTGACCCCGTATACTGGACACTACCAGGGTTAGGTAATTTCTTCCCTACGACGCATACCTCTCATAGGGAATCTACAGTTTTTAGGGCATCTAAATGTCTAATTCAATCTTTACATTCACAATTCAATCATCACATCAACATATCTTAGTTTAGCTTTGTAAACCATACTTTTCATAGACCATCTGATAACATTTACTAAAACTGAATTGTTAAGCATCACCACATCTCATACTAAGAATATTGATATCACAATACTTAATTCATTGAACACCCTATCCTTAGGGTTTCATTTACCTCATTCACTTACCACATGGCTCTCATAAGGATTTAATATGTCATAAACATCCACTAAATACAGATTGCTTTAAACAAGTCATATACAATCAACATATGTATGAAATCCTCGAATTGAGATAAATTAGGGTTCTCCATGCCATTCATTGAGATATTATGAATCAAGAATAACATTTCATAAATAGAGTCTATGATGCCAAGAAAAACACTTCAAATGGATTTCACCATATTTATTCACAAATTTGCAACTTTCCACTCATATAGGGCTTCACCCTCTTTACAAAGATATCAAGCAAACACTATTCACATCACATGAAATCCAAGATAGTATATGACATATATGTACTACACATTCAGATAAACAATCATTCATAACCAAGGGGATCTAGATAAATAGATTTCTCTATTTAACTATACAACAATTTCAATCATAGACAAATTCCCTATATTTAAGTTTACTCTTATAACCTTTGTGAATACTTAGGGAATTATCAGTAGGATGTATTGTATACATTTCTAATATGAATTTATCATCTGAAATTCAAAAAAACAGAGGAAGAATCCATTTCATATCATTTTGCAACAACTTAGATCAAACAGACAATTCAGGGTTTGTAGTCGCATACTAAGCAATTAAAGATTATGGATGATTTAACCAATTTTCGTGCAATATATTGTTTAAAGGAAGTTCCCACTCACCCTAAGGTGTGAAAACACCTTTAAAACGCAGCTCATCCCTGAAAATCACAATCTCATATCAAATCCCTAGCAATTCACGTGATTCTTCTTCCTTTCAACTCAGAAACCCTAGAATTGAAGATTAGGAGAGAAAGAGTGAGAAAAAGACTTGATTTGATATTTCGAATCCAATCAGGGTAGGGATGGAATCTTGACATCTGAGAGAAGATTCACCATGAAACTATATCCAAAGAAACTAAACTTACATGATTTCATCATTCCTCAGACCACAAAACCCTAGGTCAGCATCGCCATCACTTTCTCCTCTCAAACCCGAACTCTCCCTCTCTCTCTAGTATTTCGTTTCTCTGGATTGAATCACAAATTATGAGAGCTCCTTGTGTGTTAGTTTGACCATATAGAGAAAATGAGCTTCTTGGGTCAATTGCACATGACCCCTCACTATACTTTCTCTTATTTCAATTGAATTTTCTATCATAAAAATATTATTGTATCATCTACTGATAAGGTCTAAACGCATCCAAATTTTTTGATAATTTTACATGTTGTTTATGATTTAGTTTTAGATCTGAAGTTAAAATTTTAGATCATTTGGAGTTACTAATAAATAAATTAAAATAAAACACTACACTATTAAAAAGCAATTTGTGAGCATTTTGGTCGAAGTATAGTTTGATCGAGAACCACATTCAAAGAACACTCAAATATTCTGAAATTTTTCTCCAATATGCATGATTGGGTTATCCATATCATATCCAAAATTCAATTAAATAAAAATTTGTAGAAAATATGAAAAATAATTGACCACACTGCTATCCTGATCAAATTTCATATTAATGTACTATCAAAACCTTAATTTTTTCCGATTAGGGTTGACATTTCTCAAACCCTAATTCTTCAAACTAAAATCATAGTTAGAGTTTCTTCTTAGGTTTGAAACATCACAATTGATCTACTATCATTAATCAATTCTAAAGGATGCTCAATCTAATCAAGCATGTAATCATTCAGGTAAACCCTAGTTTACCAATTAAGCACAAATGTGGTTATTACAATTCTCACACCCTAAAAAAATTTTCATCCCCGAAACATAAATACGCAAACAAAGTATATTCAAAGTTTACTTTAAGATTTTGAAATCTTACTTGTCATTATATTCTTGTATTTCATACTTGAATGCAGTTTTCAACATTAAGTCCATCATTTCTTTTCTAATCACAACATGTTTAAAATAGTTCTCAATGAGAACAAACAAATTCTCTATGCCACAATCAGTCATAGCAGAGAGAGAGAGAGAGAGAAACAACCATTTCAATATTTTTTTTATACTCTTGAGGTGTTACCTCAACATTGATAATCTGATCCAAGTATCTCAATTCATATGACTCAATGTGTACTATTGTTATGTTTTACCGCTAAGTCACAAAAGAGAGTTCACCATGTTCTTTTGAATTTTACTATTGTGCTACTCAAATAGCAAAATAGTCTTGAGTTGGAAGATTAGATTCAACAACAATTGTATAATACTACTCACGGCATCCCCATTACATCATGGATGCATAAGGTGAAGCATTACCATTACTTTCCATATTATTCTCAAGTATGAACCCACACATAATTCAAGGTGTAACCATCAGGTTATAGCACACTAGGGTTTCAACAAAAGTAATAAAGTACTCCATGATTGTATTAGTCATTCAAGGACTATTCATACGCAATTACCATCACTTAGTTATATTAAATCTAGGTATAACAACCTATACCTCATTAGGGTTACATATCAATACAATATGGTTATCATCCCTTCTATTCATATGAGTGAATAGGTAAGACTACCTTATTCAGTGTAATGACCCTGACCTAGATTATAAGGTAACCCTATTTGTTTTGGCTAAGTAATTTCTTAGAAACTTAATATAATCCTCTAAGGTGTTTTGTTGTCACGTGATACACTTATGTTCCAGGTTTGGTCCTGATTAAATGTTGTTTAAGCAATGTTCCTTTGTTTTGGACCAAAGTACAATTTACCCAAGATGAGGGGCTATATTGAAAAATTTCACATATTGAACATTAATTAAGTGTTTTAGAATCATAATATAGAGAATTATGCTAAGTGGTGGCTTGTGGAAAGCCAAAATTCCAAGTTTGAACATGTTTGAATAATGCTAGTACCTTGTGCAAAAATTTTGGTACAAATTGTAATTTGCCCAAAATGTAGGGTTGATATGCAAATTATAACCTCTAGAGTTTTACTACTTCCTTTATATATCATTTATATTAGATATAAATAAGGAGACAACATCTTTGAATCAATTATGAGTGATGGTAATCTTGGTGATGAAATGACCAAGAAAAGGGTTGAATATGAAACCTTAATTTGAGTTGTATCAAGTTGAAAAGCTTATATAAGAGTCCCTATCAACCAAGGAGCCAAAGGAGGAGTCTCATATCATTTTGTGGAATCTTGGAAAATCCCATGATGTGAAAATCACCTCAAGGAGGTGAAGTGTATCGGTTTACAACTTCCTTAGAAAAGTTGTATCGGGTTGTGAATAAAGTGGTGATTTTGTTGATATATTTTATTCAAAGGGATAAGTAATGGACGGGAATCCATCCCTATATTATCCTCAATAGTTTTTCATGTCAATATAAATGTTAATCCATGCATGTACATGCGTCACCCATGCATGGACACGTGGCACCTAGTAGCTCAAATTGATGACACCTCATTTTCACACTTCTTCATGAACAACAAGTATATATACCCCTTCTTTCACCCCTTAGTGAACTTTTTCGAATCCTACCACGTACTTGCTCTTAGATATCGTGCATAGGGTCCTTGTATCATGCAGGATTGAAGTGGTATCGTGCATAGGGCCTTGGTTATCATCCATAGAAAGTTCATATCGGCCATGTAAGGTGGTATCGGCCTAGTAAGGTGATATCGACCATAGTGGAGTGTTTTGACCACAAGTGTGAGGGATATCGGCCACAAGTGATGGAATATAGTGCATGAGTAGTGTGGTATCGTGCAAGGTTATAAGGAGCAAGAAGGAGCTCAATACTTAACCCTACGGTGAGGCCATAATCATCTTCAACCTTGGATAGAAGCATGATTTTAGGGTTATGATCTTCCCTTCTTTTCTTCTTCACCAATTGCTTATCCATGGTGATTCCTTGTATATAAAGGAGTTGTGAACGAGACTTGGACTTTTGATAAGTCATCTTCAACCTTAGGAACGTGGATCTTTGGAGCTTGGAGCTTTGAAGTTGTTCTTAAGGAAGGTTATATAACTTGAATTCTATAATGTTATTATTCATCACCTAAATTGCTATACTTAATGATCTACTTTTAATTCTGAAATTTTCTGAAACAGTTGATGACATTATGAGTTCTAGTAGTTTCTTAGACCTATTTCCATGAAGTATAACAGTTAGAACAAAGGTCTAGAGCTTGAAGATGATGGTATCACCTTATAAAAGTGATATCGGGTGCAAGCACACAAGCAAGCACCGCTATCCCGATATGATGATGCACCTACTTCACTAAAATGATATGGATATGATTTTATACCTTCTTGCACGATATGGTGGTGTAGTATACACCTCGTGCACAATAGGAGGTCAATTATACACCTCAAAAATGATATTGGGTTAAGAAAACACCTCTCTGCCCGATATGGTGTGAAGCACACACACACCTCTCAGTCTGATATGGTGTGAAGCAAGCACACACACACCTCTCTGGCCGATATGGTGTGAAGCAAGCAAACACACACCTCTCTGCCCGATATGGTGTGAAGTAAGCACACACACACCTCTCTTCCTGATATGGTGTGAAGAAAGCACACACACACCTCTCTGCCCCATATGGTGTGAAGAAAGCACACACACACCTCTCTGCCCAATATGGTGTGAAGCAAGCACACACCTCAAAAGTGATATGGAAGCACACATACACCTCAAACCTGATATGGAAGCATACATACACCTCAACGGTGATATGGTAAGCACACATACACCTCAAACCCGATATGGTAAGCACACATACACCTCAAGGTCAATATGGTAAGCACACATACACCTCTAGGCAATATGGGTAGCAATACACCTTTAAACTGATATTGGGTTAAGCATACACCTTTTGGATGATATAGTGTTGAGCACATATCTCTAAAATGATATGGTGGGTAACCCAATACACTATATGAAAAGAGTGGCAAGGTGGTTAATACCCTAGTACATGTGATGGCCAATACACTAAAAGTATGGTGTGGCCAATATCTTCAAGTGAGGTGAGGATGTTACACCCATAAATGGTGAAGTTGATACACCATATGAATGGTGAGGTTTATAAGTTAAATGGGTAAGGGTATGAGAGATATGATGATGCCTAGATCAATATATACCTTGTAAAGGTCAGGGAAAGACACTCTTAAGAGTAATGAGTGTAACACCAAGTAATGGTGTTACTAATACCTTGGTAGGTGAAACACCTAAAGTGGTTGATAAGGTTCAACCCTATATCAACAATGCCTTAACCCGAGATGAGTCCATATCACTTGATGATAGTTGGGTAATTCAAGTGTGTGACTTATGGCCAATACATTACAAGATAAATGTGATGGGCTAGTACATAAAGTATTAGGATGGGAAATACCCTAATACAAGATAAGTTGATGAACTTAAGTAAGTTAAAAGTGATGAGGGAAGTGATACACCAAGGCATGATAAATATCACATCCAACTCCTTAAGGTTGATACACCTTGATGCACCTTAAATCCAATATACTTGGATGAGTAATACATGATGTGTGTCATGTCAATTGTTACATTGAGATGTAATGCACTTTGATAAGTGTAGGTAACATACCTTGAGAAAGGGTTACGCCAAGATAATAAAGTATGATGTAATCAATATCCTAGAGAGGATGAGAAAGAAACACACACTTTGTGTTGATAGACATTTCATGATAAATGATGAGAATAAATAAGTATGATTGAATACTTATGATATCAATGTTTGCTCCTAGATGTGTGGAACAATAAATTAGGGTTTGGATTAATAATATGAACATGAAACCATGTTCGGTTATAAAAGGAAACCCTAACCCTAATAATGGGGAAGGATGTATTTCTCTTATTGCATAAGCCTTATAATGCATGTTAAATACTTGTGTAACAATTATAATAAGTAATGGCCTTGTGAGCCATGTGAATAAGTTGTTGCCTAGTGAGAGGTGACAAGATGTGTAATGGCCTTGTGAGCCATGTGAATAAGTTGTCGCCTAGTGAGAGGTGACAAGATGTGCAACGACCTTGTGAGCCATGTGAATACTTGAACGACAAGTAAAATAAATACATTGGTATGAGGACCTAGATGTAATAGTTACCTGAAAAGTGGTAACAATGTTCAGTGATGAACTAAGGGTTTGAATTCCCAGATCTAGTAATCATGATGATGATAATGTTGAGCGATGATAATTCCTAGTAATGAGATAAGGGATTGAGATCCTAAATGTTATATGTGTTTTAAATATTTGAAAAGTACTTGATACATGTATTGCACCTTTCTTTGTAGCATTTATCATAAGAATTCATATTTGAAAACTTGACTGATGCTAAAAGAATACGGTAATACACTTAATTAATCAAGTGGAATCTTATCATGTAGTGTCCTGACCATAGATCCATCATCGTCAGCAGCTGGTGGTGGTAAAATAGGTTTTCCCATGGGATCTCCTAGAGAGCGCATATTTTTGAATATGCAGGGTGATGGATGTGAATATCCTTACACCCTAATGTGGGATTGACGTGAGATAAACATGAGATCTCTAAATCCTTCATTATATTTTCCGGGATGGATGCATCACGAATCTCATGATGATGATTAATGTCGGGATTGATGGTAGATAAACACGAGATCTTTCAATCGTCGAAGGAGTGCAGCCGCCGTTGTAGCTCTATAGAAAAGTTGCCAGTATACCCTGGAATGATATTGAAGTAGTTGACATAGTCCTACTTGTGGTCTTGCACTGACCGAGACGGTAGAGGTCATGGAAGTCGACTCTTCCATTGACCTTGTACAGTACCGATTTTGACTTCACAGTGGTCATTTGGAGTATGAGCGGTATACCTCATCTCCTCAGGGCATAAGTGTGATTGTAAAATGTAATCAGCCATGTAGCATATTTGCTTAAGAATTGAATACGGAAATCATTGGTTGAAGTTACACTTCTTTTATACATTTTAGATGGATAGATGTTATACATGTTCTTCATAATCATTATAAAATGAATAATATGATTTACTACTTTATTATATATAGCTGCAATGATTCAGAAAATTATATTGCTCAACTCTGATTAAATAGTGATTAAATCCTTCTTATTAATGAAAATGAATCCTCTGCTCAGTTTATAAATGTTTAATCTATGATAATAATATGGTCGACAAAAAGTTATATCTCTCGCTGGGACAATTGTCTCACCCTGTGGGATCCACATTTTTTTTAGGAGGACATGTACGAGGTGTCGAAGATCTCTCTCTACAGAGGAGGAACAATAGCTGAGGCAGCAATGACAACTCAGGTTGAGTGCACTGTCTGTCATGTCTTGTACATAGAATTCATATGTGTCGTCTCTGTACTCTCAGGTCCTTGGAGTTGGTTTGTGTTGGTTTCATGAATGATCTAAGATTTTGGCTTGAATGCCTCAAGGTTTTATGTTGCCCCAGTATGTGTTTTTGATAGAGCAACTACTATATGTTGTCCTCAAGATGAGTTGTTGTATAATGTAATCATGATATGTATGAGTTTTGGATCTTTCAGTAAGAGTTTTCTGGAGAAGGATCTCCTTGCAAAATGGTTTTAAATTTTAGTGATTTTTGTTAATCCACTTATTATGTTTATTCTGCTTAATTAGTAACGATTTGTTTGTCGGTTTGGCGACTGTCATTTCAAGTTTTGGTATCAGAGCTTAAGGTTTGCAGAGTCTACAGAGACAAAGGACTAAGGTGTTGAGTATGTTCTAATGTATTCTAGTATACTCTATAGTGACTTCTTCTTATGCAGAAGAAAGAGCGAAGTTTTAAAATGACTGGAGAACACAAGGAACACATTGTTGAGGGCAATGTTGTTGCACCCAGAAAGGGTGCAAGGGATCAGGCAAGAGAAGAATGACTGCCTGAGAATTCCCATCTTGACCCAATCAGGATAGAGAATCTTGTTTTTATGCTCTTGTTGGGCAGGTTAAGACAATAGTGATACATATAGTAGACTGGGTACTAGCATTACAACCTAGGTTACCAATCCTCAATGCAGAAACTTTGGGTTATGTAAAGGTTCCCGAATGACATAGTCATGTTTAAATAGTGAAAATGTGGGAAAGATTAACATATGGCAAGAAAATAGACTCTGCCATAAGTATAGACAGATAGTATATCTATGATGGTAATGCCCGAGGAAGGGAAATAAGCTGAGAATTAATGAAAGGTCCCTACAATTCTATAGACATTTTCCTAGTTGTTCTAAAAAGACAAAGGTTTTGGTATCACCAATGCAATAAATGCCTAGTGCACCAGGGAAGCAGCCATTAAGTATAGGCAAAGGTCCTAACTTTCCACCTATAAAAACCCATGACTTAGTCTCTACATCGGTAGTGAGACTGATAAGACCATGGTACGAGGATAAGACATGTTATAGATATGGACATGTTGAGCATACTAAACTCTTTTCTTTGAAAAGAAGGGAGGAAATGACTCAACAACCGAGGTAGACTCGGCATGGCTTACGAAAGTTACAACCTAATAGTGTAAAAAGGAAAGAGCAACAACATGAAATAACTAGACTCTATGTGTTGAGTCAACCTAAAGCGGTAGATGACCGTGAGGGGTAACATTCAGATAGAGGTTTTTTTTCATTTTGATATGCCTTATCTTGATGTTATCTGATAATCATAAGAAGGATTTCTATTATGGATTTCCCTATTGATTTTCCTATGGGGACATAGGGAAGAAATGATGAGAACTAGAATTTATATTCTGTTCAGTATTCTTTTAAATGTTCTATAATTGCTCTTATCTGTGTGAAAGAGGATGAGATATAGAAGTGATGCCTGGAGAAAATCCAAGAATGTTAAATCATGTGTTTGTGATGAAACAAAAAGTAAGGAATATGATAGTACAGAAAGTGCATACTACCTAATCTCAGTACTTGTATACCCTGGCCAGGTATTCAACTATTAAGGATAAGGTGAGTTCCAGATTGTTATCTTTCTGATTACTCTGATCAAGTAATCATTTTGAGATAATCTAGTGAGCATAACATAACTAGAATATGGCATGGATATTTTTATCACATCCTAAGTGAAATAAATGGAATATGAGATGATCTCAGATCAATCCGTGTTTATGAGGAAGTAAAAAGTATAATCCTCATGATAAACGAATGAGAACAAGGGAGATGATCCCTGTCTGATAAAGCTTGTGTGAATAGTAAAGATCTTTTCCCATAATGTGGAAATGGGAAATGTGGTAAAATCACAAAATGATCATGAACATGTTTGACAATAACAAAGAAAGGAGTGATGACATGTAGTCAACGTTATAATTCCTATGCTGATGGCAAGGAAACTAGGATGAAACAAGCATAAATGGCTCATGAACAATTGAAAGTTCATGCTATAATCAGAGGAGATGATAATCTCTTCTCTTTGATAAACAACCCTGGGTGATGATGGGGTGATAAGAGGAATATGTTTCTTTGTGTTCTCTCCTTTTAGGGACATGGCAATCAAGTGAGTACTATGACACTTGATGTGCATGGATTAGAAATAATCCATTGATGGATACCTAGAAAAGTATCAATTCATTTTGGACTTTGATTCCAAGATAAAGATATGTGTAACTGGTAATGTCCCAATATGAAAGAAGGATCCATTTATATGTGTGGCCTTGGTAATAACAATAGAGAAATGGAAATGATGAGGATGTGATGTGTTTTCAACACATGTGACAGATACCAAGGTAAGGAATTTTGGTATCTAAGAAATATCAAGTGGTGTGGGAAAGTAAAAACACAACTCCTAATTAGATGATTTATGTTGGTTACCTGGGATGGCCAACTGTGAAATCACTCTAGTTATATAAAATAGTATGGACATCATATGTTAGGGGTTTGTGCTCTGCATAAACATATCTTTAATAAAGATATATTAATTGAAGGAATAACTATTTAATCATTTGATAAAAATCTTATCAAAGCTAAAAATGTATGATAAGACCTGTAGTCCCAAGTGGGTGACAAAACGTAACCATAATCTCTCCATGAAAAAGAAATGTTAAAACTAAGTGGAGTATGTGTCTTGTATGACAGATTCTATGATAACCCTGTGTGGAAGAACTTTGTGTTGATCAAAGTTCTATGGTATCTCCATGACATTAAGATGTTATGTGGAGACTTAATGATATGATGAATGAATAATATTTGTCTCCCTTTACCTGAGGTTTTGGGGACGAAATCCTTGTTAGGGGTTTATAACTTGTAATGACCCTGACCTGGATTATAAGGTAACCCTATTTTTTTTTGCTAAGTAAGTTGCTTAGAAACTTAATATAATCCTCTAAGGTGTTTTTTTGTCATGTGACACACTTATGTTCCAAGTTTGGTCCTGATTGAATGTTGTTTGAGCAATGTTCCTTTGTTTTGGACCAAAGTACAATTTACCCAAGATGAGGGGCTATATTGCAAAATGTCACATATTGAACATGCCTTAAGTGTTTTAGAATCATAATAGAGATAATTATGATAAGTGGTGGCTTGTGGAAAGCCTAAATTCCAAGTTTGAACATGTTTGAATAATGCTAGTACCTTGTGCACCAATTTTGGTACAAATTGTAATTTACCCAAAATGTAGGGTTGATATGCAAATTATCACCTCTAGAGTGTTACTACTTCCTCTATATATTATTTAGATTAGAGATAAAGAAGGAGACAACATGTTTGAATCAATAATGAGTGATTGTAATCTTGGTGATGAAATGACCAAGAAAAGGGTTGAATATGAAACCTTAACTTGAGTTGTATCAAGTTGAAAAGCTTATATATGAGTGCCTATCGTCCAAGGAGCCAAAGGAGGAGTCTCATATTGTTTTATGGACTCTTGGCAAAGACCATGACGTGCAAATCACATCAAGGAGGTGAAGTGTATAGGTTTACAACTTCCTTAGAAAAGTTGTATCGGGTTGTGAATAAAGTGGTGATTTTATTGATATATTTTATTCAAAGGGATAAGTAATGGACGAAAATCCATCCCTATATTATCCTCAATAGTTTTTCATGTCAAGATAAATGTTAATGAATGCATGTACACGTGTCACCCATCCATGGACACGTGGCACCTAGTAGCTCAAATTGATGACACCTCATTTTCACACTTCTTCATGAACAACAAGTATATATACCCCTTCTTTCACCCCTTAGTGAACTTTTTCGAATCCTACCACCTCCTTGCTCTTATATATCATTCATAGGGTCATTTTATCGTGCAGAAGTGAATGGTATCATGCATAGGGCCTTGGGTATCATCCATAGCAAGTTCATATCGGCCAAGTAAGGTGGTATCAGCCTAGTAAGGTGATATCGACCATAGTGGAGTGTTTTGACCACAAGTGAGGGGGATATTGGCCACAAGTGATGGAATATCATGCATGAGTAGTGTGGTATCATGCAAGGTGTTAAGGATCAAGAAGGATCTCAATACTTAACCCTAAGGTGAGGTCATAATCATCTTCAACCTTGGATTGAAGCATGATTTTAGGATTATGATCTTCCTTTCTTTTCTTCTTCACCAATTTCTTATCCATGGTGATTCCTTGTATATGAAGGAGTTGTGAACGAGCCTTGGACTTTTTATAAGTCATATTCAACCTTAGGAACGTGGATCTTTGTAGCTTTGAAGTTGTTCTTAAGGTGGGTTATATAACTTGAACTCTATCATGTTATTATTCATCACCTAAATTGCTATACTTAATGATCTACTCTTAATTCCAAAATTTTCTGAAATAGTTGATGACATTATGAGTTCTAGTTGTTTCTTAGACCTGTTTCCATGAACTATAATAGTTATAACAAAGGTCTAGAGCTTGAAGATGATGGTATCACCTTATAAAAGTGATATCGGGTGCAAGCACACAAGCAAGCATCTCTAACCCGATATGATGATGCATCTACTTCACTAAAATGATATGGATATGATTTTATACCTTCTTGCACGATATGGTGGTGTAGTATACACCTCTTACACGATATGAGGTTAAGCATACACCTCAAAAATGATATTGGGTTAAGCACACACCTGTTTGCCCGATATGGTGTGAAGCACACACACACCTCTCTGCCTGATATGGTGTGAAGCAAGCACACACACACCTCTATGCCTGATATGGTGTGAAGAAAGCACACACACCTCTCTGCCTGATATGGTGTGAAGCAAGCACACACACCTCTCTACCCGATATGGTGTGAAGCAAGCACACACACCCCTCTCTGCCCGATATGGTGTGAAGCAAGCACACACCTCAAAAGTGATATGGAAGCACACATACACCTCAAACCCGATATGGAAGCATACATACACCTCAAGGGTGATATGGTAAGCACATATACACCTCAATCCCGATATGGTAAGAACACATACACCTCAAGGTCAATATGGTAAGCACACATACACCTCTAGATGATATGGGTAGCAAGTATACACCTCTAAACTAATATTGGGTTAATCATACACCTTTTGGATGATATAGTGTTGAGCACATATCTCTAAAATGATATGGTGGGTAGCCCAATACACTAGATGACAAGAGTGGCAAGGTGGCTAACACCCTAGTACATGTGATGGCCAATACACTAAAAGTATGGTGTAGCCAATATCTACAAGTGAGGTGAGGATGTTACACCCATAAATGGTGAAGTTGATACACTATATGAATGGTAAGGTTGATACCTTAATGAGTAAGGGTATGAGGGATATGATGATGTCTAGATCTATATACACCTTGTAAAGGTCAGGGAAAGACACTCTTAGGAGTAATGAGTGTAACACCAAGTAATGGTGTTACTAATACCTTGGTAGGTGAAACACCTAAAGTGGTTGATAAGGTTCAACCCTATATCAACAATGCCTTAACCCGAGATGAGTCCATATCACTTGATGATAGTTGGGTAATTCAAGTGTGTGACTTATGGCCAATACATTATTGGATAAAAGTGATGGGCTAGTGCCTAAAGTATCAGGATGGGAAATACCCTAAAACAAGATAAGTTGATGAACTTAAGTAAGTTAAAAGTGATGAGGGAAGTGATACACCAAGGCATGATAAATATCATATCCAACACCTTAAGGTTGATACACCTTGATGCACCTTAAATCCAGTATACTTGGATGAGTAATACATGAAGTGTGTCATGTCAATTGTTACATTGAGATGTAATACACTTTGATAAGTGTAGGCTAACATACCTTGAGAAAGGGTTAAGCTAACATAATATAGTATGATGTAATCAATATCCTAGAGAGGATGAGAAAGAAACACACACTTTGTGCTGATAAACATTTCATGATAAATTATGAGAATAAATTAGCATGATTGAATACTTATGATATCAATGCTTTCTCCTAGATGTGTGGAGTAATAAATTAGGGTTTGGATTAATAATATGAACACGAAACCCTATTCAGCTATAAAAGGAAACCCTAACCCTAATAAAGGGGAAGGATGTTTTTATCTTATTGCATAAGCCGTGCAAGGCATGTTGAATACTTGTGTATCAAGTATAATAAGTAATGGCCTTGTGAGCCATGTGAATAATTTGTTGCCTAGTGAGAGGTGACAAGATGTGTAATGGCCTTGTAAGCCATGTGAATAAGTTTTTTCCTAGTGAGAGGTGACAAGATGTGAAATGGCCTTGTGAGCCATGTGAATACTTGAACAACAAGTAAAATGAATACCTTGGCTTGAGGACCTAGAGGTAAAAGTTACTTGAAAAGTGGTAACAATGTTCAGTGATGAACTAAGGGTTTGAATACCCGGATCTAGTAATCATGATGATGATAATGTTGAGGGATGAGAATTCCCAATAATGAGATAAGGGATTGAGATCCTAAATGTTATATGTGTTTTAAAGATTTGAAAAGTACTTGATACATGTATTGCACCTTTCTTTGTAGCATTTGTAATAATAATTCATGTTTGAAAACTTGACTGATGCTAAAAGAATACGGTAATGCACTTAATTAATCAAGTGGAATCTTATCATGTATTGCCCTGACCATAGATCCATCATCATCAACAACTGGTGGTGGTGAAACAGGTTTTCCCACGTGATCTCTTAGAGAGTGCATATTTTTGAATATGTAGGGGTGATGGGCGTGAATATCCTTACGCCCTAATGTGGGATTGACGTGAGATAAACACGAGATCTCTCAATCCTTCATTATATGTGACGGTATGGATGTATCACAAATCTTCCGATGATGATTAATGTCGGGATTGATGGTAGATAAACATGAGATCTCTCAATCACCGAAGGAGTGCAGCCGTCATTGTAGCTCTATAGCGAAGTTGCCAGTATGCCCTGGAAAGCTATTGAAGCAGTTGACGTAGTCCTACTTGTGGTCTTGCACTGACCGAGACGGTAGAGGTCATGGTAGCCGACTCTTCCATTGACCTTGTATGGTACCGATTTTGACTTCGCAGTGGTCGGTTGGAGTATGAGCGGTATACCTCATCTCCTCAGGGCATAAGTGTGATTGTAATATGTAATCAATAGTGTAGCATATTTTCTTAAGAATTGAATATGAAAATCATTGGTTGATGTTACATTTATTTTATACATTTTAGATGGATAGATGTTATACATGTTCTTCATTATCATTATAAAATGAATAAGATGATTTATTGCTTTATCATATATAGCTGCAATGCTTTAGAAAATGATATTGCTCTACTCTAATTAAATAGTGATTAAATCCTTCTTATTAATGAAAAAGAATCCTCTGCTCAGTTTATAAATGCTTAATCTATGATAATAATATGGTCGGTGGAGAGTTATATCTCTCGCTGGGACAATTATCTCACCCCGTGGGATCCACATTTTTTTCAGGTGGACATTGACGATGTGGCGAAGATCTCGGTATAGAGGAGGAACAACAGCTGAGGCAGCAGTGACAACTCAGGTTGAGTGTATTGTCTGTCGTTACTTGTAGATAGAAGCCATGTGTGTCGTCTTTGTACTCTCATGTCCTTGGAGTTGGTTCGTACTGGTTTCATGAATGATCTGAGATTTTGGCTTGAATGCCTCAAGGCTTTATGTTGCTCCAATATGTGTTTTGATAGAGCAACTATTATATGTTGTCCTTAAGATGAGATGTTGTACAATGTAATCATGATATGTATGAGTTTTGGATCTTTCAATAAGAGTTTTCTGGAAAAGGATTTCCTTGCAAAACGGTTTTAAATTTTAGTGATTTTTGTTAATGCACTTATTATGTTTATTCCACTTAATTAGTAATGATTTGTTTGTCAGTTTGATGACGGTCGTTTCATTCAGGGTAACCCTCCATTTTTTCCATCATCATTCAACCCATATCACCATACCACAATTGTACAATACTAAGATGGATTACTGGTATGAACGACTACAACTATCAGAAACCTTTAATTGACATATTTCTTGCACATACACACTGAAATCATACGTAGAACCAATTTATATCCCTTAATATACCTTCAACAAATTATACTTCTAAAAAGAAATTCACATATTACTAAAAGCCATTGTTTTCTCTTATCTCTCTCCTCATTCACTACTACTTACTTTTTGCTACTCATTCTTCTCATTTTAATCATGTAGATTAAACATTCCTAAAATTGAAACATACAAGGTATGAATAGATTATTCATCATTCTTTCTATCACTACAAGAATTTATTTCATATCACACTTCACTCATATTGTATTTATCCTTTTGTTCAAAACACACTTGTTACATTTCAATTTTATATCTTACTCTTTGCTCCAAATCATTTCCATATTGTTTACCTACCTTTCCGGTTAGCTACCATTAAAGCCTGGATTACTATCAGTGCTAGTTTACTTCTCACAGTGCAAATCTCATAATCTTATTTTATAGAGATGCTAGTATTCAAGGCCAAATCGTTAGTGACATCCCTTGAACTACTACAACTCTAAACATTCTAGGGTTTGGTCCTTATCAGTAGCATGACATTATTGTGATGTGACTTTGCTCCCTTAATTTGAAATTCAAACTTTGGATCTCACAAGTTTTACTAAAGCCTTCTTTATCTTATCAATTGAATTTTCTTTCTCTTACTTGGCCATTCAGATAGATTACATTCTCAATTACCCTATTAGGGTTTTGTCATCATATTTTTTGTCATTATTATATTCACTAGATGTCTCTACCATGGTGGTTACGCAACATATATGATTTATTTTCTTATCACTTCATTTCCACATTGCTCTCATTAAGTAATATATGAAAAAGAAGATGATTCTGAGACTTAGAATTCTTATCTTCAAACATTCCCTTAATACATTTCTTGTATGTAGGTTTAATTATTTATCAACAAGGATACTTGTCTAATTAGTACTTGCTTGAATGTCACAATATATTTCTTTTATAATGTATATTACTCCATCATGCTTCAAACCCTTCCTTATTTTCCATAATCCTCTTACCATATGCTGCTCTTACACTTTTCATCTTTAATTTCTAATTTTTTCTTTTCTTATGATCATGTTTCTTATTCATGTGTATGATCATGTATACCATGTTGCACATATTTTTTTATCCTTCTACTAATGTGAAGTTGAAATTCTAGATCGATAATCTCTCTACTAGTTTCAACTCATGTTTAATACATTACATATCCTTCATTTTAAATCAAATGACTCATGCATGGGTGGAACATAGTTTCCCTTTCAATCAAGTTTTTTTCCCTTCCTGAATATAGTCTACCTTTGTATGACTTATTCATTTATTTAGCTACACTTTTTTTCTTCTTTTAGAAACTAGTTTGTTGTTCTATAGAGACTTAGAATCCAAAGGAAGTAAGGATGAAAGTATTAAACTTATTAATAAAGGTATACATTCCATGCTCTCAATTATATCATAACCCTCATTCCTTAATCAAGCTCATTATTTCCAACATTTCTCTTTATTTCAACTAAGTTTCTTATCCTAGTTTTATGATTTACATTCTCATCTAGTTCTCTTTACTTTAACTCTTCTGAAGACTCTTCACTTCTATGTACTTATTATATACTCAACTCTTATTTCTTCTATTTTCCCTTTGCTTTGGAGTACATAAAAGTATTTTACTCGATTATATGATCCATTCCTCATGATTGATTCTTACTATATTGGCTCTTACATAATTTTCTCATATCTTTTTCATATTTCATATTTCGAGTTCATATGATACTAATCATTAAACTTAATTTGAACCTTATGTCATGTTCCTTTATTCCCAATTAAGGGTTTCTCATATGAGGCCCCAAAGTTGAATCTCAGATATCAATTCCAACTGATTCTTAGTTATTCTAATATTTCCCATATGTTTTCATCTCTAGTGTATGTACATACTCATTACATTATGAGTTTGCCTCCTTGTAGTTTAATTATTATTATTAGATTAATTATTAGGACTCATTAGATCCCAGTAACGCATCCTGCTAGATGGACCAGGCCGAACCTGTAGTCCTAAAGCCAAGAGCTACTTAGGATTAACCAACTCATATTAATCTCAAACATGTGGAAAGAATATCCACTTAGGGCAACTCATTTAAAGACAACTTCTAGTCTAGTTGATACAAAGAATGTAAACAATGATTGAATTAACTTCATAGTGTACGAGAATCTTAAAGGACCACATTTATTTCTAAGAACTAAATATTTGAATCAAATATATATGTGCATTTCCAATGATATCCAATAAAAGCAACAATATAAAACAAGAGTTACATCACATTCTATTCTTATGCTCAATTCATTCATTTCCTTCTGGTCTTCTAACCCTAATATTTCTAGGGTTTCTCTCTAGCCTATCCTTCCACTACATGCCTGGCCAAAACATCCAGAGAAGAATAGACAAAGTAGCTTGATACTGGTCAACCTAGGTATCCAGGTACCGAGCCAGGGTATCCAAATACTCAGACTTCCCAGAGCTATTCACACACTACCTCTTAACTGCCACACTTATAACTCTAACTTTCTATCCTAATTGTCCGTAATGACTCAGCCTAAGCTCTGATACCAAGCTATCACACCCACATCCCACTATTACCACTAATCATGAGATTAGGGAATGAGTTTAAGGATTATACTTAATACAAAGTTCACTCCCATCTTTTTCAATATATTTGTTTTCTCACATTCAATCACATAAACAACTTTACAAGAGCTTGATTACTCTAATATGATGTCAACATTTATGATACACATATAGACATTCATTCTATTTCTCACACTTCCATGTACATACTACATGATAACCAGATATGTACTCTTTTATTAAAGAAGAAAAGTTACACTTTATCATTTACAACTCTCTCTCTCAACTCTATACAAGGATCTAGAGTGACAGGGACTGATTGAACTTAACTAATCTTATACTTAACTCCTATGGCAGATCTACTCTGATGCAATGACATCTTCAGTCCATGAGTTATCCCTAAAAAAATGAGTAGAGGGGTGAGCCTACTCGCTCAGTGAATGAGTACTTCAAAGAAACAGTCTAAAGCACTGATATAATTTCAAATATACTTTTGAGAATTTGATATCAATTATGACAGCAGTAAGCTTAAAAGAGACTAATCATTCCCAAACATAAATATTTCAATATACTCTAGATATCTACAAGAGTGTATCAAAATATGAACATGCTTGATTGATCATAAAGAGAACTAATAATGCACAAACATACAAAGAATAATTGAATCACTGCACACACTTGTTTAATCTCTCATTCATCTTATTATCATATTTTAACTTGTACCCTGATCATATGTAGTGTACTCTACATATGAAGACTCATAGCGAACTATGATCTCACCATACAAGACTTAGCTGACACACCCATGAATGCTATGTCTGACAAGGTCACTGGTCTGCAATAGGAAAATGGCTCTCTGCCCTCGGCACACCTATTATGCCATAAAAATTGGACTCCTCCTCTAACCTGAGCACACAGGTGGAGAGTCAAGTCACCTATTGTCTTTTCTGTACTCTAGTTCCACCAGGATCTCTGGTTGATGTTGGACACTATATACTGTATTTTTAAGGAGACTTTCACTAGGGCTTTTCCCCCGTAGCACTTGTTAGTACGTTCCCACCCCCATATATTGGACATTGTGAGGGTTAGGTCATTTCTTCCCTACAACACAAACCTCTCATAGGGAATCTACAGTGTTTAGGGCATCTAAATGTCTAATTCAATCTTTACATTCACAATTCGATCATCACATCAACATATCTTAGTTTAGCTTTGTAAACCATTCTTTTCATAGACCATTTGATAACATTTACCACAACTGAACTGTTAAGCATCACCACATCTCATACTAAGAATATTGATATCACAATAATTAATTCATTGAACACCCTATCCTTAGGGTTTCATTTACCTCATTCACTTATCACATGGCTCTCATAAGGATTTAATATGTCATAAACATCCACTAAATACAAATTGCTTTAAACAAGTCATATACAATCAACATATGTATGAAATCCTCAAATTGAACTAAATTAGGGTTTTCCATGCCATTCATTGAGATATTATGAATCAAGAATAACATTGCATAAATAGAGTCTATGATGCAAATAAAAACACTTCAAATGGATTTCACCATATTTATTCACAAATTTCCAACTTTCCACTCATATAGGGCTTCACCCTCTTTACGAAGATATCAAGCAAACACTATTCACATCACATGAAATCCAAGATAGTATCTGACATTTATGTACTACGCATTCAGATAAACAATCATTCATAACCAAGGGGATCCAGATAAACAAATTTCTCTATTTAATTATTCAACAATTTCAGTCATAGACAAATTCCCTATATTTCAGTTTACTCTTATAACATTTGTGAATACTTTGGTAATTCTCATTTGGATGTATTGTATACATTTCTAATATGAATTTATCATCTGAAATTCAAACAAACAGAGGAAGAATCCATTTCATATCATTTTGCAACAACTTAGATCAAACAGACAATTCAGGGTTTGTAGTCGCATACTAAGCAATTAAAGATTATGAATGATTTAACCAATTTTCGTGCAATATATTGTTTAAAGGAAGTTTCCACTCACCTTAAGGTGTGAAAACACCTTAAAAACGCAGCTCATCCCTGAAAATCTCAATCTCATATCAAATCCCTAGCAATTCACCCGATTCTTCTTCCTTTCAACTCGGAAACCCTAGAATTGAAGATTAGGAGAGAAAGAGTGAGAAAATGACTTGATTTGATATGATTTCGAATCCAATCAGGGGAGGGACAGAATCTTGACATCTGAGAGAAGATTCACTATGAAACTATATCCAAAGAAGCTAAACTTACATGATTTCATCATTCCTCGGACCGCAAAACCCTAGGTCAGCATCTCCATCACTTTCTCCTCTCAAACCCTAACTCTCCCTCTCTCTCTCTAGGATTTCGTTTCTCTAGATTGAATCACGAATTATGAGAGCTCCTTGTGTGTTAGGTTGACCATATAGAGAAATTGAGCTGCTTGGGTCAATTGCACATTGACCCCTCATTATACTTTCTCTTATTTCATCTGAATTTTTTATCATAACAATATTACTGTAATTCATCTACTGATAAGTTCTAAAAGCATCCAAAAATTATGAAAATTTTACATATTGTTTAAGATTTAGTTTTAGATCACCAGGTAAAATTTCAGATCATTTGGAGTTACCAAAAAATAAATAAAAATAAAACACTACACTACTAAAAAGCACTCTGTCAGCATTTTGGTGAAAGTATAGTTCGATCAAGAACCAAATTCAAAGAACACTCAAATATTCTGATTTTTTTTTACAATATGCATGATTGAGTTATCCATATCATATAAAAAATTAAATTGAATAAAAAATTATTAAAAAATATGAAAAATAATTTACCACACTGCTATCCTGATCAAATTCCATATTCATGTACTATCAAAACCCTAATTTTTGCCGATTAGGGTTTACATTTCTCAAACCCTAATTCTTCAAACTAAAATCATAGTTAAATTTCTTCTTAGGTTTGAAACATCACAATTGATATACTATCATTAATCAAGTATAAATAATGTTCAATCTAATCAAGCATGTAATCATTCAGGTAAACCCTAGTTTACCAATTAAGCACAAATGTGGTCATTACATTAATAATCTTTAGGGTTAGACTAGTCGTCTTTTAGAGACTAGATCTGACCAAGCCTCTAGGTTAGCACCTAGATGCCTGAGAACTAGGTCTAGACTGGTGCTTGTTAATATCAAGTCCTTAGATGTCATTCTTTCCTTATAGTGCAACGGTATGGGACGTTGCATTATTTGGAAATGACGTGCATCAAGGGAAAACACTAGATATATGGTGCTCATTGTCTAGAGTAGATACACCAGTCTACACTATGTTCTCACCATTTTCACTAGTTTTCATGGCACTGTACTATCTACTATGTGTGGGGCACTCATTTTCTAGATTTGTGTTTTGATTCCAATTGGATTGAACCTTGATAGTTTTATCTGATGCTTGTTTTATCAGAGAAAAACTATATAATAATTTTTAAATATATATGTATTACAAAAATGTGTCCCAACACATGTACGAGTAGGAGGTGGTCATGCAACCAAAGTGGAAGTGTGTGACATCAGTCTAGAAGAGAGAGTAATTCTAGATTAGATGTCTAGAGCCTTGTTAGAATATATGATAGATGGAATAATGAAATAAGTTTTGATGATATAATGTAGGTCTTATATAGATGATATAATATGGTTTATGATGATATATGTTTGTCTTCGAGGAATTAGGTTCAGTTTTGAGGATTTAGATAAGTTTTGATGATGCAAGTATGCATTCTTTTATGACATAAGATATTTAAGTTAAGATAAGATGTGGATCATCATGAGCCTCAAGCTCTTTTACAAAGGAGGACCTCTAGTGTTAGGACCAGTTTTGGGGTTAGCTCCAGAGAGAGTGAGACCCATAGGGAGAAGGTCATAGAACCTAAACTCCAAGATATGAGAATTATGAGATACATGATATGATATGTCCTAAACTAGATTACTCCTGAGTGATTGAGATGAGTTGCTTAATGCATGATTCCCATAGTCTGTTAAACCCTAGATGTCTGTGGGAGGACCAAACCCTAGAGATAAAGAGAGGTTGGCTATATGTGCATATGTGAACATGAATATGAGAACCTACCACCTGGGTGAGGGAGAGTCCCAAGACCCTGGATGAGGTAACTGTGTTAGTTTGTGAAGCCTCATACTCAAGTTGGTTGTTTCCCACATAGGAATCTAGTGGTGTATATAAGAGGGTTTTGGGTAAGCATGTTTCATGTGTAGTGACCTATGGGAGAGTATGATGTTTTGGTTTGTTCTTACGTGGCTAGAGCTAATGAATCTATCACTAGTGCCAATGAGGTAATCCAAGAACCCTAGACTAAGAGAGGAAAGATAACGTATATGCATATGGGATACTCATAGAGTTGAGTTAGCATAGAGAGACTGAGCATGGCATTACCCTCCAGTATGGGTTAGGAGAACCTCAATTGGACACTATGAAATTTTGATATATGTTTTGACAAGCCACTCATATAAGTTTCTTTAGCACAACCATGATATAACATATGTAAGGATGTGATCTAATCTTGATATGTTATACATTAATGAAATCTAGAGATGGTTTAATACATATCAAAGCATAAATGGTTAACCATACACATGTATAATGATAATGTGATATGGTTGGTTAATATTGATATGAAATCACTAGTAAATGTTGCAACTTATTATGAGCAATGAAATAAGATCGTATGAATGAAACATGTTACATGAGGTGTTAATCTTAGTGCTTACTAAAGATGAAAAATATAGTTTGACAGTTAGCACAACATAACGATTATGACACCTTGATATGATCTATATGGATTGAGTGTGTTGATAGTTAACTCTCTACTAAAAGGCTTATGTTAATGTTGAACATGTTCTAACAATTAGCTCAATAAAATGTTGATGACCCCTTGATATAATGGGCAAACTTTAGTTAACTCCTTTACAACATGGTAATTTGATGTGGGAATCCTAATGCATGGGTAAAGAAAAGGATGCAACCCAAACATATGAGATAGGTCATGACATAATCAGAGTTTCTAAACCTTTGTTTCAATCTTTTATGAAGATGTGTTTCACCTTAGATGCTTTAAAAACTCCTAGTATTGGTTTGGAGATGATTATGGAGCTTTTTTTTGTATATATGTTGCACATAGAGTGGTGCCCTAGAAATGGATGAAGACCTTTTGGTTTTTCTTCAAAATAAGAGGATGGCTTGATTTCAAGGATGAAATTTCTTTTAAGATGTGTATGATGTGATGGACTACATTTTGGCTTCATTTCGAGGATGAAATTTATTTTAAGTTGTGCAGGATGTGATAGAGTAAACTTTTGAGTTTCTTGGTTACAAAAATTCGAAGATTTAATCAGAGATTGGATATTAGAATAATCAAATTCGAGTCCATATGTATATGAGATGATGTGGTTAATCTCACTTGGGTTTACATATTATAATGACAAAAATGATAGACTTGAAGTATATTTTGATCATTTGAAGGTTCCAAGATGAAGTTATTTGGGTTTGAATATCATGAAATCATGTATATTATTGACTAAATGGACCAATGTACATGATTATTTAGCTTAGTTCTAGTCAAGTTTATATCACCCTTTGTCACGTGGCCCAGTGGCATATGAACCATGGAACATATTGGCGTAATGAGATCCTTGATCTTGGGCATCCGATTATCAAACCTTTTATGCACACTGTCTTTCTAATCGCAACTAAGACCAGCCTCAAAGTAGGGAACTCCATGATTCCATGATGAATGAGGTCATGGGGTGAGTGGTTTTGCTTGACTCTATGTGTGCTCTTTGACGAGGGGATTATACGAATGCTTCATTCACACCAGAAAAACATGAGATGGGAGAGTTCAACTTCCTTGTCTTAGCAGCTTCTCCACCCAAAGTTATAGTCGGAGGAGGAAGAGAAGAACAAGGATAGGAGCCCATGTAGAATAATCGATAGTTGTAAGAACACCCTTTGGATACAGAGCAATATAGAATTACAAGTATGACCACGGTTGGGAGAAAAGGTCATAGTAGAGGAAGTTAAAGAACAAGTTGGAGGAAGAGTTCGGAGATGGCTTGTCGTCGAGTAGGTCATCTTGGAACCAAAGCACCCTAAGGAGGTGGTGGCATCATTAGAGGCTGTTGAGGGAGCTTCTGGAGTTGAGGAGGAGACCTTGGCGAGATCTGGTGAAGTAGCTCTGCTGTTGGATCTATTGTTATCCCTAGGAGACGATGAGTATAGCATCATCAGTGGGAGAGAGGCAGAGGAGGAGGATAATGATGTCCTTTTGCTCATCGGATCTGGGATTGAGCAACGGTGAGCCAGTTGCCCTAAGGCACAGTTGGCGTTCGGGGAAGCCAAAGGAGGTGACCTGGAAATTATGAGCTTCTTTGAGGCAGTTGGAGCAGATAAGGGAGGACCTAGAAGTGCACAATTGCTCACCAGAGCTCGTAGCGGCGACAACAGGTCTGGAGCAGAGGCGCACATGCTCCTAGGGACGTCGTGCCGTGCCAAGAATAGACGCAGTGCCCAGAAAGAGTGAACACATGGAAGAAAATGGGAGTCTAGGTCTGTTCTATCCAACCGGACGGTTCGGGCCAAGGACCAAGACATTCCTAGTTCCAGATCACATATGGACCGGCCGACTCAATGCTGAACCAAGCGCCCCAGCCGACAAACCAAGAGAAACCTAGTCGGTCTAGGAACCAGACCAAGCAGAGTCAAGAGGTGCCCTAATGGCCACGTGTCACCTCCTGATTGGCCAGAAAAAGGTAAAATCCCAAAAATGCGCAACTCATATATAATTTATAGTAATTAGTCTATTTATCAAAAAAAATACAAATAAGGTACCAAAATTCTCAAGAAAATTTGTAGAGAAACTTGGAAGCATAATATTAGAATTTTGATGCACTAGTATCAGAATTATCATGTAATATGTAAAATGGTCTTTTCATGCCTAATAAATGATAAACGAAGACCTAAAATTATGAGAATGTTCCAGTAACAACTAAATGTATTTTAGAATCTATGTGATATTAGATATGACCATGTTATGATACAGAATCATGTATTTTGCTCCATATGGCTAATTAGGGCTAATAACGCTAAATAAAATGTAATAAATACTTACATGCTCAATACTTGATGGAATTTAGAGAACATCGTCATATCATTAACTGGAAGATAATATGTCAATATGATATCAATTTTATGCACGAAATTCATGCTATATGAAGATGACTTTGAATACTTGGTTTGTAACCCTAATTGGATTAATGAATATAATCTAGACTTAATATGTGCATAAGAGGATATGGAACCTAATGTTCAGATAATGAACCATAATCTGGAATACAAGACCAGTAACCTAATTACAAGGATATAAGATAAGTAATGATGCACATATCCTAATGATCTAAGTAAAACCCTAAAATGGATATAACTAGGGTTAAGATGATGAGAACCTGATGGTGATATGTAATGTCTTAATCAGGGTTGACCAAGGATGTAGTTGACTCATGGATATATGGTGATTATGTTTGTCTCTTTGGAAGGTATGCCATTACCTTTTACTTGGCTTATTATACAATATGCTTGTGTTATTTGTGTAGTAGAATACTTGGAATATGATATTGGATGAAATGATTGTTCTTGAATGATATGTTGCTTGATTTTCCATATTTATGTCTATGGACACATGAAACATAAAATATTCTGATCCATCATATGATAGCACTAAACTCTTTGGTAGTAAAATGCATTGAAGAAACATCAAAGCCCTTGGTGGCAGATGTAACGTCAAAGCCCTTGGTGGTAGATGTATGAGCTATATGACAAGGCCTAAATACATCAAAGCCCTTGGTGGAAGATGTGCGAGATATATGATGGAAATGTTCTTAAAATATACATGTTCTCTTTTGTTAATGAACATCTTTGTGCAAGTATATGCTTTTTCTTATATTTATTTATAAATGCCAAGTATTAGTTTTATCTTATTGCCATGATATGATGAGAGGTATATAAAAGACATGTAGGCGTACTCAGTACAATATTCTTGAATATTGTGCTGACGTGTACCACATGTAATCTTTTGTATAGGTTGTGGACATGTGATCTTGAAGATCCAGGATAGTCGTGAGTTGTGTGACGAGCTGATGTATAGGTGGACATGTTGTCTTAAGATCCTTCTGTTTAGTTGTAGTACATGCATATGTAGAAGTTTGTTGTTCAATATGTAATATCAAATGTTGTAAGAATCCATGTTGTAATTATATGTTGAATGGTGAACATGTGTTGTATGGTTTTATTATTATTCATGTGCATGTGCTACTGATTGTTTCCTTCTAACTCCCTCGATTTTCTTCTTCCTAGCCTAGTGTGGGGTGTTTAAATTGGGATTCTCGCCGAGGTGAGGTTTCAATTTGGATGTCACACATCAGATTAAGTTTTAGAAAATTTGGGGATGTGGACCAGTGACGTATCCAGATTTTCTAAACTTAATCTGATGTGTGACATCCAAACTGAAACCTCACGTTGGCGAGAATCCCAATTTAAACACCCCACACTAGGCTAAGAAGAAGAAAATCGAGGGAGTCAGAAGGAAACAATCAGTAGCACATGCACATGAACAATAATAAAGCCACACAACACGTGTTCACCATTCAACATATAATTACAACATGAATTCTTACAACATTTGATATTACATATTAAACAACAAACTTCTACATATACATGTACTACAACTATTCAACATGATCTTAAAACAACATGTCCACCTGTACATCAGCTCGTCACACAACTCACAACTATCCTAGATCTTCAAGATCACATGTCCACAACCTAAACAAAAGATTACATGTGGTACATGTCCGCACAATATTCAAGAATATTGTACTAAGTACACCTACGTGTCTTTTATATACCTCTCATCATATCTTGGCAATAAGATAAAACTAATACATGGAAATTATTAAAAAATATAAGAAAAATCATATACTTGCACAAAGATGTTCATTAACAAAAGAGAACACGTATATTTTAAGCACATTTCCATCATATATCTCGTACATCTGCCACCAAGGGCTTTGATGTTTTTAGGCCTTGTCATATAACTCGTACATCTGCCACCAAGGGCTTTGATGCTACATCTGCCACCAAGGGCTTTGATGTTTCTTCAATGCACCGTACTACCAAAGAGTTTAGTGCTATCATATGATGGATCAGAATATTTTACGTTTCATGTGTCCATAGAAATAAAAATGGAAAATCAAGCAACATATCATTCAAGAACAATCATTTATCCAATATCGTATGCCAAGTATTCTACTACACATATAACACAAGTATATTGTACAATAAGCCAAGTAAGAGGTAATGGAGTACCTTCCAAAGAGACAAACTTAATCACCATATATCCATGAGTCAACTACATCCTTGGTCAACCCTGATTAAGACAAGATTACATATCACCATCAGGTTCTCATCATCTTAACCCTAGTTATATCTATTTTAGGGTTTTACTTAGATCATTAGTATATGTGCATCATTACTTATCTTATATCCTTGTAATTAGGTTATTGGTCTTGTATTCTAGATTATGGTTCATTATCTGAACATTAGGCTCCATATATTCTTGTGCAAATATTAAGTCTAGATTATATTCATTAATCCAATTAGGGTTACAAACCAAGTATTCAGAGTCATCTTCATATAGCATGAATTTCATGCATAAAATGAATATCATATTGACATATTATCTTCCAGTTACTGATATGATGGTGTTTTGTAAATTCCATCAAGCATTGAGCATGTATGTATTTATTACATTTTATTTAGGGTTATTAGCCCTATGGAGCAAAACACATGATTTTGTGCCATAACATGGTCATATCTGATGTCACATAGATTCTAAAACACATTTAGGAGTTACTGGAACATTCTCATAGTTGTAGGTCTTCTTTTATCATTTATTAGGCATGAAAAGACCATTGTACATATTACATGATAATTCTGATATTAGTGCATCAAAAGTCTAATATTATCCTTCCAAGTTGGTCTACACATTTTCTTGAGAATTTCGGTACTTTATTTGTATTTTACTGATAAACAGACTAATTACTATGAATTATATATGAGTTGAGCATTTTTGGGATTTTACCTTTTTCTGGCCAATCAGGAGGCAACGCATGGCCATTAGGGCACCTCCTGGCTCCGCTTGGTCTGGTTCCTAGACCGGTTGGGTTTCTCTTATTTTGTCGGCTGGGGCGCTTGGTTCAACATTGAGTCAACCGGTCCATATGTGATCTGGAACTAGGAATGTCTTGGTCCTTAGCTTGAGCCGTCTGGTTGGATAGCACGGAGCTAGACTCCCCTTTTCTTTCACGCATTCACTCTATCTAGGTGTTGAATTTGTTCTTGGTGCCACACGATGTCCGCAGGAGCCTGTGCGCCTCTACTCCATACCCCTCGTGACCACTACGAGCTTCGGTGAGCAATCGTGCACTGCCAAGTCCTACCTTATATACTCCAACCACCTCAAAGAAGCTCATAATTTCTAGGTCACCTCCTTTGGCTTCCCCAAATGCTGACTGTGCCTCGGGGCCGCTGGCTCGCCATCACTCGATCCTAGATCTAATGAGTTAAAGGACACCATTATCCTCCTCCTCAGCCTCTCTCCCACTAACACTATTATCCTCACTGTCTCCTAGGGATAACACCGGATCTGGAAGCAGAGATCCTTCTCTAGATTTGGCCAAGGTCACCTCCTCAACTCCAGAAGCTCCCTCGATGGCCTCTTATGACACCTTCCCTCCTTATGCTGCTTCGGTACAGAGATGACCTACTCAACGACAAGCCATCTCTGAACTCTTCCTTGAACTTGTTATTTAACTTCCTCTACTATGACCTCTTCTCCCAATTGTGGTCATACTTGGAACTGGGAGGGTTTCTATATTGCTCTGTATCCTAAGGTTGTTTTTATAGCTATTGATTCTTCTACATGGGCTCCTATCCATGCTCCTCTCTTCCTCCTCTAACTGTAACTTTGTTGGAGAAGCTGCTAAGATGAGGAAGTTGAACTCTCCCATCTCAGGTTTGTCTGGCGTGAATGAGGCATTTGTATAATCCCCTCATCAAAGAGCACACATAGAGTCGAGCAAAACCACTCACCCCACGACCTCATTCATCATGGCATCGTGGAGTTCCTTGCTTTGAGGTTGGTCATAACTGCTGTTACAAAGACAATGTGCATAGTAGGTTTGATAATCGGATGCCCAAGATCAGGGATCTCATTATGCCAATATGTTACGTGGCTCATATGTCACTGGGCTGCGTGACAAAGGGTGATACAAAATTGCCTAGAACTAAGCTAAATAATCATGCACATTGGTCCATTTAGTCAATAATATACATGATTTCATGATATTCAAACCCAAATAACTTCATCTAGGAACCTTCAATGATCAAAATATACTTCAAGTCTATCATTTTTGTCATTATAATATGTAAACCCAAGTGAGATTAACCACATCATCTCATATACATATGGAATCGAATTTGATTATTCTAATCCAATCCATGATTAAATCTTCGAATTGAGTAACCAAGAAACTCAAAAGTTCACTCTATCACATCCTGCACACCTTAAAATAAATTTCATCCTCAAAATGAAGCCAAAATCCAGTCCATCACATGGTGTAAGAGAAACCTTGAGTTACATTTGAGAAGTGGATATGTAGGAGAGAATAATACTTTTAAAATAGGAAGATAAGGTAGAGGCTCGATATGAAAACTAAGATAAAACCAACCACACAACCATGAACATATATATAGGGTTATTGTCCATAACCATGCTTCACATCCACCATCAAAACATGTTTTCAGGGTGACACATGTAAATTGCATATGTATATATATATATATATATATATTAATTTGGGATTGGGTGTTTAGTTGGATATGCACATTAATTAGGTGAGGTATTCACATCGTATGCAATAAATAAATGATGAAAACCAAAAATCCGATCACGTTGACGTGGCTTTAATACCACTGTAGGGAAATATGGTGACAAAACATGTAGCGGAAAGAAAAAATTAACTACCATGTTTTCCATTAAACCACTAGATTGCATCAGCAACTATATAACAGAAAGGATGGTTTCAAGGATATACCTAGTTCTGAAGCAAGTCCAACAACAATCTCCTCATCATAGTTGCCATCTTCCTTCTAGTTGTACTCGGAGGATGTCTGCAACATCTCCTTGGTCTCCACCACGGACAACAGGTTGATGTTATCCTCCTAGTGGTTGGCAATGACCTCCATGCCTCTGTAGAAGTCCACATAAACAACCTAGAACTCATGTCATTCAACTAGAAAAAATACGAAGGAGTTGTCCTTCTCGTTGGTGTACTACTCACCAACTTGCTCTCCTACAATAATTCTCTTTTGCTATCTTTCCCTTTATTAGGTCAGACTTGCTCGGGTTCTCTCAGTTTCCACAACCAGAGAAGAAAAACAAATTTCAGAGGCAATTGATGTGTGTGAGAAGCCACCAGTACCCCTCTATTTATAGGCCAGTTAGGGTCAGGGTTACCAGTCTGTGTGGGAGTAGAAAGGACCAAGGTTTCACAAAAATTTGCAACCTTGTGACAGAAAAAAATAGTCAGTTCACTGAGCTTACTGATCAGTTGGCATGCGAGCTAATCAATTCATCCAGTGAACTAGTCATTTTGTCATGTTTCCCAATCATAATTGTATTGGCAATTCTAATACAATTAATGCAAGAAATTATGCCAACACTAATCCTTGATGCAATCGAATTGCTCTACAAACTGGGTGTTTTGCTTCATGAGACAAGAGTTTAATGACTATGAACTGATCGGTTTACTAAGTGAAACCTTTAATTCACTCCCCAACTCATCTAGAATTTAGTCAATGGAATATCCAATCAACCTGACACTCCAACTGGTCAGTTGAGAGTCTAGTTAGTTAACTTGTTGCTATTGAATACTTAAACACTTTAGCAATCAATTCAATTATTATTCATGATTAAAATCATCTTCTAGGTGTATCCTATGTGTTTGACCCTATAGGTCCCATATTATGTTGGCAATGAATGTCCATAACCAACTTATGGCATCACAAGCAAAGGTCAGTGCCTAGTCACACATCATTGCTACCCAAGTAAATGGAAAGTTGAAGAACAACTTCAACCTACAATTTGTGATTGGTGTTGCATGGTTTGTATAATTCCTTTGTGATTGATATCCAGATTGAACTTGAGGCATGGAATAGTCATCCTATTTAACAATCAATCCATGTTCCTTGAACAAAAGAAAACTATCTAAGATATATGTAAGCTCAATATAACATTTTGAATCACATGTGCATGGCCATGCATTTCTTAGTCTTGCTTATAAAGTGGCTAGGATATCATACTCCTATAGGAGGGACAAGTATACATCACTCACAATCATCCCCATGTATCATAGTGCACCGATCATCACCTTTATGAAAACCCTTATTCATGATCACAGTGGTGATGTCAAAGTATATCGAATGACATGTGATGAGTGTAGTGACTTCTAGTCTAAGAACCACAATCACCACTAGCACTATAAGAGATGATTCTGACTACCGGTAATAGTTTCCATGTATCACTCTTATGGTGGGTCTATCTGATATAATGTTCTCTAACAAGTATCTATGTGCTTGGTTTGATATTACATATCATGATTGATGAGATTTCATCACCAACCAAAACACACTCTGGTCTTATGTGTTATTTCTATCTATCAGCCTTTCACAATAATATCCGACTAGGGACATAACTAGAATGTATATACTCTTAACATCCATATGATGTCATTGTTCAACTTACGTACTTGAAGATGTACATCATCAAATAATATCATTTTCTAAACATTTATTATGTTACTTCATTATCTCATAACTGAATAAAACAAAATAAATTGAAAGCTTGCCTTTATTATTAATCAAATCATTTATAAGTTATTCCATTACAGTCATTATATGATTGGCTCTCTGGGCATACATATCAACAATATTTTGCTGAAGAAGTTTAGGGGAACTCATAATAAAATTGTGATTAAAAGTTAACAGACTTTAAAATTGATATTGGAAGATAAGACAAAGGGGAATGTGTGATACTTTTTATGGACTTACCATATGAGTTTTGTGTGTTAAGACATCAAGTCCTTCCATATCTTGATAAACTTAATTGAATTTTATCTAATAGTAAGATTAGTTAATTAATAAAAAACAAATAGACACTTAATCTTAAAATCATTAAGTAATAAAATAGGTTATAGTTTGACATGTATTGGCTATTTGTGGAGATGACCTTAAGATCATACTACTATTCACTCATTCAGTTGTAGGTGTCTATTGGCATTGCTTAAGTTTATATTTGCATATAACTAGAACACAAATCAATCTTCGGGACCGTTTACATGGACTAATTGCCTTTTGGAAATGAAAACTTATTTTTTAGTCAATTTTTTGATTCTACAAAATTTTTTTTCTATGATTTATTTCCTTCCAAATCTTATATCTTCCATAAAAATGAAACAATTTTATGTTGTTATATAAGAAGCATAAATGGTTCAAACTTCGTGTAGTTGGGATATTTATTTTAATGTTCTTGAAAACACCAATGTTGTTATGACTAACATATGACTCAGAGAAGGAATCAAAAAGGAAAAATATAGTAAAAGTGCAACTTCATTTGAAAATATGGAGCATGCTTTTCTTGACTACAACTCTCCCCAGCTGAATGAGGGGTCTAGTGCATAAATTTACCACCAATTGTATAAAACAATCATTTCTGATTAACCCAATTCTAATTGTCATATGCATCAAGATCAATTATATGGACTTATGAATGAAGATCCTAATCTCCATATGGAGAATTCTTGGGGCTATGTGATATAGGAAAAGTTCAATAGATGGATGAAGATGGAATACAACTTTGACTCTTTCCTTTAACTCTAAGATCCAATACAAATCAATGGGTCCATGGATTAGAAAAGGGATATATGTACACTTGTAATGAACTTCTGATAGACTTTCTAAATCATTCCTTCAACATAACAAAACCAATCAAATTCTAAATAAAATCTTAAAAGCTTTGATCAACAAGATAGAGAGACACTTCATGATGTTTAAAAAATAATAAAGAGCTACTTTTAAAATGTTTGGGATGCAATCTACATGAGTGGACTCAAATCTATACCTTCTATGGTGGATTTTCTCAGGACACTACTTCTACTATTTATGCAGCTGTTGGAGGAAGCTTTCTGGTAAAGAAATCTTGTGAAGGAAGGAACATCACTGATATGATGTCACTAAATCAATCCATGAGGGGTGAAGATAAAAGACATGGTGACAAGCATCATGTGGAAGAAACTACAACCCTCAATGAAACGATAGCTTGGATCACTAAGTAACTTGATGCCATAAGTAAATTAGATGCAACACGTTGTAATGTGAAATTTTTTTATGGGCCACACCAAGCTATAGATTTCAATGTTGCATTTTAACTTGGGGAAAATGAAAAGTAGTTGAAAATGGGAAAGAACCAAAGAAACTACCCCTACTCCAACACTTAAGAATTTGGGGTGGAATAATCATCCCAATGTCAATAGGAAAGATAATAATGATTAACATCCACATATCAACAACTATAATGACCACCATAATGATCATTGCTTATACAGGCAACCAATGCATCAAGATAAGTATGACCACCTTGAAAAAAATACTTTCTAAGTTTATTAGTGAAACTTTTGCACTTCTATAAAACCAATATCAATCAATCAAGGGTTGGAAAGAAAAATGGGACAGATTTCCAATACCATTAGTGAAGGAAGGACACACTTAAGTGAATTTCCAAGTAACACAAAAGCAAACCCAAGGAGAAACTTGAGAGAAATAATATTTATAAGTGGTATAGATGTAGAAATGCCATCAAAAAATTAACAAGCTCAAGATAATGACACACCAAAACATTTGAAAAATACCAATTGGAGAGAACAAGAATGAGGGAGACAAATAACTGGTGATAGTAGGACAAAGAATAAATTCCAACACCTCCATCACATGTGAGAAAAAATAATGCCTCTTTTGATATACACATCATCTAAAATAATGAACTTGATATGCAATTTGAATTTTGTAATTCCTTTCAAGAAAGTACACATCAATTACCTTTTCTGAAATCTTGAGAAAATTACAAGTTCCTCAAAGATGTATAATCAAATATAAGGCATGTGAATTGAAATGAGGTAATCACACTCATACCCGTTGTAGGTACACTTAATATTATATAGCTTGCATTTAAAACAAAAAAAGGTGAATCTTATGTTCCTTTCTTACTAATAAACTTGAATTTTATGAATGGTTTTGTGATCACAAGGAAGCATAAATTTGACACTGATAGTTGTTCACAAGAGGTTGGGTATGGGAAAACCCAAGCAAGTTTCAATGTATTTGTAGATGGAACATTTTTCTTTTAGGTACCCCTAATAAATATTTGAAGATGTTCTAGTAAAATTAGATAAAAATATCCTCCCAAATTGTGTGCTAGTGAAAGTATTAGGCATCATGTGTGTTGAACTTATTTTAATGTAATTATGACATATTCAATGAGATATTTACCACCCTCAAACGTGAATCAAAATATGAAAAACAATGGATCTAGTTTTTAAGGAACACCATTTATACTTATAACCCAAAACTTTGAGATGCCAACAACAAAAAAGGGATTAGAAGTAATAAACAAGGTAAAAAACATAGGGACTATGGTTGACAAACAACAAGGACCTTAAATTTTATTTTAGCTTAGTCAATTCAAGGTTAAAAGATAGTATTACCTAAGGAACAAAGTAGAAAACTAGATCACCAAAAAAAGTTATATAAAGCTAATTTAACTAACAAAACAAGCAATACATCTTTTTGGTAGATTTTGATATTTTAATAGAACTTGTATTGTGTTTAACCAACTAGGTTCACTCTCCAAATAGAATTCACTCAAGCCCATTGTATCTTGTTGGTGATTTTGATATTTTGATAGAACTTGGGATGTTTTCACCAACCAAGTGCACTCTCCTAACAAAAAACACCTATACCCATTGTATGGTTTACTAGCAATCATCATTATGTCTATTTCCTCCTCTCTCAAAATTGGGATAGATCTAAATTACAAGGATGTATCTCTCTTAAGATGAAAAGCAAACAACCAAACATACAACCATATGATCAATATATCTAGTGATGCAACACTCTCATACATTCACACTACCCCTTTATTCAAAGTTTGATCTAATAAGACTATCGAGGCATTAGAAATCAAGCATCCTAAGATGGTATCTAAGCATGAAAGTGATTCAACATAAACAAGAGTAAGGAGGAAGACATTTGGAATATGAATGTTTACATAGTTGGGAGGGCATGGTGTTTATTCCCAACCCAAGTTAATGAGATCAACCACTTGTGTTGGTGGGTGATAAATATTATTTAGAAATAATGTCTATCACCCAAAATAGTAAGTGAATATGAAATAAAAAAAAGTGAAGGATTGGGAGATATCAGTAGATAGCTAGTAATCCTAGCAGATTACTCTTTGTCCATGTAGATCTCCTCCTTATTTTTATGAATATGGAGCCAGTAGTGGTAGCTATTATTGGTGATGGTGGATGTCAGGTATCTATGATCGATGCAGAACTTCACAATCTTCCTTATCCCAAAGGAGGTAGTAGAATTTTATAGATGGAGGTTGAAAAGTGGAAATTGATGAAGGCTTTCACCTCCATTAATGGTGGTCAATGCTTAGGGCACAAATTGTAAGTACTTCACGCAAGTGTGGAAAAGATGATGCCTCTCACAGAGGGTGAAAGTCTTTATTTATAGTGCTTTGTCTTGCGCCCAAGGTGGCTCAAGATATAGGCCAACATGACACTTACTTGCACCCCAAGTTAGGGGCACATGACTTATGGTATTCTATGAACCTTTCTTACAGAGCCAGTGCACTTGCAAAGCCATCATTATTGGTTGAGTCTACCTTCTTGTCAGTTGATGAAGGTTTGTTCATTCATCAGTAAGTGGCTCCTTTGGTTCATCAATGGATGAAGTCAAAGACCTTGTTGATCTTTGCTTCTTACATTCCATTAGTAGACAAACTTTAAGTTTCCATCATTTGATGACCTCTGGATTTCCTTCACTCAAAGATCATGAGGTTACATCAGTAGATGTCATTCATTGGTAGATGACATCTTGATCTTCCATCGATTGGTGAACGCAGTCACCATTAATTGATTACCCAAGTCAAGATTAGTTGGTGAAGACCAGTCTTATAATCAATTGATGATCAATAACTTATCTTTGTCTGGTTATCTAATTCATTGGAAGATGATTGATGGTCTCCATTAGATGCCTATTGTTGTTCTTATTATTAGGTGATTGTTGGCTAAATTGGGCTAATAGTTGATAAATTCCCCAAACAAATGAAGTCACAACCTTCATTGATTTTTATTTTACTAGTTTATGACTAATGAGTTGTTTAAGTAGATGAATATTCTGTACTTGTGAGGCATAGATGGCCTTTGGAGATCAACCAATTTAATTTTTATCTTGACACAAAATTGGGGAACTCCCCCGTAAAAGTGCAAGTGACTTGTACTAATGTGAGATTGATTATAGATATATAAAAATAATGTATTTATAATGATAAAACCTAATATGAGGAAATGGAGGGAAAATAGGTGTAACATCCAAAAATTGGATGTTATCGATCTCCCAAATTTAGATATAGCTTGTCCTCAAGATAATAATAGGATCATAACATAAGTAAATGAACTATGACTTTTAGTAAGATAAGTTAAGGTTATTGTAACCATGCTTTTATGTCAGCCTCCTATCAAGATTTTTGTATGGCTATATCTTCCGCATGTGACACTGGATGAAAATGAATATTAAATTGGAGTGAATCTATATTTTATCTATTTTTTTACCACTTAGTGTTGAAATTTACCTTTTGATATCAACCCCAA
Source organism: Alisma plantago-aquatica (assembly GCA_963693085.1). Classification (NCBI taxonomy): domain Eukaryota; kingdom Viridiplantae; phylum Streptophyta; class Magnoliopsida; order Alismatales; family Alismataceae; genus Alisma; species Alisma plantago-aquatica. The sequence continues at coordinate 868,563,125 of OY856412.1, read as the reverse complement.
GTCCCATTTTCTAGATGTATAGTTCACAACCCTAATAAAGGTAGCTTTCACTCATGTCTCCTATTTTTTGATATAGTAGGGGTGTATGGGTAGGTTAAAAGTTGAGGTGTAACTTTTTCTTGTCTGGGTCACTCAACCAAATGTTCATTTAGCAAGCACCTAGTCCCTCTAGTCAAATCTAGTTGGATTTAAAGTAGTAATCTCACATCCTATGTACCACTTTACCATTATCTCTCTAGCTTCATTGAACACCATTAAAGTCCTTGGGTTAATTATATTGAGTTTTTGTTTACTATTGATCCTGATGCATCTATATTCTTGAGAACATGAATTCACTTACTAGGAAGTACCATTAGCTCCTAGAAAGTCACAACTCTCATGCTTTAATTCAAAATTAGGCTTTTATTCTCTCACTTGTTGGTATTTTGGGATTTGGGGGGGGGGTTAGGTTTTTTTTGGATTCCAAGAACTTTTTCTCCATTTAAGGATATTCATTGAAAAATGGTAGATTTTCCTTGATATAGGGTGTGCACACATCCATCCAGGATGTGAGGATTAAAATGATTACTTAAAGATTGCAACTAAGTCTAAGATCTACCTTGTTCTCATGTTATTTTCAAGGATTCAGGACATATTATTGATAGCCTACAACATCTTGAAATAGGGGTGGCATAAAAATATGACTCTATAGATAGAGAGTGAGTTACAATGCCCTATTTCATTTACTTAACGAAACAAGTGTAACATTATATGACTTGTAGATAGTTAGGTCCTAGTTTAGGGGTGAAGAATACACCTCAATACATGGATTAAAACTTTCCTAATTTTCAAACCTTTTTCGTCCAATGATTACAAACTCCTTAAAAAGAACTTTAACTTTAAGCAAAAAAATTCTATGTGCAAGAAAGTTAAATACAACCCAGGTAAAGGATACATGTGTAAGAATTTATTGCGAGTTGAAATATTAGGTAGAGAGTAAAATATGTACCTACCTCAAATGATTATAACCCCTCAAACTTATCATTCACTTTGTCTATAGAGTGTCAAAAGATGAGGTTGAGAATAAACAAGTGAGGTTTAGGCGTTATTAAGATGGGCCTTATTTTCCCACTATGAGCATACTGAAAGGGAATAACTTGAGAACCACACACATGATGGTAGTCCTCATTGTGTAGATCCTCTACTTGTTATCCCATATTGTATATGTCATACATATATATATAAGAACGTGAAAGTTACAATCATTGGATTGAATTATTTATTAAGGGATCCTCTCATTGAACTACAACTTCTTCTGATTCTTTCTTGGATTTTCTTTACATCCCATTCCATGATCCTTTATTAGATTTAATATTACAGTTGCAAATGATTTTATGTCATCATTTGTTCAACTCTTTGATTTGGTTTCATTATTATACTTCCTCTTAGCATATTTCACATATGAGCTATTTCAAACTGGAAATTCTAGATTCACCGTATACAACACCAGAGGGCAGTGATCATATATGAGTAATAAGACGATGCATTGTGTAATAGAATATTGAAACTTCTCAATAATAATTTATTTCTCTCTAGAATCCTTATCATATGTTACATTACCTTGTAGTAGAAATCCTACCATATGGACATTAGGTAGGTTGCCCCAGTAGGGATTGACATCATGACATAATATTTTATAGTCATGTACTCATTAATTTTTAGGATGTCGTGGAAGTCTTAATTCATAAAGTAGATGATTCACCATTAATGATAACATTCCCATGCTTGTCATCTTCTTTCAGCTTTTCCATGACTAGGTCCAAGTCTTCTTTATTTATGCTAGTGCTTGCCCACCTGCTAAAGTTCTAGATAGTTTCATTTGCTATCCTTTCTACTTTATCTGCTACCTTTTCTTCTGTGGCTTTATTTTTTGGGTACCTTTATTTCCTTGGGCTACTCTAGCTAGACTTCGTGGAATTGTTCTTGGATCTCTTTGCATTCAAGATGATATTGATTGTCAAACATTTTCACATATATCTTTGTAGGAGTCTGCTAAGGTATATGCTCTTTTTGGGGCTCTATTGTGGGATGAGTCACATCTACTTCTTCATCTCGTGCTTGCTCTTTGAACACCTATTTTTGTCGGTTGTGATGTGGACCTATAGGTTTCTCTAGTGAAATTATTGGTTCTGGATCAGCCCATTTTTCAGTATGTACATTTGCACATTACTGTTCTTAAATTGCTAACTTGATCTTAAGTGGGACTACATTTTGATGTTTGAGATATCATGAAAGATGGCTTCTCATTATGGGATGGTTGGGTTCATAGCTTCTTTAATTCTTCCCACCATGGTTGTATATGAAGAAGGAATATGTCCTCAAATACATTCCTCAATGCATTAGAATCATGATGTTATCATATAAGAACCTCCTATCATTGATAGCTTGAATTATATACTTGCCTCACATGCCATGGAAGTCTTTGGTGGTGATGTATTCAAAAGGGATGTTTTATTTTGAAGTTTCCATAATTCTCAACACTATGAAAACGCCATCCCTTGAGTTTGAAAATGGTTGGGGAACACTATAGTCAATATTATAGTTATTCCAATTTTGTGCATACCATCTATCAGATACTTTAATCAAATTCTTCCATCCTGATAGGTATCATTTGCATATATCTGTCTTCAAGATCATGAAAAAGATGGTTGTTTCTCATTAATCAATGTGTATTGTAGTTTTCGATCATGCCTATGTCCATGGAAGTTAAAAGGCAATGGTCTTTGGCTCTGTATTGAAACATGATGAGCCTAGTATGTCTTTCTCTCACCACTACTATTAATTCTTTAACTGAAAATACATCTAGTTTGTTCTCAATAAAGGTAGATTGATAGACTCAATATCATGTTTAAAACATGCCTATCTTTGTCTACTTAGAGGAATTATTCTAATGTCGTGGCACACAACACCTTGAAGAACTGTCTACTAATATTTTCCTTTTATGTGAGCATGTTGCAGAGATTCTCATGTTAGTACTTGCCTTTCATTAAGGTATAGAATGTTGCATCTTGATTTGATGTCATTAAAATCTTGGCAAGGACATATACGTCTTGCAAATTTATCATGGATGTGGAGGTCATTTTTGTACCTCTCATATAGTAGGGTGAGACAGGGGTCTATGTACTCAACACTTTATGTAGGCTTTGGTTCTAGAAGAATAGGTTTCAACAAGCTTTTGGGAGCACCTTCAAAAAATTATTGCATGTCATCTTCATCATGGCTTCAGAAACTATCCTCACTTTTATCTTCTTGTCTACTTTTCTAGGTCCTACTTCTATAGATAGTTATATGTGTGGTTAGAAGAAGAATTCACCACAAGTGTCTTTAAATGGTGGTGGTGGTGGACCTTCATAAATAAATAGATCTTCCAAAATAATATTTTTGTATGTGCTTAATCATCCCCCCAACCATAATTTGGTTTTTAACTTTTTTCTTTCACAACATATTGTTGACATCCATCAATGCTACATAATTAGGTTTATGGTCCTTTTCTTTTGCAACCTTTGTTTCCCTTTTCTTTCCTCTATTTTAGGTGCATCTGTTGATTGGCCTTGGAAAGTTGCTCCATTGACATTTTCCTCATCACCTTCTTATTAATTGTCCACTTATTTCATGGAACTCTCCCCATCACCCTGCCCCGAAGGATCCATTTTGGAGGCGTATTGGGGCATTTCCACTATAGAACTAGCAAATGGCAGGTGATGGGGGGCGTTTCTCTAACTATTGGAGGATGTTGGAATTAGGATTTTCTTCACCTCCAAGATCTGTGTCCTAATCTAGTGGTGCTAAAAAGATGAGTATAAGGAAGGCCTTCCTCTTTATATGCCTCACTTCTTTTTTGTTCTTCCAATTGTAGATCATCCCTTTCCTCACACAAATCATTGCATTCCTTTTGAAACTCTTCTATTTCTTTCAGCATGTTCACATGGCTTCATTAGTTTGTTGTTGGTTTCCTACAAGTTGCTTAAGTGTTAAGGAAGGTGCGCAAGTGGTTTCATTTACATTGTTATTTCTTTGACCAACATGGTCAATATTTGTGCATCCAGAGATAAACTAGGAATACTATGTGAAAACATGAAACCATATGGTGCATTATGTCTAACTACCACCCAAACTTCATAAATTGAGTGTCTATATCCACTTGACTACTCACCAAAGAGGTTTGGTTTGGGTTGGTTCTCCTTGTGATGGGGGGACTGAATGGCCTTAAACAAGGGTCCAAAAAGACAAGGAATTGATTCTAGGTTATCAAACTTTTATAATTTATAAGTACCCAAATATTCAAAACTACCGCAACTAGTGCGGTGTTAGAGTAGTCGTTTGGGATCAAATGCAAGGATGAGGGGAATAAGTGTATTAAAATCTAAATTTGTCTCGTCAAAGTCATTGAAAAATTGTTTGCAAAACTGCTCCTTACGAAGCAAAGTTTTGTTACAAAAAGAAAACAAGTAAAATAAAATCTATCACCAAAAGGAGTTATAAGGAGAACAAGGTTTTGGTATTTTGGGATATATGATTTTTCAAAAAGTTTTATATTTTATGTATGAAAAACTAGACAATTAGTACTAACTTTCTTGAGTGTAACACGGTCAAAATCAAATGTGGAACTAAAGAATTAGTACTAATGTTCTTGAGTGTAACCGTTCTTACAAACTACAATGACATACGTTCACACTTTTCTCTCTTGAGATAAAATGTTGGTTAAAATCAAATCCTAGAACTCTCTTGAGGAAACTGGTCAAAGATTTGTGTAGAAAATAAATCGAGAATAGTTCTAACTTAGGGTATCCTCATACACCTTAGTTATACCAAGTTAAAAGTGCATGCAGCCTCCTTCTCTCAATGATGGTTAAGGTAGGAATCACAATTTGGTAGCTAGTCAAACATGTGAAACAAAAATAGAAATCTAGAACTTAGATGCATGTAAATCAATCAACAAAATTAAGTTATACTTAAAATAATGTAAAAATTACCATTAATCGGTAACTAAATTGGAAAGCACTAATTTACTTAAAATTCATTGCTGAACATAAACACATAATACAAAAAGGAAAGATATGCATCCGTTTCCCTAATGGAGAAAGCTGACATGTATAATCACGACACACGAGACTGAGCTAAACTGATATCAACAACCAATGTCGGTTTGTGGCTGTATCGAGTTGTGACATTGTCGGTTTAGGAGTTTCATGGTTTTTGGTCTTCTTCATGTCGGGTCCCTCTTCTTAGACAAACCTTGTCAGGTAAGGACTGAGTAGACACCCAACATGCTCGGAGTAGCTTCAAAGCAAGGGACTGACACCCCTCTCAAGGTTGGTTCAATGTTTGTCTGCTATTGTGGAATTGCATCTTTAAGTGAGCTCTCCATCCTTCTCAAAATTTGAGCATGTTCACCTATTGATCTCTGGTGGACCCTTAGAATCTCACTGACAATGTCTCTGCCTCTTTGCCAAAATTCAAAAGTGTCCTACTGTAATGACCCTGACCTAGGTTATGAGGTAACCCTATTTGTTTTGGCTAAGTAAGTTGCTAAGAACTTTAATATAATCCTCTAAGGTGTTTTGTTATCATGTGACACACTTATGTTCCAAGTTTGGTATCAGAGCAACTTGGAACATAAGTGTGTCACATGATAACAAAACACCTTAGAGGATTATATTAAAGTTCTAAGCATCTTACTTTGCCAAAAAAAAATAGGGTTACCTCATAACCCAGGTCAGGGTCATTACAAGTTATAAACCCCTAACAAGGATTTTGTCCCCGAAATCCCATGTAAAGGGAGACATATATTATTCGTTCATTATATCATCAAGTCTCCACATAACATATTGATGTTATGGAGATGCCATAGAACTTTGATCAGCACAAAGTTCTTCCACACAGGGTTATCATTTGATACTATCATATATATATTCAACTGCCTTTTCATTATTGATTGTAGAGTCAGCTCAATGTCAGGGAACACTTTTCTTAGTCAGAGAAACATTACACATACACTATTTAACTCAGGTGTCAAACCTCATTGATTTGTCACCTTTCTCAACTTACAACTTTATGTGACAAGATTCTTGATTTTAGGGAGTCTTCCATTCCTCATTCAGTTTAGCATTTCACTTCCAAAGAAAGACCAGAGTTATATTTTGTCACCCACTTGGGACTACAAGTCTTATCATACATATGATGTGCCATCTAATCTGATGACACAACACTAAACTTTCTTACAATTGTACCAACTATCTCCTTAGTTGTACATTCTCTTGTCATAAGGGGAGGTTACTTATCAATTAAGAACTTATCTTAAAGGTATCTTTAGATGTTATGTATAAGTTGCATTAACATATCTAGATAGGGGTATTCTAAGGAATTATTTTTAGCTTGATAAGATTTTCCCACAATGATTTTACAATTGTTCCTTCAATTAGTACATTCTTATCGATGTTATGTTTATGCAGAGCATAAACCCCTAATATATGATGTCCATACTATAGTATGTAACTAGACTGATTTCACAGTTGGCCATTCCAGGTAACCAACATAAATCAGCTGATTAGGAGTTATGTTTTTACTTTCCCATACCACCGGATACTTTTTAGATACCAAAATTCCTTACCTTCGTATCTGTCACATGTGTCGAAAACACATCACATCCTCATAATTTCCTCATCTCTAATGTTATTAACAAAGACACACATATAAAAGGACCTTTCTTTCATCTTGTGACATTACTTGTTACACATATCTTTATCTTGGAACCAAAGTCCAAGACGAACTGATACTTTTCTACGTATCCATCAATTGGACACTTTTAACTCATGCACATCAAGTGTCATAAGACCCACTTGATTTCCATGTCCCTGAAAGAAAAGAACACAAAGAAACATATTCCTCTTATCACCCCATCATTACCCAGGGTTGTTTATCAAAGAGAAGAGATTATCATCTCCTCACATTATTGCATGAACTTTCAACTATTCATGAGTCACTTACTCTTGTTTCATCCTAGGTTCCTTGCCATCAACATAGGAATTCTAAGGATGATTACATGTCATTACTCCTTTCTTTGTTATTGTCTAACATGCTTATGAACATTTTTTGATTTTATCACATTCCCCATTTCCACATATTGGGAAAAGATCTTTACTATTCACACAGACTTTATCAAACATGGATCACCTCCCTTGTTCTCATTCTCATTTCATGAGGATTATACTGTTTACTTCCCTCATACACATAGACTGACCTGAGATCATCTCAGATCCCACTTTATTTCACTTAGGATGTGATATAAATGTCCCTACCATATTTCCAATTTAGTTATACTCACTAGATTGTCTCAGAATGACTACTTGATCAGAATAATCAGAAAGATAACAATCTAAGAATTTCATACTCACCTTATCTTTAATAGTTGAATACCTGGCCAGGGTATACAAGTACTGATTAGGTAGTATGCACTTTGTGTACTATCATATTCCTTACTTTTCGTATCATCAAAACACATGATTTAACATTCCTAGATTTTCTCCAGGCATCACTTCTATATCTCATCCTATTTCACACAGATAAGAGAAATTATAGAACATTTAAAAGAATACTGAATATAATATAAATTCTATTTCTCATCATTTCTTCCCTATCTTCCCATAGGGCAACCAAAGGGAAGTCAACAACACCAATCCTTCTTATGATTATGAGATAAATTCAAGATAATGCAAATCAAAATGAAAAAGCTATATCTGACTGTTTCCCCTCGCGGTCATCTACCGCTTTAGGTTGACTAAACACATAGAGTCTAGTAATTTCATGTTTTTACTCTTGCCTTTTTACACTATTGGGTTGTAACTTGCGTAAGCCCTACCGAGTCTACCTCGGTTGTTGAGTCATTTCCTCCCTTCTTTTTGAATAAAAGGGTTTAGTATGCACAAGGTACTAACATTATTCAAACATGTTCAAACTTGGAACGTAAGTGTGTCACATGATAACAAAACACCTTAGAGGATTGTATTAAAGTTCTAAGCAACTTACTTAGCCAAAACAAACAGGGTTACCTCAGAAACTAGGTCAGGGTCATTATAATTTATAAACCCCTAACAAGGATTTCGTCCCCAAAATCCCAGGTAAAGGGAGACATATATTATTCATTCATTATATAATCAAGTCTCCACATAACATTTTGATGTTATGGAGATGCCATAGAACTTTGACCAACACAAAGTTCTTCCACATAGGGTTATCATTTGAATCTGTCATATATATATTCAACTGCCTTTTCATTATTGACTGTAGACTCAGATCTATGTCATGTAACACTTTTCTTAGTCAGAGAAACATTACACATACCCTATTTAACTCAGGTGTCAAACCTCACTGATATGTCATCTTTCTCAACTTACAACTTTATGTGACAAGATTCTTGATTTCAGGGAGTCTTCCATACTCCTCATTCAGTTTAACATTTCACTTCCAAAGAAAGACCAGAGTTACGTTCTGTCACCCACTTGGGACTACAAGTCTTATCATACATCTGTTGTGCCATCTAATCTGCTGACACAACACTAAACTTTCTTACAACTTGTACCAAATATGTCATTAGTTGTACATTCTCTTATCATAAGGGGAGGTTACTTATCAATTACGAACTTATCTTAAAGGTATCTTTAGATGTTATGTATAAGTTGCCTTAACATATCTAGATAGGGGTATTCTAAGGAATTATTTTTAGCTTGATAAGCTTTTCCCACAATGATTTTACAATTGTTCCTTCAATTACTACATTCTTATCGATGTTATGTTTATGCAGAGCATAAACCCCTAACATATGATGTCCATACTATAGTATGTAACTAGACTGATTTCACAGTTGCCCATTCTAGGTAACCAACATAAATCAACTGATTAGGAGTTATGTTTTTACTTTCCCATACCACTCGATACTTCTTAGATACCAAAATTCCTTACCTTCGTATCTGTCACATGTGTCGAAAATACATCACATCCTCATCATTTCCATCTCTCAAATTTTATTACCAAAGTGCAGTTTACCCAATTTGAGGGGTTATATTGCAATATGTTACATGTTGAATGTGTCGTATCTGTTTTAGCATCATAAGAGAGAGAATAATTCTAAGTGGTGGCTTGTGGAAAGCCTAAATTCCAAGTTTGAACATGTTTGAATAATGTTAGTACCTTGTGCACCAATTTTGGTACAAATTGTAATTTACCCAAAATATACAGTTGATATGCAAATTACCACCTCTAGAGTGTCCCTACTCCCTCCTAGTATCATGTAGAGGAGAGATAAAGAAGGATACACCATGTTTGAATTTATTGTGAGTGATGGTGATCTTGGTGGTGAAATGACCAAGGAAAAGGGTTGAATATGAAACCCTAACTTGGGTTGTATCAAGTTGAAAAGCTTATATATGAGTGCCTATCGGATAAGCAGCCAAAGGAGGAGTCTCATATCATTTTGTGGACTCTTGCAAAGCCCATGATGTGCAAAGCACCTCAAGGAGGTGAAGTGTATCAGTTTACAACTTCCTTAGAAAAGTTGTGTCGGGTTGTGAATAAAGTGGTGATTTTGTTGATATATTTTATTCAAAGGGATAAGTAATGCATGAAAATTCATCTCTAGATTATCCTCAAGAGATTTGCATGTCAAGATAAATGTTAATGCATGCATGTACACGTGTCACCCATGCATGGACATGTGGCACCTAGTAGCTCAAATTGATGACACCTCATTTTCACACTTCTTCATGAACAACAAGTATATATACCCCTTCTTTCACCCCTTAGTGAACTTTTTTGAATCCTAATGTGACATCCTACTATCACATAGACAACGGAATGCCACGTGAAAATGCATGGAACCACCATAAACCACATATTATAAAAAACATGTGTTAATTAAAATTGATTGCGGAAAGCATCAAAAGAAAGGAACTATTACAACTAGATCCACATCTTGCAAGAAAACACATTATATACATATGTAAGCATGATATATGTCTGCCAACACATCAGATCTGTTTTCTCCATATCCATCAAGGATACATCACCTATTTATGTACATAACAGGCCTAACCAGGCCAACAACAGCTTAGAAAAGCCATACAAGATCATACATCGTGAAACTTCGTCAGTACACCTCCAAGGACCTGAGAGTATAGGAATGACTCTAGGACTCTACTACTAAACAACCACAAAAGCAGCAAAGGCATCTCTTGCCTTCTACTGTTCTTCTGGCTGCTCAGCTGCAACACCACGATCACCACCATGTCTAGTACGTCCACCTAAAAAGGGTTTTAAACCAACGGGTCGAGACACACAATCCCAGCGAGAAACATAACCCCCGTCGAAACTATAAAAACCTCGGGAGAGCTAGAACAGATAAAGCAAGTAACTGAAATAAGCAGATCATATATGCAACATACTGAGCAAAACTATCTCTATAACATCTTACCAGGATACCAAAGAAGCATATAAATAGATAATACATGGAACATGATTGACAAGACAAGTCTTATAGGATCTTATCATAACATATGAGGAACATGTAATTAGCTGCAAGATATAACTAGGGCAACTATACAAACAAGACCTCAACCAATGTTCTGTGTTTGCCCTAAGAAAATATACTATACAACTGGATTACAATTTATTATGCCCTGAGGAAGTGAGTCGTACCACTCAAATCCAACCTTCGGTTGTGAAACCCAAAGCCGGTGCCATACAAGGTCAATGGAAGAGCCGGAATCCACAACCTCTACCCTCGTGGTCAGTGCACAAGAACCAAAGTAGGACCACAATCTCTTGCTTAAGTGACCTCAGTCACTAGGTTAGCTCTTGCAGGCTACCCTTTCCTCTAGCTTACCTTGGTACAGGTCACGATGCTAGTATATCATGAGCCACGGGCCTGTTCACCGTGCTCCTGAGCCATGAATGCATTCATGCTCCATCACACTGAGCCATGGGCCTGTTCACCATGCTCTATCACACTTAGCCATGGGCATGTTCACCATGCTCTATACACATCTTGAGTCTACAACCATAGTTGCACTCTAATCCTCCTATTTTTGGCTAGGAGAAACCCCACATATTCAAAAATATGCACTCTGGGTTAACCCGCGGGAGAACCCGTTTCACCACCACCAACTACTGACAATGATGGATCTATGGCCAGGGCAAACTACATGAAAGGTTCTTCTGCAATTAATTAGTATATATTAAGTGGATTGTTGGGATCAACCAAGTTATATTAATCAAACCATAAACTAGGGTAAACAACATAGATCCCATCATCATGTGTCACACTGTTACTACGATTCTCAATGCCATCATCATCATCATGATCCATCTCAAGGATCCAACATCACATGTTGCCACTTGGCCTCTTGCCAATCATCATGATCCATCATAAGGATCAACATTACATGGACTCAATCCCATCATCAAGGCACACATTGCCATTCCATGGGTAACACCCATCATATATCACTGGGTTCATCACAACCCTTGATGTTCCACATCATATCACAATCGTACCTTCACCATGGCTATTACCTGATTTCATATCCATACACATGGAACCTGCATGGTTAGCATAATCATAGAGAAACAATGGTACTTGTACAAGGAACATCTATAACCCTTTACTCCATTATGAAAAATAACCATGAAACCTAGATAAGCGTACCCATACAAAGCATTCTCATGTAACCAAAGCATGTATTAACCTAACAATTACCCTAAGTATGTCGGGTAAGGGATAACCCTCACCAAAAGCACATCGTACCTCACTAAAGGTATCATATTCCTCATCATAGGTATATCGAGGAGAGCACAACTCTTACTAAAAGGATTTCGGGTAGGGCACTATCTTCACTAAAAGGATATCGACCACTACCAAACCCTATGGCACCAAGCCCCATGTCAGGAACCCACCATATCGGGCAACTCTACACAAGATGGTATCGGGCAGCACACCCTATCGCCCATGAAGCATTGTGTTGGGCAACACACCATAACACCTAAGAGGATCACCTCACAAGGGGAAAAATGACCAAGGGATACGACCCAATCATCCAACAAGGTCATCACAACATAAGCATCCATATCGGGCAAGGCATCATCCAACAAGGTGTCGGGCAGCACCATCCAAGAGGATGTTGTGCAAGGCACCAACATGCTATGATGCCCAAAGGTTCTAGGATACCGGGCAACACTCTCAAGGATAAAAAATGGTCAACATACCTCAAGGTACTATCTTCCCTATCGGGTGAGTAGGGTTAGGACAATCCTATCGGCCATCTAGGGTTTGGGCTCCCTATCGGACAAGGGACATATCGCCCAACAACTAGGGTTTGAGAACCCCATATCATCCAACTAACATACCCATCATCATATCGACCAAGTGCTAGAGCTCACCTCACAACTCAAGGAAGGAGGGGTTTTTCTCAACACTCATCATCAAGTCATGGCCTATCCATGTCGTCCAGGGTACTCAAGAGGGCATATCGACAAAACACTATATCACCCAAGAGCATATCGTCCAACAACACATCTTGGGTAAGGACCCATATCGGTCAAAGAGGTCAACATACATATAACATATCATCCAAGCTCAACCCTAGTATAGGGATATCGGGTTTCACCTCTCCATAAAACAATATCGGGCATCAAGGGATATCGGGTTACACCACCTAACGGGTTGGTCATCTTCAACCTCAAGACAAGCACCAGAAACCCTAAAAGATCAAGATTGTTGGCTCACCTCTCAACAACAAAGTGAGAGGGGTCTTGCACAACCTCTATCACATATCAGGCAGCATGGTAAATCATCACCATATCGTCCAACCAACCATCAACTAGGTCAACACCCAACCAAAGGCTCTCCTTTAAAATCCATAGTGAGAGAGAGGGGTGTTGCTCTAGCAACTAGAGTGTAGACAACTAAGGGAGAGAGGGGTTTTGCCCACACATCTATAGCTTAAGCTCACCTCTCAAGACCAAAGAGAGAAAGGGGTTTTTCCCCAAGAACATGCCACAACACACCATTGAATTAGGAGACCCTAGGATCACCTCTCAACAACTAAGAGAGAGGGGTTTTGCCCGAGGAACCCACATCCAAGGTTCGGCCAACAAGATCCATAGTTCATCTAGGGAAACAACATGACCATTAAAGCAAGAAACGTATCTAGAAAGATAACATGGCCGATCAAGATAACATATAACTAAGCAACATGGAAATAAGGTAGTATAGTTAGGGTTAGGAGTTATGTAACCCGCCTTAAGCACACTCCTCAAGATCTAAAGCTCCAAGCTCCAAGGTACCACCTTCGGCCACCTCAAGAAGAGAATAACAACTCATAACCACAAAGGCTAAAAAAACAAGCAAGAAAGAGAAGGTGCCAAGGAAAGAGAGAAGGATACTCACCACGAGATAAGGAAAGGAGCAAGGGAGTAAGATGTATATGTAACATCCCATTTTGAACAAAACACGATTACATACTAACCAGCGGATTATTGAAAATCACGGGAAATTAAAAATGATTTACAACAAGCACCATAAGATGAGACATGTTGTGTTTGAGCCAACACTTTCTTTTCATTACATATTTTCAAGGTGATACAACATAATTTCCCATCATCTCATTACATGAAAGAACTGTTCCACATGCGGACTTATTACATCAATGTACATAAGCCAAAAACCACATATCAATCATCTTATCAGAAACATCAAAAAACTCTCCCGAAGACCTAAGTGTACACGGATGACACATAGGACTCTACTGCTAGACACTATCTATTCCACCAGGTACGATACCTTTGTATATCATCTCATCCACATGATCTTTATCTCGCCAGGCACGTCCACCTAAAAAGGTTATTAACCAGCGGGGTGAGACACACAGTCCCAGTGAGAAACATAACCCTCTACCAACTTTATTATTATCACTGATAACTGAGAAAATAGATCAATTTAAACAACAGGTAATAACTAACCAGTTATATAAGAAGGAATATGAAGAACATGTATTTAGAGAACATATGAGAAAGCTTACATCATCCAAGGCCTCAACCAATGTTTCATATTTTCCCTAAGAAAAGATACTATACGGCTTGATTACAAATTATTATGCCCTGTGGAACTGAGCCATACCGCTCAAATCCAACCTTTGGTTGCAAAAACCAAAGTTTATACCATACAAGATCAATGGAAGAGTTGGAATCCATGACCTCTACACTCATGGTCAGTGCACGAGAACCAAAGTAGGACCACAGTCTCTTGCTTAAGTGGCCTCAGCCACAGGGTCAGCTCCGCAGGCTACCCTCTCTCTAGCCCACCTTGGTATAGGTTACCACACTAGTATATCTTTATCCACGAGCCAGTTCACTGTGCTCCTTGAGCCATGAATGCATTCCTGCTCTATCACACTGAGCCATGGGCCTATTCACCATGCTCTTATACACATCTTGAGTCTACAACCGAAGTTTCACTCTAATCCTCCTATTTTCGGCTAGGAGAAACCCTGCATATTCAAAAATATGCACTCCGGGTTAACCTGCAGGAGAACTGGTTTCACCATCACCAGCTCCTGACGATGATGGATCTATGGCTAGGGAAAACTACATGAAAGTTCATATGTATTTAGTTAATGCATTTTAAGTGGATTGTTGGGGCAACCAAGTTGTATTAAACAACCATATATAAAACATAAGCAACATTAAATTCTGTTATCGTGTGTCACATTGTTACTGTTATTCTCAATGCCCTTAGTAATCATCATATTGCCATGGGATATCAATCCCTCAGTTCATCACATAATTCTACTGCCGCTCAAGGCTTCATCATCATACATCATCATGGGATAGCAATCCCTCATATCACAACTAGAAGATAACACCTCAAACAGGCACTTCAGCCCTTATCAGGTCACCAGACCTTTCTCATGATATGGTGGTACTTGTTATCTCATTAACAAGGCACATCATCATTTTTTAGATATTTCACATATACCAAGTGTCATACAAGACACATATTCACATAAGCATCATAGCCCTTTCCTGGCTATGTATTTCAATTAGTAACACTGCATGGTTAGATTGCACAGCAATAGAGATAACTTAATCACCAACAACATAACATGATTATCACATTATTAGGATTTGGACATCATCCATTATCATGAACACATGGAGCTTAATATCTTAAATGATATATTAAACAATACACATTACGATCACCATACCAAGGGTATCCCACCATACCCTACTTCCCACGTCACCAAAGAGTACCATCCCTAAGGATTCATCTTCTAAGGATTATACAACCATGATCTGTCATCAAAGGTTCACCTATCATCAACCATAGGTAACCACCATACTAAGGTTTACCACCTATTCATCGTACCTCATCATCATGACCAAAGATATGGCCCAAGGTAACAAGATAAGCATACAATCATCTAGGGCTCAAGATAACACTTAGGGTTATCGATCTACGGTACAATTTTCACTAAAGGTGTCACCTACCCTCACCAAAAGCAGGCAGCAACCAAACAAACCCTCACTAAAAGCCGGTATTAGATACAATGCTTCAACACCATAACCCAAGGTGATATCAGACAAGATTCATATCGGATAAGACCCGCAAGCTCCACCTATGCCTGGTATGGGCCAAAGCATGTCGTGAAAAGAAGCCACCAAGGTTACATCGTTCAAACACATCTCAGCCCATCCAAGTCAAGGGACCATCTTCTAGGTTATCTGGCAACTCATGTCTCTAACACGTCTCACTTCATATCAGGTTAGGCAAGCTTGCAACCATGTTGGCCAAGAATCACATAACCTTATAGTGACTAAGGTATCCTCTAGATCAACCCCCGTATGGTCAACTCCATTTTACCTCGTCCATGATCATTGTTATTATGCATACTATCTAAGCCAATAAACTTCAACCCTAGGCTGCATATTTACATAAGGATGCATATATGGATCTCATATATAACGCCATACCACCAAAGCTCTCAACATGTGTCGTCCTAGACACCATATTGCCCAATCTCAGAGATATAACAACCTATACCTCCCTATGTGTCGGGTAACCAAACATGTACCGGGAAAAGGCATCATAACTTCATATAGGGTATCGGCCAAACACTCAACCCTTGTATCACCCAAGCTATCATGTACACAACATGCTTATATCGGGTTAGTGTTGATGATATTAGCCAAGACCTCTACATGTAGGTGTGTCAGGTAAGAAAGGGTGTCGGGTTAGGTCCTTCACCAAGGCATATCGGGCAGGGATACTTAGTATCACCCAAAGGCTTACTCAAGGATAGGGCTCTCATTCAATGTATCATGCAAAGCACATCAAGCCATATCGCCCAACACATCATAATGGGCAACACATCCTATCGGGAAACACCTAACTAACCCAACTATCAAGCACCATATTGGGTAAGGGAACAACAAAGCATCTACCATAGAATGCCCAAGCCCCATGCTACTGCATCGCCCAAGCTATGACTCAAGGAAGGAGAGGGATATCGTGTTGCACTACCTCTAAGGGTATCACCCTCGCCAAGGATCAGCCTATCAGGTTCCCTAAACCAAACCAAGGATACCCATCACCAAGACATAACCACCCCATAGCACCCAAGATACCAACAAAGGGTTTACCCCTAAGAACATGTCGTGCAACTAGGGAAGATCAACATCTCAACACTAAGGTCAACACTTCTATCAGCCAAGGGACCAACTAGGTGTCAACCAACCATAACGTCCAAACCCTAACCCTAGGGTAGGAAAAAGGATATCGATCACCACACCATATCGCCCAAGGATACCAAGAGTGTTGGCTCACCTCTCAAAAACCAAGTGAGAGGGGTTTTTCACAACCTCTAGCATATCGGGCAACAAGGATAGAGCAACACCCTATTACCCAACCAACTCAACATATCGCCCAAACATCTAGGCCATAGGCTCACCTTTCAACAACCAAAGAGAGAGAGGAGTTTTTCCCAAGCTACTAGAACATAGGATCACCTCTCAAGTCCAAGGAGAGAAAGGGGCATTGCTCATGATCCATAAGCCAAAGCATGACCTATCAGACAAAGCACTATATCGTGCAAACACTATATCGGGCATACACCATATTAGACAAACACTATATCGGGTTGGTCATCTTCAACCTCAAGACATCCTTAACCAACTTGCACAAGGAAAATAAGATAATGATAGTAATAAAACATGAACATTTCCATTAGAATAGATCTCAAGTTCCACATACACAACTATCATAGAGAAGGGTATCAATTTAAAGACAAGAATCAATGTATGCACATATGGAGAGTGAACATAATAGAGATGGTTAAGATTTTATGTAACCCGCCTTAAGAGGATCTCCATGAAATGCATCAAGCTTCCTGATCCAAGAAAAAAACCCACGTTGCTCACCATGAAGATCATCCATCCCAGGCTCCAAACTTGCCTTCGGCTCCATCATCATCACCTCAAGAAACAAAAGATGAAGAAGAAGAAGAAGAAGCCATGGTTATGCTTAGATCAAGAAGAAGTAAAGAGGGAGAGAATCACGGCCTTGCCTACTATCATCAAGGTTCTATCCATGGCCGAGAGGGGAGGAAGGAGGTGAAGAAGAAAGCATAAGGAAAAGCTAGTAAAGAAGCATGACTCGCCAAGGTCGGATCTTGAGCAAGAAATCTCCATGGGCAAGGAACTCGGCCTCCCAAGCTCCATGGGGGTTTCATTAAGCTCCCAAAGCTCCCAAGCTCGTATCATACAGGAAGGGGAAAGAGGTGGCCGAAAAGGATCACTTGGTTAAGGAGGAAGGGATTTATATACACCAAGGAAGAGAGAGGCAACAAAGGAAAGGTGTAATACCCACATAAACTTAGATGTCACTTGCTCATGCTCTTAACGCCACTTGTTGCCACCCAAACTCCACATGCACGACCTGGTGATACACTCTAGGCTGTGTATCATGCATCTGGTCATCTTCCATGGGCGACACACCCCCTAAACTGATACAAACTCCAAGCTCTACCTGATACACTAAAGGACAAGATAACACATGTGACATATAAGGCATAAAAACCATATAGAGATATCACTCCTCAACTATCATCCAAAAAAGGTTCCCAAGCCTTCATCCACGTAATAGGTGATGCCAAACTGAAGCAATAAAACTCTAGAGTAGGTAAATTGCATATTGGCTCTCTACTTTGGCTAATTTGCAATTTATACCAATACTAGCACATTAAGCACAAGCATCATCCAACCAAGCTCAAACTTGGAACATAGGCCCTCCAAAAGGCACCCCACAAAATCATTCTCTTTCCAATGATGATAGAAAACTAAAGGCATGCTCTAAATGTGACATATTGCAATATAACCCCTTACTTTGGATAAATTGCACTTTGGTCCAAAATAAGCAAACATTGCTCAAACAACATCCAAACGGGACCAAACTGGACACACAAACTTGTCACATGATATCAAAACTTGTTGAGGGATTAGATTAAGGTTCTAAGAACCTTTCTTAAGCAAAGAAAATAGGGTTAGCGCAAAACATGGGTCAGGGTCTTTACAGTATCGGCCAAGACACTAGCTGTATCGGCCACCACTTCCTCTTCTCCACTCCTAGCTTGGCCACCAAAGGAAAGAGAGAAACTAAGGGTACTAAAGAGGCTTATCAAGCAAGGAGGGTTACTTATATACTAAGAGGTTAAGGGAGAGAGCATGGCAAGGTGGCACCCGACCCTAGCACACTTGTCCAAGGGTCATGCCAACATGCTAACACCCACAAAACCACTTGTCCACGACTTGCCACCCACTTAGCAAAGAAACTACCACATGTCCAAAGAAGGTGACACAAACGAGGCTAGGTGAAGGGTGTGTGTCACCCAACATGGAAATCTAACACACCATGGACGATACACATCTTGCATGATACAACCAAACACTTCTCCTGGCCGATACACCAAGGTCTAACCCGATACACCCTTGCCTGATACACTAAGCAAGGAGGCAGCACCAAGCTCAAAAAAAGGCCCAGGAAAGCCCAACAACAAGCCTAAGCTTCAACAAGCTCAAACGAGGCCCAAATCAACTCAAGCAAGGTGCCCAGCCCATCCTCTTAACTCTAGAGGATGCAAGAAGAGAGAAAGACATCCCTCAAGATGACAAACTTGCACACAAACCCTAAAACTTGGGTAATTTGCAATTTGCACCTCAACCTCTCAACAAAGCACAAACCCTAACCACAACTCAGGTGATTAGCAAACATCTAAACACCAGGTTTAGGCAAAACAAATAGGGTAAGCCCAAAATGAAGGTTAGGGTCCTTACACCTGCCACCTCCTTGCTCTTAGATATCATGCATATGGTCCTTGTATCATGCAAGAGTGATGTGGTATCGTGCATAGGCCTTGGGTATCATCCATAGCATGTTCATATCGACCAAGTAGGGTGATATTGACCTAGTGAGGTGATATCATCCATAGTTGAGTGTTTTGATCACAAGTGAGGGGGATATCGGCCAAGGGTGGTGGCATATCATGCATGACTGGTGGCATATCATGTATGAGTAGTAGGGTATCGTGCAAAGGTTCTAAGGAGCAAGAAGGAGCTCATAATTAACCCTAAGGTGAGGCCATGATCATCTTCAATTGTGGATTGAAGCATGAATCTAGGGTTATGATCTTCCTTTCTTTTCTTCTTCACCAATTGCTTATCCATGGTGATTCCTTGTATATGAAGGAGTTGTGAACGAGCCTTGGAATTTTGATAAGTAATATTCAACCTTAGGAATGTGAAGCTTTGGAGCTTGGAGCTTTTAAGTTGTTCTTGAGGTGGGTTATATATCTTGAACTCTATCATGTTATTATTCATCACCTAAATTGCTATACTTAATGATCTACTTTTAATTCTGAAATTTTCTGAAATAGTTGATGACATTATGAGTTCTAGTAGTTTCTTAGACTTGTTTCCATGAACTTTAATAGTTAGAAAGAAGGTCCAGAGCTTGAAGAAGATGGTATCATCTCATAAAGTGATATCGGGTTCAAGCACATAAGCAAGCACCTCTAACCCGATATAGTGATGCACCTACTTCACTAAAATGATATGGATATGATTTTATACTTTCTTGCATGATACGATGGTGTAGTATACACCCCTTGCACGATATGAGGTCAAGCATACACCTCAAAAATGATATTGGGTTAAGAACACACCTCTTTGCCTGATATGGTGTGAAGCACACACACATCTCTTTGCCCGATATGGTGTGAAGCACACACACACCTCTTTGCCCGATATGGTGTGAAGAACACACACACCCCTTTTCCCAATATGGCATGAAGCACACACACACACCTCAAAAGTGATATGGAAGCACACATACACCTCAAACCCGATATGGAAGCATACATACACCTCAAAA
Source organism: Alisma plantago-aquatica (assembly GCA_963693085.1). NCBI lineage: Eukaryota > Viridiplantae > Streptophyta > Magnoliopsida > Alismatales > Alismataceae > Alisma > Alisma plantago-aquatica. The sequence goes on along the minus strand of OY856412.1, from coordinate 868,542,610 downwards.
GTGATATGGAAGCACACATACACCTCAAACCCAATATGGAAGCATACATACACCTCAAGGTCGATATGGTAAGCACACATACACCTCTAGGTGATATGGGTAGCAAGTATAAACCTTAAAATTTATATTGGTTTAAGCATACACCTTTTGGACGATATGGTGTTGAGCACCTATCTCTAATATGAGATGGAGGGTAACCCAATACACTAGATGACAAGAGTGGCAAGGTGGTTAGTACCCTAGTACATGTGATGGCCAATACACTAAAGTAGGGTGTGGCCAATATCTTCAAGTGAGGTGAGGATGTTACACCCATAAAGGGTGAAGTTGATACACCATATGAATGGTAAGGTTGATACCTTAATGGGTAAGGGTATGAGGGATATGCTGATGCCTAGATCGATATACATCTAACCCAATACATGTGTTTAACTTGACATACATGATTCAACCCTATACACCTTGCAAAGGTGAGGGCAAGACACTCTTAGGAGTGATGAGTGTAACACCAAGTAATGGTGTGGCTAATACCTTTATAGGTGAAACACCTAAAGTGCTTGATAATGGACAACCTTATATCAACAATGCCTTAAGCCGAGATGAGCCCATATCATTGATGATGGTTGGATAATTCAAATGTGTGACTTATGACCAAAACACTACATGATAAATGTGATGAGTTAGTGTATAAATTATTAGGATGGGAAATTCCCTAATACAAGATAAATTCATGAACTTAAGTAAGTTAAAAGTGATGAGGGAAGTGATATATCAAGACATGATAAATATCACATCTAGCACCTCAAGGTTGATATACCTTGATGCACTTTAAATCCAATATATATGAATGAGTAACACATGAAGTGTGTCATGTCAATTTTTACATTGAGATGTAATGTCCTTTGATAAATGTTAGCTAAAGTGCCTTGAGAAAGGGTTAAGCCAAGTTAATAAGGTATGATGTAATCAATATCTTAGTGAGGATGAGAGAGAAACTCATACTTTATGTTGATTATCATTTAATGATAGAAGATGAGAATAAATAATTATGATTGAATACTTATGATATCAATGTATGCTCCTAGATGTGTGGAGCAATGAATTAGGGTTTGAATTAATAATATGAACTTGAAACCCTATTCGGCTATAAAGGAAAACCCTAACCCTAATAATGGGAAAGTTGTATTTCTCTTATTACATAAGCCTTGTGGGGAATGTTAAATACTTGTATAACAAGTATAATGATTAGTGGCCTTGTGAGCCATATGAATAAGTTGTTGCCTAGTGAGATGTGACAAGATATGTAATGGCCTTGTGAGCCATATGAATAAGTTGTTTCCTAGTGAGAGGTGACAAGATATGTAATGGCCTTATGAGCCATATGAATAAGTTGTTGCCTAGTGAGGGTGACAAGATGTGTAATGGCCTTGTGAGCCATATGGAATACTAGTACAACAAGTAAAATGAATACATGGGTCTGAGGACCTAGAGGTAATGTTTATCTATTATAGAGATCACAATGTTGTGTGACGATCCAAGGGTTCGAATACCCAGAGCCAGTAATCATGATAATTATGTGAAGGGATGAGAATTCCCAGTAATGTGATGAGGGATTGAGATCCCAAGTATCATGTGTTTTAAAGATCTGAAAAGTATGTGATAGATGTATTACACTTTTTTTGTAGCATTTGTTGTGATTAATAATGATAACTTGTTTGATGCTAAAAGAATGGTGTAATACATCTTTAGGAACTATAAAACATTGCCTTGACCATAGATTCATCAGCATCAGGATTTGCTAAATGGTGAAATGGGTTCCCCGCAACATAACCTAGAGTGCATACTTTTGAGTATGTGGGGGCGTAAGTACGGAAGGCCATGTGTGAGATGAACCCCTTTTGAGTCTGAAATGAATGGGGAATTGGTTATATGTCATATCCTGGCTCGAGTGCGACTTTATTCATAGACTCTATGTTGAGCATGGTGAACTGGCCCATTGCTCAGAGTATGGTGCTTGTGTCACCATGACTCAATAATTTCATAATTGGGGATGATTGTTAGTAGATGTTTCCCCTAAGAGAGTGCAGTTGACATTCTAGCTCTAAGCGAGGATGCCTACATACCCTGGCACAACTATTTGCAGTTGACACAAGATGTCATGCTAAACTTAAGTGGTCTCATACTGGCCGAGACAGGTAAGGTCATGGCAACTGGCTCTCCCATTGACCTTGTATGGTACCGACTTGTGAGAAGTTTGTCGTCGGCTGGAGATGAACGGGGTATGCTTCATCTCCTCAGGGCATAAGCATGATTGTTAAAATATGTTCATCCATGTAGCATATCTGCTTAAGGATCGAATACCAGAAATATTGTTTGATGTGAAATTTAGTTATGCATCTTAGTTGATAGATGATATTTATGTTTCTTTACATTCCTTGCAAAGAAAATAGATGATTTATAACTCTACCATGGGTAGATGCAATGTTCTCCTTAAGTAAGGAGATTACTTCATTCTGTTCATACGGTGAATTATTTTGTCTATAAATATAAAAAGAACATCTGCTCAATTTATAAATGCTTAATATATGATAATAATATGGTCGGAGAAGAGTTATATCTCTTGTTGGGACAATTATCTCACCCCGTGGGATCCACATCTTTTTAGGTGGATGTGCACGAGGGGGATTGAGACTGTACTGTAGAGAAAGAACAACAGTAGTAGGGACAATAGTGACAACTCAGGTTGAGTGTACTGTCTGTCATGTCTTGTAGATAGAAGTCCTATGTGTCGTCTCTGTACTCTCGGGTCCTTGAATTTAGTACGTGATGGTTTTATGAACAATATGAAGTTTTGGCTAGTATGCCTCGAGGTTTTAAGTTGCTTCAGTATATGTTTTGACAAAGAAACTATATATGTTATCCTCGAGAAGAGATGGTATAGTGTATGTACAATGTGAACAATGATGTATATAAGGTTTTGGTTCTTCCTTAAAGAGTTTTCCTGGAAATGGATCTCTTTGCAAAATGGTTTAAATTTTTAGTGATTTTTTGTTAATCAACTGCTTATGATTATTATGCATAATTAGTAATGATTTGTTTGTCAATTTGGTGGCGATCGTTACACCTGCAATGTGCACTAACAATTCTATTTATAGGCGGCATGATTTTTGAGGTTCCTTTTTATTAGTCCATGTGTCTTTGACTTGTAGAATAGACCGATATTCACAACATGTAACTTCGATCTTCAGATCAACCGGTGTCGGGCTGGTGCAACACATATCCCAGTTTGGTGTAGTGATGGTCTCTGACTCTCATCACGGTTGATGACTGATGACAACCGGCATGAGTATCTTAGTTTTGGGATCATGTTGGGCTGGATGTGTTGTTCGCTAGTCTTGAACTGTACCAGTCTTGATTGATGTATCAGTTTGTTGAATGTTGATGCCTGATGTGGTAGTCTTGGCTTATATTTTAAAGAAGAACAAACAACATGACTATCCCAGTTGGTGTTGACTTAGTTGCACTAGCTGGTGTATCATCTTGTTGAGCATTGATAACCGGTACAATGTTCCCAACATTGACGTGTCAGTCTTTGATGGTGTCAGGTTGTCATCGTCTATATCGGTCTAAATGTGTTAATTGATGATGGGTGTACTGATTTGTTGAGACATGAAAACCGATATCTTCTTTGTATATATTGTCTTTAGCAAAATAGGTGCTCTTTTTGTCATTTTAGGGTAAGAAATTCCTTCAAAAGATATGATAAGTCATCATAAGTATGAAATGCATGATTTGTCTAATTATGAATATTTTTGAGAATGAAATGAAAGATTGATATTGATTCTAATAGAAAATAGAGACTCTAACATCCATAAAATGGGTGTTATCAATCCTCCCAAACTTAGCAATTAGATCATCCTCAAGATATATAATTAGTTTCAAACTTTGTTGTAAAGACGTGATGCTCATGCTCAAAATGGGAAGGGACTTTAAATTCGGTCTGCAAATAAAAGTATGCGTCAATTTCAATTATCAAAGCAAATTCATGTTAGATCATGAGTGCATCAACTATGTTTTGCTTTAACAATGCAATGTAATCATTTCTGCTTTCTTAAGACTTTTTTGCATCTCTATTAAAGTTAGCTTTCACACCAAACCCTATATCTGAGATAAGCAAAAGTGGGAATTGGGTAGGCTTAAGGCTTTTTGGATTTCTCTTGTCTTTCATTCGGTCATTCAAGTACGGGTCTGTTAATAGACAAGTGGTACCTCCAGTCCAACCCAGATTGCTTTAGAGCAGTGATTTATGATCCTACATACCATTGACCTGGATTTACCATACCTAAAAATGATCTCCGTTGAGAAAAAAAGTGTGTAATGTTTGGGATTTTTGTAATTGGTTACGAGCATGACATATTTGTGGTTTAGGCACATCGTGCATCGGTCATCCAATTTTTTTGCCTCTTATATTTGTAGCACAACTCTCTTGTTTCATTCGCTCTCATAAAGCTTCTCACTCTTTTTGGGATTTTCTGGGGGTATGAGGTGAGATTTTCAATGTTTTAGTAGCTCTTTTATTTATAGATGCACATCTCAAGCAGGTAATTTTTTAACAAAGTGAAATCTATAACCTTTGTGATTTATTAACATTTCATTTCAAGGTGATTAAAAGAAAGAAGAAACTTTTAAGGGAGAATTAATATCAAAATATTCACAAGATAAGTGCTCAATAAACTTTGTTCCGTGTAAAATAGTTTCAAAAAGTACTTTATTCCATGATTGATGAACAAACTACAAGCTATTCTAGGGGTTTGACAAACATGCTTATACAATAGTTATGAGAAGAAGATGGGGCAAGTGTCTCTTTTTATCATGTAATAAACTGTATAGTTTAATGACCAAAAAGAAAACATAAAGAATGACAAAAACTTGGTAAGAGTACTTCCCTTACTGAGCTATAGGACCCCCCCCCAAAACTTACCCCACACTCTCTCTCAGAGTAGAGTGGATGTAGAAGAAGAGGTCAGTATAGATCAGGGAGGGTTGTGTAAGGACCCTGACCTTCATTTTGGGCTTACCCTATTTTCTTTGCCTAAACCTTGTGTTTAGATGTTTGCTAATCACCTGAGTCATGGTTAGGGTTTGTTTGTACTTTGTTGAGAGGTTGAGGTGCAACTTGCAAATTACCCAAGTTTTAGGGTTGGTGTGCAAGTTTGTCACCTTGAGAGATGTCTTTTTCTCTCCTTGCATCATGTATGTTGACAGGATGGGTTGGGCACCTTGCCTGAGTTGCTTTGGGCCTCATTTGAGCTTGTTGAAGCTTAGGATTGTTGTTGGGCTTTCTTGGGCCTAGTTTCATCTTAGTGTCGCCTCCTTGCTTGGTGTATCAGGCAAGGGTGTATCAGCCAAGAGTGTGTCGAGCAGTTGTGTATCGACCATGGCACCATATTGGGCCATACACACCCTTTTTGACCTAACATCATTTGTGTCACCCTTGGTGACACTTGTTGCTCTTTGCTAGCAAGGTGGCATAGCGTGGACAAGTGGTGGTTTGGGCGAGCACATGTGGAGAATCCCTCTAGTGGATGCCCACTTGACCCCCTTGTATATGTACCCTCTTCTTTGCTAGCTTGGGATCCCTTTAGCTCCTTAATTGCTTCCCTTCTTCCTTTGGTGGCTGATACCCCCCCTGGTGGAGCTTGGTGGCCGATATCCTTTGGTGGAGCTTGGAGGGTGACATCCTTGGCAACCATAGCTCTAGTCTTCTTCTTCCTCTAGTGGCGGCCGAAGGTGGTGCCTTGGTGCTTGGAGCATGGAGCTTGGAGCTTGGAGCTTTTGAGCTTGAGGAGTGTGCTTGAGGCAGGTTACATAACTCCTAACCTTAACTATACTACTTCCCTACCATGTTGCTTTGTTATATGCTATCTTTAATGGTCATGTTTTTGCCCTAGATGAACCATGGATCTTGTTGGTCAAACCTTGGATGTGGGTTCCTTGGGAAAAACCCCTCTCTTTTAGTTGTTGAGAGGTGAGCCTAAGGTCTCCTAATTGAATGGTGTGTTGTGGCATGTTCTTGGGGCAAAGCCCCTTTCTCTCTTTGGTCTTGAGAGGTGAGCTTAAGCTCTAGTTGTGTGGGAAAAATCCCTCTCTCCCTTAGTTGTTGAGAGGTGAGTCTACACCCTAGTTGCTTGAACAACACCCCTCTCTTACCATGGAATTGAAAGAGTGAGCCTTGGGTTGGGTGTTGACCTAGTTGTTGGTTGGTTGGTCGATATGGTGATGATCTACCTTGTTGCCCGATATGTGATAGAGGTTGTGCAAGACCCCTCTCACTTAGTTGTTGAGAGGTGATCCAACACTCTTGATCTTTTAGGGTTTGGTGGTTGTCTTGAGGTTGAAGATGAACAACCTGATATGTTGTGTAACCCGATATCGCTTGATGCCCGATACCATTTTGTGGAGAGGTAAAATCTGATATCCCTCTCCTAGTGTTGAGATTGGATGATATGTTAGATGGGTGTCTTATTGACCTCTTTGTCCATTATGAGTCTTTACCTGAGTTGCTGCCTTGCCCGATAGACTTGGATGGCCAATATGTCTGATGGTCGTTACCGGGATATTAAGGTGATGTGGTGTTAGCTTTGTCCTTTGAGTGATATCGACCTATTACATGGATAGCCCATTATGAGTGTTATGCATCCTATTGTCCCTTGCATGATATCGACCCTGCTGTGTGTGTGGCTGGGTGGTATCGGCCTGCTATGTGCTTGCCTAGTATCGACCTGCTATGAGAAGTGTGCAAGTATGTTAGCCCATTATTAGTGTTAGGGTGTTATTGGGATGTGGTGTTAACCACGTGAGCTGTTAGCCGTTATGGGAGTGTGATGACCATTATCGACCTATTGGGATCTGTTAGTTAGATGATATCGGCTAGCCATGGATGACAACTCGGGAAGAGTGTTAGTTGTGAGCTAGTTATGTGATGTTCCTTGAGTGTGCCCGTTATCGGTTTGTACACAACTAGACATTAGCCCAAGATAGATGTTAGCCTGATACATGGTGATAGACGATATCCATGTCTTCCCCTTTATGCAGTGTTAACCAAGACAGTGATGAACGTTACACCTTTGGTGAGGGTTGATACACCTATAGTGAGGAACGTTATGGGCTGTGATACCTTTGGTGAGAGTTGTCCCTTTCCCGATATATCTATAGTGAGGGTTGTACTTTGTGTTCAGTTGGTAACCCTAATGCTTGATGGAAAAGTTATATATGATAATGTCATGCATAGATATGCTCATCCAATAGCATAATTACATCTTTCTTGATATATGCAATAAGTATAAGATGTTCCGTGTATGAGTACAGTTGTACCTCTATACTTATTCTAACCATGCATGTACCATTTGTATGATGAGGCCATGGTGATGGCAAGACAATGATATGATGTGGAACATCAAGAGTTACGATGAAACCAATGACATATGATGGGTGTGATGTACCCTAATGGTGGGATTGAATCCCTATGATGTTGATCCTTGAGATGGATCTTGATGATTGGAATGAGGCCAAGTGGTAACATGTAATGTTGATCCTTGTGATGGATCAGGATGATGTTGATGTCTTTGAGAATAAGAATGACAATGTAGCACATGACAATGAGATCTATGTTGTTTACTTTTGTTTACATGTTACATAACTTGGTTGAATCTTGCAATCCACTTAAAATATGTTAATTAATTACAGATGAACCTTTCATGTAGTTTGCTCTGGCCATAGATCCATTATTGTCAGGAGTTTGGTGATGGTGAAACAGGTTCTCCTGAGGGTTAACCTGGAACACATATTGTTGAATATGCGGGGTGCACCTACGCCCTAAGTAGTAGTGCATGTAGAGCATGGTGAACAGGCCCATGGCTCAGGATTAGAGCATGATTTTAGGCCCATGGCTCAGTGTGGTTAGAGCATGGTGAACAGGCCCATTGCTCAGGATATGTGATAGAGAATGGTGAACAAGCGCATGGCTCAGTGATGATGGAGCACGGTGAACAGGCTCGTGGCTCGGTTTTCAAGTGACGATACTTGTACCAAGGTGGGCTAGGCAAAGGGTAGCCTGACCCTGTGTGGCTGAGGCCACTTAAGCATGAGACTGAGGTCTTGCTTGTTGGTTCTTTTGGACTAACCACAAGGGAAAGAGGTCGTGGAACCCAACTCTCCCATTGACCTTGTATGGCAATTGATTGCGACCAAGCGGTAGTCGGTTTGGATCTGAGTGATACGACTCACTTCCTCAAGGCATAATAAATCATAATCCAGCCGTATAGTATATTTTCTTAGAGAAAACATGGAACATTGGTTGAGGCCTTGTTTGTATAGTTGCCCTAGTTATATCTTGCACCTAATTATATGTTCATCAAATGTTATGATAAGATCCTATAAGAATTGTCTTGTCACTCATGTTCCATATGTTATATGTTTATATGCCTCTTAGATATCCTGGTAAAATGTTATAGAGATAGTTATGCTCAGTATGTTGCATATATGATCTGCTTATGTTAGTTACCTACTTTATCTATTCTAGCTCTCCCGAGGTATTATTGTTCGGCGGGGAGTTATGTTTCTCGTTGGGACGGTGTGTCTCACCCCGTTGGTTTAAAACCCTTTTTAGGTGAACGTGCTAGACGTGGTGGTGATCGTGGTGTTGCAACTGAGTAGAAAGAAGAATAGTAGAAGGAAAGATATGGATATGTTGTTGTTTTTGGGAGTTTTGTAGTTAAGTCCTAGAGTCATCCCTGTAGTCTCAGGTCATTGGAGGTGTTTTGATGAGGTTTCATGATGTATAGTTGTTATGGCTTTCTTATCCAGTTGCTGACCTAGCTAGGTCTGTTATGTACATAAACAAGTGGTGAACTCTTGTGCTTATGGGACAACTAGATCCTATGAGCTATGGAGATGTATCATGTTTATGTATATTTATATAACATGTTTCTTTGCAGGATGTGGATCTGGTTGTAATAGTTACTTTCTTATCTACTTTCTGCAACCGATTTTAATTACCTGTGTTTTTGATAATATGTGGTTTATGGTGGTTCCGTGCGTTTTCATGTGGCGTCTCGTTGTCTTTGTGATGTCGGGATGTTACAGGTTGTTTGTCTTTGCCCCTTTTGAAGAGAGTAGCTCCATGACATATTCCCCATGCGAGCTATGATAATCTTTATCACAATAAGGTTGGTATCAGAGCTCTAGGTTGTCTGAGTCTACAGGGATCTAGGACTTGGTTTGTGTCTATTCTTGTGATTTTTTCCAGATTTTCTTATAATGACTTATGCCCCTAACAGAAGATAAAGCCAGAAGATGTTTGGAAATCATGAAGAGCATGCTACTGAGAGCAGTGTTGCTGCATCAGTTGATGGAGTGAGTGTGTAGGCACATGAAGATTGGTTGCGTGAGGTCCCCCAATCGACCCAGCCATTCTTGAGAATCCTATCTACCAACACCTCATGGGAAAGGTAATGGCAAAGATGAATCTCATGGTGGAGAGATTACATGTGCCTCTGCAAAGAGCACCAGTTCCTCGTGAAGAATCATCGGGTATTAGGAAGACCTTCGAGCTGCTTCGTCAAGTCAGAGCTTCAGATTATGCTGGAACGGCTGATCCAACAGATGTAGATCTGTGGCTGAAAGGTCTTGAGAAGGCCTTCCGGATCCTCAACATCCCCGAAGTAGACAAAGTCAAGCACACTCTCTACCTTCTGAAGGGTAGTGCTGGCCACTGGTGGGCCATCGAAGAAGAGAAGCGACCCGGTGAGGTGATCTGTTGGGACGTCTTCCAGCGGGAGTTTGTGAGTGGAAACTTCCTAAAGACATATCTAGATGAGAAGATTAGTCGGTTTAAGCATCTACGCCAAGGATCTATGAACATCACCAAGTACAAGGCTAAGTTAATGGATCTGTTGAGGTTTTGTCCTCACATGGCGGCGACAGATGACGAGAGGATCAGATGTTTCAAGAAGGGTCTGAGTGATGAGATATCGACAATAGCTGTTGAGTTAGAGAACAGAGAGCGCTTTACTACATTTGTTGAGTCGGTTTGGAGGATCGAGTGATCAGCTCAGGAGAAGAAAGAGGCGATGTCCAAGAGAAAGTCTGGTCAGTTTTAGAGGTAAAGGTATAATGGATCCAAGAAATTGAGGTTCTTTGCACCGTATGTCGTGCAAGGTTCTAGTGCAGCATCACAGTGGTCCCCCGAGTAAGGGAAAAGGGCATGGTTCTTTTCCATCAAAGGCGTACAACACAGCTTCAGTGGTAGTGATAGGGCCGTCTAGGCTGCATCCGAGAGATCTGTCATGCTTTCTCTGTGGATAGGTCGGGCATATCAAGTGGAATTGCCTGAGAAGAGATGTCGAACTTATGCAACAACCGAGACAGAGTCAGTATGGACCAGATAGACAACAGTTTAGTGGTGCCAGAGGGTGAGGATGTTGCCAAGCTTCACAAGATGGATCGTCTGCTCAAGGAAGTAGAGGGTGTGGATGACATCAGACAATGACTCGATTCTATGCTACGAATCAGCCGGAGGCGATAGTCAACCTGTGAGTGGTGGCAGGTCAGATGGAGTTATTTCATTCTGATTTGTCTTCTTCTTACTTTGTATTTGTTCTGGTTGACCCAGGTGCTACGCACTCTTTTATTGCTTGTAGTATGCTTGATAGCTGTCTTTTACATGTTAGTTGTAAGAAAGATAGATTGTTGTTAGAAACTCCTCTTGATGGTTCCTCGATGCTTCGAGAGGTGTATCTATCTTGTATTCTATCCTTTTTGGGACACAACGTACAAGTGGATCTCATACCACTTGATATGCATGGATTTGATGTAATCCTTGGGATGGATACCTTAGAGAGGTATAAGGTTGTGTTGGATTGTAGTTCCAAATAAGTGGTGTTCTCTAATGATGGTGAGAAGTGGATCTTCTAAGGAGATAGGAAGATTCTTCTAACATGTTTGGTATCATCTATGGTGGCAGAGAAATTGTTGTGGCAACGTTGTAGAGCATTCTTGGCTCATGTTTTGGATACCGAGGCAAAAGGTTCGAGTCTTCAAGACATGATAGTTAGTAGAGAGTTTGAGGATGTGTTTCCCGATGAGTTTCTCGGTGTTCCCCCACCTCAAGAGATTGACTTTGAGAACAATCTAGTGTCAGGGACACAACCAGTTGCTCAGACATCGTACATGATGGCTCTAGCTGAGATGGAAGAACTGAAGAGGAAGTGACAGGAGTTGCTGCATAAAGGTTTCATTAGACCGAGCACATCGTCGTGGTGTGCTCCAGTTCTATTCATGAAGAAGAAGGATGGATTGATGTGTCTGTGCATAGATTACCGGTAGTTGAACAAAGTTACGATCAAGAACAAGTACCCTTTGTCGAGGATAGACGATCTGTTTGATCAGTTGTGTGGTGCTACAATGTTCTCTAAGATCAATCTATGGTTTGGATTTCATCAGTTGAGGATCAAGGACGATAACATACCAAAGTTAGCTTTCAGGATGAGGTATGGTCACTTTGAGTTTGTGGTTATGCCGTTTGGGCTAACCAATGCACCTGCTGTTTTCATGGATCTGATGAACAAGGTGTTCCATCCGTGTTTAAATCAGTTTGTTGTGGTTTTCATAGATGACATCTTGATCTATAGTCGAGACATTCAATAGCATGAACAATATCTTCGACAAGCGTTGACTCTCCTTTGCAAACACCAGTTGTATGCCAAGTTTAGTAAGTGGGATTTCTGGTTGGAGGATGTGACTTTCTTGGGTCATGTGATATCGGCGGAAGGAGTCAGAGTGGATCCCAAGAAGGTGGAGTCAGTTGTCGAGTGGGAGAAACCGAAGACGCTGATTGAAGTTCATATTTTTTTGGGTTTAGCAAGATACTACCAGAGGTTTATAAAGAACTTTAGTGTGATTGCGTTGCCATTGACAAAGTTGACTAGGAAGGATGTACCTTTTCTTTGGGATGATCGTTGTCAGTGAGCTTTTCAGAACTTGAAGGAGAAGCTAACTAGTGCTCCAGTGTTAGTGAATCCAGAGCCTGGGAAAGGCTATGTTGTTTTCTATGAAGCTTCAAAGAAAGGCTTAGGTTGTGTGTTGATGCAAGAAGATCATGTGGTTTCTTTTGCTTCGTGACAGCTTAAGAAGCATGAGGAGAGTTATCTGAAACATGATTTGGAGCTGGCAATGGTGGTCCATGTGTTAAAGATTTGGAGACACTATCTTTATGGGGAAGTGTGTTAGATCTTTACAGATCATAAGAACCTGAAGTACATCTTCTCATAGAGTGAGCTAAACATGCAACAACATCGCTGGATGGAGCTGATCAGTGATTATGATTGCACCATCGAGTATCATGCTTGTAAGGCAAACGTGGTAGCTAATGCGCTTAGCAGGAAGTCTTCTTCTCTTCTTATGAAGAAGGCACAGTTGAATTCTTTGATATGCCATAGGCGGGATATGTTCGTCTCTTTGCGGAAGATGAATGTGCAGTTGGAAGTATCTTTGTTGGCAGGACTGTTGGCACAGATGCAAGTGAAGCCTACATTGAGGCAGCAGATCAAAGAAGCACAACAGGTAGATGCTACAGTTCAATTGATCAGGACAGAATTTGGCAGCAAGTAGCGTGATGGCTTCCATGAGTCTGAGGATGGACTAGTTTGTTACCATAATAGGATGATGGTCCCCGATGTTGATAATATGAGGAAGCACACACATTGATGTATGATATGCATCTAGGTGTCACCAAGATGTTTCATAATCTAAAGGACATGTATTGGTGGCCTGGCTTGAAGAGAGATGTGGCTGAGTTTGTGGCTAAATGTGCGATATGCCAGCAGGTTAAGGTTGAGCATCAGAAGCCAGTAGGTACATTGCAACCCATGTCGATACCGCAGTGGAAATGGGATCATGTAACCTTGGATTTCGTAGTTGGTCTTCCAAGGACAGCTAGAAATCATGATTCCATTTGGGTGATCGTAGACAGATTGACGAAGTCTGCCCATTTCATACCTGTGAAAATGACATATACAACAGAGAAGCTTTCTCAAGTGTATGTGGATGAGATAGTTCATTTGCACGGTGTGCCTGCAACGATAGTCTCTGACTGAGGTACTCAGTTCATGAGTCATTTTTGGGAATAGTTGCACAGAGCATTGGGAACACAGTTGAAGTTTAGTACTGCTTTCCACCCACAGACAGATGGACAGTCTAAAAGGACTATTTAGACTTTGGAGGATCTTCTCCGAGCTTATGTTTTGCAGTTCCTAGGCAGTTGGGACGTACATCTCAGTTTGATAGAGTTTGCCTACAAAATAGTTACCAACGGAGTATCAACATGGCACCTTATGAGGCTTTATATGGAAGGAAGTGCGGATCTCCTTTATGTTGGTATGAGTCTGGCAAGTATCAGCTTTTGGGTCTTGAGTTAGTGCAACAGACGACAGAAAAGATCAACGTGATACGTCAATAGTTGAAAATGGCATAGGATATACAAAAGTCGTATGCATATAACCGTCGACAACCTCTAGAGTTCCAGGTGGGAGATAAGGTGTATATCAAGGTCTCTCCATGGAAAGGAGTGTTGAGGTTTGGCCGAAAAGGCAAGTTGGCTCCCAAGTATATGGGGCGATATCCGATGATAGAACGTGTTGGCAAAGTGGCTTACAAGTTAGAGCTACCACCAGAGTTGCACAGGTTGCATCCAGTGTTCCATGTCAGTATGTTGAAGAAAAGTCACCCAGGCATAGAGACAGTGATACGGCCGGTTGAGGTTGATCATGATGAAAATGTTACCTATGAGGAAGGTCCAGTGCTGATCCTTGACAGAAGAGTGAAGAAGCTGAAGAGGAAAGACCTGGTTCTTGTGAAAGTTCTTTGGCATCATCATGGCATTGAGGAAGCCACGTGGGAGCTTAAGGAAGAGATGAGGAGGAAGTATCCCTCACTTTTCTCTTTGGATTTCGGGGGCAAAATCCTTTCGTAGGGGTTTATGGCTTGTATGGACCCTGACCTTTGTTTTGGGCTTACCCTGTTTGCTTTGCCTAAGCCTTCTGTTTAGATGTTTGCTAATCACTTGAGTCATAGTTAGCGTTTGTTTGTGCTTTGTTGAGAGGTTGAGGTGCAACTTACAAATTACCCAAGTTTTTGGGTTGGTGTGCAAGTTTGTCACCTTGAGAGATGTCTTTCTCTCTCCTTGCATCCTCTAGAGTTGAGAGGATGGGTTAGGCTCCTTGCTTGAGTTGCTTTGGGCCTTGTTTGAGCTTGTTGAAGCTTAGGCTTGTTGTTGGGCATTCTTGGGCCTTGCTTGAGCTTGGTGCCTCCTCCTTGCTTGGTGTATCGGGCAAGGGTATATCGACCAAGAGTGTGTCGCCTAGTGGTGTATTGACCATGGCACCATGTTGGGTGATACACACCCTTCTTGACCTAGCATCGTTTGTGTCACCCTTAGTGACACTTGTTGCTCTTTGCTAGCAAGGTGGCATAGCGTGGACAAGTGGTGGCTTGGGTGAGCGCATGTGGAGCAGCCCTCTAATGGACGCCCACTTGACCCCCTTGTATTTATACCCTCTTCTTTGCTAGCTTGGGATCCCTTTAGCTCCTTAGTTGCTTCCCTTCTTTCTTTGGTGGCCGATACCCCCATGGTGGAGCTTGGTGACCAATATCCTTTGGTGGAGCTTAGAGGGCGACATCCTTGGTAGCCATATCTCTAGTCTTCTTCTTCCTCTAGTGGTGGCCGAAGGTGGTGCCTTGGTGCTTGGAGCGTGGATCTTGGAGCTTTTGAGCTTGAGGAGTGTGCTTGAGGTGGGTTACATAACTCCTAACCTTAACTATACTAATTCCCTACCATGTTGCTTTCTTATATGCTATCTTGATTGACCATGTTATCTTGCTAGATATGTTTCTTACTTTAATGGTCATGTTGTTGCCCTAGATGAACCATGGATCTTGTTGGATGAACCTTGGATGTGGGTTCCTTGGGAAAAACCCCTCTCTCTTAGTTTTTGAGAGGTGAGCCTAGGGTCTCCTAATTCAATGGTGTGTTGTGGCGTGTTCTTGGGGCAAAACCCCTTTCTCTCTTTGGTCTTGAGAGGTGAGCTTAAGCTCTAGTTGTGTGGGCAAAACCCCTCTCTCCCTTAGTTGTTGAGAGGTGAGTCTACACCCTAGTTGCTTGAGCAACACCCCTCTGTTACCATGGAATTGAAAGAGTGATCCTTGGGTTGGATGTTGACCTAGTTGTTGGTTGGTTGGCCGATATGGTGATGATCTACCTTGCTGCCTGATATGTGATAGAGGTTGTGCAAGACCCCTCTCACTTAGTTGTTGAGAGGTGAGACAACACTCTTGATCTTTTAGGGTTTGGTGGTTGTCTTGAGGTTGAAGATGAACAATCTGATAGGCTATGTAACCCGATATCCCTTGATGCCCGATACTATTTTTTTTTAGAGGTGAAACCCGATATCTCTCTCCTAGGGTTGAGCTTGAACGATATGTTAGATGGGTATCTTGTTGACCCCTTTGACCGTTATGATTCTTTACCTAAGTTGATGCCTTTACCGATAGACTTGGATGGGCGATATGTCTGATGGCCATTACCAGGATAGTAAGGTGACATGGCGTTGGCTTTGTCCTTTGAGTGATATCGACCTATCACATGGATAGACCATTATCAGTGTTATGCACCTTGTTGTCCCTTGCACGATATCGACCCTGTCGTGTGTGTGGCTGGGAGGTATCAGCCTGCTATGTGTTTGCCCAGTATCGACCGGCTATGAACAATGTGCAAGTGTGTTAGCCCGTTACCGGCCTTAGGGCGTTATTGGGATGTGTTGTTAACCACGTGAGCTATTATCTGTTATGGGAGTGTGTTGCCTGTTATCGACCTGTTGGGATCTGTTAGTTAGACGATATCGGCTAGCCATGGATGACAACCTAGGAAGAGTGTTAGCTATGAGCCCATTATGTGATGTTCCTTGAGTGTGCCCATTATCGGTTTGTACATAGCTAGATGTTAGCCCAAGATAGATGTTAGCCCGATACATGGTGATAGCCGATATCCATGTCAGCCCCTTTATGCAGTGTTAACCAAGATAGTGATGAACGCTACACCTTTGGTGAGGGTTGATACACCTATAGTGAGGAACGTTATGGGCTGTGATACCTTTGGTGAGAGTTGTCCCTTACCTGATATATCTATAGTGAGGGTTGTACTTTGTGTTCGGTTGGCAACCCAATGCTTGATTGAAAAGTTATATATGATAATGTCATGCATAGATATGCTCATCTAATAGCATAATTACATCTCTCTTGATATATGCAATAAGTTTAAGATGTTCCTTTTATGAATACAGTTGTAGCTCTATGCTTATGCTAACCATGCAAGTACCATTTGTATGATGAGGCCATGGTGATGGCATGACAATGATATGATGCAGAACATCAATAGTTACGATAAACCCAGTGACATATGATGGGTGTGATGTACCCTGATGGTGGGATTGAATCCCTGTGATTTTAATCCTTGAGATGGATCTTGATGATTGGCAAGAGGCCAAGTGGTAACATGTAATGTTGATCCTTGTGATGGATCAGGATGATGTTGATGGATTTGAGAATCAGAATGCCAATGTAACACATGATAATGAGATCTATGTTGTTTACTTTTGTTTACATGTTACATAACTTGGTTGAATCTTGCAATCCACTTAAAGTATGTTAATTAATTACAGATGAACCTTTCATGTAGTTTGCTCTGGCCATAGATCCATCATCGTCAGGAGTTTGGTGACGGTGAAATAGGTTCTCCTGAGGGTAAACCTGGAACGCATATTGTTGAATATGTGGGGTGCGCCTACGCCCTAAATAGTGGTGCATGTAGAGCATGGTGAACAGGCCCATGGCTCAGAACTAGAGGATAGTTTCAAGCTTGTGGCTCAGTGTGGTTAGAGCATGGTGAACAGGCCCATGGCTCAGGATATGTGATAGAGCATGGTGAACATGCCCATGGCGCAGTGATGATGGAGCACGGTGAACAGGCATGCGGCTCAGTTTTCTAGTGTTGATACATGTACCAAGGTGGGCTTGGCAAAGGGTAGTCTGACGCTGTGTGGCTGAGGCCACTTAAGCATGAGACTGCGGTCCTTCTTGTTAGTTCTTGTGCACTGACCACAAGGGAAAGAGGTCGTGGAACCCGGCTCTCCCATTGACCTTGCATGGCAATCGATTGTGACCAAGCGATGGTCAATTTGGATATGAGTGGTACAACTCACTTCCTCAGGGTATAATAAATCATAATCCAGCCGTATAGTATATTTTATTAGGGCAAACACAGAACATTGGTTGAGGCCTTGTTTGTATAGTTTTCCTAGTAATATCTTGCAGCTAATTATATGTTCCTCAGATGTTATGATAAGATCCTATAAGACTTGTCTTGTCACTCATGTTCCATATATTATCTATTTATATGCCTCTTAGATATCCTGGTAAGATGTTATAGAGATAGTTTTGCTCAATATGTTGCATATATGATCTACTTATATCAGTTACCTGCTTTATCTGTTCTAGCTCTCCCGAGGTTTTATAGTTTGGTAGGGAGTTATGTTTCTCACTGGGACTATGTGTCTCACCCTGTTGGTTTTAAAATCCTTTTTAGGTGGACATGATAGACATGGTGGTGATCATGGTGTTGTAGCTGAGCAGCAAGAAGAATAGTAGAAGGCAAGAGATGGATATGCTACTATTTTTGGGTGTTTTGTAGTAAAGTACTAGAGTCATCCCTGTACTCTCAGGTCCTTGGAGGTGTTTTGATGAGGTTTCACGATGTATAGTTGTTATGGCTTTCTTATCCTGTTGTTGACTTGGCTAGTTCTATTATGTACATAAACAGCTGGTGAACTCTTGTGCTTATGGGACAGCTATATCCTATGAGCTGTGGACATGTATCAAGTTTATGTATATTTATATAACATGTTTCTTTGCAGGATGTGGATCTAGTTGTAATAGTTCCTTTCTTATCTGCTTTTCGCAATCGGTTTTAAACAACCCGTGTTTTTCATAATATGTGTTTATGGTGGTTCCGCGCATTTTCACAAGGCATCTTGCTGTCTTTGTGATGGCAGGATGTCACAGGTTGTTTGTCTTTGCCCCTTTTGAAGAGAGTAGCTCCATGACGTATTCCCCATGCAAGCTGTGATAATATTTGTCAAGATAGTTTTCTGGGCACCAATTCAACGCAACGGCAAAATAAATTCAGTAAAGCATGAAAAGGCCACAGTCGTTGGATAAGGACACCTATTGTGAACTACAGTGATAGAATCAAAGATCATGCCAAGCTGATGCAAGGTTGAAAGTATATGGATTTACTATTTTGACATCTTCATGATAGAATTTCCATGCTAACCTTTTAAAAAGTGTTTTTGGTTCTGGGTCAAAGGCTTGAGTGACAAGGGAATTAGAGCTATTATAGAAAATAGTGTAATGAATTTTGATGGCTAGGATAAGAAGTGCCCAGTGATTCTCATGCAACATAGGAAGAAAAATATATGTTGGTAAACGCTCATGTTGTTGTTGTTGTAGAAATAAGTTGTACACTATGGATTCATCATCGAGACAAAGGTCACTGAAGAGTATCAGATGCACAATCTTAGCAGAGTCAATTTTGGGCTGAAGAATAGTGATATAAGCTACAATGACAGACATGGGGAGACATTTGCTGATTTTGACAAGGTCATGAAGAGCATCGGCAGAACCGCAACAAAGTCATTGTCGTATATCACATCTGCAATATTGGAATCAACAATATGTGTTAGAATAAAATTGACCTTCTCTTGAGATAACATATTACATGCAGCAAGGGTCAAAGTTTCTAATTGTGGATTTGGGAACAAAAGCAGTGGGTTGCTTTGTATTCTTAGTGGCTGATGTTGATTGGGCTATTTTAGCATGATCTCATAGATGTTGCATGTTTATCCAGTTGCTTTCTGGATCTATCTAGTTTTTGAAAGTGTGGCGAGTGCTTACCACTCTTGGTAGGTTATCACGAGCTGGGGAGGGATCATTATTGTCTATCTCCAAGAAATTTTCTAGGAGTTTTAGGTTGATAAAGAAACGCTCATACTTGATCAACATCATCACATATATGCCCCTTAGCCAAAAGAAGTTTGTGTCTTGGAGATGTAGCATGTATATGGATTTATTTAGGATCTCAATGGAGCATATAAAAATGAAAGCACTATTACCACTCCCCAAGTCTTGTTGTATAGGAAAATTTGTGGATTGAGAAGAAATTCCAATAATTGCCATGTCGTGGAATGTTTTTCAGATGACCCAGTGGAGCTTGAGTGGAAGTAGTCTAAGGGAGGTATCTGTTGGGTGAAGAAAGTGATGGTCTTTATGCAATATTTCTTATCCAAAACATTTGTATAGAGAGCTATGGTGAGAATGTAAGTCTACTATACAGAGGAACCAACGTTGCATATACTTATGTGGTATCAACACCAACCAGGGATTGTTATCTTCAATGTATGAAAGCATATCCATGACTGGTGGTGACTTATCCGTTCCAGCAAGCAGTCTTTGTGCCAGAATGGGTGTGGCATTTTAGATAGGATACACGCTTGTATTCTAGATGGTAGTTTCAATAATCATACTTAGCGGCACTCTGAAGAAAACCGTCCCGACCACAGCTTCAGGACGAAACATATTTTTGATTTCTTGTCACCACAGACAGAAGTGACCATCATTCCAAATCATAATTTTATCACTCACTTCTAGGTTAAGAAGCCTATTCATAACTCATTGGTCACAGATGGTGAGGTGACCAATAGCGCGCCTATCAAAATCTGACATGTCAAATTTAGAAATTGTTGATGGTGCAATGAATTCTTCTTCTTCTATTATTTGTCGATGATGGGACTGAGTGAAAATGATGGTGTGGAGGTCATCGCCTTCGCCCTCAAAAGAGTTTTCAGCAATATCATTGAAGAATTCATCCAACTATTTGTCATGCATAAGTTGGGATATCGCTTTTGCATTGTCAGTGTTGTCACTTGACTCCCGATCAGTACATCCCAATCTGTAAAGTTGGTGAATGGTCCACTATCCATCTAGGAATCTGTAGGAATTTTGAGGATTTCCTCAAGCCCACATCTGAACTCTCTCTCCTCTGAGGGCGAGGTGACATCCTTTTGTGCTTTTAATGTATCATATTCTTCTACCATTTTTAGGAGCTCACTGTCAAGAAGGGGAGGGGTTACACTACAGATTCTTGTATATGAAGAATTTGTGAACGATCCTTGAACTTTTGATAAGTCATCTTCAACCTTAGGAATATGGAGATTTGGAGCTTGGAGCTTTGAAGTTGTTCTTGAGGTGGGTTATATAACTTGAACTCTATGATGTTATTATTCATCACCTAAATTGCTATACTTAATGATCTACTTTTGATTCTGAAATTTTCTGAAATAGTTGATGACATTATGAGTTCTAGTAGTTTTTTAGACATGTTGCCATGAACTATAATAGTTATAATGAAGGTCTAGAGCTTGAAGAATATGGTATCACCTTATAAAGTTATATTGGGTTCAAGCACACAAGCAAGCACCTCTAACCCGATATGGTGATGCACCTACTTCACTAAAATGATATGGATATGAGTTTATACTTTCTTGCATGATATGGTAAGGTAGTATACACCTCTTGGACGATATGAGGTCAAGCATACACCTCAAAAACAATATTGTGTTAAGCACACACCTCTTTGCCTGATATGATGTGAAGCACACACACGCCTCTCTACCTGATATGGTGTGAAGCGCACACACACCTCTCTGCCCAATATGGTGTGAAGCACAAACACACCTCTCTGCCCAATATGGTGTGAAGCCCACACACATGTCTTTGCCTGATATGGTGTGAAGCACACACACACCTCTCTGCCCGATATGGTGTGAAGTACACACACACTGTGACATCCCGCAATCACACAGACAACGAAATGCCACGTGAAAATGTGCGGAACCGTCATAAGCATCATATTACCAAAAATACGAGTTAATTAAAACGGATTGTGGAAAGTAGATAAATAAAGAAACTATTACATCCAAATCCTTATCCTTCAAGGAAACATGTTATATAAACATACATAAACCTTGATTCGTGTCCATAGTTCATAGGAACCAACTGTTACGTAGGCACAAAGAGTCCACCACCTACTTATATACAGAACAGGCCATACCAGAACAACATTAGGATAAACAAAGCTACATCAGCTATACATCGTGAAACGTCATCAAAACACCTCCAAGGACCCGAGTGTACAGGGATGACTCTATGACCCTACTACAAAACAACCCAAAACAACATCATATCCATCTCTTGCCTTCTACTGTTCTTGTTGCTGCTTAGCCACAACCTCACGAACACCACCATGTCTAGCACGATCACCTAAAATGGTTGTAAACCAGTAGGGTGAGACACATAGTCCCAGTAAGAAACATAACTCCCCGCCGAACTATAAAACTTCAGGAAAGCTAGAATAGGTAAAGTAGATAATTGTTATAAGCAGTTCATATGTGCATCATACTAAGCAGAGCTTAACTTTATTAACAACTTACCAAGATATCTGGGAGTCATATAACCAGATATTTCTTTATGGAACATGATTGACAAGACAAGCTTTATAAGAACTTATCACAAGATATGAGGAATGTGTAAATAACTGCAAGATATAACTGAAGCAGCTACACAAACAAGGCCTCAACCAATGTTCCGTGTTTTGCCTTAAGTTGTATAAACTATACGACTAGATTATGATTTATTATGCCCTGAGGAAGTGAGTCGTACCGCTCAAATCCAACCTTTGGCTGTGAAGCCCAAAACCGGTGCCATACAAGGTCAATGGAAGAGTCAGACTCCACGACCTCACCTTTTCGTGGTCAGTGCACGATAACTAAAGCAGGAGCGCAGTCTCATGCTTGAGTGGCCTTAGCCACAGGGTTAGCTCACGCAGTCTACCCTTTTCTCTAGCCTGCCTTGGTACAAGTCTCGGTGGTAGTATATCATGAGCCACAGGCCTATTCACTGTGCTCTTGAGACATGAACACATTCATGCTCCATCACACTGAGCCATGGTCTTGTTCACCATGTTGTTATACACATATTGAGTCCACAACCACAGTTTCACTCTAATCCTCCTACATTCGGCTAGGAGAAACCCTGCATATTCAATAATATGCGCTCTAGGTAATCCTGTAGGATAAACCTATTTCACCATCACCAGCTACTGACGATGATGGATCTATGGCCAGGGCAAAACTAAATGAAATGTTCCACTGTCATTAATTAGTGTATTTTAGGTGAATTGTTGACGCAACCAGGTTATAAAACATAAACAACATTGTGTCACATTATTACTATAATTATCACATTGCCATGGGATTTTAGTCCCTCATCGCATAATGCCACTGCCTCTCAAGTCTTCATCATCATACATCATTATGGGATATCAATCCTTTATCTCATCATAGAGGATAACACGTCAAACAGGCACTCAGCCTCTATCAGGTCACCATACCTTTCTCATCATATTGGTGGACATGTTATCTCATCAACAAGGAACATCATAGTTCAGTGTTATACAAAATACATACACCTCATAGCTCTTACCTGGTTATGAATTCATTTGATACACCTGCATGGTTAGTATGCATATCAAGAGAGATAACTGGATCACAAAACATAAATATTAGAGAACATAACCATTATCTTATCATTTTACTTAACAACAAACTTAGGTAACAAACATATCATTGGTCACAACATATCTTTCATATCTCAGTCATCTTAACCAAAGATGTGGGCTCAACACAACGGGTTCACCAACCTAGAGTTCCTGGGCTAGGCACATCCCTCACCAAGGGTGTCGCCTACCCTAACTAAAGGTGTGGAAGGCATGGCACTAACCCTCACCCAAAGGATATCGACTACAAGCATAACGTGCACCCATGCACAGGGGGATAATGGGCAGACTAGATCTAAAGTTATATCGTGCAGCCATGACCAGGGGTGTATCGTGCAACCAGGTGCAAGGGGGATATCGTGCATCCATGACTAGGGGTGTGTTGGGAAACACATCCACCCTATCGGACAAGATGCCCTATCGCCCACTAGGGTTAGGGTTCCATATCGGGTAATTATCAACACCATGTCGCCCAAGGTCAAAACCAATACGCCCAACCCAATCCCTCTTGGCTAGCACAACAAGGTGTCCAAGGGACTCTCATATCACCCAAGGTACTCAAGCTAGGGATCCACCATCCAGGACTCATATCGGGCGACACCAGAACCAACCCATGTCACCCAGGGTACCAAGAAGGGATGTTTACCAAGAATGTCGACCAAAGGCATAATGCCCAACAACACCCTCTAAGGTAAGGGCCCATATTAGTTAAAGGATCAGCAGAACATCATAAAGTCATGCAAGAGTTAAAGGTCATGACGGGTTGGTCATCTTCAACCTCAAGACTGCCACCAAGAAGCCCTAAGAGTTCAAGAGAGTTGGCTCACCTCTCAAGACAATTAAGTGAGAGAGGGGTATTGCACAACTTCCATCATCTATCGGGCAACAAGGAGGTCTATCATATCATCTCATATCGGCCAACCAACCAAAGCTCAAATCACCCTTGGATTAGGCGACCCTAATCTCACCTCTCAGCAACAAAGTGAGAGGGGGGGTTTTACCAAGGAACTCCACCTCCATGGTTCGTCCAACCCAAGGAAACCCAAGATAACAATCTCAACAAGGTCTAGGGTACATCTAAAGCAACCTTATAACCATTAAAGCAAGAAACATAGCTAAAAGATGACATGGCCGATCAAGATAGCACATATAGCATGCAACATGAAAAGGAAGTAGTATAGCTAGGGTTAGGAGTTATGTAACCCTCCTCAAGCTCTAAAGCTCCAAGCTCCTAGCACCAAGCTCCAAGCTCCAAGCTCTAAGGAACCACCTTCGGCCAACAAACAAGAGGAGAAGGAACAAGGCACTCTCAAGGGTTCATCCACCACTAAAGGAAGAAGGAGACTACAGCTATGTCGCTCACCAAGGAGAGAGTATTGGCCACCAAGATCCACCAAGAGGAAGTGTATCGGCCACCAAGGAAGAAGGAAATCAACTAAGGGAACTAAAGGAGCTGCTAGAAAGCAAGAAGGGCCGATTATATACTTAGGGGTGAAGAAGAAGAGAAGGGCAAAGTGGCACCCGACCCTAGTACACTTGTCCTCGGGTCCTGCCACATGCTAGCACCCTCAAAACCATATGTCCATGACTTGCCACCCACTAAGAAAATCAACTGCCACTTGTCCCAAGATGGTGACACAAACAAGGCTAGGATGGAGGGTGTGTGTCGCCCAAGATAGCAACCCAACACATCCACCAACACCCTTGACCGATACACCTTCCTGGCCGATACACCATGGCCAATACAAGGCACTAGGCTCACCCTTACTCGATACCAAGCCTCAAAAAGGCTCAACAAGGCAAAACAAAGCCCAACAAGGCTCAACAAAGCCCAAAGCCACTCAAGCAATGAGCCCAACCCTTCCTCTCAGACCTAGAGGATGCAAGGAGAGAGAAGGACATATCTCAAGGTGACAAACTTGCACACCAACCCTAAAACTTGGGTAATTTGCAAGTTGCACCTCAACCTTCCAACAAAGCACAAACAAACCCTAATTACAACTTCAGGAGATTAGTAAGTATCTCAACACAAGGTTAGGCAAAGCAAATAGGGTAAGCCCAAAATGGAGGTCGGGGTCCTTACAAGCCATAAACCCCTACAAAAAGATTTCTCCCCCGAAATCCGAAGAGAAAAGCGAAGGATACTTCCTCCTCATCTCTTCCTCAAGCTCCCATGTGGCTTCCTCAATGCCACGATGATGCCAAAGAACCTTCATAATAACCATGTCCATCCTTTTCATCTTCTTCACTCTTTTGTCGAGAATAATTACTGGACCTTCTTTGTAGTTCACATCTTTATCAAGCTCAACCTCAACTGGATGTATTACTGTCTCTGTCCCCGAATGACTTTTCTTCAGCATACTGACATGGAACACCGGATGTAACCTATGCAACTCTGGCGGTAGTTCTAACTTGTAAGCTACCTTGCCAACATGTGCTATTACTAGATATGGCCCCATATACCTGGGTGCAACTTGCCTTTTCGACCAAACCTCAACACACCTTTCCATGGTGAGACCTTGACATACACTTTTTCTCCCACCTGGAACTCTAGAGGTCATCGAAGACTATCTACATACGACTTCTGTCTGTCCTGTGTCACTTTCAACTATTGTTGTATCACTTTGATCTTTTCTGTTGTCTGCTACACTAGCTCAGGACCCAAAAGCTGATACTCACCAGACTCATACCAACATAGAGGAGATCTGCACTTCCTGCCATATAAAAGCCTCATAAGGTGCCATGTCGATACTCCGTTGGTAACTATTGTTGTAGGTGAACTCTATCAAACTGGGATGCACATCCCAACTTCCTAGGAACTACAAAACACAAGCTCGGAGATGATCCTCCAAAGTTTGAATAGTCCTTTCAGACTGTCCATGTGTCTGTGGGTGGAAAGTGGTACTGAACCTCAACTGCGCTCCCATCTTAGTTTTGGGATCATGTTGGGCTGTATGTGTTGTTCGCTAGTCTTGAACTGTACCAGTCTTGATTGATGTATCAGTTTGTTGAATGTTGATGCCTGATGTGGTAGTCTTGGCTTATATTTTAAAGAAGAACAAACAACATGACTATCCCAGTTGGTGTTGACTTAGTTGCACTAGCTGGTGTATCATCTTGTTGAGCATTGATAACCGGTACAATGTTCCCAACATTGACGTGTCAGTCTTTGATGGTGTCAGGTTGTCATCGTCTATATCGGTCTAAATGTGTTAATTGATGATGGGTGTACTGATTTGTTGAGACATGAAAACCGATATCTTCTTTGTATATATTGTCTTTAGCAAAATAGGTGCTCTTTTTGTCATTTTAGGGTAAGAAATTCCTTCAAAAGATATGATAAGTCATCATAAGTATGAAATGCATGATTTGTCTAATTATGAATATTGTTGAGAATGAAATGAAAGATTGATATTGATTCTAATAGAAAATAGAGACTCTAACATCCATAAAATGGGTGTTATCAATCCTCCCAAACTTAGCAATTAGATCATCCTCAAGATATATAATTAGTTTCAAACTTTGTTGTAAAGACGTGATGCTCATGCTCAAAATGGGAAGGGACTTTAAATTCGGTCTGCAAATAAAAGTATGCGTCAATTTCAATTAACAAAGCAAATTCATGTTAGATCATGAGTGCATCAACTATGTTTTGCTTTAACAATGCAATGTAATCATTTCTGCTTTCTTAAGACTTTTTTGCATCTCTATTGAAGTTAGCTTTCACACCAAACCCTATATCTAAGATAAGCAAAAGTGGGAATTGGGTAGGCTTAAGGCTTTTTGGATTTCTCTTGTCTTTCATTCGGTCATTCAAGTACGAGTCTGTTAATAGACAAGTGGTACCTCCAGTCCAACCCAGATTGCTTTAGAGCAGTGATTTATGATCCTACATACCATTGACCTGGATTTACCATACCTAAAAATGATCTCCGTTGAGAAAAAAAGTGTGTAATGTTTGGGCTTTTTGTAATTGGTTACGAGCATGACATATTTGTGGTTTAGCCACATCGTGCATCGGTCATCCAATTTTTTTGCCTCTTATATTTGTAGCACAACTCTCTTGTTTCATTCGCTCTCATAAAGCTTCTCACTCTTTTTGGGATTTTCTGGGGGTATGAGGTGATTTTTTCAATGTTTTAGTAGCTCTTTTATTTATAGATGCACATCTCAAGCAGGTAATTTTTTAACAAAGTGAAATCTATAACCTTTGTGATTTATTAACATTTCATTTCAAGGTGATTAAAAGAAAGAAGAAACTTTTAAGGGAGAATTAATATCAAAATATTCACAAGATAAGTGCTCAATAAACTTTGTTCTGTGTAAAATAGTTTCAAAAAGTACTTTATTCCATGATTGATGAACAAACTACAAGCTATTCTAGGGGTTTGACAAACATGCTTATACAATAGTTATGAGAAGAAGATGGGGCAAGTGTCTCTTTTTATCATGTAATAAACTGTATAGTTTAATGACCAAAAAGAAAACATAAAGAACGACAAAAACTTGGTAAGAGTACTTCCCTTACTGAGCTATAGGACCCCCCCCAAAACTTACCCCACACTCTCTCTCAGAGTAGAGTGGATGTAGAAGAAGAGGTCAGTATAGATCAGGGAGGGTTGTGTAAGGACCCTGACCTTCATTTTGGGCTTACCCTATTTTCTTTGCCTAAACCTTGTGTTTAGATGTTTGCTAATCACCTGAGTCATGGTTAGGGTTTGTTTGTACTTTGTTGAGAGGTTGAGGTGCAACTTGCAAATTACCCAAGTTTTAGGGTTGGTGTGCAAGTTTGTCACCTTGAGAGATGTCTTTTTCTCTCCTTGCATCATGTATGTTGACAGGATGGGTTGGGCACCTTGCCTGAGTTGCTTTGGGCCTCATTTGAGCTTGTTGAAGCTTAGGCTTGTTGTTGGGCTTTCTTGGGCCTAGTTTCATCTTAGTGTCGCCTCCTTGCTTGGTGTATTAGGCAAGGGTGTATCAGCCAAGAGTGTGTCGAGCAGTGGTGTATCGACCATGGCACCATATTGGGCGATACACACCCTTTTTGACCTAACATCATTTGTGTCACCCTTGGTGACACTTGTTGCTCTTTGCTAGCAAGGTGGCATAGCGTGGACAAGTGGTGGTTTGGGCGAGCACATGTGGAGAATCCCTCTAGTGGATGCCCACTTGACCCCCTTGTATATGTACCCTCTTCTTTGCTAGCTTGGGATCCCTTTAGCTCCTTAATTGCTTCCCTTCTTCCTTTGGTGGCCGATACCCCCCCTGGTGGAGCTTGGTGGCCGATATACTTTGGTGGAGCTTGGAGGGTGACATCCTTGGCAACCATAGCTCTAGTCTTCTTCTTCCTCTAGTGGCGGCCGAAGGTGGTGCCTTGGTGCTTGGAGCATGGAGCTTGGAGCTTGGAGCTTTTGAGCTTGAGGAGTGTGCTTGAGGCAGGTTACATAACTCCTAACCTTAACTATACTACTTCCCTACCATGTTGCTTTGTTATATGCTATCTTTATTGGCCATGTTATCTTGCTAGATACGTTTCTTGCTTTAATGGTCATGTTTTTGCCCTAGATGAACCATGGATCTTGTTGGTCAAACCTTGGATGTGGGTTCCTTGGGAAAAACCCCTCTCTTTTAGTTGTTGAGAGGTGAGCCTAAGGTCTCCTAATTGAATGGTGTGTTGTGGCATGTTCTTGGGGCAAAGCCCCTTTCTCTCTTTGGTCTTGAGAGGTGAGCTTAAGCTCTAGTTGTGTGGGAAAAATCCCTCTCTCCCTTAGTTGTTGAGAGGTGAGTCTACACCCTAGTTGCTTGAACAACACCCCTCTCTTACCATGGAATTGAAAGAGTGAGCCTTGGGTTGGGTGTTGACCTAGTTGTTGGTTGGTTGGTCGATATGGTGATGATCTACCTTGTTGCCCGATATGTGATAGAGGTTGTGCAAGACCCCTCTCACTTAGTTGTTGAGAGGTGATCCAACACTCTTGATCTTTTAGGGTTTGGTGGTTGTCTTGAGGTTGAAGATGAACAACCTGATATGTTGTGTAACCCGATATCGCTTGATGCCCGATACCATTTTGTGGAGAGGTAAAATCTGATATCCCTCTCCTAGTGTTGAGCTTGGATGATATGTTAGATGGGTGTCTTATTGACCTCTTTGTCCATTATGAGTCTTTACCTGAGTTGCTGCCTTGCCCGATAGACTTGGATGGCCAATATGTCTGATGGTCGTTACCGGGATATTAAGGTGATGTGGTGTTAGCTTTGTCCTTTGAGTGATATCGACCTATTACATGGATAGCCCATTATGAGTGTTATGCATCCTATTGTCCCTTGCATGATATTGACCCTGCTGTGTGTGTGGCTGGGCGGTATCGGCCTGCTATGTGCTTGCCTAGTATCGACCTGCTATGAGAAGTGTGCAAGTATGTTAGCCCGTTATTAGTGTTAGGGTGTTATCGGGATGTGGTGTTAACCACGTGAGCTGTTAGCCGTTATGGGAGTGTGATGACCATTATCGACCTATTGGGATCTGTTAGTTAGATGATATCGGCTAGCCATGGATGACAACTCGGGAAGAGTGTTAGTTGTGAGCTAGTTATGTGATGTTCCTTGAGTGTGCCCGTTATCGGTTTGTACACAACTAGACATTAGCCCAAGATAGATGTTAGCCTGATACATGGTGATAGACGATATCCATGTCTTCCCCTTTATGCAGTGTTAACCAAGACAGTGATGAACGTTACACCTTTGGTGAGGGTTGATACACCTATAGTGAGGAACGTTATGGGCTGTGATACCTTTGGTGAGAGTTGTCCCTTTCCCGATATATCTATAGTGAGGGTTGTACTTTGTGTTCAGTTGGTAACCCTAATGCTTTATGGAAAAGTTATATATGATAATGTCATGCATAGATATGCTCATCCAATAGCATAATTACATCTTTCTTGATATATGCAATAAGTATAAGATGTTCCGTGTATGAGTATAGTTGTACCTCTATACTTATTCTAACCATGCATGTACCATTTGTATGATGAGGCCATGGTGATGGCAAGACAATGATATGATGTGGAACATCAAGAGTTACGATGAAACCAATGACATATGATGGGTGTGATGTACCCTAATGGTGGGATTGAATCCCTATGATGTTGATCCTTGAGATGGATCTTGATGATTGGAATGAGGCCAAGTGGTAACATGTAATGTTGATCCTTGTGATGGATCAGGATGATGTTGATGTCTTTGAGAATAAGAATGACAATGTAGCACATGACAATGAGATCTATGTTGTTTACTTTTGTTTACATGTTACATAACTTGGTTGAATCTTGCAATCCACTTAAAATATGTTAATTAATTACAGATGAACCTTTCATGTAGTTTGCCCTGGCCATAGATCCATTATTGTCAGGAGTTTGGTGATGGTGAAACAGGTTCTCCTGAGGGTTAACCTGGAACACATATTGTTGAATATGCGGGGTGCACCTACGCCCTAAGTAGTAGTACATGTAGAGCATGGTGAACAGGCCCATGGCTCAGGATTAGAGCATGATTTTAGGCCCATGGCTCAGTGTGGTTAGAGCATGGTGAACAGGCCCATTGCTCAGGATATGTGATAGAGAATGGTGAACAAGCCCATGGCTCAGTGATGATGGAGCACGGTGAACAGGCTCGTGGCTCGGTTTTCAAGTGACGATACTTGTACCAAGGTGGGCTAGGCAAAGGGTAGCCTAACCCTGTGTGGCTGAGGCCACTTAAGCATGAGACTGAGGTCTTGCTTGTTGGTTCTTTTGGACTAACCACAAGGGAAAGAGGTCGTGGAACCCAACTCTCTCATTGACCTTGTATGGCAATTGATTGCGACCAAGCGGTAGTCGGTTTGGATCTGAGTGATACGACTCACTTCCTCAAGGCATAATAAATCATAATCCAGCCATATAGTATATTTTCTTAGAGAAAACATGGAACATTGGTTGAGGCCTTGTTTGTATAGTTGCCCTAGTTATATCTTGCACCTAATTATATGTTCATCAAATGTTATGATAAGATCCTATAAGAATTGTCTTGTCACTCATGTTCCATATGTTATATGTTTATATGCCTCTTAGATATCCTGGTAAAATGTTATAGAGATAGTTATGCTCAGTATGTTGCATATATGATCTGCTTATGTTAGTTACCTACTTTATCTATTCTAGCTCTCCCGAGGTATTATTGTTCGGCGGGGAGTTATGTTTCTCGTTGGGACGGTGTGTCTCACCCCGTTGGTTTAAAACCCTTTTTAGGTGAACGTGCTAGACGTGGTGGTGATCGTGGTGTTGCAACTGAGTAGAAAGAAGAATAGTAGAAGGCAAGAGATGGATATGTTGTTGTTTTTGGGAGTTTTGTAGTTAAGTCCTAGAGTCATCCCTGTAGTCTCAGGTCATTGGAGGTGTTTTGATGAGGTTTCATGATGTATAGTTGTTATGGCTTTCTTATCCAGTTGTTGACCTAGCTAGGTCTGTTATGTACATAAACAAGTGGTGAACTCTTGTGCTTATGGGACAACTAGATCCTATGAGCTATGGAGATGTATCATGTTTATGTATATTTATATAACATGTTTCTTTGCAGGATGTGGATCTGGTTGTAATAGTTACTTTCTTATCTACTTTCTGCAACCGGTTTTAATTACCTGTGTTTTTGATAATATGTGGTTTATGGTGGTTCCGTGCGTTTTCATGTGGTGTCTCGCTGTCTTTGTGATGTCGGGATGTTACAGGTTGTTTGTCTTTGCCCCTTTTGAAGAGAGTAGCTCCATGACATATTCCCCATGCGAGCTATGATAATCTTTATCACAATAAGGTTGGTATCAGAGCTCTAGGTTGTCTGAGTCTACAGGGATCTAGGACTTGGTTTGTGTCTATTCTTGTGATTTATTCCAGATTTTCTTATAATGACTTCTGCCCCTAACAGAAGATAAAGCCAGAAGATGTTTGGAAATCATGAAGAGCATGCTACTGAGAGCAGTGTTGCTGCATCAGTTGATGGAGTGAGTGTGTAGGCACATGAAGATTGGTTGCCTGAGGTCCCCCAATCGACCCAGCCATTCTTGAGAATCCTATCTACCAACACCTCATGGGAAAGGTAATGGCAAAGATGAATCTCATGGTGGAGAGATTACATGTGCCTCTGCCAAGAGCACCAGTTCCTCATGAAGAATCATCGGGTATTGGGAAGACCTTCGAGCTGCTTCGTCAAGTCAGAGCTTCAGATTATGCTGGAACGGCTGATCCAACAGATGTAGATCTGTGGCTGAAAGGTCTTGAGAAGGCCTTCCGGATCCTCAACATCCCCGAAGTAGACAAAGTCAAGCACACTCTCTACCTTCTGAAGGGTAGTGCTGGCCACTGGTGGGCCATCGAAGAAGAGAAGCGACCCGGTGAGGTGATCTGTTGGGACGTCTTCCAGCGGGAGTTTGTGAGTGGAAACTTCCTAAAGACATATCTACATGAGAAGATTAGTCGGTTTAAGCATCTACGCCAAGGATCTATGAACATCACCAAGTACAAGGCTAAGTTAATGGATCTGTTGAGGTTTTGTCCTCACATGGCGGCGACAGATGACGAGAGGATCAGATGTTTCAAGAAGGGTCTGAGTGATGAGATATCGACAATAGCTGTTGAGTTAGAGAACAGAGAGCGCTTTGCTACATTTGTTGAGTCGGTTTGGAGGATCGAGTGATCAGCTCAGGAGAAGAAAGAGGCGATGTCCAAGAGAAAGTCTGGTCAGTTTTAGAGGTAAAGGTATAATGGATCCAAGAAATTGAGGTTCTTTGCACCGTATGTCGTGCAAGGTTCTAGTGCACCATCACAGTGGTCTCCCGAGTAAGGGAAAAGGGCATGGTTCTTTTCCATCAAAGGCGTACAACACAGCTTCAGTGGTAGTGATAGGGCCGTCTAGGCTGCATCCGAGAGATCTGTCATGCTTTCTCTGTGGATAGGTCGGGCATATCAAGTGGAATTGCCTGAGAAGAGATGTCGAACTTATGCAACAACCGAGACAGAGTCAGTATGGACCAGATAGACAACAGTTTAGTGGTGCCAGAGGGTGAGGATGTTGCCAAGCTTCACAAGATGGATCGTCTGCTCAAGGAAGTAGAGGGTGTGGATGACATCAGACAATGACTCGATTCTATGCTACGAATCAGCCGGAGGCGATAGTCAACCTGCGAGTGGTGGCAGGTCAGATGGAGTTATTTCATTCTGATTTGTCTTCTTCTTACTTTGTATTTGTTCTGGTTGACCCAGGTGCTACGCACTCTTTTATTGCTTGTAGTATGCTTGATAGCTGTCTTTTACATGTTAGTTGTAAGAAAGATAGATTGTTGTTAGAAACTCCTCTTGATGGTTCCTCGATGCTTCGAGAGGTGTATCTATCTTGTATTCTATCCTTTTTGGGACACAACGTACAAGTGGATCTCATACCACTTGATATGCATGGATTTGATGTAATCCTTGGGATGGATACCTTAGAGAGGTATAAGGTTGTGTTGGACTGTAGTTCCAAATAAGTGGTGTTCTCTAATGATGGTGAGAAGTGGATCTTCTAAGGAGATAGGAAGATTCTTCTAACATGTTTGGTATCATCTATGGTGGCAGAGAAATTGTTGTGGCAACGTTGTAGAGCATTCTTGGCTCATGTTTTGGATACCGAGGCAAAAGGTTCGAGTCTTCAAGACATGATAGTTAGTAGAGAGTTTGAGGATGTGTTTCCCGATGAGTTTCTCGGTGTTCCCCCACCTCGAGAGATTGACTTTGAGAACAATCTAGTGCCAGGGACACAACCAGTTGCTCAGACATCGTACATGATGGCTCTAGCTGAGATGGAAGAACTGAAGAGGAAGTGACAGGAGTTGCTGCATAAAGGTTTCATTAGACCGAGCACATCGTCGTGGTGTGCTCCAGTTCTATTCATGAAGAAGAAGGATGGATTGATGTGTCTGTGCATAGATTACCGGTAGTTGAACAAAGTTACGATCAAGAACAAGTACCTTTGTCGAGGATAGACGATCTGTTTGATCAGTTGTGTGGTGCTACATTGTTCTCTAAGATCAATCTATGGTTTGGATTTCATCAGTTGAGGATCAAGGACGATAACATACCAAAGTTAGCTTTCAGGATGAGGTATGGTCACTTTGAGTTTGTGGTTATGCCGTTTGGGCTAACCAATGCACCTACTGTTTTCATGGATCTGATGAACAAGGTGTTCCATCCGTGTTTAAATCAGTTTGTTGTGGTTTTCATAGATGACATCTTGATCTATAGTCGAGACATTCAATAGCATGAACAATATCTTCGACAAGCGTTGACTCTCCTTTGCCAACACCAGTTGTATGCCAAGTTTAGTAAGTGGGATTTCTGGTTGGAGGATGTGACTTTCTTGGGTCATGTGATATCGGCGGAAGGAGTCAGAGTGGATCCCAAGAAGGTGGAGTCAGTTGCCGAGTGGGAGAAACCGAAGACGCTGATTGAAGTTCATATTTTTTTGGGTTTAGCAAGATACTACCAGAGGTTTATAAAGAACTTTAGTGTGATTGCGTTGCCATTGACAAAGTTGACTAGGAAGGATGTACCTTTTCTTTGGGATGATCGTTGTCAGTGAGCTTTTCAGAACTTGAAGGAGAAGCTAACTAGTGCTCCAGTGTTAGTGAATCCAGAGCCTGGGAAAGGCTATGTTGTTTTCTATGAAGCTTCAAAGAAAGGCTTAGGTTGTGTGTTGATGCAAGAAGATCATGTGGTTTCTTTTGCTTCGTGACAGCTTAAGAAGCATGAGGAGAGTTATCTGAAACATGATTTGGAGCTGGCAATGGTGGTCCATGTGTTAAAGATTTGGAGACACTATCTTTATGGGGAAGTGTGTTAGATCTTTACAGATCATAAGAACCTGAAGTACATCTTCTCATAGAGTGAGCTAAACATGCAACAACATCGCTGGATGGAGCTGATCAGTGATTATGATTGCACCATCGAGTATCATGCTTGTAAGGCAAACGTGGTAGCTAATGCGCTTAGCAGGAAGTCTTCTTCTCTTCTTATGAAGAAGGCACAGTTGAATTCTTTGATATGCCATAGGCGGGATATGTTCGTCTCTTTGCGGAAGATGAATGTGCAGTTGGAAGTATCTTTGTTGGCAGGACTGTTGGCACAGATGCAAGTGAAGCCTACATTGAGGCAGCAGATCAAAGAAGCACAATAGGCAGATGCTACAGTTCAATTGATCAGGACAGAATTTGGCAGCAAGTAGCGTGATGGCTTCCATGAGTCTGAGGATGGACTAGTTTGTTACCATAATAGGATGATGGTCCCCGATGTTGATAATATGAGGAAGCACACACATTGATGTATGATATGCATCTAGGTGTCACCAAGATGTTTCATAATCTAAAGGACATGTATTGGTGGCCTGGCTTGAAGAGAGATGTGGCTGAGTTTGTGGCTAAATGTGCGATATGCCAGCAAGTTAAGGTTGAGCATCAGAAGCCAGTAGGTACATTGCAACCCATGTCGATACCGCAGTGGAAATGGGATCATGTAACCTTGGATTTCGTAGTTGGTCTTCCAAGGACAGCTAGAAATCATGATTCCATTTGGGTGATCGTAGACAGATTGACGAAGTCTGCCCATTTCATACCTGTGAAAATGACATATACAACAGAGAAGCTTGCTCAAGTGTATGTGGATGAGATAGTTCATTTGCACGGTGTGCCTGCAACGATAGTCTCTGACTGAGGTACTCAGTTCATGAGTCATTTTTGGGAATAGTTGCACAGAGCATTGGGAACACAGTTGAAGTTTAGTACCGCTTTCCACCCACAGACAGATGGACAGTCTAAAAGGACTATTTAGACTTTGGAGGATCTTCTCCGAGCTTATGTTTTGCAGTTCCTAGGCAGTTGGGACGTACATCTCAGTTTGATAGAGTTTGCCTACAAAATAGTTACCAACGGAGTATCAACATGGAACCTTATGAGGCTTTATATGGAAGGAAGTGCGGATCTCCTTTATGTTGGTATGAGTCTGGCAAGTATCAGCTTTTGGGTCTTGAGTTAGTGCAACAGACGACAGAAAAGATCAACGTGATACGTCAATAGTTGAAAATGGCATAGGACAGACAAATGTCGTATGCATATAATCGTCGACAACCTCTAGAGTTCCAGGTGGGAGATAAGGTGTATATCAAGGTCTCTCCATGGAAAGGAGTGTTGAGGTTTGGTCGAAAAGGCAAGTTGGCTCCCAAGTATATGGGGCGATATCCGATGATAGAACGTGTTGGCAAAGTGGCTTACAAGTTAGAGCTACCACCAGAGTTGCACAGGTTGCATCCAGTGTTCCATGTCAGTATGCTGAAGAAAAGTCACCCAGGCATAGAGACAGTGATACGGCCGGTTGAGGTTGATCATGATGAAAATGTTACCTATGAGGAAGGTCCAGTGCTGATCCTTGATAGAAGAGTGAAGAAGCTGAAGAGGAAAGACCTGGTTCTTGTGAAAGTTCTTTGGCATCATCATGGCATTGAGGAAGCCACGTGGGAGCTTAAGGAAGAGATGAGGAGGAAGTATCCCTCACTTTTCTCTTTGTATTTCGGGGGCAAAATCCTTTCGTAGGGGTTTATGGCTTGTATGGACCCTGACCTTTGTTTTGGGCTTACCCTGTTTGCTTTGCCTAAGCCTTCTGTTTAGATGTTTGCTAATCACCTGAGTCATAGTTAGCGTTTGTTTGTGCTTTGTTGAGAGGTTGAGGTGCAACTTACAAATTACCCAAGTTTTTGGGTTGGTGTGCAAGTTTGTCACCTTAAGAGATGTCTTTCTCTCTCCTTGCATCCTCTAGAGTTGAGAGGATGGGTTAGGCTCCTTGCTTGAGTTGCTTTGGGCCTTGTTTGAGCTTGTTGAAGCTTAGGCTTGTTGTTGGGCATTCTTGGGCCTTGCTTGAGCTTGGTGCCTCCTCCTTGCTTGGTGTATCGGGCAAGGGTATATCGGCCAAGAGTGTGTCGCCTAGTGGTGTATTGACCATGGCACCATGTTGGGTGATACACACCCTTCTTGACCTAGCATCGTTTGTGTCACCCTTAGTGACACTTGTTGCTCTTTGCTAGCAAGGTGGCATAGCGTGGACAAGTGGTGGCTTGGGTGAGCGCATGTGGAGCAGCCCTCTAATGGATGCCCACTTGACCCCCTTGTATTTATACCCTCTTCTTTGCTAGCTTGGGATCCCTTTAGCTCCTTAGTTGCTTCCCTTCTTCCTTTGGTGGCCGATACCCCCATGGTGGAGCTTGGTGACCAATATCCTTTGGTGGAGCTTAGAGGGCGACATCCTTGGTAGCCATATCTCTAGTCTTCTTCTTCCTCTAGTGGTGGCCGAAGGTGGTGCCTTGGTGCTTGGAGCGTGGATCTTGGAGCTTTTGAGCTTGAGGAGTGTGCTTGAGGTGGGTTACATAACTCCTAACCTTAACTATACTAATTCCCTACCATGTTGCTTTCTTATATGCTATCTTGATTGACCATGTTATCTTGCTAGATACGTTTCTTACTTTAATGGTCATGTTGTTGCCCTAGATGAACCATGGATCTTGTTGGATGAACCTTGGATGTGGGTTCCTTGGGAAAAACCCCTCTCTCTTAGTTTTTGAGAGG
Source organism: Alisma plantago-aquatica (assembly GCA_963693085.1). Classification (NCBI taxonomy): domain Eukaryota; kingdom Viridiplantae; phylum Streptophyta; class Magnoliopsida; order Alismatales; family Alismataceae; genus Alisma; species Alisma plantago-aquatica. The sequence continues at coordinate 868,505,162 of OY856412.1, read as the reverse complement.
TGAGCCTAGGGTCTCCTAATTCAATGGTGTGTTGTGGCGTGTTCTTGGGGCAAAACCCCTTTCTCTCTTTGGTCTTGAGAGGTGAGCTTAAGCTCTAGTTGTGTGGGCAAAACCCCTCTCTCCCTTAGTTGTTGAGAGGTGAGTCTACACCCTAGTTGCTTGAGCAACACCCCTCTGTTACCATGGAATTGAAAGAGTGATCCTTGGGTTGGATGTTGACCTAGTTGTTGGTTGGTTGGCCGATATGGTGATGATCTACCTTGCTGCCTGATATGTGATAGAGGTTGTGCAAGACCCCTCTCACTTAGTTGTTGAGAGGTGAGACAACACTCTTGATCTTTTAGGGTTTGGTGGTTGTCTTGAGGTTGAAGATGAACAATCTGATAGGCTATGTAACCCGATATCCCTTGATGCCCGATACTGTTTTTTTTTTAGAGGTGAAACCCGATATCTCTCTCCTAGGGTTGAGCTTGAACGATATGTTAGATGGGTATCTTGTTGACCCCTTTGACCGTTATGAGTCTTTACCTAAGTTGATGCCTTTACCGATAGACTTGGATGGGCGATATGTCTGATGGCCATTACCAGGATAGTAAGGTGACATGGCGTTGGCTTTGTCCTTTGAGTGATATCGACCTATCACATGGATAGACCATTATCAGTGTTATGCACCTTGTTGTCCCTTGCACGATATCGACCCTGTCGTGTGTGTGGCTGGGAGGTATCAGCCTGCTATGTGTTTGCCCAGTATCGACCGGCTATGAACAATGTGCAAGTGTGTTAGCCCGTTACCGGCCTTAGGGCGTTATTGGGATGTGTTGTTAACCACGTGAGCTATTATCTGTTATGGGAGTGTGTTGCCTATTATCGACCTGTTGGGATCTGTTAGTTAGACGATATCGGCTAGCCATGGATGACAACCTAGGAAGAGTGTTAGCTATGAGCCCATTATGTGATGTTCCTTGAGTGTGCCCATTATCGATTTGTACATAGCTAGATGTTAGCCCAAGATAGATGTTAGCCCGATACATGGTGATAGCCGATATCCATGTCAGCCCCTTTATGCAGTGTTAACCAAGATAGTGATGAACGCTACACCTTTGGTGAGGGTTGATACACCTATAGTGAGGAACGTTATGGGCTGTGATACCTTTGGTGAGAGTTGTCCCTTACCTGATATATCTATAGTGAGGGTTGTACTTTGTGTTCGGTTGGTAACCCAATGCTTGATTGAAAAGTTATATATGATAATGTCATGCATAGATATGCTCATCTAATAGCATAATTACATCTCTCTTGATATATGCAATAAGTTTAAGATGTTCCTTTTATGAATACAGTTGTAGCTCTATGCTTATGCTAACCATGCAAGTACCATTTGTATGATGAGGCCATGGTGATGGCATGACAATGATATGATGCAGAACATCAATAGTTACGATAAACCCAGTGACATATGATGGGTGTGATGTACCCTGATGGTGGGATTGAATCCCTGTGATTTTAATCCTTGAGATGGATCTTGATGATTGGCAAGAGGCCAAGTGGTAACATGTAATGTTGATCCTTGTGATGGATCAGGATGATGTTGATGGATTTGAGAATAAGAATGCCAATGTAACACATGATAATGAGATCTATGTTGTTTACTTTTGTTTACATGTTACATAACTTGGTTGAATATTGCAATCCACTTAAAGTATGTTAATTAATTACAGATGAACCTTTCATGTAGTTTGCTCTGGCCATAGATCCATCATCGTCAGGAGTTTGGTGACGGTGAAATAGGTTCTCCTGAGGGTAAACCTGGAACGCATATTGTTGAATATGTGGGGTGCGCCTACGCCCTAAATAGTGGTGCATGTAGAGCATGGTGAACAGGCCCATGGCTCAGAACTAGAGCATAGTTTCAGGCTTGTGGCTCAGTGTGGTTAGAGCATGGTGAACAGGCCCATGGCTCAGGATATGTGATAGAGCATGGTGAACATGCCCATGGCGCAGTGATGATGGAGCACGGTGAACAGGCATGTGGCTCAGTTTTCTAGTGTTGATACATGTACCAAGGTGGGCTTGGCAAAGGGTAGTCTGACGCTGTGTGGCTGAGGCCACTTAAGCATGAGACTGCGGTCCTTCTTGTTGGTTCTTGTGCACTGACCACAAGGGAAAGAGGTCGTGGAACCGGGCTCTCCCATTGACCTTGCATGGCAATCGATTGTGACCAAGCGATGGTCAATTTGGATATGAGTGGTACAACTCACTTCCTCAGGGTATAATAAATCATAATCCAGCCGTATAGTATATTTTATTAGGGCAAACACAGAACATTGGTTGAGGCCTTGTTTGTATAGTTTTCCTAGTAATATCTTGCAGCTAATTATATGTTCCTTAATGTAGACCGAACCAGTAAGTTGAACCAATACTTGTGGAAAACACCAGCATAAAACATAGTATAAATTATTTTTATCAAATATTTGGTATTAGATTATAACTAAGAATTTAGACGAGTTCAAAAGTACTAAATGAAAGAATGTATGATAACATTCATTTTTTTAGATAAAGAATACCTATTCTATCCTCCATTTCCTATAATATTTCAGAATTTAGTATGATAAATATGACATTTTATATCTTTATCGTAAAACAAGTATCTTGATTTTTTGTAGGGAAATTTTCAGCTTTTGTGTAAAATAACATTTCATCAGTTGATCTTCAAAGACCATGTATAAGTTGATGACCTCACCAGTCCAACATCTGCATTGACTTGAATAACTCATTGACCAAAAAACCATGACATCCAACCAATGAAATTAGTGGCTTCATCCTCCCACAAAAGTCATTGGCCAACATCCTAGAGAAAACATTGCTCACCTACCGATGACACAACTGACATTTAGTCGATGGAAACATTCAATCATCTACTAATAAAGCATCCAATTAGAAAAGGAGAAGTCATTGTTCATTAACCTATGAGAAGACTGGTTGTCACCAATCAATGATGACCCTGATCACCAATAGATGGCAGATAAAGGCATCATTTACTTAGGAATGAAACCCCCAGATGAAACCTAAGGATCTTCCATCGATGTAAATCTAGTGGGCATCAAGCAATGAAAATTTAGGTGATGTCAACTAATAGATACATAGAGGATATTTACTAATGGAATGCTAATAAGGAAGACATATGAAGTGCCTAACTTCATACATCGATGAAAAAATGAGGTTGCTTATTGATGAAGTCACATACCTTCATCAAACAGTGAGAAGGTAGACTCATCTACCAATGATGGTTCTGCAAATACATCATCATAGTAAGAAAGGAGCAGTGTGTTCCCCAAGGTACATGCCCTGGGGCTTGGGGTGCAAGTAAAGTATCATGTATACATGTACCTTGAGCCACCTTGGGTGCATGACCAAGCACTGTAAATATGTACATTAATCCTCCTTGAAAGGCATATTATCAATTGCACTACATGTCTACACTTTATACCCTAATCATAGACCATTATCAGCAAATGTGAGATCCTTTTTCATTTCCCACTTCATCCACCTCCATCTACTGACTTCTACCTACCTTTGAGAGAAGGAAGGTTGTGGAGTTATTCATTCATCTGCATCAACAGTTGGCATTCATCTTCTCCCATGTCAACTACCACTACCACCTCCATCTTCATCTAAATTGAGGAGGATGTCTACATTGATGAAGTGTAATCTGAGGGGTTTACTAGTATATCTACCATTTTATCCCTCCCCTTCACCTTGCTCGTCTCATATTCATAAACTATTTTTGGAAATGGCCATCCTTTGTAAATTAGAATTATCACTCATTGTCATGAGTGGATTATACCATTAACTTGGGAGGGAGTATCCACTAGGCCCTTCCAACCATGATTCATATTCCATACTTTTGGAAATGTTTACCTCCTTACTCTTGTTTATTGTCGAACCATTTGCATGCTTAGATAACATCTTATGATGCTTGATTTCTAATACCTTGAGAGAGTTTTGTTAGTTTAGATCTTGACTAAAGGATTAATGGAATGTACAATAATGTTGGATAGCTCAAGATATTTATCATATGGTTGTATGTTAGTTGTTTTTTGTCATCTCAAGAGAGAGAGAGAGGGACTTAAAATATAGATCTCCTACAAGATCAAGAGATGAGGTAATAGACATAATGAAGATTGCTCATAAGCTATCTTAAGGGAATATAGTGGGGATGAGTGATTTCATGTTTAATGAGTAAATGCTTGGCTGGTAATGTTGGATAGGATTATGAGCTCTAGAGGAGGGGAGTGAATAGAGATAAAAATAATTTCAAAAATATTCATTAGACCTACAAAATATTTCTAAGTTAATATGGCAAATATGAACTTCTGAGTACAACTAAACATACATAGAAAGGGAGAGAGAGATTGAACAAGTACAAGAACACAAGCTATGTATAGTGGTTCCAAACTCCAAACTAGGAGAGTGTACATCCACTACCTATAGAGGTCAACCTCTAGGATTTTTTTACCATGTCTCACTCCTTATAGTCCATTATAAGAGTTATAACATATGACCTTCCTTTTTAGTGACAAGGATACCCGACCTTCCCTTTGAGGACAAGGGATCCAATAACCTCACAAATGACTTATCTATTCATGATCAAGAGTCTTATACCTCACCAAGGACTTACCTACTTTTTCATCGAGTCTTCTTCCTTTACCAAGGACTTACCCACTCTTGCAACAAGTCTTCCGCCTTGAGAATTTACCCACTCTTGACTTAAATGTTTTACCTTTAACTTCACCTTCACTAAGGAGAAGCTTTCATTAAGAGACTCCTTCCCTTATTCTTCGCCTCTCTTATCTAGAAATAACCTTCATCTTCATGGTAGAAAGAGGGATTGGGAGGTGGAGGAAGTAAGATCTCACAAGATATACATGTAGGACTATCTCTCTTACAAATCTCCTACTCACTCTATTGGATGTAGCAAGTGATTAAGTTTAAGAGTGGAAGGAGGCTAATATGGACAAATCATATCATATTTTGGATCATGTTTGGTTGCATACCCATGTTGTTTTGACTCAATTATCACTCTCATTCATGCTAGATTCTATATTTTTATCTATTCTTACTTGTCTCATGGTTTGGATTGTAGGTACTACATTTTGCAATGAAATGATGAGGAATATATCATATTATCACTTATTTGATCACTCCTCAAGTATCTACTTGTTTTGGGGTTTGAAACTATGCAAATACCACTTTTTATGGCATGTAAATTAGACCTACACGCTGAAAGTTATGAGCAGAATACACAATAGTCCAGAACAACCATTGACACACCACATCTTAAAAAGACACGCAGTGCACCTGGGAGCGTCGAGCAGACTGAAAGTTTCTGGAAAGTTGCACGGCATGTATTAATTCAGCACACGCTGTGCAAAGTGCATTTTGGAGCAGCTGATGAAGGATTTGCATGTCGTGCATCAAGAATGCACGTCGTGCGCCTGTCAGTTTCAACAATTTTCAAATATGACTCCTTTCATTTAGAAGATGAAACCACTCTATGGAGCAGTTATCACTTGTCATAATTCAAAGATCTTTCATCCCAGAGAAGGTCTAGAGCAAGGGAAGGTGATTTTGGGTGGAAGAAGGCGGTTTCTTGCCAAAGAACCCCAATTCTTCTTCTCCATTTTCTTCTCCGGAGATGTAGCAGAGCTTCTTCACTCCACAAAGCTTCTCAAGAGGGAAGTTTGTCTGGTTTGGAGCAGCTGTAGGAGTGGAATTTCGTCCTCAAGTTAGAATTCTACCTTTCTTGGGTTACACTGTGGGATTACTTAGCTTTTCCTTCTCTAAATCATGTTGAATTCTGAAAATTCTACACATTTCCTGCTGTACACATTCATGGATGAGTAGTTTCATTTTCTTGGACATAGGAGAGTATCTCCCATGTCATAGCATCACTAGTATAGGAATGGTCTGTAGCGTCGATTTTTTAAAGCCTGCAGCGTCACTTTTTTACCGACGCCTAGGTGGCTGTCGCTATAGAATTTGGTCTATAGCGTCAGATTATTTAACCAAATAAAACTGACCTTATAGAGTAAACACCGACGCAAAAGGTTGTAAAAATTCTGACTTAGGTGAGAAAAAAGGAGCCTGTAAGGTCAGTTATTTCATAAAAACCGACCCTGTAAACGTTCTCGGTCGAGAAAATTGTCGACCGAGAACGTTTACAGGGTCAGTTTTTATGAAATAACCGACTTTAAAGATTGAATAACATTTCAGTGGTAACACTCGGTCGAGAAAATTGTCGACTGAAAATATTTCGGTCTCGACCGAGAGCTCTCTATAAGGTCGGTTTTTTGAAATAACCGACCCTAAAGATTGAATAAAACATTTCAGTGTAAGACTCAGTCGACAAACTTCTTGACCGATAGTAATTCGGTCGAGAAGTTTGTCGACCGAGTCTTACACTGAAATGTTTTATTCAATCTTTAGGGTCGGTTATTTCAAAAATCCAACCTTATAGAGGACATTTAGACTCGGTTTTTTTACAAAAACTGACGCTAGAAGTTATATTTCGGTCGAAAATTTTCTCGACCGAAGAGTGTACACTGAATTCAATCTTTAGGGTTGGTTATTTAAAAAACCGACACTAAATGTTACGATTTTTTTTAAAAAAAAATTCTATAGAAATTGATATAGAACAGAAGAACAAGAAGATTCATATATTCTGGGAGAGGGGAACATTGATGCTCAACCGTCACCATTCAAAACCACACATTCATAACAAAAATGATAATAATATCATAATTTACAAAATGATAGAGTGCAAGTCTGAGATGACATATTACAAAAGTAAAAATATGAAAGAATACATACTCAAACCACATACATAAATGGAGCCGACATATTTAATCCAATGCTATTTCGACTTCACTTATAAAACACTCTGACCACTCTTCTCGGAATTCATTCAAGTCCACATGTGTGTAAGGCTGAGTTGTAAAGATCTATAACAGAAAATGCACATGTTAATATTTTATAAAAATGACTACAATCACTTGTAAATTTATGATGTTATTCTTTATTACCTGACTTATAGTCTGAATGTCATGTGATGCTTGTTTGACAATAGTTTGCATGTATTTCATTACATAGTAGCCACAAGCCCAGTCATTATTTTGCATAGGACACTACAAATAACAAATTATACTTAATGTTAGTAAACTACTATAAACAACAATTGAGATAAGAGTATAAGAGTTGACATATTACAGTTGAAAATTAATACATAAAGAGTAAGCAGTTGTCAAAGTAGCTACCTTGACATTTTTCAAAGTCAGTGTCTTTAATTTTGTGGGTATTTGTCCTCCAGCTTCACGAAAAGCCTTTATACCCCTATCAATTAAATGATAGTTGGTAAAATAGAAATTCTAAATAGAAATATCAAGTTGAAGCAATTGATTAAATTTATGCTTACTCCATAGCTGACAATTTCAGTTTGTGACTCCTTGTTGTTTTACCCATTGGGTCAAGATAATAAAGAGTCATCAATTTTGGGACAATCACCAGTAATTCCCAATGTCTAGCTCTGAGTAAGAATAAAACAAACATTAAAATAAATAGTTTCATTCATTATTAAAATTATATTGAATAATAATACTTACTGGACGTTAAAAGGAATTAGGATAATTTCCTTCCCCTCACTAGCAAAATATTTGAATGCATCAGAGAAGTACTCATTCACATCCTCAATATTTGTCTCCACCTGACTAGTGGCCGAAGGAACTAAGAATGCAATATTCTTTATATCAAAGTTGGTGACCTCAGTATATAAATGGCTGTTAAACATTTGTAATTATTTTCATATGTAGAAATAAGCTAAAAATGTGTATTGGAATTTTCTATATATATTGATAGATCCTTACCTTATCCATACTTCTATTATCGAAGTGTTCAACCAATCATACCGGAACAACTCTATAATATCATCAAGAAAAATAAAATTCTCAAAGTCCCTCCCAACTGCATCTTCTGTTAACTTGACCATCATATGTGATCCCGATCTTTGGTTGGCTAAGTATCGACACAAACATTTAGATTTGCTTCCCAATTCGTCAAATGTAGTTTCAGGAAAGAAAGATGGCTTGGGCATAGGAGGACGACTAGCAGAAGTTTTACTTTTTGGTTTACAAACCTGTTAATTAAATTACATACTTATATTACATGAGTTCATATATGCAGTCAAATATGAAAAATATGGTAGAAATAAGGTATACCTTGTCATTGATAACCAAGTGTCTAGGCCAACCCACCATAGCACCCTCAGCTTCTTCAACTGTACTATATTCATGATTAGGTATGGGTAGTGGTTTGTCCCCCATTCCGTCATACACAAGATGGATGGACACACGACATATGTCATCAGTAATTTGTTGGCAATGCAATGTACCACCAAGGTTGTACACTTTGCCCGCTGCCACAACATTATATTCTGGAACCTCCACTGCAAGTTTACAGTTCATACCAACCTAGATTGAAATAATATAAGTTATATAAGAAACAGTAGAACAGATACATGTTACAACTATATATATTATCATATATTTATCATACTAATAACACAACATATATAGAACAAAAACTTACTGCAGATTGTTATGGTGGTTCATCGGGAGTGCTCCCATGACCTTCTACAACTGTAGCATGGGCTTGTACCTCATCACTTGAGAGATGTGTAGTATGAATAGTTGAGAAGGTTGAGTAGGCTGAAATGAAGACATTATTTCTTTTACTTTTTGTGCTACTAATGCTTCAAGATCCTCTTGTGTAAGACCTCCTACACAACCTCTTTTAGATTGCGAAGGGCCAAAATAAGACTTGAATCCTATGCCAGCTCCTAATCCACTAACACGGCCAGGATGCTCCTTCGTACCAAGAGCAACTGCTAGTTCATCCATGTAGCCAGTTGGGATGAACTTTCCTTCCTTCCTTTGCTCGTGGAGATCAATCTATTCATAGTTAATAAAAATATTAAATCACAATATCACTTAGATATAAATAACTCTAAGTTTGTGGAAGTTACTCTTTACTTAGTTGGGATAAACCTACCATCTTTTGTGCCACCTCCTTAGTTGCAGGGTTGACAATTTCACCGGCTCGTTTCTTTCTAGCATCAATCCATGTCATGTGTCGGGGTGGTCGCTCAACTTGAGTTGTACTAGATTCTTCTCCAGAAGATGATTGCTTCTCTTGTAGTTGGCGGCGAAAGGCATAACCACCGGGCCCCAAGCGATGGTCATGCACATTTTTAGACCGTCTTTCCTTTTGAGCCTGGTGAATAGCCTGATCATTTAAAACGAGGTATTGCAATTTAGACTTGGCAAACATGTATAAAAAGATTCACCTCCTTAATTGTATAAAATTAAATATTCATACAATACATCACAATTTTTATTACCTGAAACTCTTCCGATCTCCTAGCTGCAACAAATCTTTCCCACACCTCAGGATCAATAAAAATATATACATCAGTAGCTTTCTTCTTTTATTTAGGATTATTTATAAATTCCCATACAAGATATGTCTTAAAACCCCTCCCTTGTAGCGTTCAAATGGATACATCCAGTGTAAGAAAATTGGACCCAACATCTTCACCTCCCTTGTAATATGTACTACAAGATGAACCATGATATTAAAAAATGAAGGAGGAAAGTACATTTCAAGCTGACACATGGTCACAATTACATCTTTCTGTAATTTATCGAGAGTATCAGGATGTATCACTTTGTTGCATATTTCATTAAAGAAGAAACAGAGTCTTGTGATTGCAAACCTTACATGCTTCGGAAATATAGATCGAATAGCCACAAGTAAAATTTGTTGCATTAAGGTGTGACAATTGTGATATTTGAGACCTATCAGTTTCAGATCCTTCATTGATACCAATCCACGAATATTAGAAGAGTATCCTTGTGGAACCTTAATATTATACAAGCACTCACAGAAAGTCTTTTTCTCTTTCTTTGACAAAGTGTAACAAGCCGGTGGCAAATATGTGCGGCGACCCCTGATCTCCACTGATAATTCTTTTCTAATACCCATTAATTCTAAATCTTTTCTAGATTTGATGCCATCTTTAGTCTTTCCTGGTATGTTCAATAGCGTACCGATGATGCTATCACAAATATTTTTTTCAACATGCATGACGTCAATGCAGTGTCTAATTACCAAAGATCTCCAATAAGGAAGATCCCAGAAATTGACATCTTCTTGTATAGAGATTTTTCACATGCGAGTGTATGACTACTTGAACTCTTTCCAAATTCATTAACAATATGTTTCACCCTATCATATACAACATGTCCTGGTATAGGTTTAGGAGCACTTCGTTCCTCAGTCGACCCATTAAAGGTTTTGCGTTGCCTTCGATAAGGATGCACTGGTGGGAGAAATATCCGATGACCAAGATATATGATTTTACCACCATGTTTTAGTCTGATTGAATCAGTATTTTCCTCACAAATAGGACATGCTTTGTATCCTTTTATGCTATATCCAGACAAATTTCCATAAGCTGGAAAGTCATTAATCGTGCAAAATAACATAGCACGCAAACTGAAGATCTCTTTACGTGAAGCATCATATGTCATAATACCTTCTTCCCATAGTTTCATTAGGTCATCAATTAGAGGTTGAAGGTTAACATCAATATCATTTCCAGGTTGCTTGGTCCCTGATATCAATGTTGACAACATCACATACTTATTTTTTATACACAACCAAGGAGGAAGATTGTATATAACAATCATAACAGGCCACGTGCTATGTTGGCTGCTTAATGTACCATAGGGATTCATTCCATATGTACAAAGTCCAAGTCTTAGGTTTCTTGGTTCTTTACCAAATTGAGGGTATAATAAATCAATTTTCTTCCATTGTGATGAATCAGATGCATGTCGTAGGACGCCATCATCATTGACCTTTAACTCCCCATGCCAAGACAAATTTTGCGCATCTTCTGTATTAGCAAATAAGAGTTGAAATCGTGGTATTATTGGTAGATACCACATCACCTTGGCAGGAGAGCCATTTTTACCCTTAGCTGAATTTGTAGTCTTATACCTTGACGCACCACATTTTGGACAATTTATCAAATTACTATAGTCCTTTTGAAATAACACACAATCATTTGGACATGCATGAATCTTCTTAGCCTCCATTCCCATTGGGCACATTATTTTCTTTGCTTGATATGTTGAAATTGGAAGCTCGTTGCCTTCAGGAAGAATTTCCTTTAACAAAGACAACAGTGAAGTGAAACTCTTATCGCTCCACCGGTTTTGAGCTTTAAGAGTGTATAATCGCATCACATCACTCAACCTCGTGAACTTAGTACAACCCTTATATAATGGTTTTTCAGCATCATGGACAATGTTTGCAAATAAAGAAGGTGGATCAATGACATTGTCCCGGCAACTACGTAGCATCTCATTAATCATATCATCCTGAATCTGGTCATCTTGAATCGGTTCATCATTAACATTATCATCATTATCTATATCTTCTATGCCACAACTATTAGTATCGACATTTTCTGCTCCATAATTCAATTTCTCTCCATGCCAATACCATTCATTATAACCTTGTATGATCCCATTGCATATGTCATGATTCTTAATTTCCTCACCAGTATCAACTTTCAAATTATTACAACAATTTCTACATGGACAATATAGCCTATCTGTAGGTAGTTTCCTATGTTCCTCAGCAAATCTGATAAATTCATCAAGACCTTTGGCAAACTCTGGACTGCAACGGCTCTTGATAGACATCCAACTTCGATCCATTTTCTATATCACATTAAAATTAATTATAAAACTAACAGTTTAATATTGATACTATAATAATATGTAAGTTTTTATTGATAGAAAGTTAATTTTATATACTAAAGTGTACCACCTATCCCATTTGTGAATATTTAATCTCACTAGTAACTATATAATGTATGTTTAGTTTTAAAAAAAATTTCAGCAACATTTCCCCTAAGTTCTCCAAGTACACCAATGTAAATGGCAAATAACCACTCACATATGTACCCAGAGAACAAATGGAGAAATCCTACTGAAATAATCTACAAAACTAAACATACATTATACATGTACATCCTAAGTGAGATTAAAATATCCAAAAACAGTCCCAAACCAGGGACTATCCAAAGTTTACTCCTAATGAGTAAATTTTGAACGGGTTTTTAAGTTAATATATAAATGCATTATTTTCATATTTATATATTAAGTTAAACATCATGCATCAACCCTAAAGTGTCAATCTAGGAGTACACATGTCTAATCTAGTATTAATTTCTAAAATTTATATAATGATTACATATGAAAAAAGACATGCATGTTTTTATTATTGGGTTATCAAATCATATAAAATGGAAAATACTTGTACAAATGAGCAAAGTAAGGTCGTTTCCAACAGTCCAAAGATTGAAATCATTATAATATTCAGAACTATTTGTGAACATTACAGCAAATATGATTAAAACATTTATAGCTCCAACATAAATAAGTTCCAGGTCCATCTCGGTCGACTAATTGTCGACCGAGATGGACCTAGAAGCAGCAATGGCGGCGGGCGGGCATGAAGGGGAACAAGGAACGAAGGAAGCTCGAACTTACTTGGAAATGGCAACGAGCTTCGTGGAGGAAGAGACGAACTTCACGGAGAGGCAGTGACCTTCGTGGAAGAGTGGAAGGCGGCGACGATGAGCTTCACGGAAACGAAGAGCTTCACGGCAACAAAGAGCTTCACGACAACGATGGGCTTCATGGAGGAAGAGTGGAAGGCGGCGATGATGAGCTTCACGATCCTCTTCGCGGTGACGACGAGCTTCACGATCCTCTTGGCGGCATGGAGAGGTGGCAACGGCTTCACGGAGAAGCGTTCGCAGCAACGGTGGAATGACAAAGTGAAAAGGGGTTTCACGGCGCCGCGGGAGAGAAATTAGAAAAGAGAAAAGGGTTTCGCGGGAGGAAGAAAGACTAAAATTTCGGATTTTTGCACGGAGCGAAAAATTGTAGCATCGGTTAACAACCAAAAACTGACTCTACAGATAAACGATGCCCGTGTCGGGTTATTTAATAACAATCAAATGCAAACTCGGTCGACGAATTTGTCGACCGAAAAGACCTATAGGGTCGGTTATTTAGGTAAAACCGACACTACAAGTGCTAATACGAAGAAATCTGGCTCGTTTCGGTCGACAATTTGTCGACCGAGAAGGAACAAGATTTCCTTCGTACAAGCACCTCTCGGGTCGGTTTTTTCGTATAACCGATCCTAGAGGTTCTTATACATGTGTGAAAAACTAAACTGGATATTGTCAGTCGACAATATTGTCGATCGAGACCCCCTATAGGGTCGGTTATTAGAAAAACCGACCCTAAAGGTGCTTCTAAGAAAGAAATCTGGCTTCATTCGGTCGACAAATTTGTCGACAGAATGTGTGTCGGTTGACAAATTTGTCGACCGAAGATGCGTGAAAAACTGGATTGAAAATTCATGTCGGTCGACAATAATTGTCAACCGGGGAGTGTTTTAGAGTCGATTATAAAGGAAAAAACGACCCTATAGGTGCTTATACACGTGAAATCTAACTCTATCTCGGTCGACAAATTCGTCGACCGAGGATCTCTAAAGTGCTTCCACAACCCTAATAATGATGTTATGTGAAACTTTAATATATGGTGATGTCGTATGAAACCCTAATATGCGATAATGTTATGTGAAACCCTTATATGGAATGATGTTATGTGAAACCCTAATATGGAAATGTTATGTGAAACCTTAATATAGGGTGGTGTTGTGTAAAAATCCTAATATGGGATAATGTTATGTGAAATTTCAATATGGGATGATGATATGTGAAACCCTAATTGATAAAGATGGGAAACTCTAACCCTAATGAGGGAATAGAGATGTTATTTTTGTATCACATGATGTTGATATGAAATTGATATGGTTGATATGAAATTGAGATGATTGTGTAACAAATATCCTGAATACCTTGGTCAGATGAGCTGAAGGTAATAGTTACCTGATAAGTGATAACCATGTTTAGTGATGAACTAAGGGTTTGAATACCCAGAATCAGCAAATGTGATGATGGTGGTATTGAGGGATGTGAATTCCCAACAATGAGACAAAAGATTGAGATCCCAATGCTTTATAACGTTTTGAAAAGTACTAAACTCTATTCAAAAATTCTGTCGGTCAACTATTTGTCGACCGAAAGAGCTCTAGGGTCGGTTATAAGGAAAAAACCGACCCTAAAGTCATCCTCAATCGACAATATTGTCGACCGAATTTGTCTCAGTCAATAATATTTTCGACCGAGATTAACCCTGTTTCAATGTTTTAAATTAAGTACCAAGTGTGTGTGTATGAGATTAACCAAGTGATGCTTTGTCAAATTTAGCCATAATTTATTTTTCAATCATTTGAAATAACAATATTCTTATATAACATGTATATGTCCAAATGAAGCCATGGAAAACACTTTTATTCAAACAATTTAATGCCCATACACTTTATAAGATGAAACATGACATACTTGCTTTATAAAAAGATATACATTACATCATTACAAAGATATCTCATAATCTCACTGGAAAGACCGAAGGATTACATCAATGTCTGGGTCTTTTCCAAGAAAGGGCTCAGCTCCATAATATTTGACCAGTGTCTGCCACTCCAAGGCACCTTTCATGGTTAAGGCATAAGCCTCCAAGAAGGTGGGAACACGATCAAAGTGAAAGTGGGCAGCAATGTCTTAAAGTTGAATTGGGGAAAACTGAGTATGTGTGAGATTAGGAGATGGTGGAGGTGGAATTTGATAATAGTTGTAGGAAGGATTGTAGGGATTTATCATGCCAGGATTAAGGGAATAGGGATATTCATCAGGTTGGTTAGGAGAGAGAGTTTACATCCTTTGGTTTAAATAAGTCATGGCATGGTGATTATAATCCAATTGCCTACTTAGGTGATATTGGGAGCCAGGAATGTATGTCAAGGTATTTGTAATAGGATCATGGGGTAGGTTGGTAGGAGGAGGTGGTGGAGGTATGTCTTGGGTGGATGTCTCCCCTTCAGTCCTAGCCCTTTTATGGCCAAAGTCAATTCCCATCTTTTCCACCGTATTTTTACTTTTTTTTGGGGTTTTCTATCCCATGCGTAACCTAAGTCATCCTCAATATTCTTCTTAAGAAAATGTTGAGTGATTTAGCATACAAAGTCAGCATAAGGTGGATTGCCAGAAAACTCAAACATATTCTTAATGATGATACGAATAAAGTTTATGGGAATACTTTTGAGAATGGCATAGATAAGGTACATACGAAAGGTGGGTACTTCAGATTTGTTTGCTCTAGGATGGATATTGGTGGCAACAATGAGATTTATGATCCTAGCTTCAGGTTTTAAATTTATGGAATAATAGGTACCCCTATCTTCATGACAAGTCGTATTTGATTGAAAGATGGCTCTTTTGACATCACTAAGGCTAATTGTAGTGTTATCTTGGGAGAGTTTGTTGAGTGGAGTTCCTCTAGTGAGATTAATAAAAATTTTATATTCTTATATATCTATGTCAAGCATATCAAGAATACCCTCCTCAGTAAAATGGAATCCATACCCACCAACCATAGAGGAGAAGGAATCATGTTCAGGATGTTCGGCTAAATTGGCCTAGAATTCATTAACTACTTTGGAGGAGTAGGAATGGAAGGAGGGATTTAGAAAATCAGTCAAATGTTGCACCTCGAAAAGTTCCTCCAAATTGACAATGCTTTGGAAGTCCATGGCGTCGACTGGCCGTCGTGGAAGAGGAGTTCTTGACGAGAGCCTGAGGTAGCGGTCGCCTGCAGCTGCGTCGATGAAAGGGACGTCGTTGATGAACGACAACGTTGAAGATACTGTCCTTCCTTTCCTACCTGCAACTTGCTTCTTTCCGCACGTAGATGATGAAGCCATTTCATTGCTTTGAAATGGAGAAATAGCAAGCAAGAATTGGATGTAGAGAAGCTGAAGATTTTCACAAGAATACACTAGAGAGGATCTAGAGAAATGAGAATGTGAAGGTGTGAAGAAATAGATCGTTTTGGGTGCTATTTATAGCAAAACAGAGCCAATTTCGGTCGACAATTTGTCGACCGACGCCCACAACGGTCATTTTCTGGACCATTCTCCTGGTCGGCCAATGGTCGTATTTACAGCCGTTATGACGGTTGAAATTCTAGCCGTTACGACGATTGATTTTTTTAGCCGTTACGACGGTTGATTTTCTAGCCGTTATGACGGTTGATTTTTCTAGTCGTTCCTCGGTCGACAAATTTGTTGACCGATATGTTTCGGTCGACAATTCGTCGATCGAGATTGAGCTAGATTTCATTTGCGTAAGTACCTGTAGGGTCGGTTTTTAGGAAAAAACTGACCCTAGAGGTACTTATTCATGTGTGAAATACTAAACTGGATCCTAGTTTATCTCGTCGACAATATTGTCAACCGAATGGACTTCTAAGGTCGGTTATAAAGAAAATACCGACCCTAAAAGTTTCTTATACACTTGAAAACTGACTCCTTATTGGTCGACACATTTGTCGACCGAGAAATGCTCTAAGGTCGGTTATAAGTGCAAATCCGATGCTAGAGGTGCTTATACATGCGTGAACTATCTGGATCAAGAATAGATATCGGTCGACGAATTTGTCGATCGAGAAAAAGCCAGATTTCCTTCGCATAAGTACCTCTAGGGTCGGTTTTAAGGAAAAAACTGACCTTAGAGGTACTTATCGGTCGACGAATTTGTTGAACGAGAGTATCGGTCGAAATATTGGTCGACCGAGGAAGGCTCTAAGGTCGGTTATAAGTGCAAATCCGACGCTAGATGTGCTTATACATGCGTGAACTATCTGGATCCAGAATTGATATCGGTCGACGAATTTTTCGACCGAGGAGGTCTTTAAGGTCGGTCTTGTAGGAATAACCGACCTTAGAGGTGCTGAACCGAGGAGGACTGTAAGGTCGGTTATAAAGAAAAAACTGACCCTATAGGTGCTTGTATACGTGAAATTCAGCTCTTATTTGGTCGACGAATTTGTCGACCGAGGAGCCCTTTAGGTTCGGTTATAAGGTAAAACCGATGCTATAGATCGAGGCGCGAAACCAAAATCAAGAAATTTTTTGCCACCGGAAAAATTTTCTATAAGGTCGCTTATTTTAGAAAAACCGACCCTATAGAGATGTACTACAAGGTCGGTTATTTTAAAAAAGTGACTCAAAAGGTCTTAAGTGGTGCCCGCATTTTTTATAGACATATAAGGTTGGTTATTTGGAAAACCGACCCTATAGAGATACACTACAAGGTCGATTATTTTAAGAAAAGTGACCCAAGAGGTCTTAAGTGGTGCCCGCATTTTTTATAGACATATAAGGTCGGTTATTTGGAAAACTGACCCTATAGAGTTACACTACAAGGTCGGTTTATTTAAAAAAACCGACCTAAGAGGTCTTAAGTGGTGCCCACATTTTTTTATACATATAAATTCAGTTATTTGGTAAAACTAACCCTACATGTAGTGATGTTATAACCCATTTCTGTACTAGTATATGTTTAGAACATGGTAATTTCGTACTAAATACTATGTTGCTTGTTTTTCCACCTTGCGAGTACCAATTATTCCTTTCTACATGTATGGTTGGCCACCTTATTTGTATGTTTTATGTTCTTTTACTTAATCTAAGAAGATAGGTGGGAAAGTAAGGAGGTACTCTCTTGGCAACTCCTTCTTTACCATGAAAGTGGAAATTATGGATTTGAGGAGTAGGTTTGTGATCCAAAACAAAATTCATACATGAGAATGTTGTATTGAGTTACGATCATTATATTTGCACCGAGAGGTGAAGTGCAACATACAACTCTCCTTTAAAACAAGTGCTTAGTATGTTTAAATTTCATGCTCCTATTTTATGCTATGATATGTTGGTGAAATCCTAGGTCCAAGATCCTTCCAAATATGAATCTTAACCTTTCTTAGGTGATAACTTACTATTTTGTTTTAAATCTATAATTTAGTTGTTCTAATCCAATCATCTTGTGTACAATGATCTAGATTATTGAAAATCATAACTCTTGCACCTAACTAACCAACGCTCCTTGTGTTTGACCTCGACTATAACTACTCTCGTATACTTGCGAGAAATAGCTAGTTGAGTAAAAGATCATTCTTAATGATTGAAACTCATTAGTGTAACAAACCAACAAGTTTTTGGCTTGGAGTCACTCTACTATAATATAGAGATCTTCATAGTTCTTGGATAACCATAAGGTGAAGCCCAAGGTATCCTATTGATAGTTGAGGTTGCCTACTAGCCATTAGAGACACTCATCAACGAATTCTAGCCATTTTAGGTGTTGCAACATATATATATTCAATTTTTGCAACACTTCAATGGTTAGAAACACTTTTTATTCAAATTCCATACAATGCGGTCATTCAAGTTTACTTTTTGGAAACTTGACCGATATCACTATGTGACAAATCAAATTTGAGTTGTCAGTCGAGTTTATCTTGGATGAAACTCAGACGAAAACTTAAATTTGGTTTACATGAGCAGGGTGTGGGTCAATTTTATTCTGGGGTAAATTTGGCTGACCTTAAAAGTTCCCAAGATCTATCAAAGGCGTCAGTCAAATTTATCCTAGATGAAACTCGACTGAAAAAAGTTCATGAATTTTGGAAAGTTCCATAAAAGTGCTTAAATATTTGATTTAAGTTCTCTTGATTTTTCTAAGCTTAATTACAAGTCATAAAATCATCACAAGTGACTTACAACATGATTCTAATAGATCTGAGGCCTTTTCTACAAAAGTGCACTTGCATTGATTTTGACTTGTTTTTCTCCAATTTAGGATGCACAAGTTTAGGCATTTGGAGTGTGTCTATACCTAATCTGAAATCACTCAAATAGAATCACTAGACACAAATAAGTGAAATGGTTTAGTCATCAATAAAATAAGGGTTTAGTTAAATCAAACATTGAGTTAATATTCTCCCCCTTTTTGAAGATGACAAACCATTCTATAAATGTATTGAAAGCATTTAAGTAAGATAATACCATTGGAGAAACATAGGGGTTTCAATAAAACTGATTTCATATGCTCCCCCTCAATTGATGCTAGTGGAGTTTACATACTCCCCTCAATTGATGGTATTTCTCCTGCATGGCTAGCTTTGATACCATTTATAGAAACTATGTCTACTACTCATATATGTCTTTGATAGATATGTGTTCTTCCCTTTACATAAGACATGTCTTCTCCCCCTCCGCCATTTCAAAAAGTGAGGGGTTGAAGAGCTAAAAACACAATGTGTTAGTAAAAGGAGATACCAAATTTTAGAATGGAGAGTAGTAGAGAAAAAACTAGGGTCTTGTCCAAGAAGAGTATATAAAGAAAATCAAGACATGCATTTGAACGACCCATGATGTAATTCTAGAAAATATCAAGGCAAGGCTATGCAAGAAAGTAACTCATTATTATAGATAAGCAAGTCAAGGAACAATATTGAGTATGTAAGAAACAATATTCAAGCATAGCACATAGTGGGATACCAATATATGCACAAGACTAAAACTGCATGTATATGAACTACTTAGTAGATGAAATCACAATTTAGGACTACTAGTAGGATCTAGATCATAGAAAAATATGCACAATTTAAATAAAAATCTATAATTAGATGTAGAGTAATATCCAAACAAAGAGATAAGCAATTTTAGAACCATTAAAGGATAGTACTCACTAGAAAATATGCATCATTACCAAAAGATGATCGCCGCTAAGGATATGGTTGCATCAAAGATGTACAACGAGATAGATGTAGAAAGTTTGAGTATAGTGGAAGAAAATTATATCAGAATGAAAAGATTTTAAAGTGATCATGATCAAAACATGCATAACAACTCAAGATAAGAAAATACAAGATATAGATATACCAATCTATAGCAATAAGAAATATAGAGTTGTATGCAAGATAGAAAATTTAAAGCATGTCAATATGCACATAATGAAAAAGTACCAAAGGGAGTACCATAGAATAAGGCTAGTGGTTGAGAAAATCTAGTTGAGAGGGAAATTCTAATCCAAAAAGCCATATGTGTATTCTGTGCACAATGTTGTAGGTCAAGTTTTTGGATTGAACTTTGTGACCAACAATAATTGCTGCCAACACCCATTGGTGCTTGTCAAACGGGTTTTTGGACAAACTCAGCCGACAACAACTGCTATAAAAAGCACATATATTTCAAAAAATATTATCTATAGGCATGATAAAAATATAAACCATATCCAAACATGTATAAGCAAGTTAGTAATGTAGAGTGGAATCATCATTGACAGTTCTTGAGAAAGCAAGTGATGAGAATCACAATATACCAATTTTGACTCAAAAACCATATGCATAGTACATACTAACTTTCCAAAAGCATGCTATGATTGGATATGATTGAGAATAACATTGCCTCTTTTCTTACCATTTCTTTTCCACTTGTTGCCACCCCATACACATCTCACCTTTTTTGTTTTATGTAGATTGAGAAAACAATTTGCAAATCAATAGCTCATGTCAATCCAATTGTAAGTGACCTACAAGAAGAAAGATGAAATGGTACCCAATTATATTTTTGGGTCCGGAGGGGTTAGCTTAGCAGCCCAAGTCCTATTACTCTTGGGTGCTTTCCTAAAAGGGCAATATGTAGAATAATGACCAATTTCATTGTAATGATTACATGATCGTAGCCTTGAAACTAGAGGATTCTTCATTAAAAATTGAAGGCCCTTTGTCTTTGTTGTTCCTTTGACTACTATCAAGTCCAATATCCTTTCTACCCATTTGTTCAGTAGTATGATCTAGGATTTTATTAAGATCCTTTTTATAATATAAGAATATTTGCATTGAGGATCTCAGATTATGATTATTTTGCATAAGATAAGTAACAATAGAAGATATTAAATTGATATCATCTCTAGCATGTAAATCACCAATTTATAAGTAAAGAGATTTGGTCATATAAGAATCCTTTTGAATATGAAGAACAACAACATTATTCTCTCTACTAATAGAACTAGAACAATATTCAAGGGCATTGATTTTAGCAAGCAAGGAAGCATTTTCTTTTTCAAGAAAAGTAATCTTAGAAAGGTAGTCACTATTTTTAGATTCTATTCCTTGTAAAACAAAATATTTGTCCTCAGTTTTAGTTTTAAGCACATCAATATCAATCATGAGAGAATTAACAAATTTAGTCTCTTCATCAGAACTAGGCATAAATGATTGAGCTTGTAGAAATCTAATCTTATCAATTAAGCTAGCATGTTCAAGTTTAAAAGTATTACTTAACTAAGATAGTCATTCTTTTTCAATCTCAACACTATTGAATTTCAATTAATGTTCTAGAAGAAAACTTCTTGAGATCATTAACATCATCTTGCAAGAAAATATTAGCATGTTCAAGATCATCCTTTTCTTCATGCCAATTATCAACACCTTAGCAATCTTTTTCTTTTTATGATTAGTTGACTTAAGAGAGGCCCGAGTATCATGAATAATTGCAATTAAAGATTCTATATCTAAAGATTTTATATTTACCTCATTTGAATCTTCATTTGCACTTGCCATGAAATAAAAAAATGGCATTCTCCATCTTCATTAGAGCTTGAGCTAGATCCTCTACTAGATTCTTCACTTGATCTTGAGTTGGTGGAATCATTAGAGCTTTTGTGCCATTTATCCTTCTTCTTGTTCTTCTCTTCTCTTCTGTTGTGATGATGGGTCTTTTTGCCTTGTGGACAATCTTCCTTGAAGTGACCCTTCCTTCCACATCTGAAGGAATGGGTGGAGGAATAAGACTTGCCTTTGTAAGATCTACCTTTGTAGTACATGGCATCTTCAACTTGAGAGGATAGAGAAGCTTGACTAACAATATATTCAACTTGGGATTTGATTTCATTCTTCTTCATTCTCTTGATCTCTTTGTCTTCTTATCTTTTGTCTTCATCTTGCTTATCAAGTTTAACTTCATGGGCTTGTAGATTTCCTATGAGCTCTTTAATAGGAACAACTTCAAGAGACTTTGTTTCTTCAATGGAGGTCACCTTGGATTGCCACCTCTTGGGAAGAGTTATAAGGATCTTTGAATTTATGTCTTATCAATCCATAGGATGACCTAGAACAACAAGACCATTCACAGTGGTGTTGAGCCTTGAGTACATCTTAGCTACCCTCTCCTTATTTTCCATCTTGAAGCTTTCAAAAAGCCCTTTGATCATATAGACATTTGTTTCCTTCACTTGCTTTGTCCCCTCATAAGTGACATGTAGATTTCTCCATATTTCATAGGTCATTTCACATGAAGAAATATGGTTGAACTGGTGAGGGAAAGGGAGGCATAGAGAATATCGATGGTTCTTGCATTCAAGGTTGCTTTCTTCAAAGTAGCCTCATCCCATTCTTCTATCTTTGTCTCTGGTAGCTTGTATGGAGGATCCACCATTATCCATAGCTCAAGACTTGATCCTTGGATGTAGTATTGTAGCCTTCTCTTTCAATAGAGAGTTTCTCCCATCAAATATTGGAATGTTGATGGAGTGATTCCCACCTTGATAATCGCACATCTTCTCCTACTTGTGGAAGTCTTGCTTGGACAAGACCCTCCCTGATCCCAATTGTTGGATCGAATGATGGGCTCTAGAGGGGGGGGTGAATAGAGCTAAAAATCACTCAAACAAAATCCCTTAGATCTTAAATATATTTCTAAGATAATATGCAAAATATGAACTTTGAATGCAACTAAACATACATAGCAAGCGAGAGAGGGATTGAACAAGCACAAAAACACAAGCTATGTATAGTGTTTCCAAACTCCAAACTAGGAGAGTGTACATCCACTACCTATAGAGGTCAACTTTTATGATTTTTCAACCATGTCTCACTCCTTATATTCCATTATAAGAGTTACAACATATGACCTTTGATGCACTGAATATTATATGTTTTTCACAGGCTATTTTATTATGTATTTCATGCATATTTTCTCATGTTGATACTATCTATGCATGGTTTATCATCATTAGCCCGTGACACATGCTTGCATCAAATATTATCTATTGTTGTTATTTTATGTTGATTTATCATAAAAATTTTGGACTTATGTTCTTTATTTCAAATTTCAAGTAGATTGACAAATCATGATTCATCTCAGTGCTACCGACTTCCCTGTCAGTGGTACCGATAGTAGAATAAAAAGAATAGACATGAATAAAAGATGCTTGGTGGTATCGACTACTATTTTATTACTACTGACTTGGTGGACAATAACACACCTAAAGCGGTTTGGTGCCACCGACCTCCATTTGGTGGTACCGACTTTTACATGGAAAAATTGTTAGAGATAACAGAAATCCACTTCATCCTATCGACTCTTGTGTCGGTAGTACCGAAACATACATAGAGTCGTGAATCCAAAAGAGGACTCAGTGCCACCGAATTCCTATTGGTGGTATCAACTTGTCATGATCAGACGAGATTAAAGATGGTGACTAATCCAATGACCACAATTAGTGACACCCTAAGTCAACCTTATGACTTGGGGGATTTCATCCAAACCTAATAATCATTCCTTAGTTCATTGCATGACAGAGAGTCGGGGGAAGAGCATGGAAAGGATAAAGCCATGTTGTGGATGGTTCGAGCACCTCAAGTGGACAAACTTACAACCAGAGGACAACAAATCATCACATTCTTTAGAGGGGGTCATCTAGATCATCTTCTCTAGGGGTTTCCATTAATTCTTTAATGTTTTCCTCTTGCTCTCCTTTTCCCTCTATGTTTCTAGTAACTGAAATCATGTGGGGCTAATCCCCTAATTCCTTAGGATCTGACAGTAGCCTGATTATGAATTGTTTTTTACATTATGAGTTGGCATATATGTTTTTCCTAAATTTTGGACTTTTTTTCAACATCTAGGATTTTTCAACCATATCTCACTCCTTGTATTCCATTATAAGATTTACAACATATGACCTTCCTTTCTTGAGACAAGGATATCCAACCTTCCCTTTGAGGGAAAGGGAGCCAATATCCTCACAAAGGACTTACCTATCAATGACCAAGCATTTTCTACCTCACCAAGGACTTACCTACTTTTACACTGAGTCTTCTGTATTCACCAAGGACTTACCCACTCTTGCAATAAGTCTTCTACCTTGAGGATTTACCAACTCTTGAATTTGATCTTCTGCCTTTGAATTCACCTTAACCAAGGATAAGCTTTCACCAAGGGACTCCTTCACTTCTTCTTCACCTCTCTTATCCAAGAGAGAGAACCTTCATCTTCATGGTAGAAAGAGAGATTGGGAGGTGTAGGATGTAAGAGACTTACAAGATATACATGTAGGACTATCTCTCTTACAAATATCATACTCACTATAATGGATGTAGCAAGTGATTCAACTTAGAGTGGAAGGAGGCTCTTAGAGGCACTCAATTATAATATAGGGACCTTAGTAGTGCTTGAGTAACCATGGTATGAATCCCAAGGGGTCCTATTTGTAGTTGAGGTTACCTACTAGAAAGTAGAGATACTTAGTAACAAATTCTATTTGTTTGGGGTGTTGCAACGAATATTTTTTTCGAGTTTTTCAACATTTCAATCGTTAGAAACACTTTCTTTGCACATTTCGTACATTGCGGTCTGTCAATTTTACTTTTAGGAAACTCGACTGTTAGCACTATGTGACAAATCAAATTTGAGTTGTCGGTCAAGTTTATCCTGGATGAAACTCGACTAAGGGCTTAAATTTGGTTTTCTTGTGTGGGGTTTCGGTCGAGTCTATCCTAGGGTAAACTTAGCTGACCCTGGCATTTCCCAAGATCTACTAAGGGTGTCGGTAAAATTTTTCATAGAAGAAACTTGGCCGACAAAAGTCCCTGTGAGGAATTTTAGAAAAATCCATAAAAGTGCTTAATTATTTGATTTTAGTGCTCTTGATTTTTTCTAAGCTTAATTACAAATCATACAATCAGTACAAGTGATTTACAACATGATTCTAATAGATTTGAGGCCTTTTCTACAAAATTGCACTTGAACTAATTTTGACTTGTTTTTCTCCAAGTTAGGATGAGAAAGTTTAGGCATTTGGAATGTGTCTATACCTAATCTAAAATCACTCAAGTAGAATTGTTAACACAAATAAGTGGAATGGTTTAGTCATCATAAAAAAGGGTTTAGTTAAATTAGATCTTGAGCCAACAGGTGAAACCCAACCCAAGTTCTAAAAAAATATTGAAATTTACCAAAAATATCTACTACTATTTTATTGTTAAATTAGTCTTATTTTTATTTTTTTGTTCTTGATTTATTTTGTTAATAAGTTCTTTAGGGAACACTGACCTTTACCCTTGAATAAACCTAGAAAAGATAAGATCTAAAGTCCTAACAATTTATCGCCCATTGTCCCTGTGTTTGACCTTATTTACTACTTACTGGCCCATACTTTTTTGTGGGATTATCAAGATTTTAGGTTATAAATATAATGTTTGGTGCTTAACAATTCACTTTGTGTAGACACATTTGAGGGTGGTTAACTTTTGCTTCTTTGTATATGACAAGACAATTATCAAATTGACATGTTTGTTATTAATTTCATCTCTATTAATAGATTTGATAGAAACTAAGTTGACCATATTTACACATTGCCTAGAGAATTTGATTATGAGTCTAGTATCTCATCTTGACTCATCCATTTCTTAGGTACTAAGTTAAACTCACCAATTTCCTCAATAAGAAGTAATTATGAAAGCCAAAGATGCTCGTTAATCACTTCGGTCTTGTCCCCATGTTCAAGCTAATGTAACCAGAGACCCTATGGAGAATGTAGGGGTCAATGAAGCTAACTTTGAGCTTAAGTTGGGATTCATTTCCATCATACATCAGTGGAAATTTTAGGTACTCATCTAAGTATAATCCTTATTTGCACATTAGTGCTGACAAAACAGTGTGTGACACTCTAAAGAAAAATAGGATGCCTCGAGAAACAATCTATAACAAGGTTTTTTTCTTCTCCTTGAGAGATGAGGCCCAATATTGGTTTAAGAATCTAAAGAATGGAACTTCCACCAACTGGGAGGAACTAGCCAACATAGTTGTTAAAAAGCTTCTTCCTATTGAGAAAATGATTAAGTGCATGAACAAGATCATAATTGTAACATCCCTGACCTGGGTTATGAGTTAACCCTAGGTGTTTTGCCTAAATATGTAATTAAATCCTTGTGATTAACTTTGGGCATGTAATTAAGTTTCTCAAAAACATATATTTCAGATTTTGCTCCTTTTTATATATAATTGTAGCATTGTTTTGTAATACAGGGACCTATGTGCAAATTACCCAGTTAGAAGGGTTAACTTGCAATTTGCACATATTGAGATGTTCCTCTGATGTTGAGACATCATGAGAATGATGAAGGTTGAGGGATTTCCCAAGCTTGGGCACCAAGGTGCAGCTGTGGAAGCAATCCCTGTGCTTGAAAACCCTAAATTGGGGTAAAGTGCAATTTACCCAATTTGAGGGGTGCAACTTGTAATTTACACCATCAAAAGTATTTATTAAGACTCTTGTCATCATTTAGAGAAGAAGTGATGAAGAGGTCACTTTAATTGAATAATCATATAATGAAAAACACCCTTGTGATTGAATAATCAAGGTGTATGTGCTATAGCCCTTTTGTGTGTATGCGTAACTAATAGGTTGATCTTCTTTGCCTTCATTTCTTGACCTTAGAAGAAGGCTCGTCCTTATAATTAATATGAAGGGACGGGCATAGAAGGATGGAGGGACTTAGTTGAAAATATGGAGAACTTATGAGCTTATGTTGAAAATCTCACCCCAAGTATATATACTCTCCACTTCACTTAGCAAGGAAACCCTCCCTTCGTTCCTTTCACTGTTCTATTCACCCAAACCGACTAAAGAGGAGCTGTGGAGCTCAGGAGGATGACCAAGGAGGGCAAGGTAGGTTTGAATCCTCCCTTTTGGTTAAGTTCATGGTTAGAACTTGAATTCAAGGTCAAATTGATGGCTAGCTCACATAGCTCTACCTTTCTAGCCATCTCTTCTCGACTTTCCTTGGAAGGATCACCTTGACCGACCAGTGGAAACTCAAGGACGCCATTAAAAGCTTGTAGCTCGAAAGCTTGGAGCTCAAGGAGCAAGCTTTAGGTGGGTTTTATAACTCTAAACCCATGCTTTGTTATATACATCTTGTTTATGCTTTTAGATGATAGTTCTTCTTCTTCTCCACCTTCCTTTGCTACTTTGCAAGAAAATCTGTGAAAAAAATCCTTGATGTTCTTGAGCTAGGAGATGAAGACGTTATTTCCAAAGTTAATCCACTACTTTTTCACTTTACTAAACGGTCTCCACCAAGTGCTCACACAGTTTGCAAAACCGTTTGGTGAGCAAACGGTCTCAAGACCGTGTAAGGGAAAACGGTCTTCAAGACCATTTAGCCGCGTTGACCGAGCATGGACCGTATAAGATTTCTGTTCATAATTATGTAGGATAATCACCCACAAAATTTGAGATGATAACTCCAAAGGAATCGTGAGATATGGCCTTTTTAATCAACAACTTTAATTGAATTTACTCCTGATTTCCAATCTGTTGAAATCTCCCTTTTTGGGCAAACGGTCTCAAGACCGTGTATAAACGTTGACCAAGAGTTGACCGTATGAGATTAATGTTCAAAATAATGTTGATTAACAACTCACCAAATTTGATGGACTAATTCCAAACGAGCTAAGAGTTGAAGGATGATTACTAGGGTAAAACCCTAATTGAAATCAGTACTGAAATCTCAATGAATAACTTAGTGTTTTTGGGTTGATTGACCCAAACGGTCTCAAGACCGTTTGGGGATCAACCAAACGGTCTCAAGACCGTGTGGTGACGACCCAAGACCGTTTGGAGGTCTAGGGTTAAGGTAATTTGATCAATTGAGGGCCCAATTGTAATGGGTTATTGAATTAATCAAAAATACTGAATTGAGACTCAATCAAGGTTCAACCCCTATCAAATCACATTAAATTTTGATGAAATCTTGGGCAAACGGTCTCAAGACCGTGTGGAGTTCATCCACACAATCTCAAGACCGTTTGGACCAAGTTTGGGCCCAATTGGAGCTCAATTAAAGGGTTCAACCTTGTGTTGATTCACATTGTTGAGTGTTGATGGTTGAACGTTGATGGACCTTAATTGAACCAACTTCAACCCTAATTGGATAACAATTGAGGGTCAATTGAGTGACCAATTGGTTAAGCATAACCATAATTAACTCAATATATAAGTGGTTACCATGGCTTTGACCATTTGGAGGCTTCAACATTGATAATCATAAACGATTGAAATCTTTGAACCATGTTGGAGGTCCAAACGGTTTGAGACCAAGTGGACCAAACGGTCTCAAGACCGTTTGAGGTCACACGGTCTCAAGACCGTTTGAGACCTCACAGTCTCAAGACCGTTTGAGGTCACACGGTCTCAAGACCGTGTGAGGCCTCACGGTCTCAAGACCATTTGGGGCTAAACGGTCTCAAGACCGTTTGGACTCAAACAATCTCAAGATCGAGAGACACCAAACGGTCTCAAACCGTGTAAGCCCTCTCGGTCTTGAAGTCAAACTTGTTAAACGGTCTACACCCTCACACGGTTTGGGCACATGACCTTGAAGGTCACACGGTCTTGGAGTCAACCCTAGCAAACGGTCAACTCATCCAAACGGTCTCAAACCGTTTGGAGGTTGAAGGTTGAAACCGTTTGAGGTTTTCAAAGGTTGATTTCACTTAATAAATTGAAGGTGTAAATGGTTCAATGATGCTCTAATCTAAACCCTAATGATGAACTAGGATATTAAGGGATTAAGTGACTAATGAATTGAACCATGATGGTGATCAATTAGGTGAATTACCAAAATACCTGGATGGGTTCAATTGAGTAATACCTTGTTCAAATCAAACCCTAATTCAAGGGTAATGACATATGATGTGAATAGTAAACCCTAATTCAAGGGTAATGACATATGATGTGAATAGTAAACCCTAATTCAAGGGTAATGACATGTGATGTGAATAGTAAACCCTAATTCAAGGGTAATGACATGTGATGTGAATAGTAAACCCTAATTCAAAGGTGATGACATGTTATATGAGTATTAAACTCTATTTGATAAGAATCAAAGAACTTAGCTCTTATGACAAGAGTGGAAAGTATAATCATTGTTTTGAATTACCTTTATTAGTTGAATTGACCATGCAGGTTCTGATATGGAGGTGATCATATCCAGGTATGGATGATGATACTATATTCATTAAAGGCATATTGATAGCTTTATGAATAAGTAAAGTATCTTGATGCCTTGTCAGTGGCATTCTATGATAATAATGGGCTGTGAGAGCCATGAATACCATCAAGGTCATGCTTTAGAGATGACTTGTGATGAGTATAATGAGAAATGATGATTGATGTGAGTTAGGCTTGTTACATTTAGTATTCTCCTTTTATAGCTGTTATGCTACTGTTATTGTTTGAAGAACAATGTGTGATGTTAAATGAATATTGAATGTACCTAACTAATCAAGTATAATGTAGAGCCCTGATCATAGACCCATCATTGTCAGAGATCAAATGATGGTGAAACAGGTTTTCCTAAGGGAACTCCTGGATCACATACTATTGAGTATGTGGGGTATATGGATGTGTAGAACCTTACATCCTAGTGTAGGAATTTGATGTAGATATGTAATCCGTCAATCCTTCACTACAATCCCATACCGTATCAGTAGTAGGTAAACACAAAACCTCCTGATGACGAAGAAAACATAGATATCCGTATCAGTGGAGATAAACATGAAATCTCCTGATGACGAAGAGAGTACAGAACGCCACTGTAACTCTAAAATAGCGAAGGACCAGTTTACCCTGGTGAGCTATAATAGTAGAGACACAAGATGTCCTACAAGTGATCCTCTTACTGACTGAGGAAGGTGAAGGTCATGAGAATCCGGCTCTCTTAATGACCTATGTATGATAATGATGTGACTTCTTAGCGATCAGTTGGAGTATGAGTGGTATGCCTCATCTCCACAGGGCATAATATTGTTTGTAAAACATAATCAACTGTGTAGTATACCTGTTAGAGATAACTACGAGTTAGTTGATTGATGATACACTGTAATAGTGCTTATATTCTTCATGTCTCATAAATGTTGAGCTCTTGTTTATAGCTACAACTGCTATTGAATACTTTGAAAGCTTTACTGCTTAAGATATTCTTTGATGTTATAATAAATCTTCTGGCGGAGAGTTATAACTCTCGCTGGGACAATTATGTACAATTGTCTCACCCCGTAGACTTCAACTTTTTAGGTGGATGTCGAGGACGGAGGAACAGGTCTACAGGTGACCAGTCCCAGCAGCAGCAGCACCAGGAGCAGCAGTAAATCTCAGGTGGAGATTTAGCCTGCCATGTGGTGTAGTTAGAGTCAGTCCTATGTGTCCTCTGTACTCTCAGGTCTTGGAGTCTTTTGTTATGAATTCTTGAGATTTTGTGTCTTGTTGTATATCATCACTCAAGAAGTAATTATCATGAGATGTAAACAGTTTATCTCTTGTTATGAAAGAAGCTTTTATGGATTCAATCTCTTGTTTCGAAAAGTTTTAATTTCCCGTGATTTTTGTCTTCCGCTGTTAATCGAATCGCTTCCCCTAAGTTTGAATCGTGTTTATATCATGGTTTGGAGATCAGAGCCCACAATTAGTGGTATCAGAGCTCTAGGTCAGTTGAGTCTACATAGGCATAGGACTTAGGATGTCGAGTCTATCTTTAGTACTCTTTCCCTATCTAATAGAATCTTCTACTCCTCAGGAGAATAAGATACATAAGGATGGCTGAGCCTCATGATGAGTATGTGGCAGAGAGTAGTGCTAGTGCACCTCAAGGTGGTGCAAGGGTTCTAAGAATAGAACAGCCTGCACATGAGTCACCAAGAGAGCCACCCCAGTTTGACCCAGCTGACATGGGTAACCCAGCTGTACAGACAATGTTCGGGCAGTTCATGACTGCCATGACACACATAACCGACAGGATGCCCATGCCTGCACCGAGGGCACCTGTCCAGTCTGAAGCACAAGGTATCGGTAAGACGTTTGAACGACTTCGTCGTGTCGGAGCTACCGAGTACTTTGGGACTGCCGACCCCGCAGATGCTGACCTATGGTTGACAGAGTTGGAGAAGGCTTTCAGGATTCTTATTATCCCGGAAGTTGAGAAGGTTAGACATGCTGCCTATCTTCTCAAAGGCAGTGTTGGTCACTGGTGGAACATGGAAGAGAGTTCTCATGGGAAGAGTTTCGTCGGGAATTTATCAATAGATATTTTCCAAAGACCTTCCTAGATGAGAAGATCTCTCAGTTTGAGAGACTAAGGCAGGGTATGATGAACATTAGCGAGTATGAAGCTAAGTTCATGGAGTTGTTGCGGTTCTGTCCGCACATGGCTGCCACAAATGAGGAAAGAATCAGGAGATTCGAGAAGGGTTTGAATGCTGATATGTCAACCCCTGTGTCTGCCTTAGAAAACTGAGAGAGATTCTCTACCTTTGTTGAGTCATTCCGAAGGATTCTGAGATATGTAGTTGAGAAGAGGCAAACCCAGAAAAGATATCCACAGTTCCAGGGTTCTTCATCTAGGGATTTTAAGAAACCTAGATTCTCTGCACCTAACCCTCCACCACCCAGATCGAGTTCTCAAACTCAATGGTCACCAAGCAGAGGTAGAGGACGGAGTCAACCGCTTCAAGGGACTCACAGTTCTGCATCAATGTCAGTTGCTGGACCACCCCGACCACAACAACAGGAGAGGAGATGCTACAACTGTGGTAAGGTGGATCACTTGATGAAGAATTTCCGTTCTAGGCCTGTCAGTGTGACACAGCCTCCGAGACAGAATCAACAAGGATCTCAGAGAATGCAATCTCAATGAGCAGCTCGAGAACGTGGACAAGCGTCTCAAGCTGGATTATCAGCACCACCTCAACACCAGGCGACAACGAGGTTCTATGCTATGAACCCACCAGATGCAGTGGTCAATCCACGGGTAGTGGCAGGTCAGATGGAACTTTAATATCCTGATATGTCTACATCCTGTGTTGTATCTGTTCTGATTGACCCGGGTGCTACGCACTCTTTCATCACTCATAGAGTGATTCGTAACTACAATGTGACTGTTAGTCATAGGGAAGATAGTTTGTTGTTGGAGACTCCGTTGAGTGGGTCTGCCATTTTGCAGGAGGTATGCTCTCCTTGCATCCTTTTCTTTTCCGACTATCACATTCAAGTGGATCTTATACCACTTAATATGCAAGGATTTGATATAATCCTCGGGATGGATACCTTACAAAGGTATAGAGTTGTCTTGGATTGTGAATCCAAGTTGGCTGTGTTTGCTGATGAAAGCAACACATGGATCTTTCAAGGAGAAAGAAAGATTTTTCCCACCTGTCTTATGTCAACTATGGTTGCTGATAAGTTGTTGAGGCAAGGATGTTATGCATTCTTAGCCCATGTGGTAGATGTTACCAAGGAAAGGTCCAATCCTGCTGAAGTTCCCATAGTCAGGGAATTCGAGGATGTGTTTCCTGAAGAATTTCCTGGTATACCACCACCTCGGGAGATTGATTTTGAAATCAATCTGATCCCAGATACGAAACCCATAGCCCAGACTCCGTATAGGATGGCGCCTGGCGAGATGGCAGAACTCAAGAAACAGCTTCAAGAGTTACTTGAGAAGGGTTTTATCCGACCGAGCACTTCACCTTGGGGTGCTCCGGTCTTGTTTGTTAAAAAGAAAGATGGGTCAATGCGGTTGTGCATCGACTATAGACAACTCAATAAAGTAACAATAAAGAATAAGTACCCTCTGCTGAGGATTGGTGATCTTTTTGACCAATTGCGTGGTGCAACCATCTTTTCCAAGATAGACTTGAGGTCTGGATACCATCAACTTTGTATTAAGGATAGTGACATATCCAAGTCTGCCTTTAGGACAAGGTATGGTCACTATGAGTTCACGGTTATGTCGTTTGGACTAACCAATGCACCAACTGCATTTATGGAACTCATGAATAGAGTTTTTCGACCTTTCCTTGATCAGTGTGTTGTCGTCTTCATAGATGACATTCTGATCTATAGTAAGGATGCTCAGCAGCATGAGCAGCATCTTCGCCAAGCTTTGACCTTGCTAAGAGAACACAAGTTGTATGCTAAGTTTAGCACGTGTGAGTTCTGGCTGTCGGAGGTATCTTTTCTTGGACATGTGATATCTGCCTTGGGAATTCGTGTTGATCCTACAAAGGTAGAATCTGTTCTACAGTGGGAACAATCGAAGACACCGACGGAGATTCGAAGTTTCTTGGGGTTAGCTGGCTACTATAGAAGGTTCATTAAGAACTTTAGTTCTATAGCCTTACCTTTGACCAAGTTGACCCGGAAAGATGTTCCTTTTTCTTGGAGTGATAAGTGTCAACAGTCTTTCCAGTTGTTGAAGGAGAGGTTGACAAGTGCACCTGTGCTTGTACTACCTGAAGAAGGAAAAGGATATCTAGTTTTCTGTGATGCTTCCAAGAATGGACTAGGATGTGTGTTGATGCAGGATAAACAAGTGATTTCTTTTGCTTCCCGACAGCTTCAGAAACACGAGGAGAATTATCCAACACACGATCTGGAGTTAGCTTCTGTGGTTCATGCCTTGAAGATCTGGAGACATTATCTCTACGGAGAAACATTCCAGATTTTCACAGACCACAAGAACCTTAAGTATATCTTCTCTCAGCATGAGCTTAACATGAGGCAACGTCGCTGGATGGAGTTAATCAAGGACTACGACTGTACAATTGATTACCATCCAAGCAAGGCCAATGTTGTTGCAGATGCCTTGAGTAGGAAATCAGCAACATCAACCATGAATAGAGCACAACTAAACTCTTTAGTATGCTCTAGGAGAGATATGCTTATCTCTTTAAGGCAGGACAATGTACAGTTGAAGGTGTCATTGTTAGCCGGGTTGTTGGCTGAGATGCATATTAAACCTACCTTAAGAGAGCAGATTAAGGAAGCACAGCAAGGTGATGATGCAGTTCAGCAGATTAGATCTGAGTACGGAAATGAGAAGCAAGATGGTTTCCCTGACTCAGATGACAAGTAGCCTGTTATAATGGAAGGATGATAGTGCCAGATGTGGATAACTTGAGGAAGTTAGTCCTGGAAGAAGCTCATTCTTCCATGTATGCTATCCATCCAGGGAGCACCAAGATGTATCGGAATTTGAAAGATCTGTACTGGTGGCCTGGAATGAAGAAGGATGTTGCAGAATTTGTTCTGAGGTGTCCTGTGTGTCAGCAAGTTAAAGCTGAACACCAGAAACCTACAGGAACAATGCAACCTTTACCCATACCATAGTGGAAGTGAGACCATGTGACCATGGACTTTGTTGTTGGCCTACCCAGGACAAGCAAAGGACATGATTCCATTTGGGTAGTTGTTGATAGGTTGACTAAGACAGCACATTTCTTACCTGTCAAAACAACCTATTCTGCTGAAAGGTTATCAGAATTATATGTTCAAGAGATAGTGCGTTTACACGGAGTTCCTGTCACAATAGTTTCTGACCGAGGTCCTCAGTTTACAAGTCGTTTTTGGGAATAGTTACACTGAGCCTTAGGCACCAAGCTAAGGTTTAGTACGACCTTTCATCCACAGACTGATGGACAGTCAGAAAGGACCATACATACTTTAGAAGACCTTTTGAGAGCATGTGTTCTCCAGTTTACCGAGAGTTGGGATCTACACCTAAGCTTGATAGAGTTTGCCTATAACAATAGCTATCAGCATAGTATTGATATGGCACCTTATGAAGCCTTGTATGGTAAACGTTGTAGATCACCTCTATGTTGGTTTGAGACTGGTGAGCGTCAGTTGTTAGGTCCTGATCTTGTGCAGCAGACCACAGAAAAGATTAAAGTAATACAACAAAAGATTAAGACTGCACAGGATAGGCAGAAATCTTATGCTGACAAGAGGCGTAGACCCTTAGAGTTCCAGGTTGGAGACAAAGTGTATCTCAAAGTCTCGCCTTGGAAAGGGGTCCTTCGTTTCGGAAGGAAAGGGAAGTTAGCTCCTAGATATATGGGGCCTTATCCAATCATTGAACGGATTGGAAAGGTAGCATATAGACTAGAGCTGCCACCAGAGTTACAGAGGTTACACCCTATGTTTCACATTTCTATGCTGAAGAAATGTCACCCAGACACTGAGTCAATTCTACAACCTATGGAGGTAGAATTGAATGAAGATGTATCCTATGAGGAGGGACCAGTGTCAATCCTTGATAACAGAATTAAAAAGTTAAAGAAGAAAGATATAACTCTTGTGAAAGTCCTCTGGAATCACTGTGGTGTTGAAGAAGCCACTTGGGAACTAGAGGATGAGATGAGAAGGAAGTATCCTGCCCTTTTCTCTTAATATGTCTTATCGATTTCGGGGACGAAATCCTTGTAAGGGGTGGATAATTTGTAACATCCCTGGCCTGGGTTATGAGTTAACCCTAGGTGTTTTGCCTAAATATGTAATTAAATCCTTGTGATTAACTTTGGGCATGTAATTAAGTTTCTCAGAAACATATATTTCAGATTTTGCTCCTTTTTATATAAAATTGTAGAGCATGGAAAGGATAAAGCCATGTTGTGGATGGTTCGAGCACCTCAAGTGGACAGACTTACAACCAGAGGACAACAAATCATCACATTCTTTAGAGGGAGTCATCTAGATCATCTTCTCTAGGGGTTTCCATTAATTCTTTAATGTTTTCCTCTTGCTCTCCTTTTCCCTCTATGTTTCTAGTAACTGAAATCATGTGGGGCTAATCCCCTAATTCCTTAGGATTTGACAGTAGCCTGATTATGAATTGTTTTTTACATTATGAGTTGGCATATATGTTTTTCCTAAATTTTGGACTTTTTTTCAACATCTAGGATTTTTCAACCATATCTCACTCCTTGTATTCCATTATAAGAGTTACAACATATGACCTTCCTTTCTTGAGACAAGGATATACAACCTTCCCTTTGAGGGCAAGGGAGCCAATATCCTCACAAAGGACTTACCTATCAATGACCAAGCATTTTCTACCTCACCAAGGACTTACCTACTTTTACACTGAGTCTTCTGTATTCACCAAGGACTTACCCACTCTTGCAATAAGTCTTCTACCTTGAGGATTTACCAACTCTTGAATTTGATCTTCTGCATTTGACTTCACCTTAACCAAGGATAAGCTTTCACCAAGGGACTCCTTCGCTTCTTCTTCACCTCTCTTATCCAAGAGAGAGAACCTTCATCTTCATGGTAGAAAGAGAGATTGGGAGGTGGAGGATGTAAGAGACTTACAAGATATACATGTAGGACTATCTCTCTTACAAATATCATACTCACTATAATGGATGTAGCAAGTTATTCAACTTAGAGTGGAAGGAGGCTCTTAGAGGCACTCAATTATAATATAGGGACCTTAGTAGTGCTTGAGTAACCATGGTATGAATCCCAAGGGGTCCTATTTGTAGTTGAGGTTACCTACTAGAAAGTAGAGATACTTAGTAACAAATTCTATTTGTTTGGGGTGTTGCAACGAATATTTTTTTGAGTTTTTCAACATTTCAATCGTTAGAAACACTTTCTTTGCACATTTCGTACATTGTGGTCTGTCAATTTTACTTTTAGGAAACTCGACTGTTAGCACTATGTGACAAATCAAATTTGAGTTATCGGTCAAGTTTATCCTGGATGAAACTCGACTAAGGGCTTAAATTTGGTTTTCTTGTGTGGGGTTTCGGTCGAGTCTATCCTAGGGTAAACTTAGCTGACCCTGGCATTTCCCAAGATCTACTAAGGGTGTCGGTAAAATTTTTCATAGAAGAAACTTGGCCGACAAAAGTCCCTGTGAGGAATTTTAGAAAAATCCATAAAAGTGCTTAAATATTTGATTTTAGTGCTCTTGATTTTTTCTAAGCTTAATTACAAATCATACAATCAGTACAAGTGATTTACAACATGATTCTAATAGATTTGAGGCCTTTTCTACAAAATTGCACTTGAACTAATTTTGACTTGTTTTTCTCCAAGTTAGGATGAGCAAGTTTAGGCATTTGGAATGTGTCTATACCTAATCTAAAATCACTCAAGTAGAATTGTTAACACAAATAAGTGGAATGGTTTAGTCATCATAAAAAAGGGTTTAGTTAAATTAGATCTTGAGCCAACAGGTGAAACCCAACCCAAGTTCTAAAAAAATATTGAAATTTACCAAAAATATCTACTACTATTTTATTGTTAAATTAGTCTTATTTTTCTTTGTTTGTTCTTGATTTAGTTTTTTAATAAGTTCTTTAGGGAACACTGACCTTTACCCTTGAATAAACCTAGAAAAGATAAGATCTAAAGTCCTAACAATTTATCGCCCATTGTCCCTGTGTTTGACCTTATTTACTACTTACTGGCCCATACTTTTTTGTGGGATTATCAAGATTTTAGGTTATAAATATAATGTTTGGTGCTTAACAATTCACTTTGTGTAGACACATTTGAGGGTGGTTAACTTTTGCTTCTTTGTATAGGACAAGACAATTATCAAATTGACATGTTTGTTATTAATTTCATCTCTATTAATAGATTTGATAGAAACTAAGTTGACCATATTTACACATTGCCTAGAGAATTTGATTATGAGTCTAGTATCTCATCTTGACTCATCCATTTCTTAGGTACTAAGTTAAACTCACCAATTTCCTCAATAAGAAGTAATTATGAAAGCCAAAGATGCTCGTTAATCACTTCGGTCTTGTCCCCATGTTCAAGCTAATGTAACCAGAGACCCTATGGAGAATGTAGGGGTCAATGAAGCTAACTTTGAGCTTAAGTTGGGATTCATTTCCATCATACATCAGTGGAAATTTAAGGTACTCATCTAAGTATAATCCTTATTTGCACATTAGTGCTGACAAAACAGTGTGTGACACTCTAAAGAAAAATAGGATGCCTCGAGAAACAATCTATAACAAGGTCTTTTTCTTCTCCTTGAGAGATGAGGCCTAATATTGGTTTAATAATCTAAAGAATGGAACTTCCACCAACT
This sequence comes from Alisma plantago-aquatica, assembly GCA_963693085.1. Classification (NCBI taxonomy): domain Eukaryota; kingdom Viridiplantae; phylum Streptophyta; class Magnoliopsida; order Alismatales; family Alismataceae; genus Alisma; species Alisma plantago-aquatica. The sequence continues at coordinate 868,466,811 of OY856412.1, read as the reverse complement.
GGGAGGAACTAGCCAACATAGTTGTTAAAAAGCTTCTTCCTATTGAGAAAATGATTAAGTGCATGAACAAGATCATAATTGTAACATCCCTGACCTGGGTTATGAGTTAACCCTAGGTGTTTTGCCTAAATATGTAATTAAATCCTTGTGATTAACTTTGGACATGTAATTAAGTTTCTCAAAAACATATATTTCAGATTTTGCTCCTTTTTATATAAAATTGTAGCATTGTTTTGTAATACAGGGACCTATGTGCAAATTACCCAGTTAGAAGGGTTAACTTGCAATTTGCACATGTTGAGATATTCCTCTGATGTTGAGACATCATGATAATGATGAAGTTTGAGGGATTTCCCAAGCTTGGGCACCAAGGTGCAGCTGTGGAAGCAATCTCTGTGCTTGAAAACCCTAAATTGGGGTAAAGTGCAATTTACCCAATTTGAGGGGTGCAACTTGTAATTTACACCATCAAAAGTATTTATTAAGACTCTTGTCATCATTTAGAGAAGAAGTGATGAAGAGGTCACTTTAATTGAATAATCATATAATGAAAAACACCCTTGTGATTGAATAATCAAGGTGTATGTGCTATAGCCCTTTTGTGTGTATGCGTAACTAATAGGTTGATCTTCTTTGCCTTCATTTCTTGACCTTAGAAGAAGGCTCGTCCTTAGAATTAATATGAAGGGACGAGCATAGAAGGATGGAGGGACTTAGTTGAAAATATGGAGAACTTATGAGCTTATGTTGAAAATCTCACCCCAAGTATATATACTCTCCACTTCACTTAGCAAGGAAACCCTCCCTTCGTTCCTTTCACTGTTCTATTCACCCAAACCGACTAAAGAGGAGCTGTGGAGCTCAGGAGGACGACCAAGGAGGGCAAGGTAGGTTTGAATCCTCCCTTTTGCTTAAGTTCATGGTTAGAACTCGAATTCAAGGTCAAATTGATGGCTAGCTCACATAGCTCTACCTTTCTAGCCATCTCTTCTCGACTTTCCTTGGAAGGATCACCTTGGCCGACCTGTGGAAACTCAAGGAAGCCATTAAAAGCTTGTAGCTCGAAAGCTTGGAGCTCAAGGAGCAAGCTTTAGGTGGGTTTTATAACTCTAAACCCATGCTTTGTTATATACATCTTGTTTATGCTTTTAGATGATAGTTCTTCTTCTTCTCCACCTTCCTTTGCTACTTTGCAAGAAAATCCGTGAAAAAAATCCTTGCTGTTCTTGAGCTAGGAGATGAAGACGTTATTTCCAAAGTTAATCCACTACTTTTTCACTTTACTAAACGGTCTCCATCAAGTGCTCACACGGTTTGCAAAATCGTTTGGTGAGCAAACGGTCTCAAGACCGTGTAAGGGAAAACGGTCTTCAAGACCGTTTAGCCGCGTTGACCGAGCGTGGACCGTATAAGATTTCTGTTCATAATTATGTAGGCTAATCACCCACAAAATTTGAGATGATAACTCCAAAGGAATCGTGAGATATGGCCTTTTTAATCAACAACTTTAATTGAATTTACTCCTGATTTCCAATCTGTTGAAATCGCCCTTTTTGGGCAAACGGTCTCAAGACCGTGTAAGAACGTTGACCAAGAGTTGACCGTATTAGATTACTGTTCAAAATAATGTTGATTAACAACTCACCAAATTTTATGGACTAATTCCAAACGAGCTAAGAGTTGAAGGATGATTACTAGGGTAAAACCCTAATTGAAATCAGTACTGAAATCTCAATGAATAACTTAGTGTTTTTGGGTTGATTGACCCAAACGGTCTCAAGACCGTTTGGGGATCAACCAAACGGTCTCAAGACCGTGTGGTGACGACCCAAGACCGTTTGGAGGTCTAGGGTTAAGGTAATTTGATCAATTGAGGGCCCAATTGTAATGGGTTATTGAATTAATCAAAAATACTGAATTGAGACTCAATCAAGGTTCAACCCCTATCAAATCACATTAGATTTTGATGAAATCTTGGGCAAACGGTCTCAAGACCGTGTGGAGTTCATCCAATCTCAAGACCGTTTGGGCCAAGTTTGGGCCCAATTGGAGCTCAATTGAAGGGTTCAACTTTGTGTTGATTCACATTGTTGAGTGTTGATGGTTGAACGTTGATGGACCTTAATTGAACCAACTTCAACCCTGATTGGATAAGAATTGAGGGTCAATTGAGTGACCAATTGGTTAAGCATAACCCTAATTAACTCAATCTATAAGTGGTTACCATGGCTTTGACCATTTGGAGGCTTCAACATTGATAATCATAAACGATTGAAATCTTTGAACCATGTTGGAGGTCCAAACGGTTTGAGACCAAGTGGACCAAACGGTCTCAAGACCGTTTGAGGTCACACGGTCTCAAGACCGTTTGAGACCTCACAGTCTCAAGACCGTTTGAGGTCACACAGTCTCAAGACCGTGTGAGGCCTCACGGTCTCAAGACCGTTTGGGGCCTAATGGTCTCAAGACCGTTTGGACTCAAACGATCTCAAGATCGAGAGACACCAAACGGTCTCAAACTGTGTAAGCCCTCTCGGTCTTGAAGTCAAACTTGTTAAACGGTCTACACCCTCACACGGTTTGGGCACATGACCTTGAAGGTCACACGGTCTTGGAGTCAACCCTAGCAAACGGTCAACTCATCCAAACGGTCTCAAACCGTTTGGAGGTTGAAGGTTGAAACCGTTTGAGGTTTTCAAAGGTTGATTTCACTTAATAAATTGAAGGTGTAAATGGTTCAATGATGCTCTAATCTAAACCCTAATGATGACCTAGGATATTAAGGGATTAAGTGACTAATGAATTGAACCATGATGGTGATCAATTAGGTGAATTACCAAAATACCTGGATGGGTTCAATTGAGTAATACCTTGTTCAAATCAAACCCTAATTCAAGGGTAATGACATATGATGTGAATAGTAAACCCTAATTCAAGGGTAATGACATATGATGTGAATAGTAAACCCTAATTCAAGGGTAATGACATGTGATGTGAATAGTAAACCCTAATTCAAGGGTAATGACATGTGATGTGAATAGTAAACCCTAATTCAAAGGTGATGACATGTTATATGAGTATTAAACTCTATTTGATAAGAATCAAAGAACTTAGCTCTTATGACAAGAGTGGAAAGTATAATCATTGTTTTGAATTACCTTTATTAGTTGAATTGATCATGCAGGTTCTGATATGGAGGTGATCATATCCAGGTATGGATGATGATACTATATTCATTAAAGGCATATTGATAGCTTTATGAATAAGTAAAGTATCTTGATGCCTTGTCAGTGGCATTCTATGATAATAATGGGCTGTGAGAGCCATGAATACCATCAAGGTCATGCTTTAGAGATGACTTGTGATGAGTATAATGAGAAATGATGATTGATGTGAGTTAGGCTTGTTACATTTAGTATTCTCCTTTTATAGCTGTTATGCTACTGTTATTGTTTGAAGAACAATGTGTGATGTTAAATGAATATTGAATGTACCTAACTAATCAAGTATAATGTAGAGCCCTGATCATAGACCCATCATTGTCAGAGATCAAATGATGGTGAAACATGTTTTCCTAAGGGAACTCTTGGATCACATACTATTGAGTATGTGGGGTATATGGATGTGTAGAACCTTACATCCTAGTGTAGGAATTTGATGTAGATATGTAATCCGTCAATCCTTCACTACAATCCCATACCGTATCAGTAGTAGGTAAACACAAAACCTCCTGATGACGAAGAAAACATAGATATCCGTATCAGTGGAGATAAACATGAAATCTCCTGATGACGAAGAGAGTACAGAACGCCACTGTAACTCTAAAATAGCGAAGGACCAGTTTACCCTGGTGAGCTATAATAGTAGAGACACAAGTTGTCCTACAAGTGATCCTCTTACTGACTGAGGAAGGTGAAGGTCATGAGAATCTGGCTCTCTTAATGACCTATGTATGATACTGATGTGACTTCTTAGCGATCAGTTGGAGTATGAGTGGTATGCCTCATCTCCACAGGGCATAATATTGTTTGTAAAACATAATCAACCGTGTAGTATACCTGTTAGGGATAAATACGAGTTAGTTGATTGATGATACACTGTAATAGTGCTTATATTCTTCATGTCTCATAAATGTTGAGCTCTTGTTTATAGCTGCAACTGCTATTGAATACTTTGAAAGCTTTACTGCTTAAGATATTCTTTGATGTTATAATAAAGCTTCTGGAGGAGAGTTATAACTCTCGCTGGGACAATTATGTACAATTGTCTCACCCCGTAGACTTCAACTTTTTAGGTGGATGTCGAGGACGGAGGAATAGGTCTACAGGTGACCAGTCCCAGCAGCAGCAGCACCAGGAGCAGCAGTAAATCTCAGGTGGAGATTTAGCCTGCCATGTGGTGTAGTTAGAGTCAGTCCTATGTGTCCTCTGTACTCTCAGGTCTTGGAGTCTTTTGTTATGAATTCTTGAGATTTTGTGTCTTGTTGTATATAATTACTCAAGAAGTAATTATCATGAGATGTAAACAGTTTATCTCTTGTTATGAAAGAAGCTTTTATGGATTCAAGCTCTTGTTTCTAAAAGTTTTAATTTCCCGTGATTTTTGTCTTCCGCTGTTAATCGAATCGCTTCCGCTAAGTTTGAATCATGTTTATATCGTGGTTTGGAGATCAGAGCCCACAATTAGTGGTATCAGAGCTCTAGGTCAGTTGAGTCTACAGAGGCATAGGACTTAGGATGTCGAGTCTATCTTTAGTACTCTTTCCCTATCTAATAGAATCTTCTACTCCTCAGGAGAATAAGATACATAAGGATGGCTGAGCCTCATGATGAGTATGTGGCAGAGAGTAGTGCTAGTGCACCTCAAGGTGGTGCAAGGGTTCTAAGAATAGAACAGCCTGCACCTGAGTCACCAAGAGAGCCACCCCAGTTTGACCCAGCTGACATGGGTAACCCAGCTGTACAGACAATGTTCGGGCAGTTGATGACTACCATGACACACATAACCGATAGGATGCCCATGCCTGCACCGAGGGAACCTGTCCAGTCTGAAGCACAAGGTATCGGTAAGACGTTCGAACGACTTCGTCGTGTCGGAGCTACCGAGTACTTTGGGACTGCCGACCTCGCAGATGCTGACCTATGGTTGACAGAGTTGGAGAAGGCTTTCAGGATTCTTATTATCCCGGAAGTTGAGAAGGTTAGACATGCTGTCTATCTTCTCAAAGGCAGTGCTGGTCACTGGTGGAACATGGAAGAGAGTTCTCATGGGAAGAGTTTCGTCAGGAATTTATCAATAGATATTTTCCAAAGACCTTCCTAGATGAGAAGATCTCTCAGTTTGAGAGACTAAGGCAGGGTATGATGAACATTAGCGAGTATGAAGCTAAGTTCATGGAGTTGCTGCGGTTCTGTCCGCACATGGCTGCCACAAATGAGGAAAGAATCAGGAGATTCGAGAAGGGTTTGAATGCTGATATGTCAACCCCTGTGTCTGCCTTCGAAAACTGAGAGAGATTCTCTACCTTTGTTGAGTCAGTCCGAAGGATAGAGAGATCTGTGGTTGAGAAGAGGCAAACCCAGAAAAGATATCCACAGTTCCAGGGTTCTTCATCTAGGGATTTTAAGAAACCTAGATTCTCTGCACCTAACCCTCCACCACCCCGATCGAGTTCTCAATCTCAATGGTCACCAAGCAGAGGTAGAGGACGGAGTCAACCGCTTCAAGGGACTCACAGTTCTGCATCGATGTCAGTTGCTGGACCACCCCGACCACAACAACAGGAGAGGAGATGCTACAACTGTGGTAAGGTGGATCACTTGATGAAGAATTGCCGTTCTAGGCCTGTCAGTGTGACACAGCCTCCGAGACAGAATCAACAAGGATCTCAGAGAATGCAATCTCAATGAGAAGCTCGAGAACGTGGACAAGCGTCTCAAGCTGGATTATCAGCACCACCTCAACACCAGGCGACAACGAGGTTCTATGCTATGAACCCACCAGATGCAGTGGTCAATCCACAGGTAGTGGCAGGTCAGATGGAACTTTAATATCCTGATATGTCTACATCCTGTGTTGTATCTGTTCTGATTGACCCGGGTGCTACGCACTCTTTCATCACTCATAGAGTGATTCGTAACTGCAATGTGATTGTTAGTCATAGGGCAAATAGTTTGTTGTTGGAGACTCCGTTGAGTGGGTCTGCCGTTTTGCAGGAGGTATGCTCTCCTTGCATCCTTTTCTTTTCCGACCATCGCATTCAAGTGGATCTTATACCACTTAATATGCAAGGATTTGATATAATCCTCGGGATGGATACCTTAGAAAGGTATAGAGTTGTCTTGGATTGTGAATCCAAGTTGGTTGTGTTTGCTGATGAAAGCAACACATGGATCTTTCAAGGAGAAAGAAAGATTATGCCCACCTGTCTTATGTCAACTATGGTTGCTGATAAGTTGTTGAGGCAAGGATGTTATGCATTCTTAGCCCATGTGGTAGATGTTACCAAGGAAAGGTCCAATCCTGCTGAAGTTCCCATAGTCAGGAAATTCGAGGATGTGTTTCCTGAAGAACAACCTGGTATACCACCACCTCGGGAGATTGATTTTGAAATCAATCTGATCCCAGATACGAAACCCATAGCCCAGACTCCATATAGGATGGCGCCTGGCGAGATGGCAGAACTCAAGAAACAGCTTCAAGAGTTACTTGAGAAGGGTTTTATCCGACCGAGCACTTCACCTTGGGGTGCTCCGGTCTTGTTTGTTAAAAAGAAAGATGGGTCAATGCAGTTGTGCATCGACTACAGACAACTCAATAAAATAACAATAAAGAATAAGTACCCTCTGCCGAGGATTGATGATATTTTTGACCAGTTGCGTGGGGCAACCGTCTTTTCCAAGATAGACTTGAGGTCTGGATACCATCAACTTCGTATTAAGGATAGTGACATATCCAAGTCTGCCTTTAGGACAAGGTATGGTCACTATGAGTTCACGGTTATGTCGTTTGGACTAACCAATGCACCAGCTGCATTTATGGAACTCATGAATAGAGTTTTTCGACCTTTCCTTGATCAGTGTGTTGTCGTCTTCATAGATGACATTCTGATCTATAGTAAGGATGCTCAGCAGCATGAGCAGCATCTTCGCCAAGCTTTGACCTTGCTAAGAGAACACAAGTTGTATGCTAAGTTTAGCACGTGTGAGTTCTGGCTGTCGGAGGTATCTTTTCTTGGACATGTGATATCTGCCTTGGGAATTCGTGTTGATCCTACAAAGGTAGAATCTGTTCTACAGTGGGAACAACCGAAGACACCGACGGAGATTCGAAGTTTCTTGGGGTTAGCTGGCTACTATAGAAGGTTCATTAAGAACTTTAGTTCTATAGCCTTACCTTTGACCAAGTTGACCCGGAAAGATGTTCCTTTTTCTTGGAGTGATAAGTGTCAACAGTCTTTCCAGTTGTTGAAGGAGAGGTTGACAAGTGCACCTTGTTGGATCAATGGGCTCTAGAAGGGGGGGGGTTGAATAGAGCTTCACAAACTTCACAAAAGTGATTAGACCACCAAATTATATTAAGTGCAGAACTTAATTCAAAACAGCAATTTGATGTCCTAAACTAGCATACAAAGCAAGGATAAGAGACAAGGAAAGCATGCACTTGGACAGGTGGTTTAGAGTGGTTCCATGTCCTAAACTTAGGAGCAATGTCAGTCCATTACCTAGAGTTGGTTAGGCTCTAGGATTTGTAACTTGGTTCTCTTATATATATCACACAATAAGATTACAAGCTACAACTACCAACCATCCAAGGACTTATATATCAAGCCAAGATCTTCTACCTCACCAAGGACTTACCCACCAAGCAAGTAGTCTTCCACCTTCTTCAAAGGACTTACCCACTCTTGCTCTAGTCTTCGGCCTTGCAGGATTTACCTATCTTGCTTGAGCTTTGCCTTGCACCTCTCCTTCACTTGGAGAGCTTTAGCACCTTCCTCCTTCACTTGGAGGCCTGGAGCAGCTAGCCTTCTTCTCCTTCACTCGGGGAAGAACATCAACCTTCTTCTCTTTCACTCGGATAAGAAACTTCAATCAATCTTCATAGAGAATGGAGATGGGAGAAGTGGAAAGGAGAGCTTTACAAGATTACAAATGATAGCTCTCATACATGGGATCCTAACTCACTCATACTCACGAATTTGCTTTGAAGGTAGAGAGAGAAAGGGGCTCAAAGGATTAGAAACCACTCAACTAAGGCTAGGACCAAGCATATGTGAATGAGCAACCTTGGAATGAAGTCCAAGAGGTCCTATTTATAGTTGAGGGTGTCCCTTTGAGGTTGGGAGAGTTAAGTGGCACAAACTAGCCGTTTTACAACTTGCAACGGATCTATTTTGAGTCCCACCTACTCCTCCAACGGTTGGAATTTCTTTTTCTGCATTCCAGTACAGTCCGATCGGCCGAGTTTCAATAAAGGCAACTCGGCCGAACCACTAAGCGACAAGTCTGAAAGATAGACTGTCGGCCGAGTTTCCTTGGAGAAACTCGGCCGCTCGGTCGACTTTCAACTTGGACCGATCAGTGGATCGGCCGAGTTTCCCACCATAGAAACTCGACCGAACAGGGATCGGCTGAGTTGGTAACTCGGCCGACCGCCCAGAAAATTCCAGAATAGATGGATCGGCCGAGTTTGGAATTCGGCCGACAAAATCCCTGTTATGGGTATTTTGGAATTTTCATAAACTGTACAAACGATGGATTTTTGAGTCCCAATCAATTTATCCATCTTAGTTACAATACAAAACATGAGTATAAGTGATTACATCAATTGTTCTAAGCCTCTAAGGGCTATATTACAAAACGATCAAAAGTCACATGTTTTGCATGTGCTGGATGAGTAGCTTTGGAGTGGAATGAGATTCTTTTCTTGTACCTAATGTCTGAAACAATCTCAAATAGATTTGTTAGATACATATGAATGGAATGGTTAAGTCATTATCAAAATATGGGCAATGTGCGACACCTAGGTCAACATTCTCCCCCTTTTTGACAATGACAAACCATTCCTCAACATATTTAAAAGAATGTGAAAGTTATACCTTTTCCTAGGGAATTGCAAGGGGATGCACATATGATCAATTTGTAATTCTCCCCCTCAATTCATGCTTACTCATTCCTGCATGGTTAGTTAAAAAACAAGCAACCACAACACATATGTATATTATATGATTCTAAGCAAGTCTAGATGTATTTCAGTTAATTAGACAAGAAAGGAACCATACAAGCAATAAAAACAATATGATTGAGCTATTTCTCCCCCTTTGTCATCTCAAAAAGGCAGGGGGGTAGAAGAGCATAAAAGCAAGGTCTTCTCCAACAAAAAAAAACTCAATCAAACATTTCCACAGAAAAACAGATTAACATCAAGATAAACCATGAAAGCAATGCATTGTCATTAATCAAAATATGGAAAACACTACAAGATAAACCATACAAAGCGTTTCCATAAACCATAAAACAAAAACTACAAGGATATCATAGAGTAGAAGTATTACAACTCAGATGATGTGCCTAATGTAGATAATACAATCATAGTCCAAAGAGATGTAACATGGTCATCTGAGACTAAAACTAGACACATCAACTCCTAAGCTAAACTACTCTATGTCGATATCATCAACAGCAGCATCCATGTCCTCGTCGGGCTGGTAGTCCTCATCGCCATCATCAGAAGGAGGGGCAGCAGCTGGTGTAGCCTCGGCATCATGATCAGCATCGTCATCCTCATCCTCGTCTTCAGCATCCGTCGCAGTAGCCTCATCAGCGTCAGTCTCAGCATCCTCCTGGTCAGCCATATCCTCGTCTGGAGGACCAGAAGCACGCCCGGGCCACCTCGCACTCTGCTCGGCCCAAGACATGCCTAGAGCATGTAACTCATAGGCAACCTCAATGGGGGGAACAGAAGAAGTGTATTGGGCCAGGAGCTCGGACAGACGACCACCTGGGAGCGCCAGAACCGGAGAAGGGCATCCACCTGCAGAGGTTTCAGCGGAAGCAGTAAAGGGTGGAGAAGGGTAAAACTGGCTATACGCGTAAGAAGCGTAGTCACCACCGGGGTAGGGCTCGTAGGTGGGGTAGGGCTGAGGGAAAGATATCGACATGGAAGACATGATGTGGCATAGATCCTGATGGTGGTGTTGCTGGACCTGCATGTTGTAAGCCTGCTGGTGCATGAGATACCCCATGAGGGCCTCATTTGAAATGTGGAAGTCAGCAAAGGCAGGCTGCGGAGGAGGCTGGAAGGATGGCTCAGGAGGAGGAGGGGCAGCTGTAGAGGGTGGAGGAGGAGGTGCAGCTAAGGAAGATGGAGGTGGAGGTGGAGCTGAGGAAGATGATGCACCAGGGGTAGGCACACTCTTTTGAAGAGTGGTCTCACTGATATAAACTCCTTTACGATCAGGGCGGTAGAGAAAATCGGTAAAGAGAGATTTTCCAGTGGCATGCTGGAAAAGACCACAAATTAGGGCAGGATATGGAAGATGTGTGCCCTTTGTGTTCTTTCCCGAGTCAAAACAGGTCATATGGTGAAGGATGTAACGGGCCCATTTGACTCCTTGGTTGTTCAACAGAAGATACATCATCATAGCCGTATTCTCGGCGATGTCCGTTTGATTCTTCTTTGGATGGACATTGCAACTGAGAATAAATGCCAAAATGCGGCGAGGAGAGGAAAGGGCGGAGGAAGGCAAAGTACCCTTTTTTCTATAAGGAAAGTTGGGTTGCTTGAGAAACTTGTGGATATCGGTCAAGTCAACCTCAATTGTCTTATAGACATCCTCGGGAGACAAAAGATCAAGATAGAGAGGGTAGTCGGTGATCCAAGCAGCCGTGCCAACATTGCCATTGAGATAGAGATTGAACGAGCGTTCAGTAATATGGAAAGGTTGTCCGGCGATCATGGACATCAATACAATAGAGGTGTCCGCGGAGGGGACCAAAGAGTCGTAGTTCCACCGCAAATTTGCGTAGAACTCACAGACGGCTTTGGTACTGTATTTCAAGTTATAGAAGCGGGCATCCTCTATGCAAAACGCCTCAAGATGATGGGTGCGAAAGATTTGATAAGCTTCCAAGAGGTCAGCGTGAAAGCTATTTGGTTGATGTAGAGCTCGAAAAGGGAAGGGAGAGCGAGGAAGGAGCTCTTTGTAACGAGAAACAGCAGCATTGTCAACAAACGAGAGATTATCGAACGTTATATACCTAGGAGCAAGAGGAGTCGCCATGGCAGGGGCAGGAACGGCGCGTTTCCGGCGTTGTGACCTCATGGAGAGGAGAAAAAAAAGGAAAAGAGCCGATCCGCGTGGGGAGAGAGAGCAGGCGACGCTCCTAGAACAGCAAGAACCAAAACCACAAGGTCGATTGGAGGAGAAAATGGCCGGAAAGAGGGAGGAGAGGACCAGGGTTAGGAAGGGTCGGGGTAAACGGCTAGGGTTCGGTCGACTTTGCTCTAGTTGAGAGGGAGCAAGTTGGCCGATTCCTATTAATATAAAACCAATCTGCCGCCGATCGGTCGAGTTTGGGAAATGGAAACTCGGCCGATCGAGCGCACAGGTGCCCTGTACCCGACCGTTCGGCCGAGTTGGAAACTCGGCCGACCAAAACCCTGATGTGGAAAAAACCTAAAGTCTAGCCCTAGCCTCAAATGACCGAATGCAATTTTTCTTTTTGGTCTAGATTGTATATTAAGCATATTTAGGCACATTCCCATCATCATAGGGTACTATTTGTCGATTAAAACCCGATTTGTGAGAAAAGCCCGAAAAAGAGATAAAAACTAGAGAAAAAATATGCAAAAACAAGCATTTTTTAGCAAACAAAGCATTTTTAAGCAAGAGCAACACATATAAGATGTAACCAACTAATTAGAGAGCAATTCAACATCATCAAGAGAAATTATGAGCAATTTTGATCTAATAAAATTAAATTGTTCTCTAGCAAGCGGTTTAGTGAAAATGTCAGCCAACTGATTTTCCGTATCCACATGTGTGATATAAATATCCTTTTTGACAATGTGGTCACGGAGAAAATGATGGCGAACTTCTATGTGTTTAGCTCTACTATGCAATATTGGATTATAAGAAAGATTGATTGCACTAGTATTATCACAGAAAATAGGAGAAGCATCAAAATGAATGTTAAAGTCTTGGAGCATTTGCTTCATCCATAGGACCTGGGCACAACAACTTCCGGCTGCAATGTATTCAGCTTCGGTAGTTGATAATGCCAATGTGCTCTGTTTCTTGGAGAACCAAGACACCAAGCATGGTCCCAAGAGGAAGCAAGTGCCACTTGTGCACTTTCTATCAATCAAGCAACCTGCGTAGTCAGCATCACTATATGCCACAAGAGTAAAGTCCCTTGACTTAGGGTACCATAGTCCAAAATTTGGAGTTTTGGCTAAGTACCTCAAAATCCTCTTGACAGCAATAAGATGTGATTTCCTAGGGCTTGATTGAAAGCGAGCACACAGGCCAACACTAAACATTATATCAGGTCTAGAGGCAGTTAAATAAAGTAAACTTCCGATCATACCTCTATAGAGCTTCTCATCTACCTTCTCACCTTCTTCATCCTTGTCAAGTTTGGCAGTGTTTGACATGGGTGTATCCATCGGCTTCATGTTCTCCATCCCAAAGCGTTTGAGTAGTTCAGTTGTGTATTTGCCTTGGTTGATGAAGTTGCCTTCCTTGGTTTGTTTGATTTGGAAGCCGAGGAAGAAGGTCAGCTCACCCATCATGCTCATCTCAAATTCACTCTGCATAAGCAAACTAAACTCTTTGCAAAGATCAAGGTCAGTTCCGCCAAATATAATATCATCAGCATAAATTTGAATTATGAGAAAATGGGTAGAAGTGTGTTTTAGAAATAAAGTACAATCAACTTTGCCCATGATATACCCATTATCTAACAAAAAGTTCTTTAGTTTCTCATACCAAGCTCGAGGTGCTTGTTTGAGTCCGTAGAGAGCTTTTTGCAAGAAATATACATGATTGGGTAACTTATCATTTTCAAAGCCTGGAGGTTGAGCAACATATACTTCCTCCTCGATTGTACCATTTAAAAACGCACTTTTAACATCCATTTGATAAAGCAAGAAATTTTTATAACTAGCAAAGGCAAGTAGCATACGAATAGATTCTAATCTAGCGACAGGAGCATAGGTTTCATCAAAATCAATACCTTCTTGTTGATTGTAACCTTGTGCTACTAACCTTGCTTTGTTCCTTACCACTTTTCCTTGCTCATCAAGCTTGTTGCGGTAGACCCATTTGGTACCAATGATCTTTCTATCATTTGGTCTTGGCACTAAGGTCCACACACGGTTCTTCTCGAACTGCTCAAGCTCTTCTTGCATGGCAAGAATCCACTCATCATCGCCAAGGGCCTCTTTGATGTTCTTTGGCTCCAGTTGAGAGATGAAGGCACTGTCTGCTTGTTCTTTGTTGTGTGCAGCTCGTGTCCTCACTCTTTCAAACGGGTTGCCAATGATCAACTCCTTGGGGTGATTCTTTGCAAAGCGGGGAGTGGGATCCTTCCTTTCTTCTTCTTTTTCTTCTTCTTCAACTTGCTTACCTTTGTCTTTGATGTTGAGCTCTTTTAAGATAGGAATGATTTCATCTGCAACATCATCATCACCAATATGCTTGCCAATAACAGGGTTAGTTTCAATAAATTTAACATTTATAGATTCTTCTATTTTAGATAGTTCAATGTTAAATACTCTAAAAGCCCTGCTAGTAGTGCTATAGCCTAGGAAGAAAGCCTTGTACGATTTCGGATCAAACTTGTCGAGAGAATCCTCGGTGTTCAAAACAAAACAAGGACATCCAAACACATGAAAGAAATCAATTGACGGCTTCCTACCACGCCATAGTTCATAGGGGGTTTTCTTAAAAGACGGATGAGTGAAAACTCGGTTTTGCACAAAACATGAGGTGCTAACGGCTTCAGCCCAAAACTTCTTAGGAGTGTCATACTCAAGAAGCATGGTTCTAGCCATCTCTTGTAGCGATCTATTTTTCCTCTCAACAACTCCATTTTGTTGGGGTATGCGAGGAGAAGAGAAATTGTGCGAATAACCCGATTTTTCACAAAAACGTTCAAAAAGATCATTTTCAAACTCTCCCCCATGATCACTACGGATGGAAACAACATGACAAGAAGCTTCGTTTTCAACTCGTTTACAAAAGCTTGAGAAAACATCGAGTGTATCGCTTTTAGAAACGAGAAAGAAAGTCCAAGTATATCTAGAAAAATCATCGACAATAACAAGACAATACTTGGAGTCGCGAAGCGTTTGTGTTCTCATAGGTCCGAAGAGATCAATATGAAGAAGCTCTAGAACTCTCTTGGTACTCATGACTCCTTTGGATTTGAAGGAGGATTTGGTTTGTTTCCCTTGTGTACAAGGTTGACATTCCTCATCCTTTTCAAAATCCAATTTAGGAAGTCCTCGAACCAAATCCTTTTTGTTCAGTTTCTTCATTTGATGCAAGTTCACATGACCCAAACGTCGATGCCAAAGCGAAAGATCGTTTTTATCCACGACTAAGAATCTATTTAGTATGGGATTTAAAGCATCAAGAACAATCACATATAGATTACCATTTCTAGTTCCCTTATATATAACATTATAGGACAGGGAATCTAGAAGCAAGCATTCTAAGGAAGTAAAGAGCACAAGATAACCATTATCACATAATTGGCTAACACTAATTAAGTTGTGATGTAGGCCATCAACAAGCAAAACATTTTTAATGCACAATTCATTACCTACATCACCCTCACCTATAACCTTACCCTTTTTTTTGTCCCCAAAGGTTACCGATCCTCCTTTCTTCTTCACAAATTTTGTTGAAATGGCTGATTTCTCCAGTCATGTGCTTAGAGCAGCCACTATCAACAATCCATTTCTTTGTGACCTGCAAGAAAAGAGGATGTCGGAACCCAACTCAAACTTTGGGGTCCGGGGTTAGCTTGGGGACCCATTTCATATTTGGGTTGGTCCCCTTAGGCTTGTAAGGACAATAGGTAGAATAATGATCATCACATTTGCAATGCATACATACCATGGGGTTTTTAGAGCCGGAAGACTCTCCATTGAAAATTGGAGTTTCCACACTCTTTTTCTTACCCTTCTTCTTCTTCTTACCTTTTGGAGTAGTCGCATTGTATCCTAGACCACTAGTACCAACTTGTTTGGTAGAGTGCTCTAGAACATCATTTAGAGACTTCTTACCCGAAAGAAACCTTTGCAAAGTAGATCTTAATTTAGCATTATCATCACTAAGATTTGTAATGGTAGTAGATAAACTAGCAAGATCTTCTCTAGCATGCAAAAGGTCGGCCTCAAGACAGAGGGCTTTAGTAAGAAGAGAATCTTTTTCAAGAGTTAAGTTTGCAACTTCATTTCTAGGCA
The DNA here is from genome assembly GCA_963693085.1 of Alisma plantago-aquatica. NCBI lineage: Eukaryota > Viridiplantae > Streptophyta > Magnoliopsida > Alismatales > Alismataceae > Alisma > Alisma plantago-aquatica. The sequence continues at coordinate 868,451,331 of OY856412.1, read as the reverse complement.
AGATAGGTCTAGAAGATAAATCATTTGTTTGTGCAAGAAGTTTAGCATTTTCAGATTTAAGGACAACAATTTCTCTTTGATAAGAATACACTTCATCTCTCCTAGCATCATCAATAAGCTTAAGTTCAACATTTTCAGTTTTTAGAACATCTAGCTCATCTAGGCAATTTTGGTTCTCTATCTTAAGATTTTCAATAGTTTTAAGATAAGTACCATTCTCAACCTCTACTCCATTATATTGAAGTTCAAGGTCTAGAAATTGCCCTTGTAAGGAATCTATGCTATCAAGATGTAATTTCTCATTTTGATCTAGAATATCAATCTTGGCATAGAGATCATCAACTATCTTTCCTAATCTTTTTCTTTTAGTTTTACATTTAGCAAAAGATGATTGACAATCATTAAGCATTTCAATGAGGGTTTCCTTAGATAAATCAAGTAAACTTTCATCACTTACCTTGCTTACCTCACTTACCTCAATTACTTCTTCACTAGTAGAAGCCATGAGTGCAAGGTGACATTCACCATCCTCGGAGCTTGAGGAACTTGAAGTAGAAGACTCCTCCCATGCCGCATGAGCTGCATCTTTGGGTCGTCTCTCCTTCTTGTTCTTCTTCTTATACTTGGCTTCTCTTTTGTATTTGTCATCCTTCTTGTGGCTTCTCTTATGATAGCCCTTCTTGGCTTTTGGGCAGTCATTCTTGTAGTGGCCCTTTTGACCACACTCGTAGCACCTAGGAGTGGAGGAGGATGGCTTGCCCTTGAAGTGTCTTCCTTTTGAATAGTTGGCTTCATGATCATTTGCACCTTCATCTTCGCTTGAGGAAGGGCAGGGAGACTTCATGGCAAGTTGTTGTTGCCGCATCATTTCTTCAACTTGAGCTTTGAAGGCTGTGTCCTTCATCTTCTTGGACTCCTTCTCTTCTCTTTTCTCCTCTTCCTCTTGCTTGTCGAGCCTTGGTTCATGTGCTTGGAGATTACCAACCAGCTCCTCGGTTGACAACTCGCTCAGCTTGTAGACTTCTTCAATTGAAGTGACCTTTGGCTCCCATCTCTTTGGAAGGGATCTCAAGATCTTTGCATTGATGGTACCTCTATCCATGACACTCCCAAGGGCTGCAAGGCTGTTCAAGATGACATTCAACCTTGTGTACATGTCCGCAACTCTTTCATTCTTCCCCATCTTGAAGTTCTCAAGTAGGCCGCCGAGCATGTAGACCTTGGCCTCCTTGACTTGCTCCGTCCCTTCATAGGTGACACACAACTTATGCCAAATCTCATGCGCCGTGTCCCAAGAAGAGATGCGGTTGAACTCCGATGGTGAAAGGGCGGCGTAGATGATGCTCACGGCTTTAGCATTGAGTTGAGCACGCTTCATCTCATCTTCCATCCACGTGGTGATGTTCCCCTTCGGCTCTTCATACTTGAGATGGACTATCTTCCACATCTCGTAGCTCACACCTTGGATGTAGAATTGCATCCTTCTCTTCCAATATAGGAAGTTTGTGCCGTCAAAGACCGGGGGTCTCATGGAGAAGCTTCCTTCAAGATTGAGTGACCCAAGAGCTGAATCGCCCATCTTCTCCTACTTGTTGAAGTAGCTTGGAGAAGACCTGCTCTGATACCACTTGTTGGATCAATGGGCTCTAGAAGGGGGGGGTTGAATAGAGCTTCACAAACTTCACAAAAGTGATTAGACCACCAAATTATATTAAGTGCAGAACTTAATTCAAAACAGCAATTTGATGTCCTAAACTAGCATACAAAGAAAGGATAAGAGACAAGGAAAGCATGCACTTGGACAGGTGGTTTAGAGTGGTTCCATGTCCTAAACTTAGGAGCAATGTCAGTCCACTACCTAGAGTTGGTTAGGCTCTAGGATTTGTAACTTGGTTCTCTTATATATATCACACAATAAGATTACAAGCTACAACTACCAACCATCCAAGGACTTATATATCAAGCCAAGATCTTCTACCTCACCAAGGACTTACCCACCAAGCAAGTAGTCTTCCACCTTCTTCAAAGGACTTACCCACTCTTGCTCTAGTCTTCGGCCTTGCAGGATTTACCTATCTTGCTTGAGCTTTGCCTTGCACCTCTCCTTCACTTGGAGAGCTTTAGCACCTTCCTCCTTCACTTGGAGGCCTGGAGCAGCTAGCCTTCTTCTCCTTCACTCGGGGAAGAACAGCAACCTTCTTCTCTTTCACTCGGAGAAGAAACTTCAATCAATCTTCATAGAGAATGGAGATGGGAGAAGTGGAAAGGAGAGCTTTACAAGATTACAAATGATATCTCTCATACATGGGATCCTAACTCACTCATACTCACGAATTTGCTTTGAAGGTAGAGAGAGAAAGGGGCTCAAAGGATTAGAAACCACTCAACTAAGGCTAGGACCAAGCATATGTGAATGAGCAACCTTGGAATGAAGTCCAAGAGGTCCTATTTATAGTTGAGGGTGTCCCTTTGAGGTTGGGAGAGTTAAGTGGCACAAACTAGCCGTTTTACAACTTGCAAAGGATCTATTTTGAGTCCCACCTACTCCTCCAACGGTTGGAATTTCTTTTTCTGCATTCCAGTACAGTCCGATCGGCCGAGTTTCAATAAAGGCAACTCGGCCGAACCACTAAGCGACAAGTCTGAAAGATAGACTGTCGGCCGAGTTTCCTTGGAGAAACTCGGCCGATCGGTCAACTTTCAACTTGGATCGATCAGTGGATCGGCCGAGTTTCCCACCATAGAAACTCGACCGAACAGGGATCGGCTGAGTTGGTAACTCGGCCGACCGCCCAGAAAATTCCAGAATAGATGGATCGGCCGAGTTTGGAATTCGGCCGACAAAATCCCTGTTATGGGTATTTTGGAATTTTCATAAACTGTACAAACGATGGATTTTTGAGTCCCAATCAATTTATCCATCTTAGTTACAATACAAAACATGAGTATAAGTGATTACATCAATTGTTCTAAGCCTCTAAGGGCTATATTACAAAACGATCAAAAGTCACATGTTTTGCATGTGCTGGATGAGTAGCATTGGAGTGGAATGAGATTCTTTTCTTGTACCTAATGTCTGAAACAATCTCAAATAGATTTGTTAGATACATATGAATGGAATGGTTAAGTCATTATCAAAATATGGGCAATGTGCGACACCTAGGTCAACACACCTGTGCTTGTACTACCTGAAGAAGGAAAAGGATATGTAGTTTTCTGTGATGCTTCCAAGAATGGACTAGGATGTGTGTTGATGCAGGATAAACAAGTGATTTCTTTTGCTTCCCGACATCTTAAGAAACACGAGGAGAATTATCCAACACACGATCTGGAGTTAGCTACTGTGGTTCATGCCTTGAAGATCTGGAGACATTATCTCTACGGAGAAACATTCCAGATTTTCACAGACCACAAGAACCTTAAGTATATCTTCTCTCAGCATGAGCTTAACATGAGGCAACGTCGCTGGATGGAGTTAATCAAGGACTACGACTGTACAATTGATTACCATCCGAGCAAGGCCAATGTTGTTGCAGATGCCTTGAGTAGGAAATCAGCAACATCAACCATGAATAGAGCACAACTAAAGTCTTTAGTATGCTCTAGGAGAGATATGCTTATCTCTTTAAGGTAGGACAATGTACATTTGAAGGTGTCATTGTTAGCCGGGTTGTTGGCTGAGATGCATATTAAACCTACCTTAAGAGAGAAGATTAAGGAAGCACAACAAGGTGATGATGCAGTTCAGCAGATTAGATCTGAGTACGGAAATGAGAAGCAAGATGGTTTCCCTGACTCAGATGACAAGTAGCCTGTTATAATGGAAGGATGATAGTTCCAGATGTGGATAACTTGAGGAAGTTAGTCCTGGAAGAAGCTCATTCTTCCATGTATGCTATGCATCCAGGGAGCACCAAGATGTATCAGAATTTGAAAGATCTGTACTGGTGGCCTGGAATGAAGAATGATGTTGCAGAATTTGTTCTGAGGTGTCCTGTGTGTCAGCAAGTTAAAGCTGAACACCAGAAACCTGCAGGAACAATGCAACCTTTACCCATACCACAGTGGAAGTGAGACCATGTGACCATGGACTTTGTTGTTGGCCTACCCAGGAAAAGCAAAGGACATGATTCCATTTGGGTAGTTGTTGATAGGTTGACTAAGACAACACATTTCTTACCTGTCAAAACAACCTATTCTGCTGAAAGGTTATCAGAATTATATGTTCAAGAGATAGTGTGTTTACACGGAGTTCCTGTCACAATAGTTTCTGACCGAGGTCCTCAGTTTACAAGTCATTTTTGGGAACAGTTACACAGAGCCTTAGGCACCAAGCTAAGGTTTAGTACGGCCTTTCATCCACAGACTGATGGACAGTCAGAAAGGACCATACATACTTTAGAAGACCTTTTGAGAGCATGTGTTCTCCAGTTTACCGGGAGTTGGGATCTACACCTAAGCTTGATAGAGTTTGCCTATAACAATAGCTATCAGCATAGTATTGATATGGCACCTTATGAATCCTTGTATGGTAGACGTTGTAGATCACCTCTGTGTTGGTTTGAGACTGGTGAGCGTCAGTTGTTAGGTCCTGATATTGTGCAGCAGACCACAGAAAAGATTAAAGTAATACAACAAAAGATTAAGACTGCACAGGATAGGCAGAAATCTTATGCTGACAAGCGGCGTAGACCATTAGAGTATCAAGTTGGAGACAAAGTGTATCTCAAAGTCTCGCCTTGGAAAGGGGTCCTTCGTTTCAGAAGGAAAGGGAAGTTAGCTCCTAGATATATGGGGCCTTATCCAATCATTGAACGGATTGGAAAGGTAGCATATAGACTAGAGCTGCCACCAGAGTTACAGAGGTTACACCCTGTGTTTCACATTTCTATGCTGAAGAAATGTCACCCAGACACTGAGTCAATTCTACAACCTATGGAGGTAGAATTGAATGAAGATGTATCCTATGAGGAGGGACCAGTGTCAATCCTTGATAACAGAATTAAAAAGTTAAAGAAGAAAGATATAACTCTTGTGAAAGTCCTCTGGAATCACCATGGTGTTGAAGAAGCCACTTGGGAACTAGAGGATGAGATGAGAAGGAAGTATCCTGCCCTTTTCTCTTAATATGTCTTATCGATTTCGGGGACGAAGTCCTTGTAAGGGGTGGATAATTTGTAACATCCCTGACCTGGGTTATGAGTTAACCCTAGGTGTTATGCCTAAATATGTAATTAAATCCTTGTGATTAACTTTGGGCATGTAATTAAGTTTCTCAGAAACATATATTTCAGATTTTGCTCCTTTTTATATAAAATTGTAGCATTGTTTTGTAATACAGGGACCTATGTGAAAATTACCTAGTTAGAAGGGTTAACTTGCAATTTGCACATGTTGAGATGTTCCTCTGATGTTGAGACATCATGAGAATGATGAAGTTTGAGGGATTTCCCAAGCTTGGGCACCAAGGTGCAGCTGTGGAAGCAATCCCTGTGCTTGAAAACCCTAAATTGGGGTAAAGTGCAATTTACCCAATTTGAGGGGTGCAACTTGTAATTTACACCATCAAAAGTATTTATTAAGACTCTTGTCATCATTTAGAGAAGAAGTGATGAAGAGGTCACTTTAATTGAATAATCATATAATGAAAAACACCCTTGTGATTGAATAATCAAGGTGTATGTGCTATAGCCCTTTTGTGTGTATGCTTAACTAATAGGTTGATCTTCTTTTCCTTCATTTCTTGACCTTAGAAGAAGGCTCGTCCTTAGAATTAATATGAAGGGACGAGCATAGAAGGATGGAGGGACTTAGTTGAAAATATGGAGAACTTATGAGCTTATGTTGAAAATCTCACCCCAAGTATATATACTCTCCACTTCACTTAGCAAGGAAACCCTCCCTTCGTTCCTTTCACTGTTCTATTCACCCAAACCGACTAAAGAGGAGTTGTGGAGCTCAGGAGGACGACCAAGGAGGGCAAGGTAGGTTTGAATCCTCCCTTTTGCTTAAGTTCATGGTTAGAACTCGAATTCAAGGTCAAATTGATGGCTAGCTCACATAGCTCTACCTTTCTAGCCATCTCTTCTCGACTTTCCTTGGAAGGATCACCTTGGACGACCTGTGGAAACTCAAGGACGCCATTAAAAGCTTGGAGCTCGAAATCTTGGAGCTCAAGGAGCAAGCTTTAGGCGGGTTTTATAACTCTAAACCCATGCTTTGTTATATACATCTTGTTTATGCTTTTAGATGATAGTTCTTCTTCTTCTCCACCTTCCTTTGCTACTTTGCAAGAAAATCCGTGAAAAAAATCATTTCTATTCTTGATCTAGGAGATGAAGACGTTATTTCCAAATTTAATCCACTACTTTTTCACTTTACTAAACGGTCTCCACCAAGTGCTCACACGGTTTGCAAAACCGTTTGGTGAGCAAACGGTCTCAAGACCGTGTAAGGGCAAACGGTCTTCAAGACCGTTTAGCCGCGTTGACCGAGCATGGACCGTATAAGATTTCTGTTCATAATTATGTAGGATAATCACCCACAAAATTTGAGATGATAACTCCAAAGGAATCGTGAGATATGGCCTTTTTAATCAACAACTTTAATTGAATTTACTCCTGATTTCCAATCTGTTGAAATCGCCCTTTTTGGGCAAACGGTCTCAAGACCGTGTAAGAACGTTGACCAAGCATTGACCGTATGAGATTACTGTTCAAAATAATGTTGATTAACAACTCACCAAATTTGATGGACTAATTCCAAACGAGCTAAGAGTTGAAGGATGATTACTAGGGTAAAACCCTAATTGAAATCAGTACTGAAATCTCAATGAATAACTTAGTGTTTTTGGGTTGATTGACCCAAACGGTCTCAAGACCATTTGGGGATCAACCAAACGGTCTCAAGACCGTGTGGTGACGACCCAAGACCGTTTGGAGGTCTAGGGTTAAGGTAATTTGATCAATTGAGGGCCCAATTGTAATGGGTTATTGAATTAATCAAAAATACTGAATTGAGACTCAATCAAGGTTCAACCCCTATCAAATCACATTAGATTTTGATGAAATCTTGGGCAAACGGTCTCACGACCGTGTGGAGTTCATCCACATGATCTCAAGACCGTTTGGGCCCAATTGGAGCTCAATTGAAGGGTTCAACCTTGTGTTGATTCACATTGTTGAGTGTTGATGGTTGAACGTTGATGGACCTTAATTGAACCAACTTCAACCCTAATTGGATAACAATTGAGGGTCAATTGAGTGACCAATTGGTTAAGAATAACCCTAATTAACTCAATCTATAAGTGGTTACCATGGCTTTGACCATTTGGAGGCTTCAACATTGATAATCATAAACGATTGAAATCTTTGAACCATGTTGGAGGTCCAAACGGTTTGAGACCAAGTGGACCAAACAGTCTCAAGACCGTTTGAGGTCACACGGTCTCAAGACCGTGTGAGGCCTCACGGTCTCAAGACCATTTGGACTCAAACGATCTCAAGATCGAGAGACACCAAACGGTCTCAAACCGTGTAAGCCCTCTCGGTCTTGAAGTCAAACTTGTTAAACGGTCTACACCCTCACACGGTTTGGGCACACGACCTTGAAGGTCACACGGTCTTGGAGTCATCCCTAGAAAATGGTCAACTCATCCAAACGGTCTCAAACCGTTTGGAGGTTGAAGGTTGAAACCGATTGAGGTTTTCAAAGGTTGATTTCACTTAATAAATTGAAGGTGTAAATGGTTCAATGATGCTCTAATCTAAACCCTAATGATGACCTAGGATATTAAGGGATTAAGTGACTAATGAATTGAACCATGATGGTGATCAATGGGGTGAATTACCAAAATACATGGATGGGTTCAATTGAGTAATACCTTGTTCAAATCAAACCCTAATTCAAGAGTAATGACATATGATGTGAATAGTAAACCCTAATTCAAGGGTAATGACATATGATGTGAATAGTAAACCCTAATTCAAGGATAATGACATGTGATGTGAATAGTAAACCCTAATTCAAGGGTAATGACATGTGATGTGAATAGTAAACCCTAATTCAAAGGTGATGACATGTTATATGAGTATTAAACTCTATTTGATAAGAATCAAAGAACTTATCTCTTATGACAAGAGTGGAAAGTATAATCATTGTTTTGAATTACCTTTATTAGTTGAATTGACCATGCAGGTTCTGATATGGAGGTGATCATATCCAGGTATGGATGATGATACTATATTCATTAAAGGCATATTGATAGCTTTATGAATAAGTAAAGTATCTTGATGCCTTGTCAGTGGCATTCTATGATAATAATGGGCTGTGAGAGCCATGAATACCATCAAGGTCATGCTTTAGAGATGACTTGTGATGAGTATAATGAGAAATGATGATTGATGTGAGTTAGGATTGTTACATTTAGTATTCTCCTTTTATAGCTGTTATGCTACTGTTATTGTTTGAAGAACAATGTGTGATGTTAAATGAATATTGAATGTACCTAACTAATCAAGTATAATGTAGAGCCCTGATCATAGACCCATCATTGTCAGAGATCAAATGATGGTGAAACAGGTTTTCCTAAGGGAACTCCTGGATCACATACTATTGAGTATGTGGGGTATATGGATGTGTAGAACCTTACATCCCAGTGTAGGAATTTGATGTAGATATGTAATCCGTCAATCCTTTACTACAATCCCATACCGTATCAGTAGTAGGTAAACACGAATCCTCCTGATGAAGAAGAAAACATAGATATCCGTATCAGTGGAGATAAACATGAAATCTCCTGATGACGAAGAGAGTACAGAACGCCACTATAACTCTAAAATAGCGAAGGACCAGTTTACCCTGGTGAGCTATAATAGTAGAGACACAAGATGTCCTACAGGTGATCCTCTTACTGACTGAGGAAGGTGAAGGTCATGAGAATCCGGCTCTCTTAATGACCTATGTATGATACTGATGTGACTTCTTAGCGATCAGTTGGAGTATGAGTGGTATGCCTCATCTCCACAGGGCATAATATTGTTTGTAAAACATAATCAACCGCGTAGTATACCTGTTAGAGATAACTACGAGTTAGTTGATTGATGATACACTGTAATAGTGCTTATATTCTTCATGTCTCATAAATGTTGAGCTCTTGTTTATAGCTGCAACTGCTATTGAATACTTTGAAAGCTTTACTGCTTAAGATATTCTTTGATGTTATAATAAAGCTTCTGGAGGAGAGTTATAACTCTCGGTGGAACAATTATGTACAATTGTCTCACCCCGTAGACTTCAACTTTTTAGGTGGATGTCAAGGATGGAGGAACAGGTCTACAGGTGACCAGTCCCAGCAGCAGCAGCACCAGGAGCAGCAGTAAATCTTAGGTGGAGATTTAGCCTGCCATGTGGTGTAGTTAGAGCCAGTCCTATGTGTCCTCTGTACTCTCAGGTTTTGGAGTCTTTTGTTATGAATTCTTGAGATTTTGTGTCTTGTTGTATATAATTACTCAAGAAGTAATTATCATGAGATGTAAACAGTTTATCTCTTGTTATGAAAGAAGCTTTTATGGATTCAAGCTCTTGTTTCGAAAAGTTTTAATTTCCCGTGATTTTTGTCTTCCGCTGTTAATCGAATCACTTCCGCTAAGTTTGAATTGTGTTTATATCATGGTTTGGAGATCAGAGCCCACAATAATTTTCATAAAGAAACTCCCATGGAACTAGAATAATTCATGGAGATGTATTAGATCTATTAAAGTGAGTGTTCTCGATAAAGATTTGATAAACAATACATAGTGACTACCTTTTATGATGGTCTAACTTAGGGAAAAAGGAAGGCCATAAATGCATCGACTAGAAGTGACCTTATGGGATTGAATATTGAAGGTTCAATAGAGATAATAAAACACTAAAAAACTATCCAATCTAGATGAGAATCTTTGAGAGGACATGTTGGTAATGTCTTCCATGGGAACCATCAAATCAAAACCTATAGAATACCTAACAAAAAAATTGGATGAATAAGTTAAAGATGTTCGCACTCTAAAGGAAAAAAGTGTAAGAGGCAACATCCATGTTGAAATAGTTAAGAACTATGTCACGTGTGGATAATGAGGGAACAACTTTGAACATTTCATCAACACTCATGATTATTATTATGAAGAAGAAGATAACAAATAAGGAGGAGTTGAAAATGTGTCATTTTCTAGTTACACGAGACCATATCATGTTGGATTCTCCTATGGAAACATTTATATGGTAGAGAATTTTCAACTTTTGAATCAATCTTTTAAACCATCTAGGTTTGGGAGAGGTAACAAACCCCCTGGTTTTCCATCTCACAACTAACTTCCAATAGAAAAAAACTTCCAATATCAGTGAAAGTCTAATATAATGGCTAAGATGTTTTCCATCACCAAGTGGCAAACTAAAATAAATGAAACTAAATCATAGAAAAATTGATAGAAACAACATGTTGAGATTGATACAAGACCAAATGGGGAGTATTAAGGGACAAATATCATATTTCCAACAATTTAAAAAGATGATAGATCATCACCTAGAACTTATAGTGAATATAATAAAGAACCAACTGGGCATATCTCATCCAAAACAGAACAAAATCTGAAAGGGTATGAATCTTCCACAATATCTACCCTTAGATCCATTGTTGCTCTTAACTCAACTGCTAATGACACCCATCAAGAAATCATTGAACTCAAACAAAAGGAGACCTGTGAACCTATTCCTGAGAGAATGACAATTAAAGGAATCAGTAAGGTAAAGAAGCCCGCTAAGGATTTAGAATATATTGAAGAATTCTTCACAAACATGGATCCATATACCTAGGATACCTATTCCTTGCAAATTGATAAAGGCTCATCTCAAGAAGAGATACAAATAATTCATTGAAGTTGTGAAGAAGTTGCAGCTTTACATACCATCTCTAGATACTATTGAGTAAATACCTATGCTAAATTCTTAAAGGATCTAGTCATGAAGTAAAAAGTTGGAGAATAGGTGGAAATCATTAAGCTTGTGAAAATTTTGAGTGCCTTTGTTCAAGAAAATATGCCTACCAAGAAAAGGACCATGTAGCATTCAAAGATCCTTTAAATGTCAAAGATAATGAAGAAAGGAAGGGGTTTGATGATCCTGGTGCAAGTATAAGACATGCAATTAGTGTTCGCAACATGAATAGGTCTAACATACATGGTAAAGACATGAATTAGGATTCAAATGGATACCCAAACTTCCAAAAAACTGGTAGTGGTAGTTGACGACTTACCAATAAGGTAGGAAGATTATTTATTCCTTGTCAGATTATCATGATCAACTTGCTCGAAGACCCATATTGCTCCATGGTCTTTGGAAGGCCCTTCTTGTCTATAGTAAGATCCCTTAATGATGTAGAAGTAGGAATTATAAGGATTTGAGCTAGAAGTGACCACATAGATTTCAAGGTCCACTTCATTGATATGTACAACCAACTATGTTTTTATATTCATGAACAAAATGCTATAATAGACACTTAGATGAGGGCCTCAGAAATATGACCTTAAATATCAATGACGTCAAGGTTGAAGGATTACTTGAGTATCTTGATAGTAAAAAATATGATGTAATTGTCATGGATGATTCAAAGGACTTTGAACTCAAACCTACCAATTATGATTCCTTAAAAGAACCCTAGTCAACAAAGAAACTCCCAACCCATTTCCTAGGCTAAAGTAACTCCCAAAAGGTTTTCTCTGTGAACTTCTAGATAACTAAGGAAGAATACAATTGTAATTATCTCGGGCCTATATAGGGATAAAATGAGAAATTACTTTCCAAGTTGAGATTGAGAAGGAAACTGTAAACTATTTTGTAGATGACATCAAAGGTTTGAACCTTGTAGATTGCATGCACAAGATTCATATGGAAGAATATTCCAAGCTCCTAGATTGAGGGTAGAGGCATTTGAATCAAAATATGCATGCAGTTGTTAAGAAATAAGTGATTAAACTATGTGATTCTAGGACCATCTACACAATCAGTGACGGTAGTGGGTAAGTCATGTCCATGTAGAACCCAAGAAAAGATGTATGACGGTGGCAAAGGGTGATAATATAACTAAACTTACAATAAGTATAGTGATAGTGTAGTGAATGTGCATTGACTACAAAAATCTAAATGAAACCACAAAGAAAGACCATTTCCCATTATTTTTCATTGATTAGGTTCTTGAATACATTGTGCATTACTCTTATTTCTATTGTTGGATGAGTATTTTGGATTCTATCAAATACTAATTCAGCTTGATGACCAAGAAAATATGCTGTTCACATGTTTGTATGATATGTACGCTTTTTGCATAATGCCATTGGGCTCGTGTAGTGCACTTGCTATTTCTCAAATGTGTATGATTTCTATTTTAACAAACTTCCTAAAAGATATTATGATACATGAAGTATTTTTCTTTATATGGTTCCAAAGTTGAGGATTCTCTATGGAACCTCTCTTCAGTCTTGCAAATATGTGAAGAAATGATTTCTTTTTCAACAAACTTCATGGAAGATATTAATGTATGTGGGTTATTTCTCTTTATTGTTGGTAAGGTATGCCCATAGAGAAAATCATGTGATGATTGACATGGCATATACCATAAAAGATTTGATTAATACTAATAAAGGCAAGCTACTGATTCATTTTGTTTCACTCGGTTATGAGATAATGAGGAAATATTATGAATGTCTAGAGAATAATATTACTCATATGTCTTCATGTTTAAGACTTGAGGAAATGAGATCATACGAATGTTTAGAGTACATATACATATTCTCATTTTGTCCCTGGTCGGTCGTTATTGCGGAAGGTAGATAGACACCAATAACACAAAATACTAGAGTGTGGGTTGGTTGATGATAGAATCTCATTAGTCATGATATGGCCACATCAAACCAACCTCATAGATACATGTTAGAGAATAGTGTATCAGACAAACCCACCTTGAGAGTGACACATGGAAAACATCATTGGTGATCATAGTCATCTCTCATAGTGAAGATGGTGATTGCGATTCTTAGACCTGAAATCACTGCACTCATCACGTCATAGGGTACACTTTGACATCATCAAACACAGTCCTAAAACATGGGTTGTTATAAAGGTGATGGTTGGGTGACTTTGACACATGGGGATAGACTGTGAGCGATAGATATGGTATTTGTCCCTCCTAATGAATATTGATATCCTGACCACTTGATAAGTGAGACTGAGAAACACATGCGCATGCACATGTGAATTTATATGATATTGAGGTCACATTATCTCAGTCCGTCTTCTCTTGGTTCAAGGAATATGGATTGAACATTGAGAGGATGACCATCCATGCCTTGAGTTCATCTTGGATATTAGAGACAAAGGAATTATAAAATGACTACAACACCTTACCCATATTTATGTTGAAGTTGTTCTCCAACTTTCCATTCACTTGGGTAGCAATGATGTGTGAATAGGCACCACTCCTTGAACGTGATGTCATATTTCACTGCCAATGTGATATGGGACCTATAGGGTCTCACACATAGGAACTCATATTGAAGAGGAGTTAAATCTCGAATGATGATTGGATTGATTACTAAAGTGTTTAGGTACTCAATTCACGCAACATTGGCTGACTACACAACCAAACGACCATCTCACAGGGTGAGACAACCATTTGGAAGCATCAGATTAGCTTCTCAACTATTGAGACGATCATTTGGGTTTTCATGCAGGTTAGAGTTCGAATTGGCTATGTTTTACCCAAACCAGAGTGTGAATTGACCGATTCATTCTGATGAACCAATCGACTTGACACAACTCACCGGACAATCATTTGGGTGAGTGAGACAGGTGTCTCACTTGTGTGAGACGGCTTGGTTGGGGCCAAATGAAGATTCTGGAACTTACTGGAACTCATTTTGATTGGACAAACTTGTGGTGCAAAGAATTAATGTTTTTCATTAATTGGGAATCGAATTGCCGATTTGATATCTGATTGGGAAACTGCCAGATGACTGTATGGTAGTATGAGATGACCATCTCGCAATGCCAGATGATCGTGTGGCATCTCACAAGTTTGAAAATTCAAGATCTTCTGGTCCCTTCCACTCCTGCACAGATCTCGAACAGACTGGGAACCCTGATCCTAACCCCACCTATAAATAGAGGGGTACTGGGGGCTTCCCAGAGCACCACAACAACAACATCAGCTGAGAATCAATTGCTCTGATAATTGTTGTCCTCTTTGGTTGTGGTAACTAAGAGAGACCAAGCAAGTTTTACCTGATAAGGGTGGGAGAGCAAGTTGATGACTAGTATGCCAATAGGAGGGACAACTCCTTCCTATCTGTTCTAGTTGAATGATAAGAGTTCTACTTGGTCTGAGTGGACTACTCTAGAGGTAGGATTCCTTTGGTTGCTGCTAGGAGGACAACTGTAGCTTGTAGTATGTGGTGAGACCACAAGAGTGCTGAGGAAGTTGTTCTATTCATTGTTCATGGTGAAAATGAGGAGCTACACAACCACCGTCCAAGAGAAGCTAATTGACAGTTGCTTTGAAGTGAGTTGTTGTTGCTAGACTTGCTCCAAGACTAGGTATAACTCATGAAACCATCCTTCCTATTTCATAGTAATTGACACAATCTTGCTATTATGGGGAATACAGATAGATAAATTTTTGTTTCCTCTGCTATACTATGTGCCCATATTTCCCAATAGTGGTATCAGAGCCACGACAATTTACTTGCTTTAGGATAATCAATATGATCGAATTTTGGTTTTATCATTTATTTATTGCATACAATTGCAATATTTAAACAAACTCATATGTTTATCCAATCAAAGATCACATAATCCCAAACTTATATATATATATATATATATATATATATGCAAATTACATGTGTTGCCCTAAAAACAATTTTGATGATGATGGTTTAGTTTTATTCCTATTTATCTCAGTCTGCGTACTGAGCCTCCACCTCCCTCTTCCCAATGTAAATTTAACTCTTTCCTACCTTTTCTTCCCTCGAATGTAACTTGAGGTTTCTCTTTACAATGTAATAAATAAGCAATGGGATAGTTTTCTTTATCTTGCAACGATGAAGAAGATGATAATCACCACAAGAGATGACCAGTTTGTGAGATGAGTTGACCATTTGGAGGACCATGGAGGGCATAATGATGGAACCATATGACTTCTTAGTGGGCCCAACTGACCATTTTTATGGAGTTCAAACACTGATTGGACAGAAGGCTAGATGATCGTTCATGATGACAAACCAACCAGACAAGAGGCAAGATGACCGATTCAAGGGTTGAACCGATCTTCCTAGATTGGCAAGCACATATCTACACCAACAGTGGGTTCATACATGTGATGCGATGATTGACCTAGGAAGTAGTAATTCCTTGTGGATATAAGAAATTACAGTAGACATAGACATAACCATCACTTTTTGTTTTATATTTCATGTTTACGTTGTAGAATATAGCATGTATATGATACGTACTATATATGTGGTGATTGGATAAATTATATGAATATATATGATATATATAAATCCCTCATTCAAACATATTAAGTCTACAATACTTTAAAATAGAAATACACATGAAAATTTGTTAGACTAACCGTAGGTTACACCTCCGTGTGGTGCACCGTCTACCTTGTAGAAGTGTGATGATAATAATGTAGGTTCTGCCTCCGCGAGGTGCATTATTATCGTATTAGCTATTGGGTCAGGCTTAACTAGTGATTCTTAGAGCGTCTGGGCCAGAAGCATAAAGATGATTATGGCAAAGAGTTGTGCATATCGTCTATCAAGAATTACACATGATGAAATTGGCAAAAGTTGCCTACCTTGGTAATTAACTATGTTTTGTGGCACTGGTCGGGCCATAGTTGAATTATCTTGGATCTTGCTCATTAGAAAATTGTTCACTATAATTTTCTGAATTGATACTTAAGGATTGTCAATATGATCAAAACAATGAGAATAATAATTAATTGAAGACCTAATTATTATCGATCAGATTCCAATCAAATCAAATTAAATCATTAATGAGCTTTTGAAAAAATTGCAAATTCTTTTGTAGAATCAAATGGCAATAAAAAAATCAATTTTCTCTATGATCAGTCCTTGAGAAGGACAAACTAACTGGGAACAACTTCCACGACTAGTTCAGGATGTGGAGAATTGTTCTCACACAAGTGCACAAGCACTATGTCCCGGAAATGCTAGAACCAAATGAACCACCTCAAAATGCACCAAGGGCTAACAGGGATGCTTACTAGAAGCACACTGAAGACATCATGGATGTCAAGTGTCTGATGTTATGCTCCATGAACTATTAGTTGTAGAGGCAACATGGGAATATGGGTGTGATTGAGATGGTCACACATCTCAAGAACATGTACCAAGATTAGGCAAGACAAGAGAGATATGATGTCTCTAAGGCATTGTTCAAATGTAACATGGTAGAAGGAGATCCAGTAGGTCCTCATGTGCTCAAGATAATTGGGTATGTGGAGAACCTACTAAAACTGGGATCCCCTTGGGTCAAGAGTTGGCCACTAATGTGATTCTACAGTCTCTAACAGAATCATACAGTCAATTTGTCATGAACTACAACATGAACTACTTTGACAAATAATTGACAAAGTTGTTGGGCATGTTGAGAAAATTTGAGGGATAGATGAAGAAAGACAAACCCAAGTTTGTGATGGTGATCAACAAGACAAATGGGAAGTCTAAAGGAAAAGGCAAATGAAAATGTAAAAAGGGTTCTAAATCTAGTCAGAAGCCCAAGTCTTCAGATCTCAAAGAAAATGAAGGAGTGAAGAAAAGAGGTAAATGTCACCATTGTCAACAGCCTGGACATTGGAAAAAAAAATTCCCACTTTGGTTAAAGGAACTAAAGAATAAGAAGGAAGGCACTGATCCACTTCAAGTATAAACATTATATAATAAATTTGATTACTTCTTCCTTTTGGTATGTGATACCAAATAGAGATCTGACATACTTGATGTGCATGATCTCACAAGAAGTAAAAGCCCTCATGGAGGACAAAGATTGATAAGGAAGAGAAAGAGTTGTGGAAGCTTTAGTCTACATTTAAATTTATCTTATCCCAATGGGCTTGTAATAGAGTTAATAAGACTGCTATTTCATTATGCGAATAAATAGAATCATTTACTTTAAGCATCTTCTATGACAAGATTGATGAATAAAAAATGTAAGATATTAATGTTTTTATTTCAAAAGATATGATCTTGCATGGCAATGTCCAAATAATTAATGATCTTTACTTTGAAAGAATATTGGATAAGCTTTTCAACATTAATACCAAAGGATTGTAATTGATAACTCAAGATTATCATTTGCAATAGTTGCCTTAGATGTATATAAAAGAAATGCATATCTAGAATACATATTGATGTTAATCTACACTCCCCTAGTTGTTGAACCAAAGAAAATATGCAATTCTTACTTGTACATAATGTGACATGACATCCTTCACTAGATGTAGTGGGAGGATAAGCCTTTTGTTGAACCTCATACATATGATGCATGAAGATATTATGGAATGAATGCTATAAATAATTACTTATACTTCATTTCTATTACTATTAGTATGATGATATGTACTTAGTAAAATAGAAACATAAATCTCTTAAAGTGTTCAAAGAGATTATAAATGAAGTATAACTTTGATGAAAGTATTAAGAAACTTTGATGAGATAAAATGCTGAGATACTTCTACATCAATACCTTGATAACCTTTCGGATAGAACCATTATAATGTATCACAAGTCAAATCCATATGAATATGATGATGTTTCATAATGAAGGAATTATACCATGATGAGTCATGATATAATTATCAATTATTCTAATCTTCTTACACCCACATAAATATATAATCAATAAATAATATACCATTTGAATGGTTTATAAGAAATCATATATGATATGATTTGGGAATGTCCCAATTCATCTAAGGATTGAAACCTACATTGAGAAAGTAGTTTCTTATAAAGGTTTATCCATAAACCATGACAGTTGAATATTACTATTAATCCTAATCCAATAATAAAATTGTTTTTTTGATAGGATAACTGAGTCCCTAAAGAATCAATGGCAGTAAAAGTAAAACTCAAAATGTTCAAGGTCAACAAAAGGGTACAATGAGAACTGTGAGAATAGTAGGTTGTTGTGGAGTCTGAGGTTCATCATCTAACACAGAGTAAAATAATTCTAGTAGAACACATCTGAGATTGGATGGGTTGGTCATAATAGGATGAGCACCTAGTCAACTAGAAGCTATTATGTATCATAATATGAGTAATGGATCAAAGACATTGTGGGATCCATGAAAGATAACAAGGTATAAACTTGATAATGCCACCTAAGGGGTAATACCTAAAGGGTGCAATAGGGTCTTTTGGAAAAGACTTACATGGATAACATGAAAGGAAAGATTGGTTGAATAGGTTTTCAAATAGTTCAAGTTGATGAACATGATAGAAATTCCTTTACCAATTGTCAAGATTGTTGTTGTAGCTAAAATAGACTAAGAGATTTAGCATATGAAGAAAAAACTAGATTCCTTAAATGGAATGCATCAGAGGATGTGTATGTGATACAACCTAAAAGGTTATATAACTCATGAATGCAAATAAAGTCTATGAACTACAAAGTTCAATCTGAGATTGAAATAAGCATGTCATAGGAGGGATCTTTTGACTTGATAAGATAGTCAAAGAGTTTTACTTGAATCAAGATAAAAAATAAAATATGTGATTACAAAAGATTTATTGGGAGCATATATGAATATTCCACATTTGTTGAGGAATAACATCTCAATACTGTGAATATTGAGAATTGGCATGATAGACCCCTTCAACAATGAAACACAATGTGAAACATCTTATGAGATAAGGATCAAGATCTATGAGGTAGTTCTTGAATGTTTCAAATATAAGTTTGAACACATATAATAGCAATGTGTTAAAAAGTTCAACATGGGAAGGATTCAATGAGAGAGAATCCAGATTAGCCTCTCATGAACCATATGTTTCAATACTTGAGAAAAATGGAAATGACATAATAAGATGCCACATGATGTAGCAATGGGTCTATCATAAATTCTGTATATATATATGTACTTATCCCATACAATCTTGTATGTATTGGACATGAAAAGATGATACTATATTCCAATAAGAGTTATTGGAACATCATTAAAGATATCCATTTGTACTTGAGAAGTATCTAAGGATTGAATGCTAAGGATAGTAATAAAGGAAGAGTTGGATGTAAAGGGTTACATCGATACAAGCTTCCATAATGACAAAAGTTATCACAATTAAAATATGTTTGATTTAAAAGGAGAAATTGTGTTAGTTGGAAGGGTTCTAGACTACTAGCCATTGATTCAATTCTACAATAGAAGTCAAGTGTACTTTTTTTATGAACCCATAGTGATACTGTATGGATCTTAATGTTTACATGATGAACTTATAGATATTCCAACCATTGATGACTTAGTAGTAATACTGGGACAACGATGGAGCTAATTGTTAGGCAACGAATATCAGATACCATATTACGACAGTTCTATCTCATATGAGAAATTGTATAGCGAAGAGATAAGGAACATGCAATATATTGACTATAGGCAAAGTGTTGCTAATCCACTGAATTAGCACTAGTGTAGCATAAGCATGATAAACATGTTTAGATCACTAGGAATATGATTCGTGGGTGATTGGCTCTAAGTGTAAGTGGGAGTCTTTTGGTAAGGTATGCCCATAGAGAAAATCATGTGATGATTGACATGGCACATACCATAGATGATTTGATTAATATTAATAAAGGCAAGCTTCCTATTCATTATGTTTCACTCAGTTATGAGATAATGAGAAAATATTATGAATGTCAAGAGAATAATATTACTCAATGATGTATGTATTCATGTTTAATACTTGGGGAAATGAGATCATACGAATGTTAAGAGTACATATACATATTCTCATTTTGTCTTTGGTAGATTGTTATTGTGGAAGATAGATAGACACCAATAACACAAAAGACTAGAGTGTGGGTTGGTTGATGACAAAATCTCATTAGTCATGATATGGCCATATCAAACTAAGAACACATATACATGTCAGAGAAAAATGTATCAGACAGACCCATCTTGAGAATGACACATGGAAAACATCATTGGCAGTCGTACTCATCTCTCATAATGAAGGTGGTGATTGTGATTCTTATACCTAAAATCACTGCACTCATCACATTTCGTTGGGTACGCTTTGACATCATCAAATGTAGTCCTAAAAAATGGGTTGTTATAAAGGTGATGATTGGGTGACTTTGACACATGGGAATAGATTGAGAGTGTAGATATGGGATTTGTCCCTCTTACTGGATATTGATATCCTGGCCACTTGATAAGCTAGGATGAGAAACACATGCGCATGCACATGTGAATAAATATATGATATTGAGGTCACATATCTCAAATAGTCTACTCTTGGTTCAAGGAACATGGATTGAATGTTGAGAGGATGACCATCCATGCATCAAGTTCATCCTGGATATGGAGACAAAGAAATTATACAATTAGTACAACACCTTACACAAATTGTAGGTTGAAGTTGTTCTCCAACTTTCCATCTAGTTGGGTAGTATTAATGTGTGACTAGACACCACTCCTTTCTTGTAATGCCATAAGCTAGTAATGGACATTCACTGATAATGTGATATGGGACCTATAGGGTCACACCCATAGAAACTCATCTAGAAGAGGAGTTGAACATTGAATGATGATTGAATTGATTACTAAAGTGTTTAGGTACTAAATTCACACAATATTGGTTGACTTCACAGCCAAATGACCATCTCACAAGGTTAGACAGTCATTTGGGTGCACCAGACATGCATCTCAAGTGTTGAGACAACCTTTTGGATTGTCAAGCAGGTTAGAGTCGAATTGTCTATGTTTTGCCCAAACTAGAGTGTGAACTGACTGGTTCATTCTGATGAACTAATCAGCTTGACTCAACTCACCAGACGGTCTTCTGGGTGAGTGAAACGGGCATCTCACTTGTGTGAGATGGCTCAATTGGGGACAAACAAAGGTTGTAGAACTTTTCCAAACTCATTTTGATTACACAAACTTGTGGTGCAAGGAATTGATGTTTGACATTAATTGGGAAATGAGTTTCTGATTTGATATCCGATTGGGAAACTACCAGACGATCATCTGGAAGTATGAAACAACCATCTCGCAGTACCAAACGACTGCCAGAATTTCTAGATGACCGTTTGGCATCTCACATTTTGTGAAAATTCAAGATTTTCTGGTCCCTTCCACTCTCGCATAGATATCAAATAGACTGGGAACCCTGACCCTAATTTTGTCTATAAATAGAGGGGTATCGGGGCCTTCCCAGAGCACAACAACAACATCATCAACTAAGAATTAGTTGCTCTGACAGTGGTTGTCCTATCTGGTTTTGATATTCGAGAGAGCCCAAGCAAGTCCTACCCGATAAGGGAGGGATTGCTATAGGAGAGAACAACTAAGGATCGTTGTTGTGGGAGAGCAAGTTGGTGACTAGTACACCTCTGGGAGGGATAACTCCTTCATGTCTATTCTAGTTGAATGACAAGAGTTCTACTTTGTTCGTGTGGACTACTCTAGAGGCAAGATTCCTTTGTTTGTTGCTAGGAGGACAACTACAACCTGTAGTCCATGGTGAGACCACAATAGCATTGAGGAAGCTATTATGTTTGTTGTTCATGGTGTAGACAATGAGCTGCACATACATCATCTAAGAGAAACTAGTTGACAGTTGTATTGAAGTGAGTTGTTGTCACTGGACTTGCTCCTGGACTAGGTATAACTTGTTAAATCTTCCTTCTTATTTCATAGTAGTAGATGTGATCTTACTATTATGGGAAATAGTGATAGATAAATTTTTGTTTCTGTTGCTATACTCTGTGTGTATATTTCCCAATAGTGGTATCAGAGCCACGCCAATTTACTATATTTTAAGATAATCGATATGATCAGATTTTGGTTTTATCATTTATTTATTGCATACGGTGTGAGCATTTAAACATACTCATATGTGTATCCAATCAAAGACCACATAATCCCAAACTATATATATATATGTGTATATATATATGTATATGTACATATATATATGTGTGTGTGTGTGTGTTTATGTATATATAGATATGAATATATATATATATATATATATATATATATATATATATATATATGCAATTTACATGCATCACCTAAAAGAGGTTTTTATGGTGGATGTGTAGTGTGGTTATGGACAATACACAATATATGTGTGTGGTTGGTTGGGTTTTATTCCTATTTATCTCAGTTTGTGTACAGAGCCTCTACCTCCCTCTTCCCAATGTAAAGTTAATTCTTTCCTACCTTTGCTCCCCTTGAATGTAACTTGAGGATTCTCTTTATAGTGTAATAAAGTTATAATAGGATAGTTTTCTTTATCTTGCAATGACGAAGAAGATGATCATTGCCGAAAGAGATGACCAGTTTGTGAGATGAGCTGACTGTCTGGAGGACCATGGAGGACAAAATGATGGAACCATATGGCCACCTGGTGGGCCCAACTGACCGTTTGGAAGGATTCCAAACACCAAGTGGACAAGAGGCTAGAAGACCATTCGTGATGACCAACCAACCGGCCAAGAGGTGAGATGACCGGTTCAAGGGTTGGACCGATCTACCCAAATTGGTAAGCACAGATCTACACCAACAATATGTTCATGCATGTGATGTGATGATTGATCTAGGTGGTAGTAATTCCTTGTGACTCTAAGAAATTATAGTAGACATGGCCATAACCATCAGTTTTTGTTTTATATTGCATGTTTACGTTGTGGGATATAGCATGTATATGATACACACTATATATTTTGTGATTGGATGTAGTATAATCAAAATTATTAAGTCTAAGATGCTTTCGAATAGCAATACACATGAAAAACTTGTTTGACTAAGCCTAGGTTACACCTCCGCATGGTGCGCCATCTACCTTGTGGAAGTGTGATGGTGATAATGTAGGTTCCACCTCCGTGGGGTGCATTATTATCATAATGGCTATTGGGTCAGGATTAACTAGTGATTCTCATAGCGTCTGGGCCCACAAGAACAAAGATGATTCTAGAAAAGTGTTGTGCATATCGTCTATCAAGAATTTCATATGATGCAATTTGAAGAAGTTGCCTACTTTGATAATTAATTATGGTTTGCGGCGTTGGTCGGGCCATAGTTGAATTATCTTGGATCTTGCTCATTAGAAAAGTTTTTGCAGCAATATTCTAAACTGATACTTGAGGGTTGTCAATTTGATCAAAATAATGAGAATGATAACTAATTAAAGACTTAATTATTATTGCACATATTTTAATCAAATCAAAAATGAGTTTTTGACAATATTGCAAATTCTTTTGTAGAATCAAATGGAAACAAAACACAATCACTTTTTTCTAAGATTGGTCTTTGATAAAGACAAACTAACTGGGAACAACTTCCACGACGTGCTTAGGATGTTAAGAATCATTCTCACGGAGAAGCACAAGCTCTATTTTTAGGAAACACCAGAACCAAAGGAACCACCTCAAAATGCACCAAGGGCTGACAAGGATGCTTACAAGAAGCACACTGAAGACGCCATGGATGACAAGTGTGTGATGCTATGCTCCATGAACTATGAGTTGCAGAGGAAACATGAGAATATGGGTGTGATTGAGATGGTCACACATCTCAAGAACATGTACCATGATCAGGCAAGACAAGAGAGATATGATGTTTCTTAGGCATTGTTCAAATGTAACATGGTAGAGGGAGATTCAGTAGGTCCTCATGTGCTCAAGATAATTTGGTATGTGGAGAATCTAGAAAGACTGGGATGCTAGTTGGGTCAAGAGTTGGCCACTAACGTGATTCTAAAGTCTCTGCTAGAATCATATAGTGAATTTGTCATGAACTACAACATGAACGACTATGACAAGTCATTGACAGAGTTGTTGGGCATGTTGAGAACAAATGAGGGATAGATGAAGAAAGACAAACCCAAGTCTATGATGGTGATTAGAAAGACAAAGGGAAAGTCTAAAGGCAAAGGTAAGAAGGGATCTAAAGCTAGCCAGAAGCCCAAGTCTTTAAGTCTCAAAGAAAATGGAGGAGGGAAGAAAAGAGGCAAATATCACCATTGTAAATAGTCTGGACATTAGAAAAGAAATCATGCACTCCTGTTAGAGGAACTAAAGAAGAAGAAGGAAGGCACTGAGGCCTCCACTTCAGGTATAAATGTTATAAGATAAATTTGATTACTTCTTCCTTTTGGTATGTGATACCAAATAGATACCTGACATACTTGGTGTGCATGATCTGACAAGAAGTAAAAGCCCTCATGGAGGACAAATATGGATAAGGTAGAGCATGAGTTGCGGAAGCTTTAGTCTGCATTTAAATTTATCTTAGCCCAATGGACATGTAATAGAGTTAATAGAACTGCTATTTCATTATGCCAATAAATAGAAACATTTACTTTAAGCATCTTGTATGAAAAGATTGATGAATAAATAAAGTAAGATATTAATGTTTCTATTTCAAAAGATATGATCTTTCATGGCAATGCCCAAATATCTAATGATCTTTACTTTGAATCAATCTTGGATAATTTTTTCAACATTGATACCAAAGGATTGTAATTGATAGCTCAAGATTGTCATTAGCAATAGTCACATCGGATGTATATAAGAGAAATTCATACCTAGAATACATGTTGATGTTAATCTAGAATCCCCTAGTTGTTGAACCTAAGGAAATATGCA
This sequence comes from Alisma plantago-aquatica, assembly GCA_963693085.1. Lineage (NCBI taxonomy): Eukaryota > Viridiplantae > Streptophyta > Magnoliopsida > Alismatales > Alismataceae > Alisma > Alisma plantago-aquatica. The sequence continues at coordinate 868,426,398 of OY856412.1, read as the reverse complement.
ATTCTTTCTTGTACATAATGTGACATGACATCCTTCACTAGGTGTAGTGGGAGGATAAGCCTTCCATCGGACCTCATATATATGATGCATGAAGATCTTATGGAATGAATGCTATATATAATTAGTTATACTTCGTTTCTATTACTGGTAATATGATGATATTTACTCAGTAAAATAAAAACATAAATCTCTTGAATTGTTCAAGGATATTATAAATGAAGTATAACTTTGATGAAAGTATGAAGAAACTTTGATGAGATCAACTGTTGAGATACTTTTACATCAATACCTTGATAACCTTCAGGATAGAACCATGATAATATATCACAAGTCAAATCCATCTAAACATGATAATGTTTAAGAATGAAGGAATTATACCATGATGAGTCATGATATAATTATCAACTAGTATAATCTTCTTATACCCTCACACATATATAATCACTAAATAATGTATCATCTGAATGGTTTATAAGACATCATATATGACATGATTTGGGAATGTCCCAACATGTCTAAGAGATTGAAACCTACATTAAGAAAGTAGTTTCTTGAAAAGGTTTATCCATAAACCATGACTGTTAAATATTACTATTATTCCCAATCCAATAACAAAAATGTTTTGTTGATAGGATAACTGAGTTCCTAAAGAATTAGCGGGAGTAAAAGTAAAACTCAAAATGTTTGAGTTCAACAAAAGGGTACAATGAGGATCGTGAGAATCACAACTTGTTGTGGAGTACATGGTACTGTGATGGAGTGGACTTTTAGAATCCTAAATGTCCAATGACACAAGTGAAGTCACACTTGTTGAGTTGTTTTGAGAATCCCAAGTGTCTTAGTAAAGTTGGAAGTGTTGTGGAGGTTTACATAATGTTTTGGATCCATAATTTTTATGCCTTCTTGAGGAATTTAATTGGATGATCAAATAGTTGAGTTTTGTCACCAAGTTTGAGTAAAATGTATCTCGAGAGGTAGGGAAGCTTTGGTTAAAATTTGGTGGATATTGGATGTTCCTAGAGGAAATTATTTGGGTTTGAAAATGATGAAATAATGTGCATATGGGTGCGGTTGTATAGCCTAAGTTGTCGATCTAATACGATGTCACACACCCTTTGTTTTGGTCGGGCATGCGTGGCCAGTTTCTGGCCCTAGATCGTTGAAATAGCGGCTGGAACTACAACCTTTTTGAAACCACGGGGTCAGAATGGTGTGAAGAGATCTTGGCCTTTGGATGAAGATCGAACGGCCAAGGAGTCATCCTCAACCTTCGATCAAGCCGCGAGGACGTGGCCACAGTAGACGTGATTCAAGTCTGACCACGACCCTCACCTCCAGCCCATACCGCGTGAATCTGACCGAGGTTCTACTCTCATCTCTTCTCCACGATCTCGCCAATCCTTCTCACGACCCTCAACAGTGACCGGAACCACCTCCATGATCACCTCCGATAGTGGCCCTCTCCAAGCGCACCCATGTTGTTGTGGGCATCTCACGCTCAGGCCTCCTTAAACCTATATAACTCATCCCCGAGCATCTATGGGACCCCTTTAGCTCTTTGCCTTCCTCAATTTGTCTGAGGTAAGCCCAGATAACTGTCAGGTTTGGAGGAGGTAAGCTCAAGGGGAGAGTCATCTGGGCTTTCCTCAGACAAATTGAGGAAGGCAAAGAGCTAAAGGGGTCCTGGAGATGCTCAGGGATAAGTTATATAGGTTTAAGGAGGCTTGAGCGTGAGATGCCCACAACAACATGGGTGCGCTTGGAGAGGGCCACTGTCGGAGGTGATCGTGGAGGTGGTTCCAGTCATTATTGAGGGTCGTGAGAGGGATTGGCGAGATCGTGTAGGAGAGATAAGAGTAGAGCCTCGATCAGGTTCATGCGGTATGGGCTGGAGGTGAGGGTCATGGTCAGACTTGAATCATGTCTATTGTGGCGACGTCCTCGCAGATTGACCGAAGGTTGAGGATGACTCCTCGGTCGTTCGATCTTCATCCAAAGGCCAGGATCTCTTCACACCATTCTGACCCCGTGGTTTCAAAAAGGTTGTATTTCCAGCCACTAGATCAACGATCTAGGGCAAGAAACTGGCCACGCATGCCCGACCAAAACAAAGGGTGTGTGACATCCTATCAGGTCGACAACTTAGGCTACACAACCGCACCCATATGGAATCCAAGTAATCACCTAGTATATCCTATCAAACATCTTCATTTTGTTCTTATTACCTTATTATGAATCCTATTGTTGCATTCTTCCTATATGTTGTAGCAGAGTCCCATGAAGCACATGCTCCAAAATCTTCTCATTGATATGGGTATCTTATCCAAAACCTAGCTAAAACAACAAGCTTGAGAATCGATAAAGGAATTTTTATCATGATTAACAACTTGAACTGATTTAAAAACCTATTCAATCAATCTGTCCTTTTATGTTATCCATGAAGGGTTTTACCATAAGGCCCTATGACACCCTTTAGATATTACCCCTTAGGTGGTGCTATCAAGGTCCTACCTTGTTTGCTTTCATGGATCCCACAATGACTTTGAGCCATTACTCAGATTATGGTACTTAATAGCTTCTAGTTGATTAGTTGGCTAATCTTGTTATGACTAACCTATCCAATATCAGATGTGTTCTACTAGAACTATTTTACTCTATGTTAGATGATGTACTTGTTGATGGTGCAATGAATTCTTCTTCTTCTATTATTTGTCAATGATGGGACTGAGTGAAAATGATGGTGTGGAGGTCATCGCCTTCGCCCTCAAAAGAATTTTCAGCAATATCATTGAAGAATTCATCCAACTATTTGTCATGCATAAGTTGGGATATCGCTTTTGCATTGTCAGTGTTGTCACTTGACTCCCGATCAGTACATCCCAATCTGTAAAGTTGGTGAATGGTCCACTATCCATCTAGGAATCTGTAGGAATTTTGAGGATTTCCTCAAGCCCACATCTGAACTCTCTCTCCTCTGAGGGCGAGGTGACATCCTTTTGTGCTTTTAATGTATCATATTCTTCTACCATTTTTAGGAGCTCACTGTCAAGAAGGGGAGGGGTTACACTACAGATTCCAAAACCACTCGTGGAATGAGGAAGCACCACTTGGCCTACGACATCATCTTTGGCTACTTGACCATTGATTGTGACTGATATATGTGATGATCCACTCGAACTAGAGGAAGAATGTGTGTGTCTCCAGTGGCGAGCTTGATGTCGCTTACTTCTTTCCTCACATTGTTGATCGTTTACATCTAAACATCGGAGCATAGTTTGCATAGTCCAGTAAAGTGCTTCCAGTTGTCTAGGTAGACCAATCAAGCTCAAAATTTCCTATTCTTGTGTTCCCAACTGTCGTTGGAATGCCTAAAATTGATGAGTCAAGGAATTAAGAGTATCAAAATGTCTGTATCTCACCTCTTGGAGATATTTGAACTCATATCCAAACACGTGTCCCAATGGGGGAAGATGAAATAGTGAATGGTTGTAGCTAGTGGTCCTACTCCTAGGTGGCATTTCGGGAATGCGAATCACTAATCTTTTGTTCCGATGAGGGGGAAGGCATGGTCAAGAGTGAGCTTCTTATCAACTTCCTCTTGAGGATGTTGCACATCATTGGTGTAATGACCCTGACCTGGGTTATGAGTTAACCCTATTTTTTTGGCTAAGTAAGTTGCTTAGAACTTTAATATAATCCTCTAAGGTGTTTTGTTATCATGTGACACACTTATGTTCCAAGTATGGTCCTGATTGAATGTTGTTTGAGCAATGTTCCTTTGTTTTGGACCAAAGTGCAATTTACCCTAGACGAGGGGTTATATTGCAATATGTAACATGTTGAATGTGCATTAAGTTCTCTAGCATCATAAGAGAGAGAATGTTGCCAAAGGAGGAGTCTCATATCGTTTTGTGGACACTTGGAAAAGCCCATGACGTGAAAAGAACCTCAAGGAGGTGAAGTGTATCGGTTTACAACTTCCTTAGAAAAGTTGTATCAAATTGTGAATAAAGTGGTGATTTTGTTGATATATTTTATTCAAAGGGATAAGTAATGGATGAAAATTCATCCCTAGATCCTCAAGAGTTTTTCATGTCAAGATAAATTCTAATGAATGCATGTACACATGTCACCCATGCATGGACACGTGGCACCTAGTAGCTCAAATTGATGACACCTCATTTATACACGTTTTCATGAACCTCAAGTATATATACCCCTCTTTTCACCCATTAGTGAAATTTTTTCGAATCTTACCACCCTTCTTCCCTAATGTATCGTGCATAGGTTCCTTTTATCATGCATGAGTTAAGTGGTATCGTGCATAGGGCCTTGGGTATCATCCATAGCAAGTTCATATCAGCCAAGTAAGGTGGTATCAACCTAGTAAGGTGATATCGGCCATAGTGGAGTGTTTTGACCACAAGTGAGGGGGATATTGGCCACAAGTGATGGCATATCGTGCATGAGTAGTGTGGTATCGTGCAAGGTGCTAAGGATCAAGAAGGAGCTCAATAATTAACCCTAAGGTGAGGTCATAATCATCTTCAACCTTGGATTGAAGCATGATTTTAGGGTTATGATCTTCCTGTGGTTTCTTCTTCACCAATTGCTTATCCTTGGTGATTCCTTGTATATGAAGAATTTGTGAACGATCCTTGAACTTTTGATAAGTCATCTTCAACCTTAGGAATCTGGAGATTTGGAGCTTGGAGCTTTGAAGTTGTTCTTGAGGTGGGTTATATAACTTGAACTCTATGATGTTATTATTCATCACCTAAATTGCTATACTTAATGATCTACTTTTGATTCTGAAATTTTCTGAAATAGTTGATGACATTATGAGTTCTAGTAGTTTTTTAGACCTGTTGCCATGAACTATAATAGTTATAATGAAGGTCTAGAGCTTGAAGAATATGGTATCACCTTATAAAGTTATATTGGGTTCAAGCACACAAGCAAGCACCTCTAACCCGATATGGTGATGCACCTACTTCACTAAAATGATATGGATATGAGTTTATACTTTCTTGCATGATATGGTAAGGTAGTATACACCTCTTGGACGATATGAGGTCAAGCATACACCTCAAAAACAATATTGTGTTAAGCACACACCTCTTTGCCTGATATGATGTGAAGCACACACACGCCTCTCTACCTGATATGGTGTGAAGCGCACACACACCTCTCTGCCCAATATGGTGTGAAGCACAAACACACCTCTCTGCCCAATATGGTGTGAAGCCCACACACACGTCTTTGCCTGATATGGTGTGAAGCACACACACACCTCTCTGCCCGATATGGTGTGAAGTACACACACACTGTGACATCCCGCAATCACACAGACAACGAAATGCCACGTGAAAATGTGCGGAACCGTCATAAGCATCATATTACCAAAAATACGAGTTAATTAAAACGGATTGTGGAAAGTAGATAAATAAAGAAACTATTACATCCAAATCCTTATCCTTCAAGGAAACATGTTATATAAACATACATAAACCTTGATTTGTGTCCATAGTTCATAGGAACCAACTGTTACGTAGGCACAAAGAGTCCACCACCTACTTATATACAGAACAGGCCATACCAGAACAACATTAGGATAAACAAAGCTACATCAGCTATACATCGTGAAACGTCATCAAAACACCTCCAAGGACCCGAGTGTACAGGGATGACTCTATGACCCTACTACAAAACAACCCAAAACAACATTATATCCATCTCTTGCCTTCTACTGTTCTTGTTGCTGCTTAGCCACAACCTCACGAACACCACCATGTCTAGCACGATCACCTAAAATGGTTGTAAACCAGTAGGGTGAGACACATAGTCCCAGTAAGAAACATAACTCCCCGCCGAACTATAAAACTTCAGGAAAGCTAGAACAGGTAAAGTAGATAATTGTTATAAGCAGTTCATATGTGCATCATACTAAGCAGAGCTTAACTTTATTAACAACTTACCAAGATATCTGGGAGTCATATAACCAGATATTTCTTTATGGAACATGATTGACAAGACAAGCTTTATAAGAACTTATCACAAGATATGAGGAATGTGTAAATAACTGCAAGATATAACTGAAGCAGCTACACAAACAAGGCCTCAACCAATGTTTCGTGTTTTGCCTTAAGTTGTATAAACTATACGACTAGATTATGATTTATTATGCCCTGAGGAAGTGAGTCGTACCGCTCAAATCCAACCTTTGGCTGTGAAGCCCAAAACCGGTGCCATACAAGGTCAATGGAAGAGTCAGACTCCACGACCTCACCTTTTCGTGGTCAGTGCACGATAACTAAAGCAGGAGCGCAGTCTCATGCTTGAGTGGCCTTAGCCACAGGGTTAGCTCACGCAGTCTACCCTTTTCTCTAGCCTGCCTTGGTACAAGTCTCGGTGGTAGTATATCATGAGCCACGGGCCTATTCACTGTGCTCTTGAGCCATGAACACATTCATGCTCCATCACACTGAGCCATGGTCTTGTTCACCATGTTTTTATACACATCTTGAGTCCACAACCACAGTTTCACTCTAATCCTCCTACTTTCGGCTAGGAGAAACCCTGCATATTCAATAATATGCGCTCTAGGTAATCCCGTAGGATAAACCTGTTTCACCATCACCAGCTACTGACGATGATGGATCTATGGCCAGGGCAAAACTAAATGAAAGTTCCACTATCATTAATTAGTGTATTTTAGGTGAATTGTTGACGCAACCAGGTTATAAAACATAAACAACATTGTGTCACATTATTACTATAATTATCACATTGCCATGGGATTTTAGTCCCTCGTCGCATAATGCCACTGCCTCTCAAGTCTTCATCATCATACATCATTATGGGATATCAATCCTTTATCTCATCATAGAGGATAACACGTCAAACAGGCACTCAGCCTCTATCAGGTCACCATACCTTTCTCATCATATTGGTGGACATGTTATCTCATCAACAAGGAACATCATAGTTCAGTGTTATACAAAATACATACACCTCATAGCTCTTACCTGGTTATGAATTCATTTGATACACCTGCATGGTTAGTATGCATATCAAGAGAGATAACTGGATCACAAATCATAAATATTAGAGAACATAACCATTATCTTATCATTTTACTTAACAACAAACTTAGGTAACAAACATATCATTGGTCACAACATATCTTTCATATCTCAAAGTCATCTTAACCAAAGATGTGGGCTCAACACAACGGGTTCACCAACCTAGAGTTCCTGGGCTAGGCACATCCCTCACCAAGGGTGTCGCCTACCCTAACTAAAGGTGTGGAAGGCATGGCACTAACCCTCACCCAAAGGATATCGGCCACAAGCATAACGTGCACCCATGCACAAGGGGATAATGGGCAGACTAGATCTAAAGTTATATCGTGCAGCCATGACCAGGGGTGTATCGTGCAACCAGGTGCAAGGGGGATATCGTGCATCCATGACTAGGGGTGTGTTGGGAAACACATCCACCCTATCGGACAAGACGCCCTATCGCCCGCTAGGGTTAGGGTTCCATATCGGGTAATTATCAACACCATGTCGCCCAAGGTCAAAACCAATACGCCCAACCTAATCCCTCTTGGCTAGCACAACAAGGTGTCCAAGGGACTCTCATATCACCCAAGGTACTCAAGCTAGGGATCCACCATCCAGGACTCATATCGGGCGACACCAGAACCAACCCATGTCACCCAGGGTACCAAGAAGGGATGTTTACCAAGAATGTCGACCAAAGGCATAATGCCCAACAACACCCTCTAAGGTAAGGGCCCATATTAGTTAAAGGATCAGCAGAACATCATAAAGTCATGCAAGAGTTAAAGGTCATGACGGGTTGGTCATCTTCAACCTCAAGACTGCCACCAAGAAGCCCTAAGAGTTCAAGAGAGTTGGCTCACCTCTCAAGACAATTAAGTGAGAGAGGGGTATTGCACAACTTCCATCATCTATCGGGCAACAAGGAGGTCTATCATATCATCTCATATCGGCCAACCAACCAAAGCTCAACTCACCCTTGGATTAGGCGACCCTAATCTCACCTCTCAGCAACAAAGTGAGAGGGGGGGTTTTCCCGAGGAACTCCACCTCCATGGTTCGTCCAACCCAAGGAAACCCAAGATAACAATCTCAACAAGGTCTAGGGTACATCTAAAGCAACCTTATAACCATTAAAGCAAGAAACATAGCTAAAAGATGACATGGCCGATCAAGATAGCACATATAGCATGCAACATGAAAAGGAAGTAGTATAGCTAGGGTTAGGAGTTATGTAACCCTCCTCAAGCTCTAAAGCTCCAAGCTCCTAGCACCAAGCTCCAAGCTCCAAGCTCTAAGGAACCACCTTCGGCCAACAAACAAGAGGAGAAGGAACAAGGCACTCTCAAGGGTTCATCCACCACTAAAGGAAGAAGGAGACTAGAGCTATGTCGCTCACCAAGGAGAGAGTATTGGCCACCAAGCTCCACCAAGAGGAACTGTATCGGCCACCAAGGAAGAAGGAAATCAACTAAGGGAACTAAAGGAGCTGCTAGAAAGCAAGAAGGTCCGATTATATACTTAGGGGTGAAGAAGAAGAGAAGGGCAAAGTGGCACCCGACCCTAGTACACTTGTCCTCGGCTCATGCCACATGCTAGCACCCTCAAAACCATATGTCCATGACTTGCCACCCACTAAGCAAATCAACTGCCACTTGTCCCAAGATGGTGACACAAACAAGGCTAGGATGGAGGGTGTGTGTCGCCCAAGATAGCAACCCAACACATCCACCAACACCCTTGACCGATACACCTTCCTGGCCGATACACCATGGCCAATACAAGGCACTAGGCTCACCCTTACTCGATACCAAGCCTCAAAAAGGCTCAACAAGGCAAAACAAAGCCCAACAAGGCTCAACAAAGCCCAAAGCCACTCAAGCAATGAGCCCAACCCTTCCTCTCAGACCTAGAGGATGCAAGGAGAGAGAAGGACATCTCTCAAGGTGACAAACTTGCACACCAACCCTAAAACTTGGGTAATTTGCAAGTTGCACCTCAACCTTCCAACAAAGCACAAACAAACCCTAATTACAACTTCAGGAGATTAGTAAGTATCTCAACACAAGGTTAGGCAAAGCAAATAGGGTAAGCCCAAAATGGAGGTCGGGGTCCTTACAAGCCATAAACCCCTACAAAAAGATTTCTCCCCCAAAATCCGAAGAGAAAAGCGAAGGATACTTCCTCCTCATCTCTTCCTCAAGCTCCCATGTGGCTTCCTCAATGCCACGATGATGCCAAAGAACCTTCATAATAACCATGTCCATCCTTTTCATCTTCTTCACTCTTTTGTCGAGAATAATTACTGGACCTTCTTTGTAGTTCACATCTTTATCAAGCTCAACCTCAACTGGATGTATTACTGTCTCTGTCCCCGAATGACTTTTCTTCAGCATACTGACATGGAACACCGGATGTAACCTATGCAACTCTGGCGGTAGTTCTAACTTGTAAGCTACCTTGCCAACATGTTCTATTACTAGATATGGCCCCATATACCTGGGTGCAACTTGCCTTTTCGACCAAACCTCAACACACCTTTCCATGGTGAGACCTTGACATACACTTTGTCTCCCACCTGGAACTCTAGAGGTCGTCGAAGACTATCTACATACGACTTCTGTCTGTCCTGTGTCACTTTCAACTATTGTTGTATCACTTTGATCTTTTCTGTTGTCTGCTACACTAGCTCAGGACCCAAAAGCTGATACTCACCAGACTCATACCAACATAGAGGAGATCTGCACTTCCTGCCATATAAAAGCCTCATAAGGTGCCATGTCGATACTCCGTTGGTAACTATTGTTGTAGGTGAACTCTATCAAACTGGGATGCACATCCCAACTTCCTAGGAACTACAAAACACAAGCTCGGAGATGATCCTCCAAAGTTTGAATAGTCCTTTCAGACTGTCCATGTGTCTGTGGGTGGAAAGTGGTACTGAACCTCAACTGCGCTCCCAACGCTTTGTGAAGCTATTCCCAAAAATGACTCGTGAACTGGGGACCTCATTCGGAGACTATTGTTGCGGGCACACCATGCAAACGCACTATCTCATCCACATATATCTAAGCAAGCTTCTCTAATGTATACATTGTCTTTACAGGTATGAAATGAGCAGACTTCGTCAATTTGTCCACTATCACCCAAATGGAATCATGATTCCAAGCTGTCCTTGGAAGACCAACTACAAAATTCATGGTTAAATGATCCCATTTCCACTGCGGTATTGGCATGGGTTGCAACGTACCTGCCAGTTTCTGATGCTCAACCTTGACTTGCTGGCATACCACAGACTTGCCTACAAACTCGGCCACGCCTCTCTTCAAATCGGGCCACCAATATAAGTCCTTTAGATTATGATACATCTTAGTGACACCTGGATGCATAGCATACATCGATGTGTGTGCTTCCTCAAGCACTAACTTCCTTAGATCATCAACATTGGGGACCACCATCCTGTCATGATAACAAACTAGTCCATTCTCAGACTCATGGAAGCCATCCCGCTTCTCACTATCAAACTCTGATTTAATCAACTGAACTGTAGCATCTGCCTGTTGTGCCTCTTTGATCTACTACCTCAACGTAGGTTTCACTTTCATCTGTTCTAATAGTCCTGCCAACAAAGATACTTCCGATTGTACATTCATCTGCCACAAAGAGACAAGCATATCCCGCCTATGGCATATCAAAGAACTCAACTATGCCTTCTTCGTGGGAAGAGAAGAAGACTTTCAGCTAAGTGCATCAGCTACCACATTTGCCTTACCAGGATGATACTCGATGGTGCAATCGTAGTCACTGATCAGCTCCATCCAGTGATGTTGTCACATGTTTAGCTCACTCTATGAGAAGATATACTTTAGGATTCTATGATCCATAAAGATCTGATACACTTCCTCATAAAGATAGTGTCTCCAAATATTTAACACATGGACCACTTCTGTTAGCTCCAAATCATGTGTCAGATATCTCTCCTCATATTTCTTAAGATGGCGCAAAGCAAAGGAAACCACATGATCTTCCTGCATCAACACGCAACCTAAGCATTTCTTAGAAGCATCACAGAAAACAACATAGCCCTTCCCAGGCTCTGGCAGCACCAACACTGGAGCACTAGTCAGCTTCTCCTTCGAACTTTAGAAAGTTTACTGACAATGATCATCCCAAACAAAAGGTACATCTTTCCTAGTCAACTTCATCAATGGCAACACGATCACACTGAAGTCCTTAATAAACCTTCGGTAGTATCTTACTAAACCTAGGAAACTACGAACTTCAGTCGGCATTTTTGGTTGCTCCCAGTCTGCAACTGACTCCACCTTCTTGGGGTCCACTCTGACTCCTATAGATATCACATGACCCAAGAAAGTCACTTCCGTCAACCAAAACTCACACTTACTAAACTTGGCATACAACTGATGCTGGCAAAGGAAAGTCAGCGCTTGTTGAAGATGTTGTTCATGATCTCGATGGTCCCGACTATAGATCAAGATGTCATCTATGAGGACAACAACAAACTGATCTAGAAACAGATGGAACACTCTGTTCATCAGATCCATGAAAGCAGCAGGTGCATTAGTTAGCCCAAACGACATAACCACGTACTCATAGTGACCATACCTCATCCTAAAAGTTGACTTTGGTATGTCATCATCCTTAATCCTCAATTGATGATACCTAGATCTTAGATCGATCTTTGAGAACTCTGTAGCACCACGCAACTGATCAAACAGATCGTATATCCTCGGTAAAGGATACTTGTTCTTGATTGTAACTTTGTTCAACTATCGATAATCTATGCACAGACACATCGATCCATCCTTCTTCTTTATGAACAGGACTGAAGCACCCCACGACGATGTGCTCGGTCTGATAAAACCTTTATCCAACAATTCCTGTAAATTCTTCTTTAGCTCTGCCATCTCAACTGGAGCCATCATGTACGGTGTCTGAGCAATTGGTTGTGTTCTTGGCACTAGATTGATCTCAAAGTCAATCTCTCGAGGTGGGGGAACACTGGGAAACTCATCAGGAAACACATCTGTGAATTCTCAGACAACATACACCTCCTCAAGGCTAGAGCCTTCTACCTTGGTATCCCAACATGAGATAAGAACACCTTACATCCTTTCCGCAGAAACTTCTCTGTCACCATAGCTGACCCCAGACATGTCGGAAGAATCTTCCTATCTTCTTTGAAGATCCACGTCTCACCACTGTCAGCAAACACTTCTTGCTTGGAACCACAGTCCACAACCTTATAACTCTCTAAGGTATCCATCCCAAAGATTACATCAAATCCATGCATATCAAGTGGTATAAGATCCACTTGTATCTTGTGTCCCAAAAAAGATAGAACACATGACATACACACTTCTCAAAGCAATGCGGGACCAATAAGAGGAGTTTCTAACAACAAGCCATCTTTCTTACAACTAATAGGTAAAAGACAGCTATCAGGCACACTACGAGCGATAAAAGAGTGTGTAGCACATGGGTCAACCAAAACAGATATAAAGCAAGAAGAAGACAAATCAGAATGAAATAACTCCATCTGACCTGCCACCACTCACGGGTTGACTATCGCCTCCAGCTGACTCATAGCATAGAATCGAGCTGTTTCTTTCTGTCCACATCCTTTACTTCCTTGATTGGATGATCCTTCTTGCGACGCTTGGCCTTGCCCTCACCCTCTGGCGCCACTAAACTGTTGTCTATCTGACCCCTATTGATTCTGCCTCGGCTGCTGCATCACTTCGACATCTCTCTTTGGGCAATTTGACTTTAAATGCCTAGCCTGTCCACAGAGGTAGCATGACCTGTCTTCAAACTATGGCCTAGATGGCCCTATCACTGCCACTGAAGCTATACTTTGGGCTCTAGATGGTGAAAATCCATGCCCTCTTCCTTTACTCGGAGACCATTGTGACGGTGCACTGGAACTCTGCATCGCAGATGGTGCAGAAAACCTTGGCTTCTTAAATCCATCAAACCTCTTCCTATGGAACTGAGCAGGCTTTTTCTTGGACATGGTTTCTATCTTCTCCTTGAAAGACCATTTGATCCTTCAGACATACTCCACAAACATGGAAAACCGCTCTCAGTTTTCTAAAGTAGCAGCAGGTGTCATCAGCTCAACACTCAGACCTTTCTCAAACTTCCTGATTCTCTCATCATTTGTCGCCGTCACATGAGGAAAAAACCTCAGTAGGTCCAAAAACTTGGATTCATACTCGGTGATGCTCATCGATCCTTGGCGCAAACACTCAAACTGGTTGATCTTCTCGTCCAGATAGGTCTTCGGGAAGTATCAGCTCACAAACTTCCATCAGAAGACATCCCATCCTATCCCCTCTCCAGGCCGCTTCTCCTCCTCGATGGTCCACCAGTGGCCAGCACTACCTTTGAGAAGGTAGACAGTGTGCTTGACTTTGTCTGCTTTGGGGATGTCAAGGATCTAGAAGGCCTTCTCAAGACCTGTCAGCCACATATCTGCATCTGCTGGATCAACCGTTCCAGCATAATTTGAAGCTCCGACTCGGCGAAGCCGCTCAAAGGTCTTCCCAATACCAAAAGATTCACCATGGGGAGCATGTGCTCTTAGCAGAGGCACTGGCAATCTTTCCACCATGAGATTCATCATAGCCACTAACTGCCCCATAAGGTGATGATAGCCAGGGTTTTCGAGAATTGTTGGGTCAAGCTGGGGGACCTCAGGCACCCTATCTTCATGTGCCTGCACTCGTGCTCCATCAATAGATGCAACATCACTACTCTCGGCAGCATGTTCTTCATGGTTTCCAGACATCTTTAAGCTTTATCTTCTACTGGGGGTAGAAGGTTATTGTAAGAAAATCTAGAAAAATCACAAGAACAGACACCAGCCTAGTCCTAGATCCCTGTAGACTTAGCGAACCTAGAAATCTGATATTGTGACATCCCTCCATCACCAAGACAATGAAACGTCGCGTGAAAATGTGCGGAAACACCATAAACCACATATTACCGAAACACGGGTTAATTAAAACTGATTGCAGAAAATAGATAAAAGAAACTATTACATTCAGATCTTTATCCTGTAAGGAAAGATGTTATATAAACATTCACAAACCTTGATGTATGTCCACAACTTATAGGATCCAGCTGTCCTGTCAGCACAGGACACCTGTTTATTCATACACAATAGGCCACTTCAGGCCAACAACATGATATACAGATCTACAATAGCTATAGATCATGAAATGTTGCCAAAACATCTCTGAGGACATGAGAGTATAGGGATGACTCTAGGACTCTACTACAAAACCATCAAAACAACAACATGTCCATCTCTTGCCTCCTACTGTTCTCCTTACTGCTCAGCCGCAACCTCATGACCACCACCTTGTCTAGCACGATCACCTAAAAAGGTTGTAAACCAGCAGAGTGAGACACATAGTCCCAGTGAGAAACATAACTCCCCGCTGAAACTATAAAACATCAAAAAAACATAAGCAGATAACCAAAGTTAGCAACATACTGAGCAGAACTAACTTTATTAACAATCTTACCAAGATAACCAAGGGGCATATAACCAGATATTCTTTATGGAACATGATTGACAAGATAAGCTTTATAGGGACTCATCACAAGATATGAGGAATGTACAAATAACTGCAAAATATAACTAGAGCAACTATACAAGTAAGGCTTCATCCAATGTTATGTGTTTTTCCCTAAATAGTATGTACTATTCGGCTGGATTACACTTTATTATGCCCTGAGGAAGTGATCCGTACCGCTCAAATCCAACCTTCGGCTACGAAGCCCAAAACCGGTGCCATACAAGGTCAATGGAAGAGTCAGAATCCCCGACCTCGCCTTCTCGTGGTCAGTGCACGATAACTAAAGTAGGACCACAGTCTCTTGCTTAAGTGGCCTCAGCCACAGGGTCAGCTCCGCAAGTTACCCATTTCTCTAGCCCACCTTGGTACAGGTCTTGGCGCTAGTATACCTTAAGCCATAGGCCTAATCACCGTGCTCTTGAGTCATGAACGCATTCATGCTCTATTACATTGAGCCATGGGCATGTTCACCATGCTCCAACCATACTGAGTCTACAACTACAGTGTCACTCTAATCTTCCTATTTTTGGCTAGGAGAAACCTCGCATATTCAACAATATGCGCTCCAGGTAATCCCACGAGATAAACATGTTTCACCATCACCAACTACTGACGATGATGGATCTATGGCTAGGGAAAACTACAAATGTTCCACTGTAGTTAATTAGTATATTTTATGTGGATTGTTGAGGCAACCAAGTTATAAAACATAACAACATTATGTCACATCATTATAGTCGTCATCAAATTACCATGGGATCTCAATCCCTCATCACAGAATACCATTTCCTCTCAAGGCATCATCATCATACATCATCATTCTGGGATAGCAATCCATTATCTCAGGTTCATATTATAACACCTCAACTAGGCTCTCAGCCTTTATCAGGTCAATAGACCTTTCTCATCATACTGGTGATACATGTTATCTTATCAACAAGGATTATCATCATTTAGTTTTGTAAAAAACACATACACCTCATAGCTCTTACCTGGCTATGAATTCATTTGATACACTTGCATGGTTACTATGCATATATAGATATTTAGGGAACATAGTATGATTATCATGCTATTAGGATTTTAGATACACATGATTTGAAACAACATCCATGATTATAATTTCATGAAGCACAAGTTGTGTCTGAAGACAATTATATCGTGAGCATCCTCTATGCCCTATATCTCATGAGCATAACCATTATCAAGGGATACATCCCTAAAGGTTACTTAACCATAGTCTACCATCATACAATCATGTCACTGGTCACAACCTATCATTCACATCTCATCATCAACAAGGTACGAGCACAAGATAACCAACTCATCTAGGGTTTCCAGACTAGGCATAATCCTTACCAAAGGTATCACCTACCCTCACCCAAGGTATGGCAGGCAACGCTATCCCTCACCCAAAGGGATATCTGGCATGGTCACATCCCTCACCCAAAGTCTAATGGCTAGGCATCAAAGCCCTAAAGCACTAAGCCAACCATATCGACCATAACCATAACATACACAAGCACAAGGAGATATCGTGCAACTAGGGACCATGGGTGTATCATGCACTCAGATGCAAGAGTGTATCGTGCAACCATTGACCAAGAGGGTGTATCATGCAACCATGGGTTGGTAGCACAACAGCCCTATCGGCCAAGACCCCTATCGCCCATTAGGGTTAGGGTTTCATATTAGGCAACTTATCATCACCATATCACCCAAAGCCATATCGCCTAAGATCATGGTGCACAAGGTCAAAACCATAACACCCAACAAGCACACTGTTGTCATATCTCAAATGACACCATGGCACCTGAGGTATCCTATCGTCCAACTAGGTTAAGCACAACCATATTAGCCAACACTATGGCGCCCATCTAGGGTTTCCCTATCCAAGACTCATATCGGGCAAACCCAAAGCCAACCCATGTCACCCAAGGCATAAAACATGGATATCTATCAAGCATCATGTCATCCAAAGGCATAACGCCCACAAACACCAACTAAGGAAAAGGTGCATATCGGTCAAGAAGGTCAACAAAACACCATCTAGCATATTTCCCAAGACTTTAACCCTAGAAGAGGGGTATCGGGCAGAGCACCACAAAGGGGTATCATACAAGAGCTTAAAATTATGATGGGTTAGTCATCTTCAACCTCAACATTGCCACCAAGAAGCCCTAAAAGCTCAAGAGAGTTGGCTCGCCTCTCAAGACAATTAAGTGAGAGAGGGGTATTGCACAACTTCCATCACCTATCGGGCAACAAGTAGGTCTATCACCTCATATCGGCCAACCAACCCAAGCTCATCTTCCTAATGGATTAGGAGACCCTAAGCTCACTCTCAACAACTAAGAGAGAGGGGTTTTGCCCAAGGAACTCCACCTCCATGGTTCGGCCAACCCAAGGCAAACCAAGATACAAAAATCTAGGGTTTATCTAGAGCAACCTCATAACCATTAAAGCAAGGACTTAGTTTAGAAAAGACATGACCGATCAAGATATATAACATGCAACATATAAAAGAAGTAGTATAGCTAGGGTTAGGAGTTATGTAACCCGCCTCAAGCAAGCTCCAAGCTCCGAGAACCAAGCTTCCAAGCTCCAAGGCACCACCTTTGGCCAACACAGAGAAGAGCAACATGTAACCACTATGGCCAAAGAAGAAGGAAGAAGAAGAAGATGAAGATGCCATGGAAGAAGGGAGAGATACTCACCAAAGAAGCAAGACACCTTCTAGGGTTCAGCCACCACTAGAGGAAGAAGAATACTAGAGTTATGTAACCCACCAAGGAGAGGGTATCGACCACCAAGCTCCACCAAGGGGGATATATTGGCCACCAAGGGAGAAGGAAAGCAGCTAAAGGATCCAAAGAGCTTAGCTACCAAGGAGAGGGTTGTATATATACTATGGGGTGATAAGGGAGAGAAAGGAAAGGTGGCACCCACCCCTAGCACACTTGTCCAGGGAGTGTGACACATGCAAGCACCCCAAAAACACACGCCTATGTGTTGCCAACCAATTAGCAAAGTAGTTGCAACTTGTCCAAAGATGGTGACACAAATGAACCTAGAAGGGAGAGTGTGTCGCCCAAGATGGAAACCCACTCACCCTTGGCCAACACAACCTCCTTGGCCGACATAACCACCATGCCTTGGCCGATACACCAAGGTCTTGCTAGATACAAGGCCTCAACAAGGCAAAACAAGGCAAAACAAAGCCCAACAAAGCTCAACAAGGCCCAAATATTACTCAAGAAATGAGCCCAACCCATCCTCTCAACCATAGAGGATGCAAAGAGAGAGAAAAACATTTCTCAAGGTGACAAACTTGCACACCAGCCCTAAAACCTGAGTAAATTGCAAGTTGCACCTCCACTTCTCAACAAAGCACAAACAAACCCTAATCACAACTTCAGGTGATTAGTAAGCATCTAAACTCAAGGTTTAGGTAAAGCAAACAGGGTAAGCCCAAAATGAAGGTTAGGGTCCTTACAAGACATAAACCTCTACAAAGGGATTTTTCCCTCAAAATCCGAAGAGAAAAGTGAGAGATACTTCCTCTTCATCTCTTCCTCGATCTCCCATGTGGCTTCCACAAATCGTCAACATCTGGAACCACCATCCTATTATGATAACAAACTAGTCCATCTTCGGACTCATGGAAGCCATCACGCTTCTTGCTGCCAAACTGTGATCTGATCAACTGTATTGTAGCATCTACCTACTATGCATCCTTGATCTGCTGCCTCAAAGTAGGCTTTACTTGCATATGTGCCAACAGTCCTACCAACAAGGAGACTTCCAACTGTACATTCATCTGTCACAAAGAGACAAACATATCCCATCTATGGCATACCGAAGAACTCAACTATGCCTTCTTTGTAGGGAGAGAAGAAGACTTTTTGCTAAGTGCATCAGCTACCACGTTTGCCTTACCAGGATGATACTCAATGGTGCAATCATAGTCATTGATCAACTCCATCCAGTGACATTGTTGCATGTTCAGCTCACTCTGCGAGAAGATATATTTCAAGTTCTTATGATCTGTAAAGATCTGACACACTTCCCCATAAAGATAGTCTCTCTAAATCTTTAATGCATGGACCACCTCTGATAGCTCCAAATCATGTGTCAGATAGCTCTCCTCATGTTTCTTAAGCTGTCGTGAAGCAAAAGAAACCAAATGATCTTCATGCATCAGCACACATCCTAGACCTTTCTTGGAAGCATCGTAGAAAACAACATAGCCTTTCCCAGGCTCTGGAAGCACCAACACTGGAGTACTAGTCAACTTATCCTTCAAACTTTAGAAAGGTTGCTGACAATGATCATCCCAAATAAAAGGTACATCCTTCCTGGTCAATTTTGTTAGTGGCAATGCGATTACAATGAAGTTTCTTATAAACCTCTGGTAGTATCCTACTAAACCTAGAAAACTACAAACTTCTATCGGCGTCTTTGGTTTCTCTCAGTCTGCAACTGCCTCCACCTTCTTAGGGTCCACTCTAACTCCTTCTGCAGATATCACATGACCCAAGAAGGTCACTTCTTTCAACCAGAACTCAAACTTACTAAACTTGGCATACAACTGGTGTTGGCGAAGAAAAGTCAACGCTTGTTGAAGATGTTGTTCATGCTCTCTACTGTCCCGACTGTAGATCAAGATGTCATCTATAAAAACCTCAAAAAAATGGTCTAGAAATGGACGGAATGACTGGTTCATCAAGTCCATAAAAGCAGCAGGAGCATTGGTTAGCCCAAATGGCATAACCATGAACTCAAAGTGACCATACCTCATCCTAAAAGCTGACTTGGGTATGTCCTCATCCTTAATCCTCAATTGATGATATCCAGACCATAGATCGATATTTGAGAACAGTGTAGCACCATGCAACTGATCAAATAGATCATCTATCCTTAGCAAAGAGTATGTGTTCTTGATCGTAACTTTGTTCAATTGTCGGTAATCTATGCACAGAGGCATCGACCCATCCTTCTTCTTTACGAACAGAACTGGATCAACCCACGACGATGTGTTTGGTCTGATAAAACCTTTATCCAACAATTCCTATAACTGCTTCTTCAGCTCTTCCATCTCAGCTGGAGCCTTCATGTACGGTGTCTGAGCAACTGGTTGTGTCCCTGGCACTAGATTGATCTCAAAGTCAATCTCTCGAGGTGGGGGAACACCATGAAACTCATTGGGAAACACATCCGCAAACTCTCTAATAATAGGCATATCCTCAAGGCTAGGACCCTTCGCCTTGGTATCCACAACATGAGCTAAGAACGCCTTACATCCTTGATGCAACAACTTCTCTTCCACCATTGCTGACACTAAACACGTTAGAAGGATCTTCCTATCTCCTTGGAAGACCCACTTCTCACCACCGTCAACAAACATTGCTTGCTTGGAACCACAGTCCAACACAACCTTATACTTCTCTGGGGTATCCATCCCAAGGATCACATCGAATCCATGCATACCAAGTGGTATAAGATCCACTTGTATCTCATGTCCCAAAAAACATAGAACACAAGATGGACACACTTCTCAAAGCATCAATAAACCATCAAGAGGGGTTTCTAACAACAAGCTATCTTTCTTACAGCTAATCGGTAAAAGACAGTGCATACTACGTGCGATAAAAGAGTGTGTAGCACCCGGGTTAACCAAAATAGATATAAAGAAAGAAGAAGACAAATCGGAGTGAAATAACTCCATCTGACCTGCCACCACTCGTGGGTTGACTATTGCCTCCGGCTGACTCATAGCATAGAATCGAGTTGTCGCTTACTATCGTCCACGTCCTCTGCTTCCTTGAGCAAACAATCCTGCTTGTGACGCTTGACCGCATCCTCATCCTCTATTACCACTGGACTATTGTCTATCTGGTCCCTGTTGATTCTACCTCAGTTGTTGTGTCTGTGATGTCCCCAAATTTTCTAAAACTTAAGCTGATGTGTGACGTCCAAATTGAAACCCTCACATCAGTGAGAATCCCAATTTAAACACCCCACATTAGGCCAAGAAGAAGAAAATCAAGGGAGTCAGAAGGAAACACAGTAGCACATGTACATGAACAATAATAAAACCATACACACATTTTCGCCATTCAACATATAATTACAACATGAATTGTTACAACATTTGATATTACATATTGAACAACAAACTTATACATATACATGTATTACCACTAAACTACAGGATCTTAAGACAACAAGTCCACCTGTACATCAACTCGCTATACAACTGTCAACTATCCATGATCTTCAAGAGCATAACCACAACCTAAACAAAAGATTACATGCGGTACACGTCAGCACAATATTCAAGAATATTGTACTGAGTACGCCTACGTGTCTTTTATATACCTCTCATCATATCTTGGCAATAAGATAAAACTAATACTTGGCAGTAACAGAAGAAATATAAGAAAATAATATACTTGCACAAAGATATTCATTAACAAGAGAGAACACATATTTTAAGCTCATTTTCCATTATATGCTTATGCATCTGCCTACCAATGGGATAGATGCATCCATGCCTCATGATCTGCTTACCAAAGAGATAGATCATTGTACATGTGATCTGCTTACCAAAGAGATAGATCACTCACTAGCACTATGCTTACCAAAGAGATATAGTGCTTTCATACAATGGAACAGATATATTATGTTTCATGTGTTCATAGTCATAAATATGGAAAATCAAGCAAGATATCATACAAAAACAATCACTCATCCAATATCATATGACAAGTATTCTAGTACACATATAACACAAGCATATTGTATAATAAGACAAGTAAGAGGTAATGGTGTACCTTCCAAAGAGATAGATCATTCTAAACCATATTTCTGATGTCCTCTATATCTTCATTAAACCTAATCAAGACAAGATCATATACTATCATCAGGTTCTCATCTTCTTACATCTCATCTTAACCCTATTCGTGTTCATTAGGGTTTTCTTAGTTCATTAGAATATTCTCATGATTACTTGTATTCTTGTCTTAGATTTATCTTAATGATGTCATATTCTAGATTATAGTTCATCAACTGGATATACTTATGTGTCACATTATTATGTGAACATATTTAACATTATGTCACTTTCATTAACCATATTAGGGTTACATCACATGTATTACGGGTGCTCTTCATATAACATGAATTCTATGCATATAACTGATATCAGAGTTCCACATTAGCTTCCCGTTACATATATGAGGGTATTCCGTGAATTTCATCATTTATCGAGCATGTATGCATTAATTGCAATATTTTTAGTGTTATTAGCCCTAATTAACCATATTAATCAAGTTACATGATTTTGTGCATCAATATCATAACTACTAACATCAGATGGATTATAAACATGATTATGGAGTTACTAACATTTTTCCATAATTTTATAACATCATTTAATATTTATTACTCAAGAACTAAGCATTACACATCTTACATGATATCACTACTATTAAAGCATTAAAAGACTGATATTATGATTCCATATTGTTCTATGCATTTTTCTGAGAATTTTGGTACCTCATTTGTAATTTTCTGATAATCGGGCTAAATTCTATGAATAATATAAGTTCTGAGGTTTTATGAAGACTTACCATATTGCGGCCAATTAGCCATTACCACGTGGCTTCACTCCTTGGTTTCATGGGTTCGCGGTTGAGCCGACAGGTTTAATGGTTGGTCTGCCTAGTCTAGTCTAGAATTTGGTCGGTTTATTTCTACTGGACCTGGTCCTCTCTCGCAAAGAACATGAGCACGCATACGGTTGCGTTGGTCTCCCTACGCAGACCGTCGTCGTGACTGGTCTCCTCCAGTGAGAGGAATCTGCAACTGCAGTCCTCCTTTTCTACCTCTAAGACCCTTATCGGTTTTGGCGACTTCGGATAGACCTCCACCTTTGCTCACGTCCTAGGATGATGTTGTGGAGCTCGACCTCCACCAACTCATTGGCGTTGGCCGCCGCCGCCATGGCTAGCTCCGATGAGTAACATCTTATGTGAAGATGCTACTCGCTCACCCTTCAAGCTTATATCCACCTTGACCTACAGCTCCCTGTATTGCCAGCATGCGTTCCACACGATCTCAGTGTTGTACTTGCATGTGTGGGTTCTGCTTCCCCACACCAAACTGTTGGCTGCCGGATGTCTCCTTGGGATGAAGCACTGTCGTCGAGTCCCTTCTTTAACGTTTGACTAGTGGCAGGCCACTCTTCCTTAGTGTGTGTGTTCCTTTGCCATAAGCCTCCGTCTGTGCATTCTCTACACTACAAGCATGTCCGTTGTTCTCCGTTCATCCTGCGTCGCTGCCACAAGAAGCAGATCCGGCGAGCGATCTATGATGGTCAAACCAGCCTCTGCTTCTCCTAAGTGTGTGTTTAGACTCATCCCTTTGATGCAATGCTTCTAGGACCGGGCTCCTCATCCTTTATTCCAGATCTTCACCAGCCACAAACTCACCATTGGTGATTCATCTCTACCATAGCTTCTTCTATAAGCGTTGTCGCTGGACTCTAGTCTCTGGCACGAACTAGTTTGTTTCCCCCTATCATCCTTCTCCCTTTTGTTGATGTGCCCAGCAGTTGAGATGGGGTAAGAAACAATGCTCGCTCTCCCTCTAATCTCTACTCAAAGCCATAATATGAGGGGTAATTGAATCTGGAGGAGGAGAGGCTAACTCCCCGCTCAGTTTTCCAGTCCACGCCAGGAGCGCATCATGTGGTGATGGGAAGTTGCTACCTCATCCTCCCCCCACGTCCCTTATTGGACTGAAGGCATAGATTTAAACATCTAAAGGTCAAGATGGTGCCATGCTACCAATCCATGGCTATGCTCTTTCAGTGCAAAGCACAACTGATCTAGGCCTAAAATGCAGATATTAAACATTGCTTCATGATACAACACATCTCACATTATTTGATAATATACAAACTTAAATAACTCCCTCTAGGAGCATCCAAATGCCACCAAATTTTAACCATAGCTTCTTTATCTCTCGATCTACCTTCTACTCAAATTTGGTGACCAAAATAATCTATTAGACCATTCAATTAAATTCCTCAAAAGGCATTAAAAGAGATGTCTTAATCATTATGCCAACCTCACATCAACACACCTACTTTGTCAAAAGCTTGGAACTCTCAATATAACTCAACCATATGATTTCACTTATATCATTGGGCATTTAGGATTCTAAAAGTCCACTCCATCACATCCTACACACCTTAAAAGAAATTCCGTCCTCAGAATTAAGCCAGGAAAACCACTTTGTCACATCATATACATCTTAAAAGAACTTTCGTCCTCAAAAGTCAACCATACTCGTACTCTAAGGAAAACTACCATGTCTTCATCCACATGTAGGCACTATTCTATGTGTAACATATCCAAAAAATGTTACCTAGAACCATGTATCTAAAGCATTATAAGGGGGGTTTTACAACCATCTTGGTGCACAAACACTCCATTCAAGGTTAAACTCAGAGTTTAGGAACTTAGGTTATGTCATGACATATCTCATACAACAGGGTTGCATCCTTATATTAACCCATGCATTAGGGTTCCCAAATCATATTACCATGTTCTAAATGAGTTAACTAAAATTAACTCATACATCAAGGTGTCATCAACATTTTATTGAGCTAATTTGTTAGAACATGTTCAACATTAACATATGCCTTTTAGGAGGAAGTTAACTACAGTTAACCCACTTTATCCACCTATATCATATCAAGGTGTCATAAACATTATATTGTGCTAACTGTCAAACTATATTTTTCATCATTATCAAGCTTTAAGATTAACACCTCGTATAACATGTTTTATTTATATGATCTTATTTCATTGCTCATAACAAATTACAACATTTACTAGTGATTTCATCACAAGATTAACCAACACTATCACATTATCATCATTACTTATTTATATGGTTAATCATTTATGCATTATAATATTAAACCATCTCTAGGTTTCTATCATATCATGTCTACATATCACATCTCATGATTAGATCACATCCTTACAATTATTATATCATGGTTGTGCTAAACAAACTTATATGAGTGGCTTATCAAACACATAACAAAACTTCATCTAGTCCAGCTGAGGTTATCCTGACCCATATCATGAGGGTAGTGTCATGCTCGGTCTCTCTGAGCTAACTCAACTATATGAGTATCTCACATGAACAAACTTTATCTTTCCTCTCTTAGTCTAGGGTTCTCGGATTACCTCATTGGTACTAGTCGATTGCTTTACTAGCTCTAGCCACATAAGCAAAAACCAAAACATGCTATGACATACTCTTCATAGGTCTTTATCCAAGAGATATGCTTACCCAAAACTCTCTTATATACACTAATAGATTCCTATGTGGGAAACCACCTACCCGAGCATGAGGCTTCACAGAAACTAACATAGATACCTCCTCCAGGGTCTTGGGCTCTCTCCCTCACCCAGATGGTAGGCACTAATATTCATGTTCACATACACATATATAACCAACCTCTCTCTATCTCGAGGGTTTGGTCCTCCCAAGGACATCTAGGGTTCAACAAGACTATAGGAATCATGCATAAAGTGACTCAACTCAATCACTCAGGAGTATTCTAGTTTAGGACATATCATATCACATATCTCATAACTCTCATATCATGGAGTCTAGGTTCTCTAACCTTCTCCCTGTGGGTCACACTCCCTCTTGAGCTAACCCCAAAACTGGTCCTAACACTAGAGGTCCTCCTTTGTAAAAGAGCTTGAGGCTCATGCTGACTCACATCTTGTCTCAACTTATCATAACTTATCACATAAAATCCTAGTTACTTGCATCATCAAAACTCATCTTGCATCCTCAAACTGAACTTGGGTCCTCAAAGACAAACATATATCATCATAGACATCTTATGTCTTCTATATAAGACTTACATCATATCATCAAAACGTATTCATCTATTCATCTATCATATATTTCAACAAGGCTCTAGACATCTAATCTAGAACTACTCTCTCTTCTAGACTGATGTCATTCACTTTCACTTAGGTTGCATGATCACCTCCTACTCGTACATCTGTGGGGACACATTTTTGTAATACATATACATAATAAAATATTATATAGTTTTTCTCCGATAAAACAAGTGTCAGAGAAAACTATCGAGGTTTGATCCATTTGGAATCAAAAACCAAATCCTGAAAATGAGTGTCCCACACATAGTAGGGAGTACAATGTCATGAAAACTAGTGAAAAGGGTGAGAACAAAGGGTAGACTAGTGTAGCTACTCTAGACAGTGTGCACAATATGTCTAGGGTTTCTCTTCCCTTGATGCACGCCATTTCCAAGTAGTGCAACGTCCCATAATGTTGCACCACAAGGAAAGAACAACATCTAAGGACTTGCTACTCAACAAGCACCCGTCTAGACCTAGTTCTCGGACATCTAGGTGCTAACCTAGAGGCTAGGTCAAATCTAGTCTCTAAAAGACAACTAATCTAACCCTCAAGATTATTAAGTTCAAGGTTTTCTGGTTTTGAGTTGCATAATGAGCAAATGTCAGGCTTTGCTATTGTTCATGCTCTGATACCACCTGTGACGTCCCCAGATTTTCTAAAACTTAATCTGATGTGTGACGTCTAAATTGAAACCCTCACCTCAGCGAGAATCCCAATTTAAACACCCCACATTAGGCTAAGAAGAAGAAAATCAAGGGAGTCAGAAGGAAACACAATAGCACATGTACATGAACAATAATAAAACCATACACACATGTTCACCATTCAACATATAATTACAACATGAATTGTTACAATATTTGATATTACATATTGAACAACAAACTTATACATATACATGTACTACCACTAAACTACAGGATCTTAAGACAACATGTCCACATGTACATCAACTCATTATACAACTCTCAACTATCCATGATCTTCAAGAGCATAACCACAACCTAAACAAAAGATTACATGTGGTACACGTCAGCACAATATTCAAGAATATTGTACTGAGTACGCCTACATGTCTTTTATATACCTCTCATCATATCTTGGCAATAATATAAAACTAATACTTGGCAGTAATAGAAGAAATATAAGAAAATCATATACTTGCACAAAGATATTCATTAACAAGAGAGAACACATATTTTAAGCTCATTTTCCATTATATGCTTGTGCATCTGCCTACCAATGGGATAGATGCATCCAGGCCTCATGATCTGCTTACCAAAGAGATTGATCATTGTACATGTGATCTGCTTACCAAAGAGATTGATCATTGTACATGTGATCTGCTTACCAAAGAGATAGATCACTCACTAGCACTATGCTTACCAAAGAGATATAGTGCTTTCATATAATGGAATAGATATATTATGTTTCATGTGTTCATAGTCATAAATATGGAAAATCAAGTAAGATATCAAACAAAAACAATCACTCATCCAATATCATATGCCAAGTATTCTAGTACACATATAACACAAGCATATTGTAATGGCACACCTTCCAAAAAGATAGATCATTCTAAACCATATTCCTGATGTCCTCTATATCTTTGTTAAACCTGATCAAGACAAGATCATATACTGTCATCGAGTTCTCATCTTCTTACATCTCATCTTAACCATATTCATGTTCATTAGGGTTTTCTTAGTTCATTAGGATATTCTCATGATTACTTGTATTCTTGTCTTAGATTTATCTTATTGATGTCATATTCCAGATTATAGTTCATCAACTGGATATAGTCATGTGTCACATTATTATGTGAACATATTTAACATTATGTCACTTTCATTAACCATATTAGGGTTACATCACATGTATTACGGGTGCTCTTCATATAACATGAATTCTATGCATATAACTGATATCAGAGTTCCACATTAGCTTCCAGTTACATATATGAGGGTATTTCATGAATTTCATCATTTATCGAGCATGTATGCATTAATTGCATTATTTTAGTGTTATTAGCCCTAATTAACCATATTAATCAAATTACATGATTTTTTGCATCAATATCATAACTACTGACATTAGATGGATTATAGACATGATTGTGGAGTTACTGACATTTTTCCATAATTTTATAACATCATTTAATATTTATTACTCAAGAACTAAGCATTACACATCTTACATGATATCACTACTATTAAAGCATTAAAAGACTGATATTATGAGTCCATATTGTTCTATGCATTATTATGAGAATTTTGGTACCTCATTTCTAATTTTCTGATAACCGGGCTAAATTCTATGAATAATATAAGTTTTGAGGTTTTGTGAAGATTTACCATATTGTGGCCAATCAGCCATCGCCACGTGGCTTCACTCCTTGGTTGCCTGGATTTGCGGTTGAGCTGGCCGATTTAATGGTTGGTCCGCCTAGTCTAGTCTAGAATTTGGTCAGTTTATTTCTACTGGACCTGTTCCTCTCTCGCAAAGAACACAAGCATGCATTGACTTGCATTCGTCTCCCTGCGTAGACCGCCGCCGTGACTGGTCTCCTCCGGTGAGAGGAATCTGCAGCTGTAATCCTCCTTTTCTGCCTCTAAGACCCCCATCGGTTTTGGCGACTTCAGACAGACCTCCACCGTTGCTCGCATCCTAGGATGATGTTGTGGAGCTCGACCTCCACCAACTCGTCGGCGTTGGCCGCCGCCGCCGCGGCTAGCTCTGATGAGCAACATCTGATGCGAAGATGCTACCCAGTCTCCCTTCAAGCTTCCATCCACTTTGACCTATAGCTCCCTGCATTGCCGGCATGCATTCCACATGATCTCAGTGCTACACCTACATGCATGGGTTCTGCTTCCCCACACCAAACCGTCGACCGCCGGATGTCTCCTTGGGATGAAGCACTACCGTCGAGTCCCTTCTTCAACGTTTGACCAGTGGCAGGCCACTCTTCCTTAGTGTGTGTGTTCCTCTGCCATAAGCCTCCGTCTGTGCATTCTCTGCACTACAAGCCTGTCCGCATGGGACAAAAAGATATGAAGTGAGCAATGCCTAGGTTGTACCTATTATCTAGGATCTTGTATAGAATACTGATGTGATGATTTTGAGTCGCATTTATAGACTTGTTTTACTTGCGTTTTATGTGTTTATTGGTCACTTTGGTGGTTAATATTGCATAATTCACTTACTTTAGTATATGATCCTTCTCAGTGTCAAATCTCTCTTATTTTATCGTTTTGAGCATAAATGATTATAATTATAGGTTTTATCTTGGCTGATTTGGTTTTGTTGTGCAATTTCAGGAAAAACACATATCTGCAGTTGTCGATACCATCGACATCAGTTGATACTATCGACACAGCCATAGGCAGGCAGCTGCAAGGAGTAGCGCAGAGTCGATACCATTGACTGGGAAGTCGATGGTAGCGAGTTACCATCAGGTTGATGGCAATCAGTCAGTCGATACTATCGATACCAAAGTCGATACTATCGACGCTTATAGATTCAGTGACGGAAAAGGGATAAAATCGACGCCTAAGGGTGTCAATACCATCGACCCACATCGATGGTATCGAGTCATCATCAGGCGGGACGACAGAAAAGAAGGAAGGCTTGTCGATATCACGAGGGGTCGATACCATCAACCCGCATCGATGGTATCGACACTGTTAGATCAGAGTTTGCTTCAGATTAGCCCAAATCTAATGGCTGTGATATTTTGGCAACCTAACTCGGTGTAAATACCTAAAGATGGAGACCATGAGTGATTTATCAGGTCATTAGCCGCTGCACACATCTCGAGAAGGGGTGGAGAGAAGAACGGGGCCCAGAAGCACGCCCCGACCATTCCGGAAGCTGAAGAAGATGTTCTCCATTGCCGAAAGGCTGTAGACCGTGCACTCTATGCCGAGGAACGATAGGATCTTCTCCGTTCAGGGATTTCATCACTTTATCCACGTTTTTATCCATGTTTCCCCTTTCTTCATTCATGTCTTGCTTAGAGATGAACATGCGGGGCTAATCCCCTTTATCTTTAGGACCGGGAGTAGCCCGGGGAAGCATTGTATGACATTTTTATCATAGTAATTCATAATTTGTCTCTTAAATATGTGGTATGATTTCATTTTCTCAATTATATTAATAGACGAAATTCACATTAATTAATAAATCCCTTGAACAAGGTGATGTACGGTTAATGGTGGAAACCCAGAGGTCGATTTTAATGCACCTAGTTTAGGGGATAGGTTACTACGACGATGGAACTGACCTAGATTTAGGTAGTGAATTGTATCACGACAGTGAACAATTCTGACTACAGGCCACTACCCGAATTAAGAGATGAATATGATTAACTATGTGGAAATTCATACAATGAAAATCCGTGGTGAAACCACAATCCTAAAGATCTCCATTTGAATTGATTAAACTAAACCCTTAATCGATCGCTTTATTTTATTTTATTTTCTTTTAATTTTTAACAACTCTCATAACCTTTTAATTGGCCTAGCTCATTGTGAGTAGTTAGTAGTAGTCTACCGATAATTCAGTATCCCTGAGTTCGACTTGGGCCTCACAAAGGCCTAAAGTACATTGACGCGTGCACTTGCGTTATACACACGGTAAAATTGTGTCAAGTTTTTGGCGCTGTAGTCGGGGACATGACAATTTTCGGCACTACAAGTGCTGCAAGCGGCCATTCTAGGCCACTTTTTATTTTATTATTTTATTATCATTTTTTAAATTCATAGTTTATCTTTCATATTATGTAATCGTCTAGCACGGTACTGAATCTAAATTATTATTTTGCAGATACTAGTGCATGGTGAGGACGCATAGCACAGACTACATGCAGCTATCACCAGAGGTTCCACCGCTGGGTCCAGACGACGAGGAGAACTACATTCAAGACCAACCAGATCTGACTCTGAATCAGAAGCCATGGCAGAAGAACAAACAATATGGGAGAAGATAAAGGCTTCATCCTCATCCGCTTCAAAGGGGCCAATCAAGAAGCAGGAAGTCAACATTCTGACTTATAATATTGATCCTGCATTAATAAATTTGGTCAAATCAAATGCATTTCACGGGCTTAAAAACAAAGATCCGGTCACTCATATAAGCCAGTTTGTGGAGAACTGTGATATGATCAAGATAGACAGGTTTCCACAGGAGACATTGTACTTGAAGTTGTTCCCCAGCTCTCTGGCGGGAAATGCACGAGAATGGCTACATAATCTTGATGATGAGTATGTGGAATCGTGGGATCACATGGTTGAGGTATTTTTTGAGAGGTTCTTTATGCCCTAGAAGATCAACGATCTTGTACGAAAGATCCACAACTTCAGCCAAAAAGTCGGCGAGACGTATTCCGAGACGTGGGAACGTTTACAAATAATGTTGCGGAGGTGCCCACATCATGGGCTCGGCAAGGAGAAACAATTCAAGATTTTCTATTTTTCTCTTTTTGAGCATGATAGAAGTAACCTATATTCCACAGGTTCAGGGTTCTTCCTAAACAACACAGGCACAAGGTGTTGGAAAATTCTAAAAAATATGGCAAAGAAGCAGTCTTGGGGCGATAGGGATGCCCCAGAGCAAGTTAAAGTTGTAGGTGAGTCCAGGGCCATCAAGGAGCTGAATGACAAATTAGATCTCATAGCTAAGAAGCTTGTGGAGAAAGAGGAAGAATCCGAGGAGGAAGCTCGGGTAAAATTTATGCAACAACAGGGCTATAGAAACAATGATTATGCTTGGAGGAAGGATAGGAAATTCTCATGGAAAGATCCAAACAACTTCCTACAAGATCCAGATGCAAAGCCACAATCAACGACAGAGGATAAAAGCACCGCGTTGCTTAGTCAAGTGGTGCAACAAAATCAAGAGATGATGAGTATGTTCAGTAAGCAGTTGCAGTCCCAAGGTGAAATTTTGACTAAATTTGGGCAGACATTGTAGAGTCATGGAGCGCAGATGAGGACATTAGAAGCGAAGGTGACTCAAATTGCCAATGAAGTGGCGGCCATGAAGCAGACAAATCAACACAGACCAACAGGTAATGCAGAGCTTGCTCAAGCACATCATCAAGTGAAATATATATATATATCTATAATTATGGAGGTAGAGCCCCCAGTGGTGGAGGTCCAGGACAAAAGCAAAATGATTTTTGATACGGAGGCTATACTGAGAATACCATATCCTCGCAGTCATTATGGACTACCGGGAGGATATTTTTCATTCAAAAAAACCCACCAAGAGCACATAGCGGTCGCGCCTGACCTGGGCAAGAAGAGCAGGTGAAGGACATGCGTCATGGTGAAGCTACAGTCACTGAGAAAGATGAGCAGCCACAAGTCACACCAGTTATAAATGATGTGCCAAAGCCTACGCCAGAGGGTGACATTGAAGCAAGCTTAGGGGAGGAGACCCCGAAAAGCCCATATGTGCCACCTCACAAGCATCTAAATGAGGTGGTGGTGTTTGTTCCGGATAGTTTGAGGCCGAAGAAAGTGCATAGACATTACAGGAAGTTCTTGGAGATGTTCAGGAAGCTCCATATTAACATTCCGTTAGTGGAGATGATAGAACCGATTCCCGCATACGGGAGGTTTATCAAGGACATCATCACTAAGAAAAGGCGAATAAAAGACACATATGTTTGTCGAGTGAATGAGATGGTGAGCTCAATTATCCATGGGAGTTTACCACAAAAAAGGAAGGATACATGAGGGTTCTACATCCCATGTTCCATAGGCGGCCATAACTTCTCTTATGCTCAGTGCGATTTAGGTGCTAGCATAAATCTTATGCCGTTATCCACGTTCCAAAAGCTTGGGTTGAAGAAACTAAAGAAATCTGCTATGACTATTGAGTTGGCGGATGGGTCCTTTGTGAAGACATATGGAGTGTGTGAGGATGTACTTGTCAAAGTCGAAAGGTTCATTTTTTCGGTGGATTTCATCGTCATGGACATGCCGCAGCTAAAAGGTTGTGAGATGCTATTGGGTAGGCTGTTTCAAGCGACGGTTGATGTTATCACTGCAATCGGGAGAGGTACCTTGACATTAGGGATTGGCCAGGATAGAGTGGAGTTTAAACTGCCTAGTGGTCCCCTAGGAACACTCTCTGAAGCTACAATATGAGAAGCTTGATTTCGTCTAGCCTAAGACGTTAAATAAGGGCGCTTGTTGGGAGGCAACCCAACCATTAGTAGTTCGTCCATTTTCGTTTGCTTTTACAGATTAGTTTGGTTTAATTTCGTTTTTAGTGTAAAAATGATACCGTGATCGTTTGTTCAGTGTGCAGGGCTGAGGCAGAGTCGATACCATCGACCATTGTGTCGATAGTATCGACATGGGTACAATTAGGCGACTGCAGAAATCTTTCTGAGTCGATACCATCGACGGCCTCATCGATGGTATCGACCTACCGATTGTGAATTTCCAGAACGGGGTCGATAGTATCGACATGGGTGTTGATACTCACGAGATCCCTGAAGATTTTCAGACGAGCTTGTCTCAGTGAAGTCGATACCATCGATGGGCCCGTCGATGGTATCGACCCGACTACAGTCAGAAGGCGGTGGTCGGGCCTCGCGAGGGTGTTTCCCTAAGAAGAGTCGATACTATCGACCCGCGTTGATGGTATCGACGCGACATGTCACCAATCCGCGAGAGGAAATCAACGACGATCGCTACATCAAGGAAG
The DNA here is from genome assembly GCA_963693085.1 of Alisma plantago-aquatica. Taxonomy (NCBI): domain Eukaryota; kingdom Viridiplantae; phylum Streptophyta; class Magnoliopsida; order Alismatales; family Alismataceae; genus Alisma; species Alisma plantago-aquatica. The sequence continues at coordinate 868,393,013 of OY856412.1, read as the reverse complement.
TCGATCTGTGGGATGGGTCAATACCATCGACATCCGTCGATGGTATCGACACGTCATCGATCTGGGCCCCCACCTCAGGCTATCGACATCCGTTGATACTTGCGAAGACCGGATTGTGCTACAGGTGTCGATACCATTGACACCCCGTCGATGGTATTGACGGGTCCACAACAGCGACGATCGCAGTTATAAAAGAAAGGATTGGTTTTCAAATCTATTCACACCTTCAGAGCTTCTTCCCTATACTTGTGCACTGAGCATTACTGTGTGACCAGAGGCCTCCTACGAGCATCCAAGGATCATGATCTTCACCGAGCCCTACACCGAGTGGAGATTATCTTCTCTGACCTACACCGAGCTCCATCTTCTATCCTTTTCTTTTCTCTGCAATAATGGTGCGGATAGACGGAGCATCCTCTTCACGGGCGGTTCCAATGGAGATCCCAACCTTCGTTCCTCTGCCACCGGGGTCCATTCCTTGTCCGAGGATTGTCCATCCTTCACCGGAGGTCCGGAAGGTTTATGAAGAATTGCTCAAGAGGAAGATTGAACCCACCCGCTACGTTGACCGGGACATGGTTTGTTACCTTGGGTTCGAGCCCAATCTTTCCTACGTCCTGAAGGGACAGGCAAGGCATACGACCAGGAGGCCCGATGAGTTGGAGTACGATGCTGATGACCAACCGTTCTTCGGTGAGTGGCTGACATACAAGGAGCTTGGGTGGAATGATGCATATACTATCATTCCGTCTCCAGGTGAGATGGAATATCTAATAAAACTACACCATGTGCTTATTCTTCTTAGTATGCAAGTGAGAACATGTTCCTTTCTCCCTCTCATTCCTACTTACTTCTCAATTCTCTTTTCTTCTTCTTTTTTTTCAAAACTTTTTTTTCAACTTTTATTTTTTTCAAGCCCTTATTTTCATAGCTGACAATGAATTATTTGTCAGGCTCACTTATTTCTACATAACTTATACATTTGAAGCATTCAGAAGGTATAGAACAAGTTCATCACCTTTAATGTTTCAGAAGACATAAGATGCATGATGTACTATGTGCACAAAAATGTGAGTGTAGCTACAAACTGATAGTTATGCAACTAAATGACACGCACCTAAGGATAATGTGCATGTATAACTATTCTATCTTTTTTTTTCATTTTCATGCACAAATATGTGAAAATAGTTGCAATGCAAGACCTATCTACATGGGATGCAATCAAAGAGATGAAAATCATAATGTACTTCCAGTTCTTATGGTGGAGTATGAAAATAATGGTGTGGATAGATCACAAGACTAATTGACTGAACCTTTGGAAAACATTATGTGTCCCTCCTTGCTGACCTGTATAGTAATTAAGAGGTTTCTCTCTCTTATTCCAAATTAAGGTCTCATTATCATTTGGTCAGTTTAGGCTCAAACAACCAATTCCGTCCACTTTTCATGAATCATAGGAACATACAGTTGTGGTTTCCTGTTTTAGAGTTAACAAACTCAATTATTTTCTTAAGCCATGTGCTCAAAGTTAAACAACACAAGCTTACAAAAGCACTAAAAATTTTCAAATTTACCCCTGATTCCCATGTACAAACAACGAGATGACACATGACATTAGACATCCACAATTACACTAGATAGAGTGTGGATCCTAAAAACAAACTAATAACTAAGAGAAATAAATGACAAAAGACAAATCACTAAAAACTAAAAACTAGGAAAAATAAAGGATAGAAGTTGTTCCAACTCCCCCCCTAAGCTTGAATTCGACTATGGCCTCATAGTCAAAAACAACCTTAAAAGGTGGAATAGTGATACTGATCATTCTACAGGTGGAGGCGGGTACTACGGGGCCGTGGGGTCCCATGATGGGTACTGCCCCTGGAAGCTCGGATCATACTGGGGCATCGGCGGAGGTTGTGGATACCCCCCAAGATAATTCTGGCTCCAGTAATTGTCGTAGAAAGGCTGTTGTTTCATCTCCATACTATGCAACATGTCATGGATATTCTTTTGGTTGGCGAAGAGGAGATGCTCATTCTCATAAATAGCCTGCTGACTTTCAAAAAGTCAGTTCGTGGTATCCTGAATACCGGCGAATGAAGTTGTATCCTGCTGCTGGGTCTGATGAATCTCCTACCACATCGAGTACATTCCTTGCATCAAATAGACATCCTCTCCTTGATGAGAGGGCTGAGGTGGCAGAGGCTGTGAAGATGATGACTCACCCGGGTAGAAGCGGGGACGCTTCCGGGGTGCTACTCGTGCCCGAAGAGGAGTGAAAGCCTCCTCTTCCTCTTCATGCTCATCTTCGTCATCATCATTGTCATCATTACCGCCATCTTCATCAGAGTCGTCGATGGCGATGATAGGCCATCGGAAATGCTGAGCTCCCTCAATGTTGAAGACGGGGTCGGGAAGTGCACATTCTTGATATTCATGATTGACATGGCAATGTGCATATGCCAAGCCATCACGGAGCAGGAGAAGATTGGAGCAGTGCAGATAATGGAGGTTGACCTTGTTCCTGTTGGAAAGTGGAGTAAGCTGGGAGAAATCTAACCCAAGGTAGAGGGCCAGCGGTGTGATGAGCCCTCCAAAGTGGATAGGAGCCTTCCGCGTACTCCTCTTCACGGCCAACATGCACGTAAAAAAGAACACGCCCCAGTTGCACTCCTCACGCTTCAACAATTTATACAGAAAGAATAAATCCATCTCTTAGAATTTGCTGAGAGATAGATCGCCGCGAGCAAACAACGTCGTGCAGAGCATGCGGTGCAGAATCTGCACAAAGGGATGCTCGAAGTTGGCTACAACGGCGTTGTGGTAGCTCACCAACTTTCCAGGAGGCGCAGTCACCGACTAGGTGAAGATGTCGTCGTAATCAGTCTGGTTGTCCGGCCTCCGGTGTTGGTAATCGTCATGATACCAGTTATACACAGAATTGAACTGGTCAAGAGTGAGGGTGTAATTGTTGTTTTAGAGTCTGAAGGACACGCACCCTCACTTCCACTCTCTGTCAGTGGCAATCAAGTCATTGGGCACGATGTTGATATCCAATGATGCCAATCATTTAGGTCATTATTGTTTTTGTGCATGTTAAAACCGTATAATGCTTCCATTTCTTCCACAACCACCTATTCCATCCACCCGTTGCTCAAATTGGTAGGCCACCGTGATTACACTCGTCAATACCAGGAGAGCTACTTCCATGTAGATGGTAGTTAGGGCGAGCAACGTAGATAGAAGATCACAAGAAGCACCGAGTCTGGACCAGAGGATTGTATTATGTTAACTTCCTTATGTGATAGTGTTCATCAATTTTGAGGTAGAGATCTTTTATGGATGATTATTGTCGCCTTGAGGGTAATTATCATTCTGTGGTTAGTAATGGCCAGATTGTGAATGTATGGCGGGGATCATATGGTAAAGAAGGTTGTGATAATTTGTTCTTTAGTTGACCCTCACAATTCTATTCTAGAGTTTTGTTGCTCGAGGACGAGCAATGTTCAAGCTTAGGGGAGTTTGATGCGATGATTTTGAGTCGCATTTATAGACTTGTTTTACTTGAGTTTTATGTGTTTATTGGTCACTTTGGTGGTTAATATTGCATAATTCACTTACTTTAGTCTATGATCCTTCTCAGTGTCAAATATCTCTTATTTTATCATTTTGAGCATAAATGATTATAATTATAGGTTTTATCTCGTCCGATTTGGTTTTGTTGTGCAATTTCAGGAAAAACACATATCTACAGCTGTCGATACCATCGACATCAGTCGATACTATCGACACAGCCACAGGCAGGCAGCCGCAAGGAGCAGCGCAAAGTCGATACCATCGACTGGGAAGTCGATGGTAGCGAGTTACCATCAGGTTGTTGGCGATCAGTCAGTCGATACTATCGACGCTTATAGCTTCAGTGACGGAAAAGGGATAAAACTGACACCTAAGGGTGTCAATACCATCGACCCGCGTCGATGGTATCGAGTCAGCATCAGGCTGGACGACAGAAAAGAAGGAAGGCTTGCCGATATCACGAGGGGTCGATACCATCGACCCGCGTCGATGGTATTGACACCGTCATATCAGAGTTTGCTTTAGATCAGCCCAAATCCAACAGCTATGATAATTTGGCAACCTAACTCGGTGTTAATACCTAAAGACGGCGGCCATGAGTGATCTATCACGTCATTAGCCGTTGCACACGTCTCGAGAAGGGGTGGAGAGAAGAACGGGGCCCATAAGCACGCCCCGACCGTTCCGGAAGCCGAAGAAGACGTTATCCACTGCCGAAAGGCTGTAGACCGCACACTCTACGCCGAGGAATGATTGGATCTTCTCCGTTCAGGGGTTTCATCACTTTATCCATGTTTTTATCCATGTTTCCCCTTTCTTCAATCATGTCTTGCTCAGAGATGAACATGCGGGGCTAATCCCCTTTATCTTTAGGACCGGGAGTAGCCCGGGGAAGCATTGTATGACATTTTTATCATAGTAATTCATAATTTGTCTCTTAAATCTGTGGTATGATTTCGTTTTCTCAATTATATTATTATGCTTGATCACCATAATGATAATCTAGTGCCTTTAATTGCTTTGAAAGAAGAATTAACGGTTGAAAAGAGACGAAATTCACATTAATTAATAAATCCCTTAAACAAGGTGATGTACGGTTAATGGTGGAAACCCAGAGGTTGATTTTAATGCACCTAGTTTAGGGTATAGGTTACGATGACGGTGTAACCGACCTAGATTTAGGTAGTGAATTGTATCACGACAGTGAACAATTCTGACTACAAGCCACTACCCGGATTGAGAGATGAATATGATTAACTATGTGGAAATTCATACAATTAAAACCCGCGGTGAAACCGCAATCCTAAAGATTTCCATTTGAATTGATTAAACTAAACCCTTAATTGATTGCTTTGTTTTATTTTATTTTCTTTTAATTTTTAACAACTCTCATAACCTTTTAATTTGCCTAGCTGATTGCGAGTAGTTAGTAGTAGTCTACCGATAATTCAGTGTCCCTGAGTTCGACTTGGGCCTCACAAAGGCCTATACTACAATGATGCGTGCACTTGTGTTATACGCACGGTAAAATTGTGTCAAATACATGTTCAAACTTGTAAAGAAATTCTCTTTCCAATATGTAAATGTAAAGTGTGATAATTTGTGTTGTATTAATATACATGTTGAATGTAGACAATGTAATGGTGTATGCTTATGGTTTTTATTCATGTATGTGCATATTGCATCCACAACACACTTTGGTATAAGTGTCTAATGTTTCAGAGTTCTTCCTCTCATCCCCATGAGGTTTTGAGAAGGCAGAATTTGGGGATGTTACAATTCTTCAAAGTGGGGTCGCTCCAGGACCATCCCCACCAGATACCTTGAATTTCCTCTTTTTGGTGGGGAAGGATATATCAAAGACTACCAAGCTTTCCTAAATAAGGTAAGGGATAAATTTTAAGGGTGGTTTGGGATCCACATATCAATAGAAGGGATATTGGTCCTAACTAGGTTGGTGATACAAATCTTGATCAAATTCTGGGGGGGGGGGTGTATGTGCAAGATCCCTAACATCACCGCTAACAAAATTAGGCTCTCTTTCAACTTCCTATGGGGAGTAAGGAACCATGTAATTTCTTGGGACCATATTACATATCCCTTTGCATATGAGGGACTGAACATCTTTGACATGAGTGGCATTTTGAGGAGTGGTGCTAAAAAGAAGATCAATATGCACCTCAAAATACCCCAAGGCATGTGGGCGCATTGGATCCTTGAGAGGTGTGGTGAACTAAGGGGAATGACTACCCCATGAGTGGGGGACACATGTGTGCCAAGGATGATGAACATTAGGTGAGAGGAAGTTGAAAACTACTTTTCTTGTGATGATAGTGGTGTGTGGACTGACATCATTTGACAAACCAAGTCATGGAATATCACTGATGGTGAGAAGGTTCCATGTCATGAGCTTCTGTGGTTTAGAGGGCATGTTCCCAAGTGGATCATCGTCACATATAGAGAAATACATAGTCAACTTACCACCTTTGATAGGAGGAGAGAGTAAGGGATTGATGTGGGCCTATGATGTATCCTATGGAACACATCAAATGAATCCCATCATCATCTCTTCTTTTATTGTAAGATATCCAGTCGTATGTCTTTGAAGAATTCTTGGGGAACCAATCCACCTTGTGATAGTGGGGACTCATACATTATCCACCTAGGGTTACCCAAAACCCTACAGTATATAGATTAAGAAGTTGAATGTGTTGTTGATGTGTTAGATAAAAGTGTGGCATCTGTTGCTAGGAATAAACCTTTCCAGGATTGCATACGCGTGTAGTAGAGTGTCATCTATGTGCATCTAGTGTAAGGATACACTTGCAGTGATGGTCCACTAGTAGTGTTCCTTTGATCGGTTTGTGATGGTTTTACAGAACTTGGGCACAATCAGTGCTTTTGTGTTGTAGCAAAAAGATCTCACTAGGAACTAGGACCCATGGTAAACCTCAATTGGCTTGTTATAGAATATATATGACCACAATTTAATCTAGTGGCTTAAGGGAAAAGTGTTATTTATGTTATCAAACTCACTCAATAATGAACCTGAGAATGTCATATGGATTGCTCATGACCCCTAACGTAAGGTTATTCATGTAAATGGTATGATATAAACATATATTCATTCCATATTGGGTTTCATGTGGAGGAGAGTGTTGTGCAAAATAGTCAAGTCACTATACAATAATCTTAATTTTATTTTTCTAGAGAAAGGGATGATTGACCATGATATGAAAATAGTTTATCTTATGGGCTCAATGAAGATAATTCGTAACTTGACTACATTGAATTCTGGTATCATTTGCATAAATGCAATTGGTTTGGTAACAATATAGGGCTTGATGTATATAAGATGGGGTTCACAATGGTCAATTTGAGAAAGTTGGGTGAAGAGAAGAATATTTATTTTAGCATCAATCCCGTCAAGCTTATTATGTTTAAATTAGTAGGATACTTTTCACTGTAACTTACATTTCACATCAACCTTGCTACCGAAAAGCAATATTGTGAAATTCTTAAGGCTTCTATTTCTTTCTTTGTTGGTTTACCAAGTGTGAGTACATAAGAAAAAACTAGGATTAATATGTGAGAATGGACCATGAAGAGTTGATGGAAATAAAGTGAAAACACTAAAATTTCATTCATGCCTAGTTGTAAGTTGTTTTTATTTTGCATAAGTGTGATCTCTATAAATTTATTCGTTTTACAACTATTCTTTTAGTAAAAATTTTAGAAGGTCTAATATTATGGAGTTATAAAACCACAAACATTAATAGGAATCTCATGTTGAGCAGGAAAACTGTGATCAAGGACACATTTGGTGAAAGTATGGATCCCACACAAATATGCACGACATGCCCAAATATCATGCACAATATTTAAAAGTTACAAATTGTAAATGAAATAAATGAGTGTCTTTAGACTAGTTTTGATAATAAAAAAAATGAAACTACCAAGAAGTAATATTATTAACTTCAGAATCTACAAACAAGAGACCATGCCAAGATGAGAATAAACATTTTAACTTGGTACTACGTGGAAAAATAATAAAAGAACCTATGACATATTAGCATAAGCATGAGTGCATGAAAACTACATCTTTGTGAAATTATTTATTTAGGACATTAACATGCATAAAAACATATAGTATGTTTTTAATATCCTCATGGGTAGGTACCCGCTCTATAAAATAGGTACTTTTCGGCTTTTTTTACAATACTCGTTAATAAGGATACATTACCTTGAAAATATTTTACATTCATAATAGTTAAAAATTTTATAGGTGTACAGTTACATATTTTTTCTACTAACTTTATAAAATTTTACTGTGTATTTTTTCACATTTTAGTCTTTCATTCAAATACTTACCCTTTTGACCAACCAATTACTTTTTTACCAGATAGTTACTATTCTGACCAAACGGTTACTTTTTTAAATGCACTGGTAATTAAATCTTGGTTACCCACCCAAGAAGTGAATATATATATATATATATATATATATATATATATATATGGCCCATCTTTAATGCCCACGTGGGTGACTACCCGCCCCCCATTTTGGTTACTTTTTTTCAAGTTGGTTACTTTTGACATGTAGAGGGTTACTTTACTGAGCAAACTGTTGAGTTTCATGCATAGATATTTACGTTTGTAACAACAGATTCCAAAACACGATTACATATATATATTGTGTATTTTGTACGGGATTACTTTTTTAGTCATATAGTTACTTTTTGATCAACATAGTTACTTTTTTTATAGCAGAATTACTTTTCTAGTCAAAACAGTTACTTTTTGGGCTGCCGGGTAGAGAAATCCAGGCTACCCGTGTGGGTATTAAAAAAGTGGCCATATATATATATATATATATATATATATATATATATATATATATATATAATGTGTGTGTGTTTTTGTTTCTAAATACAAAGTTTGTTTCATTTAGATAAAAAATAATAGGGATTTCATGATGGCCTTGGCATCACTAGATTTTTGGTGCACTGGAGTGATTCAGTACTTGATTCAACAAGTTTCACCACTTATGCTCTCATATCTAATTTTGAATGTGAAACACTATGAAAAATTGGATGTTGAGTTCTGAAATTGGAATTCATATTTTGGATTTTAGTATTCCTTAAAGTCAACATTTGCATATTAAGGAACATGTTGGATGAGAATGGTGGAGGAGGTTAATTGTGTCACCCTCCACCTCAAGATTCTAGAATAGGTGCATATTGATCAAACATTGATACTAACTCTAATCCAACTCAAAAGTCTTCCTCTAAGATTTGGATTGATATTTTCAATGTAAACAAACATGTGGAAGATACAATCCATGAGATAAAAAAAATCTGATGAGAAGTAGGGATCACTACAAAATGATTCTAGATGCAACAAATTCCCTACAGAAGACATCATTGGTTCAAACTATGCCTACATACTTTAAAATCTATCTATTTGAGATATGGTCTCTCAGAGTTTCCATTGAAGTTCTAGGAAGAGGTAGTGACCTTTTCTTGGTCATATTTTTGACAGGTCTGACGTGAAAGATGCTATGCATGTAGGAGAATGGTTTGTCAAAGTTAAATTAATTATTGTGAAAAAATGAAAAAAAATGTGATTCTATAACTAGGTTTAAACTTGTAAAACTATAAATATGGATTGAGATCTAAATCTAACTCTAGATATTTGGGATGAGAGGATATTTAGGTGAAATTTTTCCTACTTAGGAAAGCCTTTATGCAAAAAAATGATGACAAAATAGTCCATCCATATGAAGTTTTCAACAATTCAAGTTCTCATCTATGTTAGTTCAAATTTTCTAACATTTGTGGAGGTCAGAAGTGAAGAGGGAATTTGTCCTTTTATGAACTTTCACATTGAATTCATTCATGTGAAATGTTATTCCTATGTATTATTTGAACGTGATAGTTGTAATACAAAAGACTATTGCAAATTAAATTTTGGATGCATGAGGAAGATGTTGATTCCCAAAATCACATCTGTTCATTAAAGTATCATTGAATAACATATTCAAATATATGGATTTCATTGTTGAGGTGAAGAGGTTTTAGAACCCAAGTAAGCATTTATTAAAAGGTTGTTAGTGGATATTTCTATTCATATGGACACATGGATTGTTAGAGGTCCTAACAATACATCATCTAAGGTTCATGGGGAACTAAAGAGGTTCAAACCTTAATTTGTTATCCTTTATGAGATTCATGTTAGGAAGAAACAAATTCAAAGATCGATCAACGTGTACTTTTTGACATTTGACTACAGTACCAATCATAGTTACCTCACTCTTGATATGGAAATGATCTTGTGTACTATAACTAAAATGAAAGAGACCAATCACCCATTAATGTTACACTTTAGCATGCCTTTTTTCTTTCTTTTTTACATATATATAGCCATAATAAATATTTTGATAGATATTAAAACATTTCATGATTTTTGAATTGATCTTGGATCCTTATAAGTAATTTTGACTATTCTAGGAAAACTGTTGAACATATTGGGAAAGAATCTCCTCCAGAAGAATCTATGAAGGAATCAAAGAATTACATTCTCACTTTAATTTGTGTAATAAAAAAAGTCAATGGAAATTTTCATACATAGGATAACCACCATGTTGCTACGTACTTCATCACTTCCAAAATAAGAAATCTTTTTAATTTATAAATATCTACCTAAATTTTTAGGATGTATACATTCCAACATAATCAATGTGTTCATGAAAATGTGAGACTCTCGATAGAGTAAGCATGTTAGTGCACCGTCCATTTTATTCAATGGTTTAATTATCTACAAATATTTTGGCACTATTTTTGGTGGAACTTTTCATATAAATAATGATGGTTTCACTATGTATAATGTCTATGAAAATTTACAAAATTTAAAGTAAAACTTTTTGCATGGAATAAGATTTTGCTAGTTTTTTCAGTATTCCACAAATCCTGGAATGAAAAGTTATTAAAGGCCATGATTTTTGTGATGATTTTTTAAGTATTCAACAAATCCTGGAATGAAAAGTTATTAAAGGTCATGATTTTCGTGATGCTAACTTAACTTAGCTAAATCTTCAATTAAGAACTATTCTTAATAAAAGTAAACTTTCTCTGATGTCTTTCAAGAGGGTCTTTTTTTGAGATAAAAGTTGTGTATTCAATGGATTAAAGAAGGTGATCTGATTCTAGATTCTTCTATTTGTTTGTTAATTTGCATAAACAAAAGAACTTTTGTAAGGCTTACTATTTCATGATGGCTTATGTACTTATACAGGTAATATTGAGGACGTTGTTTGGATCTATTGTAAGTATAGTCTCAACAACAAATATGATGTCTCCAAAATCTTCTAGATACTCAATATTTTTGTTGCTTAAGTAATAACAAAAAAGAAGATGTAGACAAACACTTCACCAAAAAAGAGATCAATGATGTAATATTAAATATCAATGTTGACAAAAGTCATGATCTAGATGGTTTTAATGGGATAGTCTTCAAATACATCTAGAGTCCCATTAGAAAAGATAGTATAGAATGTGTTCTTCAATTATTAAGATGTTGTGCACTTCTCAAATAAGTAGAATCTTCATTACTCTAATTCAAAAATCCATTTACACACATGAGATCAAAAACTAGAGGTTCATTTATCTTTTAATAGTTACCACAAGGTTATATCCAAGATTCAAGCTAATATATTCCAGGATTTTATGCCATTTCTCACTAGCCATAATCATACTGCATTGATTTAAGACAAAAGCATAAATGATGTTGATATGATTTCTAATGGAATTATAGACTATATCAATAAGAAGCATGGGATGGCTCATATGTGAGAAGAAGTGGATCTTACTAGAGATTGTGTTTCAGCAGATTGTGCTACTTAAATCAATATCATGGAGAAAATGGGCGTCCAAGGGAGATGCATTATTTTTAGTTAAGCAAAATTTCTTTTCTGCTACATGTCAAATCTATCCATTAGTCCACGTCTTTCAAACCTAGTAATGGGGCAGAAAGGGTGATCATATGACACCTTATTTGTTAATTTCAATGATATGTTTCTCGTTTTGATTTATAACGAGTCCATATTGAAAAAGTTACTTCCTCGAAAGCTGCAAAGAATCTACAACGGTCACATCTCATATCTTCTAATGACCTGGTTGTTTACTGAAGGTAATGAACAAAATGCACAAAGAAGGAATTCTCTCTTTATAACATTGTGCAGGGTGACAAGATTAAACGTCAATACTTCTATAGGTTCTATTTCTTTAGTCAGGAAGCCAAAACGAATATCATCTCTAATATTTTTAATATCTTAGGAGGGGAATTACCTCAAAGTATTTGGGTATCATGTATTCGTTAGAAGTCAACATTGCACTCCTTAACTTGAGAAAGTAAAAGAAAGACTAGATGGCCCAAAACTGTTCTTTGCGATTAGGAGACTATATTTATTTGTTGTATTCTATCTATATGCACTTGTATTGGCCTTCAACCTTTCATATTCCTTGATCCGTGGCCGATGAGATTGGGTAAATCTGCATATCCCCCCACTACGGTAAAACTAAAAGTAAACCTAACTTTCACCTCATTAAATGTGGAGAATTTAGAAAACCCAAAAGTAAACCTACTTTTCTCATCCTAATCTACGTTTCGAATAATTGATCATCTACATATTTTAATAACTTGTTCCAATTATTATAATGTATGAATCAGTCATGTAAAAAAATGCAAACTTGCAATTGGCGAACCATGTAAGATTATGTTACCATGAGAACAATGTAAGAGGCGGTGGAAAATACTGTTCACGGAACACCTACAATTATTGATGTCTTACACTTTATCTAAACCAAAAATATTTTAGGGTGGGCATGTGTTCTTGTATATCCATTTTTATCATATAACCACTCCGTAAAAGGCACACAATAGTTTTATTGGGTGGCTCAAACATCTAGTTATCTTGCAAGAGAAAGATTCATATTTATGCAATCTTTTTCATGTGCTCTATGTTTTTCACGTAGTCTCGAAGTATACTTCTAATGCCTTACATTTAAAGGTGAAGAAACCTCCAACACAAATGACTCATATGGCTCCTAACCAGAAAAAATAATATTTCATACATTGTGGAGCATGATTTGTTAGAAATTTTGAAAAATAATGGCTTAAAATCTACATTTATTCCTACAACCTTTAGATCCAAACACGGTTTTAGTATTAGACATAATCAAGGAAGATGAATGCAAGGATACAAATATACATTTGGACTCAAGTGACAGGTCGAGTTTTTTCTAGCGCAACCGGCTAAAAGCATCACTATTAGCGGTGTCGATCTAGTGCATATTCATTCTTACAAATATTCTTATATTCTTATATAATGTGAACCACATATCAAGATTCTACAAGTGAGGTTGATGATTACATCATTAGGACCTTCCATATTTTCTAGAAGAAACAAGAAAGAAAAAATATAATTTTATCACATCATAATGTGGAGTAAGTATATTCATCATTTTTAAATTTGATTTCACTATCAGATATTTGGTTTTCAGTTAATGAATGTGTACATGAAAGAGGAAGTATTCCGTATTGCTGGTGATTCGTCCTAAATATCTACTTGCGGAGGAGTTTGACGCTAGTGGTGTGCTGCAAATATTGCTCGTATAGATTAAGTTATCATCATATGTTCCTTCAATTCGGTAAACACTCCTTCATTTTTAGTTTTATTTAATTGAAGTACGTCAATTTGATCTATACAAGCCTACCACCAAGTCAAAAAGGGGGGAAACTACATTTAAATGATCAAATAGGACAAAATTAATGTAAGTATACAGTCAGACTTATGAAATCTTATTGCAAGTGAGGAAACTGTGGATTCGAGTTTAGTATAAAAAAGGTTGGTTGTTTAATGACTTTGTAATGAAATACATGAAGGTCACATGATAACATTGATACCGTCTGACTCATTCAGTCTCAAAAAGATAAAATATTTAAATTTATTTGTTGTTTGTTTTCCATACTATCCCCATGTGTATGAATCTATAATTCAATGTATTTGATCAATATATTTATAATTAAGAGACACATAAGGAATTATAGAAATTGGTTTGATTACTTACAAAATGTTGTAGGGGATGAATTTTTAACATTATAATTGACATGATGTAAATATCTATATCTATACATATCGCTCAATAACTCATTTTTGATGTATGACTTTTCTAGTTTCTTCATATTATTGTACTTTCTTATTCAATATGTTGTGTATATGGGTGTTTTTGTGATGGGAGATTCAAATTTGTGTTGTATTTTGGTTGTGCAACTTGATTGAGATTGAGAATTCAATTTGGTTTTTTATTGTGGGTTTTTTATTGTTATTATAGTCAGTGATCGGTGAGTCGAATTAGTGTTTGGGTTTGGTTATGCAATTCATTGATTGGATTTATAGCAAGCTCAGTTGATTATATAACTTAGATATGATTAGTTCTATTTAGGTACTCTATGCAAAGGATAACACAAAAATAACAAATTTACCAAATTTGAGAAGAAAAAAACCTAAAGAGTTAAATTTGTGGTCTTTATACATGCCATTATCAATGCTAGATAATATGTGGCAATTATATTTGTAACCAAAACTGAAAAAATATGTAATTTGCAATCTATGGCACCATATTGTAGAGGTTTTTCATGTCGATTTTCATGGAAAAACATCAAACCACATATTATGCATAAATAATATTTGAGATAAACACCATTGTAAATAGAATCCTCATTCTAAAAAATTGATCTCAGAGTCTTCAGTGTATTAGTTATTTTTTTTGTAAAACAATCATGCAAATGGTCTTAGGATGTATTTTTCGAATGATGAGATGGTCACCCTAAATTTAATGGCAATGGTTTTTATTTAGGTTTTTCATGTAACTGGCATTAAAACTTTGAGCCATATGCTGAAAACTAACATCTTATATGTGGTTCATCAAGGCACCCACAATGGTGTCTATATCATTGACACCAGAGGCCTTTCTTAGATGACACCTAAGGTATGTTTTGTGGCTCATCATAAATTTTATGAACCAAAATTGTTCGAGAGGGCCTTATTGAATATCTTTATGTCACCTCATATAACTTTATTGGAATCTATTATATTTTCCTTACCATTCCCTTTGAATCTACAAAAAATTTGTCATCATTAAATGAATTTATCAATAATGCCTTCAAAAATTTTTCAAGATATGCATTGTATATGTTGGAGTACCAGAGGCTACATATTTATGATTTTCTTATCCTAACACATTGGGAAAATGTTCCTTCCTGCCATATATTTCCTCTAAATTTTCGTTTGACTTGTGAAATCAATTTTTTTGTATCATCATGTTGATGTCTAAAGCTTGATAAATTTCGTTTGCTTCTCTAGAACATGTAATAGATTCGTAATATCACATCTTATTTTATCAATATACATCTCCAATTTTGATAACTTATTTTTTTACTTGAAATTTTATCATACAAGTTGATCTTGTCAACAACATGAGTGTTCTATATATTTTCTATAGTAGTATCAGAAAATATTTACTAATTTAAGGGAAGAAAATTCTTTGAAAACTATAGTGTATGCCAATTCCATTTTCTTTTACTTCACATTAGTACAAACACTTACTAGAAAATGATGGACCACCATTCCAAAGGACTTTTTAGGGGGGCATTTTTTTTCATAAGTAGGTTTGTTTGAAATTAGTAGAGTACTTTACATTGTTTTTTCACCTCACATAGCATCTGACATATATTTTTTTGAAGCCTCTATTTACACAACCCATGCAGGAGACATCCTTTTTACTTGATCATAGGCCATGTACATGTCTAGCATTAATGCATTGGTATTGTTGTCTCCTCTACGTTTGTAAATTTCAAATTCAATGAGAGAATTATTTTGAAAAGGACCTCAAAAAATAAGAGCCATTTTGGTTATGATGTAAACTTTTTCAAGTCTGCATTTCCAATTCACGCCATTGTCTTGATACTATCTACATTGAGTTGTAAATGTTAATAGTGTGATATTCAATTGTTCTCCTAGACTATTAGCATGCTAGTATCAACATAGTGGTTATCCTTTTATATGCACAATGATACATATTCTATATACACTATTCATTCATGAAATGTATGACATTGTTTCCAACAATATGCTACAATTTTATAGATATAAACCATGCATTTAGTTGAGGGATCAAAGATTTATGGAAGTCAATAGACGTTATTGTGACATTATCTTTATGCAATTTGTTATTCTCCCATTCACCATTATTTCTACCCTTTAGTGGTGTAAGGATAGAAATAAATTGTCATTATGTTAGAATTAATATCAAATGATTATCTAATAGATGGAATAGTCATCATTGCTGTCGTTGGATTTACCCCAAATGCTAACTCTTTTTCTTCAAACACATCCTTTATTGTGATATTTTTCCTTCTTCAACTAAATTTTTAATGAATGAGTGAATATGTTTTTATCTTTGGCAACGATTTATAAAATATTGATGGAGCATAGTAAGAGGTTTTTCTCTTATGAGAAAGGTCCCTTTATTCCTTATATTCTCTTATAATTATGTATGATGTCTTCTAAAGGAGCCCTCTTGTGATCCATGATGTAGGGATCTTGAGTCATATTTATAGGCTGATTTCACACATGTTTTGTGTAGTTATTTGTCATTATTGTGACTATAATAGTATGATTCACTTTCTTTATCCTATAAACACTTTATGCATAAAATGGATCTTATTCTATTATATTTTGTATGATTTATGAAATTCCTCAAACTGACTTGTGTTTTTCTCTCTTTTCTAGGCACTTTTATTCCAGAACCTATCGATACTATCGACACCTTGGTCGATGATATCAAGATATCAACAGATGGATCCCATTGTGAAGCAAGCATCTATCGATACTATCGACGGCCTCGTCGATGGTATCGACACTGTCAGATCTGAGTTTTGTTTAGATTGTCACGATCTAATGGCTGGGATCTATTGGCGGCCGTAAGTCACACCTAGACCTAAGGGAGGACGGCCCAGACCCCGAGGATCATGTTCTATTCTATGACACAAGTCTCGAAGGGGAGGAGAGAAAAGAACAGAGCCTAAAGTAATGTTCTGGAGGATTCGAGAGCCACAGACGGAT
Organism: Alisma plantago-aquatica; assembly: GCA_963693085.1. Taxonomy (NCBI): domain Eukaryota; kingdom Viridiplantae; phylum Streptophyta; class Magnoliopsida; order Alismatales; family Alismataceae; genus Alisma; species Alisma plantago-aquatica. Next base: position 868,376,252 of record OY856412.1, on the reverse strand, counting down.
GATTCTAACGCCGGAAGGCTGCAGGACAGGCGTCTCGCACCGAGGATCATTCGGCTTTTACCCGTTCCAGGGGTTACACAATATTTCTATATGTTTCCCATGTTTTCTTCTTCTCCATGTATAATGTTAAGATGAACATATGAGGCTAATCCCCTTGATCCTTAGGACCCAGGAGTAGCCCGGAGAATCACTGTATGACATTTTTGCAGGGATTAGTATAATTCTTCTCATTTTTTTCTAGATATGTTATCGTGCACTCTATCGTAATTGCTATGTTTGATCACCATAGTTAATTTCTAATACCTTTAATTGCTCTTGGTGGAGGATCAATGGTTGAAAAGGCACGATTAACACATTAACCTATAAATTCCTTAGACGAGGTAATGTACGATTAATGGTAGATACCAAGAGGATTCATTAATGCACTTAGGTCTAGGGTATAAGTTGCTACTGGTGTGGAACTGACCTAGAACTAGGTAGTGGATTGCATCATGGAAGCGAGCAATTCTGTCTACATGCCTCTATCTGAGATAAGGGATGATTTATGCTAATTATGTGAATATATATGCAGTGAGACCTTGTGGTAAAATTGTAATCCTAAGGATTCCCATTCTCATTTGATTAAACAAACATTTGATCATCGCTCTTTTGTTTTCCCTTTATTTTATTTTCTTTTCCAAAATCAATCAACTCTTTCATTCGGTCTAGTTGATCGCAACCAGTTAGTAGTAGTCCTCTGAAATTCATATTTTCCTAAGTTCGACTTGGGCCTCACAAGGCCTATATTACATTGATACGTACACTTGTGTTTAACCCATGGTTTATGAGTGGCTACTCTAGGCCACTTTTTATTTTACTTGTAATTTTATTTTAATCTCTTGAACTGAATTGCAAATCTTATTTATCTTTCTCAATTATTAGTTTTGATTCATACACAGTTGTTTGAAATTTCAAGTACTAGTAAAGCAACAATGGGAGACGGCGCAACAGCTGAAGAGCAGACGATATGGGACAAAATCAAGGCATCATCCTCTATAGCACAGTTGGGCCCAATTAAGGAGCAGGCAATCAACATACTGAATTACAAGATCAAGCCAGGGCTTATAGCACTAGTGAAGACGCAAGCTTTCCACGGCCATGCCCATGAAGATCTTGTTGCCCGCATTAGCGATTTCATAGAAACATGTGACATGATCAAGGTGGACTGGTTCCCTCAGATGTCCATATACTTAAAGTTGTTTCCATAATCTCTGGATGGCAATGCAAAGGAGTGGCTGCGCAACCTCGAGAAGGAATTTGTCGAGACGTGGGACCAAATGGTGGACATTTTCCTTGCCCGATATTTTCCACTTGAGAAGACAAATGACATGGTCAGGAAGATACACAACTTCAAGCAACAGGTTGTTGAATCATACTATGAGGTATGGGAGAGATTTCAGAACATACTGCGTACGGTTCCACATCACGAGATTGACTTGGAGAACCAAGTCAAGATGTTCTATTTTGGGCTGAACTTGAATGATAGGACCACTCTGGACATCACAGGTACATGGTTCTTCTTGAACAACTCACCGGCGAAGTGTCAGGAGATCTTGTTAAACATGGCAAAGAACCAAGCATGAGTCAGTGATAGAGACCACCCAGAGCACATCAAGAGTGTGGCAGAGTTAAAGGAGATCAATGCATTGAATGAAAAGTTGGATATGATTACTAAGAAGATATATCAAGAGGAAGAAGAAGAAGAGGTAGAAAAGGCCAAGTATATGAGGAAGCAAGGGTACATGAACAATGAAGAAGATAGTACCAATGAGATTCTAAGGAAACTACTCCTGCAAAATGAGTCATTCATGGGACAGACACAACAAGTTCTTCAGATCTCCGAGGCACAAATACAGAACATGCAGTATCAGATTTCTCAAATTATGGAGGAGATGGCTTCCACAAAGAAGATCATTTAGAAGGAACCTACTGGGAATGCCGCACCTGCTCAACAACATCAATAGGTTAAATACATCTCAATCGGAAAGGAGCCAAAGCCCCCCATTGAGGAGATACCTGAGCAAAACGTCATGCAACTAGAAATGGAATATGTCCCCAAAATTCCATACCCTCGCGGTGTGTATGGATTTCTAGGAGGATGCATGACTCCGGTTAAAGCACTCCAAAACTCCACTAATATCGTGTCCACATCTCAAGTTTTAGAAGATACTCCCATGCCATGGGAGTAGGTGAAGGCTCTACTTCGTAGTGGAGCAGCCACAATCAACAAGGAGACACCCACAATCAAGGAGAAGCAGCTACAAGTCGTGCCACCCACAGAAGATGTGTCAAATTCTATCTCATAAGGTGATGTTGAAGCAAGCTTAGGGGAGGAGACCCCCAAAGTTCCATATGTTCCACCTCACAAGAGCATAGAGAATTCCTATGTGCCATTCTTGGATAGTCTGAAGCTGAGGAAGGAGCAAAGGCATTAGGAAATTTCTAGAGATCTTATGAAATCTCCACATCAACATCCCACTAGTGGAAGCTATAGAGCAAATCCCTGCATATGGAAGATTCATGAAAGACGTCATCAACAAGAAACGAAGGATCAAAGATATAGATGTTTTTTGTGTTAATGAAGTGGTGAGTTCTATTATTCAAGGAAAGTTGCCAAGAAAGAGAAAGGATCTAGGATGCTTCTACATCCCTTGTTCTATAGGTGGACAACAATTCCCACAAGCACAGTGTGACTCAGGATCTAGCATTAACCTCATGCCTCTTGCTACTTTTCAAAAGTTGGGATTGAAGAAGCCAAAAAAAACCTCTATGACAATTGAGTTGGTTGATGAATCAATTGTAAAGCCATAGGGTCTATGTGAGGATGTGCTAGTCAAAATAGACAAGTTCATATTTCCTGTAGATTTTGTGGTCATGGATATGCCTATCTAAGATGCTATTGGGAAGGCCATTCCAAGATACGTCTAACGTGATCACTACCATTGGGCGAGGTTACTTGACACTTGGGATTGGTGATGATAGAGTTGAGTTTAAGCTTCCATCTGAATCGTCAGAGCCACCCCTTGACAACCTAGGTTGAAGGTATTCCTCATGTCAAGCCTAGGACATTAAACAAGGGTGCTTGTTGGGAGGCAAACAAACCTAGGTGTAGTTCATGTTTAGTTTATTCCTTTTTGTTTTCTTATCTAGTTCTTGTGTAATCTTGACTTAGTGTTATAAAAATGATACCTTGATGCTTGCGTTCATTGTGCAAGATTGGAGAATTTTGATACCATCAACACCTTTGTCAATAGTATCGAATCAAGCTCAGTTGGACAGTTGTATATTTTTCATTCCGTCGATACCATCGATAGTACTGTCGATAGTATCGACAACGGGTCAGGTGGCTATAGAAAAAAGGGACGATACTATCGACTCATAGTCGATACTATCCAGTTTACTGAAGATTTAAGAAGATTTCTTATCAAGTATGGTGATACCATCGATAGCCTCATTGATAGTATCGACGACTACCACCTTCAGCAGTAATAGCACCACGCCAATGACCAAAGGAATTCAAATTGTTGATACCATCGACGCCTGTCAATAGTGTCGACTCATGATGTCATTGATCTGACCTTTCAGAGGCAGTACCCCATTTGGGACCCGAGCCAGTACCCACCACCACCGCCGTAGAACTAGAGGGTATCGATGTTCTACCTCTTAAGTCTGGATTTAGACTATGACGCCATAGTCTAATTCAAGCTTGGGGGTGCTGGAACATCATTTATCTAGCTTTTATTTAGTTTTTATTTCAGCATTTGTTTTTGCTTTTAAAAATCTAGTTGTCTTTATTTCTAGTTTTACTATTTTCTAGGATCCTCTATCTATCCAGTGTAATAAATGGAGTTGTAATGAAATGCATGTCATCTTATGTTTTCACCTTGGGGGCTTGTGAGCAAATAAAATATAAATGAAAATTTTAAGAATTTGTAAGCTTGTCTTGTGAGAACTTGAGGATTAATTTGTGAAATTGATTGGGTATGTCAACTCTAAAACATATGAACATGAATGTTTATCCTTATGGTCCATGGGAAGAGTTTGATATGGATGATTGATCCTAAACCAACCAAACTTTAATGTGACTCTAATTTGAAGTCAGAGAGAGAAATCCCTTGATTACCTTGTACACGGGTCAGTAAGGAGGGACATATAATTCTTTCGGAAGGTTCTGTCAATTAATCTTATGATCTTGTCCACCGCACTATCATTCACACTCCACCATAAGAATTGGGAGCACATAACTGTCTTTCTCTCTTTGATTGCATTCCATATAGATAGATCATGCATTATAGTTCTTTTGCATTTATTTGCATGAAAATGAAAAAATATATAGAAAGTAGTTATACATGCACATTATCCTTAGGTGCATGTCATTTAGTTGCATAACTGTCATCATTCAGTTGCATTTGCATCTTCTAAGCATGTAGTACATCATGTGTCTTTATGTTCTTCTAAAAATATTAAAGGTGGTAAACTTGTTCCACACCCTCACAAAAGTTTTAGAAGAGAATGCATCAAGCTTAGAAGTTGTATAAAAAGAAGGAAGCCCAAAAAAAATCCATATCATTTGTGAAGGAGGGCTTGAAAAAAAATAGGAAAAGAAAAATAAAAAGATTGAGTAGTAGTCAAGAAGAATAGGGAGAAAGGAACATGTTTTCACCTGAACAGTAAGAAGAATGGACACATGATGTGTTTTTTTAGATATTCCATCTTACTCTGAGACAGAATGACACTGCATGCATCATTTCACCAAAAAAATGTTAGCATTAGGATCATTATCATCTGCATTTGCATCATTTAGGTTAATCATTTTTGTATTGCATGATTGACTGTAATGTGCTTCCATTTCTTCCACAGTCGCCTATTCCGTCCACCCATTTCTCTAAGTGGTAGGCCACCCATGATTTTCTCCTCATTCATGTGTATTAGGAGATATGCTTCCAATTAGATGGTAGTTAGAGAAAAAGAGCAACGTAGATAGGAGATAACAAGATGCACCAAGATTGAACCTGAGGATTTTCTTATATTGCATGCTTTACTTGATAGTGTTTGTTGATCTTGGGGTGGGCATCTTTTATGAATAATTTTTGTCACCTGAATGGCAGTTATTGTTTCGTGGTTGGTAAGGGTCGGTATCTGATTTTCAGGTGGGAATCATTTTGAGATATCACATGTGATTATGTTCTTTAGTTGACCCTCTCAATCAGATTTTATAGGTTTGTTGCTCGAGGATGAGCAAGATTCAAGCTTAGGGGAGTTTGATGCAGGGATTTTGAGTTGTATTTATAAGCTGATTTCACACCTGTTTTGTGTAGTTATTTTTCATTATTGTGACTATAATAGCATGATTCACTTTCTTTAGCTATTAACACTTTATGCATCAAATTGATCTTATTCTATTATATTTTGTATGATTTGAAATTACCTGAGTTGACTTGTGTTTTTCTCTCTTTTTCAGGCACTTTTATTCCAGAACATGTCGATACTATCGACACCTTGGTCGATGATATCGAGATGTCAGCAGATGGATCCTGTTGTGAAGCACGTAGCTGTCGATACTATCAACAGTCTCGTCGATGGTATTGACACCGTCAGATCAGAGTTTTGTTTAGATTGTCATGATCTAACGGCTGGGATCTATTGGCGGTCGTAAGTCACACCTAGACCTAAGAGAGGATGGCCCAGACCCCAGGGATCATATTCTATTCCACGACACAAGTCTCAAAGGGGAGGAGAGCAAAGAATAGAGTCAAAAGTAATGTTATAGAGGATTTGAGAGCTACAGACGGACAATTCTGTCGCCGGAAGGCTGCAGAACGGGCATCTCACACTGAGGATCATCTGAATCTTACCCGTTCTAGGGGTTACATGATATTTCTATTTGTTTCCCATGTTTTCTTCTTCCTTGTCTGTATATTCAATTAAGATGAACATGCGGGGATAATCCCCTTGATCCTTAGGACCCGGGAGTAGCCTGGGAAATCGTTGTATGACATTTTTGCAGGGATTAGTATAATTCTTCTCATTTTTCCTGGATATGTTATCGTGCACTCTATCGTAATTGCTATGCTTGATCACCATAGTTAATTTCTAATACCTTTAATTGCTCTTGGCGAAGGATTAGTGGTTGAAAAGGCATGATTAACATGTTAACCTATAAATTCCTTAGATGAGGTAATGTACGGTTAATGGTGGATACCCAAAGGATTCATTAATGCACTTAGGTCTAGGGTATAAGTTACTACTGGCGTGGACCTGACCTAGAACTAGGTAGTGGATTGCATCGCAGAAGTGAGCAATTCTGTCTACATGCCTCTATCTGGGATAAGGGATGTTTTATGCTAATTATGTGAATCTGTATGCAATGAGACCTTGTGGTAAAACCGTAATACTAAGGATTCCCATTCTCATTTGATTAAACCAACATTTGATCATCGCTCTTTTGTTTTCCATTTATTTTATTTTCTTTTCCAAAATCAATCAACTCTTTCATTCGGTCTAGTTGATCACAACCAGTTAGTAGTAGTCATCTGAAATTCACGTTTCCCTGAGTTCGACTTGGGCCTCACAAGGCCTATATTACATTGATATGTACACTTGCATTTAACGCACGGTTTACGCGTGTCAATCCACATGTTATCTTTTTTATATCACCATAGGTAAACGTTTAGGGAATCAGAGGCGTGATCGGTCACATCAACTGTATCTGGAGATCAGTTGCAATGTTGTCTTCATTCTTATAGAGTATTTGTTACAACCCGCCATACTAAATGAGATTACTCAAAATTAAAATTCTGATTAGACACTAATTAATCATATTACCAAAAGGTATAGAATTAAAATCAAATAAAATTTCCAAACATTTCAAAGAACATTTGTACAATGGTCCAACTTTTACATATATTCATGTAGGGTAACTTTACACAAGTTTTGTGGCCTCGGCCAAAACATGTATACAAAATATGTTGTTAACATGATTACAACATTTATATGAAGCATGAACCAAGGTTTACAACCAAAAACTCTACTCGATACACATGATGCAGAAAAAAAACCCTATTCAGACCTGAGAGTACAGGGATGACTCTAGGACTCTAAAAAACTCAACCCATCTTTTGAATCTAGTGATCTTCAATCTGCTCCTCCTCGTCACTACCATGGGTCTGACAGCAATAGTGATGATCACCTAAAAATATGTAGTGACCCATGAGGTGAGACTCATGTCCCAATGAGAGATATAACTCCAACAAAAAATATATATTGCTTACCAGAGATGTGTATATTAAATAGTTTAAATAGGCAATATTTAGGGTTGAAAGATTAATATAATTTACACAAAAGATTAGGCAGAGATAGAATCATAAATACAGTTGGCTTCTCTTTATTATAAATCATCTATAATTAAAAAAAACAATGACTATCATCTGGTATGAGTCGCCAAGTAACCCTGACATAATGCTATGCGCCTAGATTACATATTTTATTAAGCCCTGAATAGTTTGAGGTGTACTACTCAAACCACTAACTAACCACTATGAAGTCACAATCAACCCCGTAGAAGATATAGGATGATTGCCCCCTAAGATCTCTTTCCCTTGTTCAATACATGTCCACCGTAGTGGCATATCAGTCCTGATACAAAATAGCCTAGTCTACACTGGGTACAAAGGTTGTAGCACTAGAAACTAGGGTGTTCAACCCTAAAATCTGAGTTACTACCGCAATCACTCTCATTACATTTACATCTGAGACATGGCCTCAATCGTTCTTTAAAAAAACTTAGAATTAGGATGACAAGGATATACCATCCCTACACCCACATATACTCAATAATATATGAGTCTAAGTATCTTTTATAATACTTGTTTCACCATCCAGCAAGTCCTGGCACTATAATAGTTCTATGGACTTAGTGCACTACATAATTAAGATTTCACTTGATTGATGAAGTCAGTTGAGTGTTTTCATACGACATCAAGCAAACTACATGCAAGATCATATAGTATGTTCACAAAATAATTTGTAGAATATAATCTCCAAGGATGTAAAATGTATAAAATTAATTTCATATTATTTTTATCACAGTATAATTTTCCATTGTTATCCATAAAGAAGACTTAACCCCCTACTATGGTGCAAAATAGCCCAAAAAATAGTTTTGACCAAAATAGCAATAACTTCATGTAAGGGTATCATTTGCATCCAAAATTTTGCAGAGAGTTTAATAAGTCAAAAGCAAGATATTGCCCCAAATTTTAGGTTTGAATTCCATCTCATGTAAGAGCTATGGTATTTTCCAAGAACTAAGCATTTATGTGACCAATACCTAACATGAATGAGCAACTTTAGCATTATGATTTTATCTAACTATCATTTCAGAATGAAAATGGTAATTAGTAGAATCAAAACCACCACCTTTTAATCACCATATAGTAATATTTAATGTGTGGGTTGGATTTCTAAGCATAACACATATATGATATTTATAGGAGTCATTACACTAATATTTCAAATGTCAGACCTTGCATGTTTAAATAAGAGCTCATTTTATAGAAGAAAAATGTTTATAAGGTCTAAAGAAGACCATAGAACCCATTTTATCATCATTTTCATGTGAAACGGTACACAAAAAGGCCATCTTTTCTCATATTATGAGTTCTAAACTAAGATTAAAGACATGCATTTAGATGGTAGGCAAGAAATACATTCAAAGTTATATAACTTACCTGGTTAGAGAGGGAACTGAAGATAGATAAGAAAAACTCTTAAATCCAATATGGAAAACTTTGAAATCAACAACAAAATGTCAGTCTCGTTCCACCAAAGCTCCAAGAATGCCTCCTCCTTCCACGAACAGAGGGGAACTAGAGCAAGAAGAGAGAGAAAAAGAATTCTCAAGCCCACATGAATACGGTTCTAGAAAGAACACCAAAAAACTTGGCCATGGGAGGAAGCGAGATGAAGAATAGTAAGAAAATAAGTGAAAAATAAGAGATCTAACATGATAGAAGCAAGGAAAATGATTGACGGCTCTAGATCAGTCTATGGAGCTTTGATTCTAGCACATGCATCAACAAAAAGTTTGTGATCACCAACCTCGATGCATTTTCATCAACCTCTAGAAAGCTACACTAAGATCCCAAAGATGAGAAGAGAGAAAGAGGGAGAGAAACAAAGTAGTATTTATAGGTGGTTGGAAGTTTGTTTTTATCCAGAAATCCAGGTGACCACCAAATATCCAGGATACAAACCGAGAATCCAGGCAACCATAGAGAATCTAGGCAACCCTCGAGAATCCAACCGACCACTAAGAATCTAGGAAACCATTGAGAACCCAAGAGATCATCGAGAATCTATGAAACCATAGAGAATCCAGATGACCACTAAGAAATCTAGGTGATCATCAAGATACAAGATGATCGTCGAGATTCTAAGCAACCACTGGTGGAAACACTACTCTACTACTTCATAAAGCTCATGTAATCCCCAAGAAAGTAAGGATCAAAAGCATTAAAATGATATATAAAATTTCAATATCACTAAGAACATTATAAAGATGTTAAGCAAGTACTATAAATTTATATTTACACCCCCTCTAAAATGGATAAATTGCACATAAGTCCACAAAATGTATAAAATTGCATTACTTGAGCATACAAAGTTAGAATTAAACCTAATTTTAAACTTAGCTTTATTAACTGATATAAACCATAATCCAAAGTTTATTTTTGAAACTAAGCATCCCCTTAAGACAAAAAATAATATTTAAAGGTTAAGCAAGCATAGGGGCCTTACAATATTACTCAGCCAAGCCAAAACAGGCTCAAAGGGCATCAGGCAAGGAGCTGGTCTATGAAGAGAAGAGGACATCCTCTAACAAACCAATTTTCAAGACAATGAAAGCCAAAATAGTGTAGTCAAACTCTAAGGGGCGGGTACATATTTGTTTTTTCTCATTAATTATATCTTTCTTGCTACTATTATGTAATTCAATGATAATATGAACACCTATAGTGTGGTAGTCAAAGTTGTTGAAATAAAAAAGTTCTTTCATCATGCATAATGATGGGTTTCTGATCAGAGCATATGATCTAAAGGTGTTTCACATTTGTATTTATTGCCACAAAAGGTAGAAAATATGTTGTGTGTATGAGAAATAAGAGGGCTAGCCTTTATATAAGACTGTTGGTGGTTTTCAATACCCATTTACATAATTTGATGCTAATTCTAATATACATGAGTGTGGACATGCTTATATAATTAACACCCCCTTAAACTAGTGCATCAATATCATAGGCACAAATTTGTTACATAAACTTTAACCGACATCCTCTTAAGTCTTTAGTAAATAGATATGCATTTTAATCTTCAAAGCATACTGGTATGACTTTGATCAACATGTATTGAACCTTCTCTCTAATGAAGTGATAGTAGACTTTGATGTGTTTTGTAGATTCATGAAAGATAGGATTGGAATCTATGTGAACTATAGCTTGATTTTTAGATTGAAATTCCATGACTTCAAATTGTAGAAACCCTATTTCTCTGATGAAGATCCCGACCCATGAAGTTCATTAGTGACATGAACCATTCCCAATGTTCAGGTTCTATGCTTGAGAAAGAAACAACAATCTTCTTCTTGCTCTTTCAAGAGACCACTTATCTCCTACAAAGACATAATATCTAGTCACAGATCATCGATCAATGACAAAGCTTGCCTAGTTGGTATCCAAAAAACCATGCACCTTTAGGTGCTCGTGACTAGTGTAAAGGAGACCTTTCTTTTGATATAATAGAGTATGTGAATAACATCATCCTAGTGACCATGTGGTTTCTCCATGAATTGACTAACTAAACTTGTAGCAAACGAGATGTCTGGATGAGTAACTGTAAGATAATTTATTTTCCAGCTAGTAATATGTATTGTTTAAGATCAACAAGAGGCTCCTTATGATCTTTATACACTTTAATTTTAGGATCTATAGGTGATTTTGTAGGTTTTGATCCCAACATGCTTGTTTCCTCAAGGAGATCTAGAATTTACTTTCACAAAGAGATAATAATTCCAACTTTGGATGATGTTGCCTCAATACCAAGGAAGTATTTAATGGGACAAGATCTTTGGTATGAAATTTGCCTTAAAGAAATCATTTTAGACGTGTAATTCTTCATTGATTATCACCTATAATAAGAATTTCATCCAAATAAACAACTAGAATGATATAACCAGATGATCCATGATAATAGAACATAGAGTGGTCGAGACTAGAATGTTGTAGGCCAATAGGTTCAATAGATTGATTAAAATTCTCGAACTACGCTTAGGGTGACTGTTGTAGCCCATACAAGGATTTTTGAAGCCAACAAACAATATGAGACTCCTCCTGAACAACAAACCTAGGTGCTTGCTTCATATAGATTTCTTCAGACATGTTACCACAAAGGAAGGTGTTCTTAAAATCTAGTTGATGCAATGGCAAGAAAAGCAACCAGCTAATGAGCTGAACATATTAACATATGTCATATTGGCCATAGGAGAAAAGTCTCTAGATAATGTTCAACATAATCTTGGGTGTAGCCTTTTGCTTTGAGTCTTGCTTTTAGAAGATCAATAGTCCCATCTAGACTAAGTTAAACAAAATAATCCCATATGCAACTAATTACTACTTTATCTAAAGGAGCGGGCACTAGACTCCATGTGTTGTTTTTAGAAAAAGTAGTTGTCTCGCCCTTCATAGCTTATTTCCAAATTAGGCGATTTAGTTCGAAAGAGACACTATGTATTATTGGGACAATATATAGGTTGAAGACAAAGGCAGCATATGAAGGAGATAAGAAACCATATGACACAAAATTATAAAGTATGGATAGTTCAAGAATGCTTCTCTTTTCTTAGCACAATAGAATATGTAGAACCTCCAGAGGCAACAACAATTGGAGGAGGATTGAGGGATGTCTAGTCATCTTATAGATGTTTTGAGTTATCTAGAGAACTTGCATAAATGGTACATGGACCTATGGGTGGGTCAGTAGCATTAGGCAATGGATTTGGTGTAGGATTAATGAAAACAAAAAAAATGATAAGAAGTCTGTTGGAGAAGTCTAAGATGCTTCTATCGATTTTCATGAGTAAGGGGTGTCTTTAAAAATTGTGACATCTACTGATATCAAAAAATGATGTATGGTATGATTATAACAATGATACCCCTTTCGAGTTTTGTAATATCCAAGGAAGACACATTACACTACTCGAGGACCGAGTTTGTCATGGCCACTACATAATTCATGGAAAAGCTAAAACACTCAAAGATCTTAGGAGGAACACTATATAGTGTGTGGTTAGGATATAAAATCTGAAATGGGATTTTATTATGCAAAATGAATGAAGGCATATGATTGATGAGGTAGGCATACATGAGTACAACGTCTCTCCAAAAATGGTGGGGATCATTAATAAGGTGAAGAAGAGATAGTGTTGTTTCAATAATATGTTTATTGTTTCATCCTATTTTCCCATTTTTGAGGAGAATGGGGACAATAAGATTGATTAATAATTCCTTTGTTGGAAAGAAATGAGATGAGTGTACCATTAAAGTACTCATTCACATTGTCAATTTGAAAAATGTGAATAATTTGAGAGAGTTATGTTTTGATTTCAAGACAAATTATGCATAGTGGAGAAAACTTCGTGACAATCTTTCATAATATATAACTATTTATTCTTGAGAATTCATCAATAAAAGTAAAAAGATATAAAAATCTGAGTTTGAAGGAGACCCTACTAGGTCCCCAAACATCGGAGTGAACAATATGAAAGATATATTTGAGTGTATAACATCTACATATGGTAAATTAGATCTATGGTGGTTTCCCTAGTTGTCAAATTTCACAATCAAGTTAATCTAAATGGAAAATGGAGGATGTAAAATGCATAGTTTCTCGAAAGATAAGTGACAAAGGTGATTGTGGATGTGCAGAGGACTTGCAACCATGCAAGTTTTCTATCCCTTTCTAGATAGTAGATACCCACTTCCTCATACCTCCCACCAATCACTGCCTTCATCTGAAGGTCCTATATAAAACATCGATCGGGGTTAAGAGTGATGGAGGCACGAAGAGTATGGGTTAATTTACTAATAGGTAGTAAATTAAATTAAAAGAAAGGATAAAAAGGTTGTATGGAAGGTTGATATGAGGAAGAGTTGATATGGTCCCCATTTCCTAAACATATGTTGAAGATCCATTTGCAATGGTGACTTTGGAGGTATCACCTCTTGTGGTGGACATACTAGGTATAAGATTGGGTGTACATGTAATATGCTATGTTTCATCAGAATTGAGTATCCGCAATGACAAACATGTGTTCTAGAATCGAGCTCTTCATGTTGTAGAAGAATTGGACGTACCTCGCATCTGAACATATGAAGCAACATATGAGGATGTTTGTTGGGATTACATAATGTAGGGTTAATCTCAATATACAAGAGTATGCACAAACCTATATGATTAACAACATCTAGAGAAAGAGGGCACCAACCACTTTCTCCTTTTATCAACCATTTACTTGCAAGATATATTTCCCATATAAGATTGGTTCCCTTGAATTTATTATTTATTAGCTCACATTCATTGAAAGTGTCTTGGAAAACTTCCATACCCTCATCTCTCCTTCAATGGAATCCTAATTTTTGTCACATCAGTGAGTTTATTAGAGTCTGAACAAAAACAACTTCACAACTCTTTTCTTAAAATAATTTGTATCAACAACACAAATGCTTTGTAATTTAGTGTTGTCTCTAGATATAGATGAATTAGTATAGACAAACATATTTATATTCAATATTATATCATGGACATTTCTTAGAAAGGGGTTGTATGAAATGTAAGTGATTATTATCTAGAAAATTCTTCAAAGTATGTCTACACCATGTGATCTTTCAAGCTTTATCAATTAAATATCATCCTCAAAACCATACCTCCTCCTCAATTTGAAAGATTCTAGGAATTCACCATTTCTTCATAACATACACAAGTTCAAATCATTCCCATTATTCCTAGGTTTAGTGGGGTCTTTGTTTATGCCCTAGAAAATGTGTATTCATATCCACCTATAGTTCTATATAAAGGCTAGCCCTCGTCTATATTACACACAATATATTCTCCAACTTCTCTTTGGATACATGGTAAAAGAGAGCCTCAATCCCTTCCTAGGAGTAAGTATCTAAGTTCTCTAGGCAGTGATGTTATCTTTTATGCTGTTCTCACTAGAAAATTCTTCCCCATGGTAGAAGTCAATTTTTCACATAAGTTATCTCCTTTAAAACATATCTATTGTGGACCTCATCTCCGTCAATCCATATCTTCTCTGGCCACTATTCCATGGAAGTCACCTTCTCTATGTGAAAACATATCCATAGTGGAAATCATCTTCACTAGATCCATATTTGTGAAAATAATCTCCACTATAGTCTCTTAATCCTTGTGCACATTTTGTGCATGAATAGATCTACGTTATATCCAAATATAGAGTAATCTCCAACTACTACAGATCTAGAGCCCTCTTGTCAGTCTAGAAACACACCATGTTGTAGTCTACCTACACTATATCATGGGACATGCAAAGCATGCACAACCTATGTCCACACCTCTTCTTGTCCAAAACCTTGTTATCACTTCAAACAAACTAAATGGATGTATCTTCAATCAATGGAGTCCCAAGATCACTATCTGGTTCAAAGGTCAAGGGAAGCATCTCACAGAAGGACCTCTCAGTGATGATTCTCTTCCATAGTGGGAACAACATGATGCTAAATTCCTCTTTGCTCTATGGAAATTAACCGAGCTTCATATTGCTGATATCAAAGACCAACTGACTGATTGCAAGTCAATTTGGGGTCATCACTACTTATTCCAATAACACCTCTAAGATGTATGACATGACGGTTGAGATGTACAATTATCATAAGGAGGAGAAGAGTCTACAAAAATATTCTGGGGAGGTCACTCGCATCAAAAAAGATCTAGATAGTCTCCTTCCTATCTCCATCGATCCTATAAAACTACAAAAGTAGTGAGATGATATGGCTATCATCAAGTTCCTTGCCAGTCTTTGCAAGAAAAATGACAAAGTTAGAAGACATATTCTATCATAGATAGAGCTTCCCTCCTTAGAAAATTCATATCAACGTGTCTCTAGAGCCTTCCTTGGGCAAAACTCTTCAACAAACCCTATCACATATTCATCTTCCAAATCTGTCAGAACCCCACCAATCTATCTTCTAGAGGATGTGGTCATAGTGGGAGAGGGGGAGGACGTTCTGGGGTCAGAGGATGACCTGAGTGTACTCATTGTGGTAGAAAGGGTCATTGTAAGGAGACATGGTATACCATTCATGGTTTCCATCTTAGGCTCGTACTTCTACTATAAATCTCATTATTGTTGAAGAATCTACTGAGAAAATTCTCATTAGATAAAGATGAGTGATGAAGAATATAATCAGCTCATGGAGATAGATGGTTTCTATAAGTCTACTTTGTACTTCTTATTTGACTAACAAAGTAATTATATTTCATTGTTTCATTTGATTTTATGATACGATAAACATGATTAATATAGTTAGAATAACTAGCTCAAATTATGGGACTTAGAGTGTGTGACATAGACATTGGATTCCAATAGATTCTAAGATTTATTTTTAGTGATATCTAGACAAGTATTCTTTTGTAATTGATTGACAAGAATAAGACAATAACATTAGTATGTGTGATGATGATAGCCATGTCTTACGGGTCACGTATATTGAATATCAATGCAAACACATTAGTACGTGTTAGATAATTAAGTGTATTACATTGTCCCACCTTGCGAGTGATTTTGGTTATGTCAATATGATAATAGTGTTGTAATCCTTTGACCTGAAGTCAATATAATGGTCAAACGATGATCATAACCCTTCTACGCTACCATATGTGATCATGAATAAGGTTTTCATAACAGTAGTGATGGAGTGTGATGATAGTCACATAGCACATTGTGAGTGATGTAGACAATATTTGTCCCTCATATATAACAAGAGTGATATCCTCGATTAATTGATAAGTGAGACTCGATAAATGCATATCCATGCTCATGTGAATCTATCAAATACAAATGTATTATGTATTTAGATAG